>CM053566.1:72139638-72278758 GCA_028646485.1 Cryptoprocta ferox | reverse complement strand
CTTTGTAAAATGTGAAGCTCTCACAACCCAGCCTCCGTTTCAATTGGAGCAGACGCGTGGCAGCATCTCCCCCTTGGAGCTGGGGCGGGAGCCCCGCCTGCCACACTCTCCCCCCCCCCCCCCGTTCCTTCTCTCATTTGCATTATGTGGGCCCAGTCGGGCGTTTGAGCCTGTTTATTTACCAGATATCACCCAATCAACACAAACCTGCAAGTATTTATTTATTCATGGCTTGGTCCTACAGAAGTATAGACAACGCTATCATCATGGGACAAAAGTACTCCTGAGTTTAAACAACGCAGTTTTGAGTGTGGTAAACACAGAGGGTTCCAAAGGGCAGAATTGAGGAGTTATCACCCGCCCCAGGACGCTGGACAGAGATGCTGCCTCCAAATATTTTTTCACAGCCCAAAGCCACGGGGACTCTCCCGGGGCTCACTTTGACTGACTTAATACTTAAGAACGACCATTAACGTCCTGATTGGATAAATTAGGAAACTCCTGACCAAATCGTGCAGCCTGAAATGCAGTGAATACATTCAACAAAAGAAAAGCAAATCCTACGGTTGTTTACCAATAAAGCGTGTGCCAATCTCGTCCTCGAACATTATCATTATAAAAGGTTGTTGGCCACGTGACCCCTACTAGGTACAAATCTTAGGCAAGTGGTGCCTTTTAGCGAATTGCAAATTCAATTGCTAGAAGGGGAAGAGGGGAGAGAGGAGATAGGCTTCAGAGGTGGGTCAGATCAGGATTTATGGAGGATTTTTAAGATTTTGGATTTGAGGGCGTGTGGATGGTTCAGTTGGTTAAGCGTCTGACTTCGGCTCAGGTCATGATCTCACGGTTAGTGGTTAGTGGGTTCAAGTCTGTCAACACAGGGCCCACTTCAGATCCTCTGTCTACCTCTCTCTCTGCCCCTTCCCTGCTCACGCTGTATTGCTCTCTCGCTCTCTCTCTCTCTCTCTCTCGCTCTCTCAAAAATAAAAAAATATTTTTTAAAAAGATTTTGAATTTGAGATGGTTCATAAACTGTCAGATTTAACATTCTATTTAAGGGAATTAGAAGCTGAGTGTGGAAAGGCTTTCTTACCTGTACATTTCTCTGGCAAAGTGATGTATCATTTACTGAGAGCTTGCGAGAAATAGAAACATTATCAGGATATTTTGACCACTGGGACTGACATCACAAAGATTTACATAAAGCATTAGAATACCCTGTTACCTGTTGAATGAAAGAAAAAGAGGAAAATGGAGGGGAAGGGGTAGGGAGGGGAGGAGAGAGAAGGGGAGAGGAGGAAAAAAGAACTGGTGAGGACAATTTTTAAAGCTGGTACCAGGTATCCGTTTTCATGGACCAAGTTCAAAAATAACAGTGCAGATCTGGCTGTGCCTGTGTTGTCATTGGAGTGTTTTTAAAACTTGCCTTAAAAAAAATCCCAAAAGAGAACAGAAAACATGATTAGTAATAGAATAGTCATTCACATGTTTCATACAGTAAGCAGGATTTGACAGGAAAACAAAAGAATATAACAAATGTGTAAGGGGGAATTTAAAGAGCGCTGTGACAAAATACATATAGGCTGGAGACCTGAGTCTCTGTATTCCGATAAAAGAAGACTTGCTTTTTTTCTGGTTTTGTTTTTCTCTTTGTTTTTTCCTGCAAGACATGCTTGTTAACAGGAAACGAGCCTGGTACATTCATCAGTTACATTTCTCTTTAAACAGCCACTGTGCTGGGTGCTGGGAGACCGTATTCCCTACCTCCAGGGAGGTTATGTTGAAGAGACCAATATCTCACAAATCCAATGTGCATGAGAACCACCCAAGTATCCTGTTAAAATGCACATCTGATGGTGAAGATCTAGCAGGGCTGGAGATTCTGCATCTTAAACTCTGGTGTCTGTCCCCCGGACCTCACTTTGAGTAGCAAGGCTAGAGGGTGACACAGGCAGATACAACAAGATGTGCATCAGGGGTGTCCCACGGACGTTATGGAGGACTACGGGACGGCCTGAGAGGGCAATGGAGCAGGAAAGCACATCTATCTAGAAAGAAACTGAGGTATAAATGGGATTGGCTAAGCAACGAGGCCAAAGAAAAGAAGTATGTTCTGGGCAGAGACTGAAAGGCAGTGTGAGGAGGAACGGGTGAGAGGTGAGGAGAGAGGGAAGCCACCTCAGGAGGTTGTGTATTATTTGGGGGGCCATGAGGGAACCACTGAAGGTTTTAAGCACATGGGTGATATGATCAGATTCTAGACAGTTGACTCTGGCTGCAGTGTTACTAGATTGGCTGAGCTACGAAGATATATACTGTGGTCATTCTCATCCAAGATGGTAGCATCAGCAAGGACAGTCACAGTATCAACCCCTGCCTTATTAAAATTCCCACATTTCCATGGGGTGCCTGGGTGGCTCAGTCAGTTGAGTGTCCGACTCTTGATTTCCGCTGAGATCAGGATCTCAGGATCATGGGATCGAGCCCCGTGTTGGGCTCCGTGCTGAGCGTGGAGCCTGCTTAAGATTCTCTCTCTCCCTCCCTCTACCCTTTTCCACCCAGCAACCCCGCCCCCATAAAATTTTTTTTTTTAATTCCCACATTTCCTGACTAGGATAGGACCATGTTCTATTAGAGCAAGACTTGATATTTTTTGGCATACTTATAATTTTCTTCTATATTAGTGTCCCAAGGCTGCCACAGCAAAGTACCACAAACTGAGTGATTTAAACAATAGGAGTGTGGGCACCTGGTTGGCTCTGTCAGTGGAGCATACTACTCTTGATCTCAGGGTTGTAGGGTCAATCCCCACGTTGGGTATAGGGATTACTTAAAAAAGATAAAATCTTGGGGGACCTGGCTGGCTCAGCTGGTAGACTATGTGACTCTTGATCTCAGAGTCTTGAGTTCAAGCACCGCATTGGGCATAGAGCATAGAGATTACTTTATTTTATTTTATTTTTTTTTAACTTTATAGTTTATTGTCAGGTTGGTTTCCATAAAACACCCAGTGTTCTTCCCCACAAGTGTCCTCTACCATGACCATCACCCTCCTTCCCCTTTCCCCCTCCCCTTTCCACCCTCAGTTTGTTTTCAGTATTCAAGAGTCCCTCGTGCTTTGTCTCCCTCCCTCTCCCGCATAGAGATTACTTAAAAAAAAAAGAAAAAAGAAAGAAAATCAAATCTTAAAACAATAGTTTATTCCTGCACAGTTCTGGAGTCTGACATCAAGGTTCGGTATCGGCAGGGCCATGCTCTCTCTGGGGTCTCAGTGGGAGGAAATCTCCCTTGCCAGTGCAGAGCCTTCTTGGGATTCTCTCTCTCTCTCTCTCTCTCTCTCTCTTTCTCCTCTCTCTCTGCCCCTGCCTTGCTTTGCCTCTCTCTCTCTCAAAAATAAACCAATTAAAAAAATAACTGACCTCAAACAGTTTACAGCCTAGTTAAAGAAATAACATATTTATGAATTAGCAGCAAATCATTAAAAATGGATTATAATTTCCTATGAAATTATAGGACACATGGAAATATGTTTACAAGATAGTTAAATGAAAATAGTTGGTACATTGCTTTTTTGGATGAGTGTTATATTTCATGATTAAAAAAAATTATGTAGGGGACACCTGGATGGCTCAGTCAGTTAAGTGGCCAGCCGACTCTTGGTTTTGGCTCCAATCATGATCTCACAGTTGGTGGGTCTGAGCCCTGAGTTGGGCTCTGTGCTGACTATGCGGGCCCTGGTTAGAATTCTCTCCTTCTTTCTCTGCCCCTCCCCACTCATTCTCTCTCTCTCTCCTCTCTCTCTAAATAAACTTTAAAAAAATTAAGTAGGGAAAGGGGGGGAAAAACTTGTTAATTATCCTTAGGAGACCAAAGAAGCCTGGACCTCCAGGATAAACAGGCTTAGGAAAAAAGGATAAAAACAGTAATAATATGTTCACAATTTGACCCATAGCATTTGCCCAGCAGAATGGGAAGAGGCAGAGCTGAAATTCGCAGTGTTCATGATCGACAAGAGGCAGAAGGGGCAAAACACGGCACAACCGATAAAGAAGTGGGGAACTAGCAATTGGAAGATGTTTGGAGCGTCCGCAAGCTTTGAGTGTTATAACTGGGGAGCAGAATTCTTATCCAGCGGTGGGGGTAGTTGCTGCCTTTAGTATTAGACACAATTTCGACTCTGGCACATTGACTTGGAAATGGAGGCTGAATTCTTGATTACCCTCATCCACGCCTCATTTAATCTGCCAGCAGCACCCCAGTGTGGACTCAGTGTCGCTGAGCTAGAGGACATGTGAGCTTCGGGAACAGTAGTTGGGGGCCACCAATGCATCTGATACCCGCCTCGTCTAGCCTTCTTCTTCCTACTCACTCACCCAATTCCTTCCTGCTTCTGAGCCTTTACCCTCGCCCTGACTCTGCCTAGACCGCTCTTTCTCCTCATTTTTCCATAACTAGATACTTCTGGCCATTCAGGTCTCGGAACCAAAGTTATTTTCTTGGAAAGGCCTCCCTGACAATCCTGTCTAAAATTACCCATCCTACCCACCACGTGAGTATCTACCATGAGATCCATTTTCTTTAGTTGTCTGACTTGTCTATTGTCTGGTTCCCTTTCTGTTAAAATTTTTTTAATGTTTTTTATTTATTTTTGAGAGAGAGAGAGACAGCGACAGCGCGAGCAGGGGAGGGTCAGAGAGAGAGGGAGACACAGAATCCGAAGACAGACTCCAGGCTCTGAGCTAGCTGTCAGCACAGAGCCCGACGCGGGGCTCGAACCCACAAACCATGAGATCATGACCTGAGCTGCAGTCGGATGCTTAACCGACTGAGCCACCCAGGCGCCCCTGGTTCCCCTTTTGAACTCAAACTTCACATGAGCTCAGACATTATGGGGCATGTTCTCCACTGGTCCCAGTACCTAGACCTATGGTAGTAGGCACAGTAGCAGACCTCAACAAAAATGTGTGGAATAAAATGCCTGGCCATTAATGGGCATGTTGAGAAGGACCTTCCTCTTTAAAACAATTTTGTCAACTAGGTTTTCACTTTTCCACAGACAGATGAGAAAACCAAAACTGCAGATTACATCGTTGGCCTGAATTCGCAGTGCTAATACGTAAGCTAGTGGCCCCTGTGATCCAAACCTTCTCACTCTACACCTAGTTCATGACACCTAGTTACTGGTTGATAAGAAAGGTTGGCAATAATCAGAAGAGACCACAGATGTTGGGCATTTAAAATCTGCCTCTTTTTTTTTTCTATAAAAGTATTTCTCGCCGCGCCTGGGTGGCTCGGTCGGTTGAGCGTCCAACTTCGGCTCAGGTCATGATCTCACAGTTCATGGGTTCGAGCCCTGCGTCGGGCTCTGTGATGACAGCTAGCTCAGAGCCTGGAGTCTGTCTTCGGATTCTGTGTCTCCCTCTCTCTCTGACCCTCCCCTGCTCACTTTGTCTCTCTCTCAAAAATAAATAAAACATTAACAAATAAATAAATTAATTAATTAAAGTATTTCTCTTCAGCAATAAACCTCCAGATTTGAACGTTGAGATGCTCAGAGGAAGAGGTGGAAATGAACATACTTGAAAACTGGCACTGTCTGAAGCATTCAGTTTCCCTTCTCCCTCTCTGGGCCTCCTCAGCTGCCTTCCTCTGGCAGAGGCCGCTGCCTCCTTGCCCGCCCATCTCTCTCCTCCTGCCCCGTCTCACACACTCCCACAGCCCTCTCTGACCCACTTGCACCGCACCCACCCCCTCCACATGTCCAGGCCGAAGACCCAGGACTCACCCTCCTCCTTCCCTCTCCGGGACCTTCACAATCAGACTGTATGAAATCATCCTGAATACCTACTGGCTCGCTCTACACCATTTCCTCCTCTCACCTGGTCCCCTGCAGGGAGTCCCTGCCCTGCCCCCCCCCCCCCCCCCCCCCCCGCGGCCTACCCCTCTTCTATTCCGTTCTTTACAGGGTAGCCAGAATGACTTTCTCCAATGCTCATTTTCCCCTGTCCCTTCTTCAAACCTTTCTATCCATTGTCCACACTGCTTCCAGAGTGGAGCAGATTTTTATTTTT
Organism: Cryptoprocta ferox; assembly: GCA_028646485.1. Lineage (NCBI taxonomy): Eukaryota > Metazoa > Chordata > Mammalia > Carnivora > Eupleridae > Cryptoprocta > Cryptoprocta ferox. Next base: position 72,272,687 of record CM053566.1, on the reverse strand, counting down.
AAAAAACAAGATCTGGGGCGCCTGGGTGGCCCAGTCAGTTAAGTGTCCGACTTGAGTTCAGGTCATGATCTCATGGTTTGTGAGTTCGAGTCTCACGTTGGTTTCTGTGCTCACCGCTCAGAGCCTGAAGTCTGCTTCGGATTCTGTGTCTCCCTCTCTCCCTGCCCCCTCCCCTGCTCATGCTCTCTCTCTCTCTCTCTCTCTCTCGCTCTCAAAAATCAATAAACATTTAAAAAATTTAAAAAAAAAAGCAAGATCTCTTCTCTCCTTAAAGCTTTTGGGGGTCTCCGATCACCCCTGGAGTCAAATGAAATGTGAAAAAGCCACCTGCCAGAGCTGAAGAAAAAAACTTGAGTGAGAGTTTATTGTTGTTTCTTCTTATTCCCAGACATGACAAGGGAGGGGGTAGTGCTCCGGAGGAATCCCCCCCCCATCCATGTGGGGAAGAGGAAGGTTGGAGAATTCAGGAGAAGGAGAGGGAGGGAGGGAGTAGGAGGGAGAGAGAGAGAGAGAGAGAGAGGTGGCCCGAGTGAAATCAGCAGCCCCAGCACTCTGGCATTTCTAGCAGGAGACACAAGTGAGAAACAGGAGCCACAAGAAATCATAAAAAATGTCAAGTCAGATACCACATCGGTATTCTAATATAATCTTACAGTCCAGCAATAACCACTTAGAAAAATATAAAGTTTAAAAAATACCACCCATTTATGGGATGCCTGGCTGGCTCGGTCCCTAGAGCGTGCCACTCTTGATCTTGGGGTCGTGAGTTCAAGTCCCATGCTGGGGGTAGAGATTACTTGTAAAAAATACCACCCATTTATAACCACCAAAAATTATAAATATAGTCCCTCCAAGGCATATGCAAAATTTAAATGAAGACTCCTGGTTGTTCCCTGAAGGACGTAATAAAAAAATTATTTCCGGCTGAAAAGAGTCCGCCCAATTACTCTGATAATGTAGCACAATTCCAGTTGAGATCGCATGCAGATTTTTTTTCAGGAATGTAACAAATTGAGGAGAATTAGCCCCTTCCATTTGTTAAAATATTGTAAAGCAAATGTAAAGACAAAATAATGAAGACAAATAGTTGAACCGAGCAAAGAGGTAAAGATAGTCAAAACATGTGAGTGTGAAGTTCAGGATAGAAGGGACATTTCATTTCAGGAAAGGAGGCAGATTATTCCATAAAAGGTTTTATAAGATGTACATCCATGAAAAGCATTCATGCCTGATCCCTACCTCGTTATTTACTTCAAAATAAGCTATAGGGGTGCCTGGGTGGCTTAGTTGGCTGAGCGTCTGACTCTTGATTTCAGCTCAGATCATGATCCCAGGGCTGTGGGATCAGGCTCTGCACTGAGGGTGGAGCCAGCTTGTGATTCTCTCTCTCTCTCTCTCTCTCTCTCTCTCAAAGCAAAAACCAAAAACCAAAAAAAGCAAAACCAAAACAAAAAAACTACGGAGGGTTCATAGGCTTAAATGTAAATATTGAACACACGCTTGAATACTTAAAGAAATACTTGAAGAAATCATAGATGAATATTTTCATAGTCTCGCAATTGGATTGCCTCCCGAAAACCAAATCCCAAGAAAGTGTTTATTTCCTGGAAATGTAAAAATTTGGGCCAGTAAAATAACACTGAGGGCAAAGTCAAAAGAAACAGAACTCCTGGAGAACAGAGGCTAAGTTCGGGGTCTGGTCCTGCCGTCTGCGGCACAGCTGACCCAGACAGCAGGCGGCCGGGTGGCCAAGGTCAAGGCCAGGACAGACACACCATGTGTGAAGGGGCAGAGTGGGCTTCTGGGGTGTGGCCACAGCACCTGCCCTTCGTTACGTCCCTCTTTTTTGAGTGTGTGTAGGGACAGATCTGATGCTGGCCCCTGTGTCTCTCTCTGTCGCTGTCTCAGCTATGAATCGAGGCCCCAGGAAGGCCTGGGGACAAGCCCACCTTTGTTGAAACCTGAACTAGAACACTCCACATCACAATAAATGGTCGACTTCTCACCTCTTCTTTATCCCCTGTCATCAAGCTGTCATCAATCCTAGCGTGTCTTTGTCCAAAGTGACCTTTGGCTTTAACCTTCCGTCTCCAGTTCCTCTGTCCGCAGAGTGCATTATTTCACTGACGTTATTGCAACAGACCTCGACACTGTCTTTCTTGGCTGGTGGAACACCCTCGCCCTCCGACCTGTCTATAAAACACCATTGCTTTGAGGTTCATTCCCGTGCAGAAGAATTTATAGCTTTCACCCCACTGTCCATGCAAAAATGTCTATATACTTCACTTTCTCTGGCTCATTGGTAGAGCGATGATGGGGAGTTTTACGGCTCCCCTATAATAAAGCTACGTACTCCTTGAGGGCAGGAAGCCCCTTCCTCCCTCCTTGCTACCTTTCCTCCAAACTATTTTAGCTGCTGTTGTCACCCACAGCCCATCTTACTTCATCTCTGTCTTCACCAAATCCCCCACAGGATATTTAAATCTGTCAAAGTTAGGGTGGTCGTTGAAAGCTAACGGAATCACCTTTACAGGGGATCCTGACTTACTGTGGTTCAACTTAGGATTCCTCGACTCTATGATGGAGCTGGATTAGAAGCCATGTGCTTGGAGTTCGAATGTGGATCTTGGCCTGAGCCAGCAACATGCCTTGTGACCCTCTCCCACGAGCTGGGCGGGGGTAGCTGACACTGGTCCGGGGTAGCGACCTGGGTCCTGGTCAGCCAGTGAGCACGAGGGTCAATGACGGACACGCTGACAACCATCAGTGCCCAACACCATCCTGTTCTTCACCCTCAGCGCCGGGGTCGGTGCATCACAGGAGACCGTCAACACCTGATTCTCAAACAGGCTTTGTGTGACAGGATTTTGCCCAACTGCGGGCTCATGTCAGCGTTCAGAGCACAGGTGAGGGAGGCCCGGCCGAGCTCCAATGTTAGTGTAATAAATGCATTTTCAACTTAGGATATTGTTTTTAATTTTTTTAATGTTTATTTGAGAGACACAGTGTGCACGGGGGAGGGGCAGAGAGAGAGGGAGACGCAGAATCCGAAGCAGGCTCCAGGCTCTGAGCTGTCAGCACAGAGCCCCATGCGGGGTTCGAACTCCCGAACCACGAGACCATGACCTGAACTGAATCACGAACCGGGAGATGGTGACCTAAGCCGAAGTCGGACGATGAACCGACGGAGCCACCCAGGCGGCCCACGACTTAGGGTATTTTCAACTCCTAATGGGTTTATCTGTATTTTCTCTGACAAGAAGTACCTGAAAGTACCTGTTATTCGAGCATCACTATTTACTTGCTACGTGTACTTAGGCAAGTTGCTTCACTTCTCTGAGCCGAGGTTTCCTATTTTGGAAAGGGAGACTCATAATGATACCTCCCATATAGGGCTTTTTCTTGAGAATGAAAAGGCATAATAAAGGCAAACCAGCTAGCACCCGTGGGTGTCACATGGGGAAGGCTCCTTCCCCGTCTCCCTCCCCCCATCACCCTCCCCGGAATGAGGAGGGCAGGTCAGGAAAGTGCCAGCCCTCCCACCCAGAAAGCACCCGCCCTCTCCGAGCACAATTCCCAATGGGTGCCTTCCTCATCCCAAGCACACAGGAGGGCCCTGTCTGGGAAAACCCGAAGTGTTTGCATGACGAGCCAAATCCCAACCAGAATTCAAGGGTTATAAACAGGACCACCTTGTGGAGTTCCTCAGAGAAAGGAAAGAGGTGACAGGCAGAGAAAGGAAACTAAAAGAAAAAGAGGAAATGAATCACTTTCTCAGTCTTAGAGCCTAGAGGCCCCAAAGGCCGGGGAACCGGGTGGATTAGCCAGTGAGTGCATCAGCAGGTGACTTGTGGTTTGCTTAGGTTTGTTTGTGTGTTTGTTTTTGAGCTGTCCCTTGGGAAATATGCAAGAGTGAATATCCAAATTTATCTTACTAAATAAAATCCTGGCGGGAAAAGGAGCATGAGGTCTGCACCTGCTGTTGGGAGCGCACAATGGGGGTCTCCCCTTCCCCCTCCCCCCGACTGTGGCCTCAGCCCACGGACAAGCCCTGGATGCAGGGTTCTGTTAGTTTGCACATCACTGCTGTCAGATGTTAACTTTGATCCTTTATGCAGGAACAACGCCAAGTTTCAGAGTCAGAAATCCTGGATTTACTCCCAGTTCTGCCACTTAAAACCCAATGCCTATTTTGGAAAAGGACTGACTTCCCCTGGGGCCCAGGCTCTTAACTGGTTGTCGCGACCCTGCCCCATCTCCTAAGTTTTGGGAAAGATTCAATGAGTGAGAAAATAGATTTAAAAATATGGTATAAACTGAGGCTCCTGGTTGGCTCAGTCTGTGGAGCGAGAGACTCTTGGTCTTGGGGTTGTGAGCTCGCGCCTTCTGTTGGGTGGAAAGATTACTTAAAAGGAAAATCTTTGAAAAGAATACGGGGTATATAAACTGTGGGGGGAATGTACGTTGGGATTTATCAGGACAGCGGTTCAACCGATCAGGATGCAGTTATAAAGCTGTAATGTAACACTGAGTATACGGAGCGGTTCCAAAAAAAAAAAAAAAAAAAAAAGGGAAATAAGTGACTTCACCGGAAACTAGTAACCGTGCTTCTTAGAGCAAGATTGAGAGGTCGGCAGGCAGGAGAATGAGAAACAGCTCGTTTACACTGTATGCTCTTTGGGAACTTGTGAGTATCTAAAAACGTGTTGATAGTCATTGCTCAAAGAATATCCAAATAAAGTCCAAATGGACGTGGACCAGTTTTCCTCCTACATATACAGGGAATAGAAATGTATGTATAATGTGCAAGAATGTTCACAGCAGCGCTATTTATAGGGACCTCAAACTTGGAAGCTTCACAAATAACAGTAATGGTAGAATGAATAGCTACACTGCATTCTATCCACATAGTAGATTACTATGCAGCAACGAATGAATGACGTATAGATAAAAAACTCCAAAGCAGCAAAACTACCTATGACGTGGGACGCCATAATAGTGGTTACCTTAGAGGAATTAGTGACCAAAGTGTTGAGAATATTCCATTTCTTGATCTGGGTGCTGGGGGGGAGGGGAGGGGGAGGTGGCAAGTTCAGTTTGTGAAAATGTATCCCACTCTTTTCTGTCTGGATGTTATACAATTCAAGGTATAAAGAAATAAATGGCTATTAAATCAGTGGTTTGGAGCCATGCTAACGAGACTCACAAAGAAATTGCAGAACATTAAAAGGATTTTTCAGTAATCTAAATGCTGAATTTTTCTTTTTTTTGTTAAAATATGCTTAATGTTTTTGTTCAGTCTCTAAGTGGCAGTTGAAGAAATTCACAGATGGGGGGCACCTGGGTGGCTCAGTCGGTTGAGCGTCTGACTTCGGCTCAGGTCATGATCTCGCGGTTCGTGGGTTCGAGCCCCGCGTCGGGCTCTGTGCTGACAGCTCAGAGCCTGGAGCCTGTCTTCAGATTCCGTGTCTCCCTCTCTCTCTGACCCTCCCTTGCTCACGCTGTCTCTCTCTCTCTCTCTCTTTCAAAAAGAAAAAAAAATTAAAAAAAAAAAAGAAATTCACGGATGCTGGCATTTGCTAGTTAGAAATTACAATACAGAGCAAAATATGATATTAAAATCAGAGTCAGGTGGATTGGTGTCTTATTCAGTCCTATCAAGTAACAAAACATGAAATAAAGATACAATATACGATAGGGAAACCTGGGACATGAGGTCACAGAGGTGGCAATACTAAAACATTCGAGTTAACAAAGTCAATGTGAGAGCAAAAGACAATTTTATATTCCAGAAATGGCAAACATTCTGTATAGTGTAGGAAACAGCAATAAATATCCAAAGCAGAGGGGCACCTGGGTGGCTCAGTGGGTTAAGCATCTGACCTCAGCTCAGGTCATGACCTCATGGTTCATGAGTTTGAGCCCAGCATCGGGCTCTGTGCTGCTGGTTCAGAGCCCGCCTGGGATTTTCTTTGTCTCCTTCTCTCTCTGCCTCTCCCCAACTTGCTCATATTTTCTCTCTCTCAAGATAAATAAATAAACTTTATATATATATAAAGCTTATATATATATATAAAGATAGATAAATACATAGATATAGATATATCTCCAAAGTAGAAGTCATGTGAAATGTGGAATCAGTGAATTCTAATCTCAATGGCCATCAAGGTGAGGACAATATGTGTAACCACTATGTCTTATGACCTCAAAATCCCAGGGCTCTAATGTGTGTAGGCACAAAGCTGGGAGTTGGTAGAGCCCACTGGTTTGGACCCAGCTCTTTGAAATCCAACATCCAAGTGTCTTATCTTCTCAGTTTCTAGATCACAGGCAGCTCTCCTTCCTCAGCGTTTTCGTGCTTACTTGTACTTGCCCTAGACTCTGTCGAGGATGACTCTCCAATCCTCCAGATCCCCGCTGAAATGCCACTGAGACCTTCTCCGCACCTAATCTGAAATAGTCTCCCTCCTGATCCCTCTCGATCTCCGTCCCTTGCTTCCTTCCTTCATAACATATCCAAAGTTGTAGCAGATAATTTCTTGGGTGGCCGTACTCGACACTGTATTCATTTATCAGTCTCCCGAACTAGACCATAAGCTCCATGGGCTGAAGTCCACGTCTGCTGTGTCTCCAGCTCTTCTTCTAGCATCAGGCACAAAGGAGATGCTCAACAAATGACTATTTTAAATAAGTCCATCTCAGGGTGCCTGGGTGGTGCAGTTGGTTAAGCTTCCGACTTCGGCTCAGGTCATGATCTCACGGTTTGTGGGTTCGAGTCCCGCGTCGGGCTCTGTGCTGACAGCTAGCTCAGAGCCTGGAGCCTGTCTTCGGATTCAGTGTCTCCCTCTCTCTCTGACCCTCCCCTGCTCACACTGTCTCTCTCTCTCTCTCTTTCAGAAATAAAACATTAAAAAAATTTTTTTTAAATAAAAAAATAAAATAAATCCATCTCAACTTGTGCCAGGGAGACATGAATTGTCTGATTACATAGACCAAGAGTAGTGGCCGTACCCTGCCCCTGCCCTCCTCCTTCCTTTCTCAGGACCGAGCTTTCGTCAAATGCACGATGCAGGTTTGCTTCCTTGCTCTCTAAACGTTCTCTGTTCTAATTCCCAGCTCTAAATTAAACTAATTCACAACAATGTGTGAGTGGCCCATGACCTGTTACTATTTCCAGATGCGGTTGCACGTTACAAAGATAAAAGTTGCACATTAGTCTCTACTTTAGGCTATCAGGCAGCATGATAGGTGACAACAGTATAACTGATCGGAGAGACATAATTTTCTGCACACAGGGCCATTGAGCCTGCAAGTCCGCCCTCTGTGAGTCAGCTGCCCTAATACAGCTCCTGCTCTGCCTGGTTCATCTTCTTCCATTCTCCTTATTTCAACACGGGCTTCAAAAGCATAGGGATTTTAACAATCATTCCTCTCCTTCCCCTTCCTGGGAAGGCTGCAGGCGTTCTGAAGTCCTATGGTCCCAGAGAGGTCTGATCTCTGGAAACCTCAGGATTTCTTTCTGTTCCCAAGTGCGCAGTTCTGTCCACAGGCAGGCATGGTGGTTTTGTATACGGGGTACTAATCATCTCTTGCCCAGCCTTCAGTTATCGTATTGTTTTTCTGGAACTGCAAGTATCCTACTAGGAAAATGAGTGCCTGGGCAAAGGTTGCCTCAGGAGAACACTGAGAAAGCGCTCGATAGTAATAACAATATTGCTTATGGGGACAAAAATTAGAACTTGCCCAGGGTGGCTCTGTCCACAGTCTTTTCTTGAGCTGTTTGGATCCGGCTGTTCTAGAATCTGGAGCCGTGGGGGCTTCCTTTCCCATCACTAATCTCTCACAAAGACACACATGCAGGTGCACACACACACACACACGCATGCTCTCTCTAATCTGAGTCCTCCAGAGCCCTGGCCAGGGGCTCGGTAATCTGCCCAGCTGATCGGAGCTCCTGATGAAAGTGAGGGAACATTTCATCTCTTCACAGGGGTCCCACCCTTGTTTTTTCCTCTGGCTCTCATTTTCCTCTGGGCTTCGAGGTGGCCTTCTTTGATGCCTGGGTCATAACTAACCCCAAGGGATGTTGCTATCAGGCCTTGCTGGGCACCTGTATCCACACTCCCCAGCATTGAAGTGACAAGTGAATGACTTCGGTCATTGTTTCTCTTCAGCCAGTGCTTTCTTTCATCTCGGCCTCAAAACTCAGCCTCCCTGCCCTAAAGCTTTATTACCAGAGGGTTTTATTTAAATAAATGGGTGCTAAACCCAAACTTGCTGGCTCCCAACTCCAGCAATAGAACTGCTTTCTTTTCTTCATAGGTCCGGAATTTTAAGGGAGCTGGGCAATTTCCAGTGGACTCACCATTAATACACTGAATGATAGAGATGCAAGAAAAGGGGAGGAAATTCAATATAAGAGGGACCCATCAGTGTCACTATGACATTTGACAAAAATGCACCCCTCCCCCAATGTTTTCTAAGAAAGGAAAATGCCACGGACACAACGAACTTCTCTTTCTTGGCAGCACGCGCCTTATAAATGTTTTGCCTCCTGAGCAAAACTAAACTCTCAATTTCTAGACAAATCTATCTCACTCTTACCATCCTGACTGCTCCGTGTGAGATGAAGGGACAAAGAACATTGGCAGCTCCTGAGACCTAGAAATGCAGAATATCCAGCCCCGCTTCAGACCAACGGAGTCAGAATCTGCATTTTAGCATTTCCAGGGGGTTCTTACCATCCTTAGAGTTTGAGAAGCACTGTCTGGCCTTCCTTACTGGTCCTTTTTAAAACTAGCACTGTGCAATCTAACAGAATCTGTTAGATTCTGACGCTCGTGTGCCGTAAAAATGAGAGGTCACGGCATTTTCAGATCAATCGGAAAGAAGAAAAAGCATCGTCATTTCCATGAATTTAGCAGTTTTAAAAACAAAACGGAACTTCTGACACCTGCTGATGTGTGTAAACATATGATGTTCTCGTCCTTTTCTTGTGTGATTTGTTTGTAAAAAGAAGATTTGGCTTTGGCTTTATTTTTGGCCTTTTTGTGGAAGACCGTGAGCAGGAAGCATGACTTGATCTCCATCCTAACAAAAGCCACAAATGGTAGAAACAGAAGTTTGATCGATTTGAAATGCTGTAAGAGCTCTTGTAAAATAAGTCAATGAGACATTTCACATTAGTTACCTGGGAGAGGGAGCAATGCTGATTAACTGGGCATTGAGAGGAGGGGGCGTGAGGGCTGCCGGGAGCTGGTTCCTTGTTAATTATGGGGGACCGATGGACCTTTAAAATGACCACCAATGTACCATCAGGTGGTGGGGGCTTGAGTGGCACCCCTCTGACTGGATCTTGAACAAGTTAACGGTGCACTGTTTAGATTACTCTTACACCTGAGGAGTGGGCGGAGAGAGGGAAAAGGGTCCTGGAGAGGCCACTGAACAAGGTTCTGAACAGGAATCCAGTGGGGAAGGAGTTGGCCTTGTGACTCCCAATTAAATTTAAGCCTAATTTTCTTTCTTTTTTAAGATAATTTATTGTCAAATTGGCTTCCATACTACACCCAGTGCTCATCCCAACAAGTGCCCTCCTCAATGCCCATCACCCATTTTCCGCTCTCCCCCACCCCCCATACCCCCTCAGTTTGTTCTCTGGATTTAAGAGTCTCTTGTGGTTTGCCTCCCTCCCTCTCTGTTTGTAACTACTTTTCCCCCTTCCCCTCCCCCATGGTCTTCTGTTAAGTTTCTCAAGATCCACACATGAGTGAAAACATACAATATCTTTCTCTGACTGATTCATTTCTCTCAGGATAATACCTTCCAGTGCCATCCACGTTGCTACAAATGGCATGATTCCATTCTTTCTCATTGCCGACTATTCCATTGTATAGATAAACCACATCTTCTTGATCCATTCATCAGTTGATGGACATTTAGGCTCTTTCCATAATCTGGCTATTTTTGAAAGTGCCGCTGTGAACATTGCGGTACATGTGCCCCTATGCATCAGCACTCCTGTATCCCTTGGGTAAATTCCTAGCAGTGCTATGGCTGGGTCATAAGGGAGTGCTATTTTTAATTTTTTGAGGAACCTCCCCACTGTTTTCCAGAGCAAGCCTAATTTTCTTAAACACTAACTACACAGAATAACATCTAGGTCAAAAATCAGTACACATCATATTTTCTTTTTCCTCTGTTTTTATTTTTAAGTAAACTTTACGCCCAACATGGGGCTTGAATTCACAACCCCAAGATCAAGGGTCACATGCTCTACTGCCTGAGCCGGCCAGGTGCCCCAGTACACATCATACTTTTTTAAAGCTTATTTATTTTTGAGAGAGAGAATGTGAGTGGGGAGGTGCAGAGAGAGAGAGGGAGACAGAGTTATCCGAAGCAGGCTCCGCACTGACAGCAGTGAGCCCATGCAGGGCTCGAACTCACGAACAGAACTGTGACATCATGACCTGAGCTGAAGTCAGACACTCAACAGACTGAGCCACCCAGGTGCCCCCACATCATATTTTCTTAAACGTGAATATACATACATAGAATACTAAACATGTCCAATCTCTTCCCAAATGTTAATCCTAAAGAAGTGATTCTCTTAAACGTTTCTGTACCAATTCAAATTCTTCTCCAGGTTGGTTGAAAGATACTACTTTAAAAAGAAACTATCTTTTCAAGCTAAACAAATGTGGGAGTTACCTTCCCCTATCATTCAGGGGGTTGACATGTTCATTGGATTCTCATCAGACACCCTGATGAAACACCCTGAGCCTTATTTATGGTCTAGAACATGGACCTCGTCACTTGATGCAATCCTCTTCTAACCATGGGCTTCTACAATTCATATCCTGTGTCTCTCTTTTTTTTTTTTAATTTTTAAAACTTTTGTTTACTTATTTTGAGAGAGAGCATGAGCAGGGGAGGGGCAGAGAATGGGAGAGAGAAAGAGAGAATCCCAAGCAGACTCCCTAACTGTCAGTGCAGAGCCTAAAGTGGGGCTCAAATTCACGAACTCATGACCTGAGCCGAAATCAGGAGTCAGATACTTAACTGACTGAGCCACCTAGGCGCCCCCTTCCCATGTTGTTGTCTCTTAATTGATTTTGTGTTTCTTTGGATCTTAAAATATATAAATGTGCTTTCCATCTCACCTAGATTCTCTTCATAAATTTCCAATCTTAAGACCACCCCCCACCCCCAGCTTTATTAGATAGAGTCACCATGTAACATTGTATAAGTTTAAGATACACAAGGTGTTGACCTGATTCATTTCTATTTTGCAAAATGATTACCACCATAGCGTTAGGTAACATTTCCAGCATCTCACATAATTACCTTTCCTTTTTGTGGTAAGAACATTTCAGACCTATTTTCTTAGCAACCTTCAAGTATAGAATAATAACAATAGAGTATTGTTAACTGTAACCACCATACTGTACATCAGATCCCCAAAACTTATTTATCTTAAAACTGAAAGGATCATACAACTTGTCATTGATAAGAGGTCTTTTATTTGATTCTGGACAGAAGCCGTGGCTTTGAATGACAATTTGGTCACAATGTCCAAGATCATTCTACTATTCTATTGACACACTCCAACACACACACACACACACACACACACACACACGTACACGCACAACAGCCAGGGCAAATGAAAATAGTGATGAAAGGCAAGGATTTCTCATTTCTGAGTTAAAGAATATCTTGTAAACAAGAAGAGAAATATCCAGATTCCTGTGGTTTCTTGGGATCCTAGATATAATTTTTAAAAAATCAATACATTTCTAATCAAACGAAATATATAAGATAAAAATAAAATAAAATAAAACAATAGAAAATAATAAAAACAGAAATAATCGAAAGAGACAAAACAAAGAGAAAAAATGACATCTGGAAGGACTAGGAATGTTTGTGTAATCAAATGGTTTCTTACTTGGGTAAGATCTCCTCAGTGAAAAGGGGAAATGCTCTATTCTTAGTTCCCTGGATATCCATCTATGTAAAAGAGGAAGAGAAAAAAGTCTCCTCCTCCACCCCGCTCCCACCAGCAAAAAGCATGAGTTTTACCTTAGGACAAGTTAGTAAAATAAATATCCTCTTTGAATGATTTCTCTGATTATAGATTTTTTTTTTTTGCCATAATGTCATAACCTGTATGTGTGCTGAATATTTCTGATGAAGCTGAATGATGAAGGACACTCTACTATCTGAAAAGGACTTTGGGGACCAAAGCACAAAATTCTAACTGACTGGGGCTGAAAAATTATGGCTTGCACAAGTCACTCCTTGAGATGTCCAGACTCACCCCTGCCCTCCATCAGTGGCCTTGTCTTGAGAACATTCTTTGTGGCCGTGGTTTCCGATGTCACTCTCCAGGGGAGGGGAAGTTCTCTGAGATACTACTTTCAGCTGAGCGTTTGTTTGTGTTTTTAAGTCGTAAGTTTTCAGTTTTATATTGTTATTCAGCAATTATGTCTCCTGTTTCTGTTTTTTGTACCCACAGGCTCCTAGATATCTAAGATAATGGAAATGGACATACATCTCATAGTGTCTATTCAATTGCCACTGCCACAGTATAAAAAAAGAAGTGTTTCCATTTTTCAAGATGTGTAAATTGCCCTTGACTACATAGCTAGTGAAATGGGGCAGACTTGGGATTCCAACATGTTTTTAGTTTGCTTTTTGTTGTTGTGTTGTTGTTGTTGTTGTTGTCGTTGTTGTTATTTAGAAACAGAGAAAGATGGCAAAAGGGAGCAAGGGTCAGAGAGAGAGAGAGAAAGAGAGAGAAGCGGGACTCACCCAGGGCTCATGTTTTTACCCAAAGCAGAGCTGGAACTCACCAGAAATGGGGCTCAAGCTCACCCGAAGAAGGGCACTGGCTCACCCAATGTGGGACTCAAACTCACCAACTGTGAGATCATGACCTGAGCCCAAGTCAGATGCTTAACAACTGAGCTGCCCAGGTGCCCTTAAGTTTTTAATTTTGAAATGCAAGTGGGATCTTTGCACTGGTCCTTCCATACTACTCTTCAAGCCTATATTCATGGATTTCTCTTGGGCAGGTCTTTTGTTTGTTTGTTTTTTAAGTTTTTATTTAAAATCTAGTTAGTTAACATAGAGTGCAATATTGGTTTCAGGAGTAGAATTCAGTGATTCATCACTTACATACAACACCCAGTGCTCATCACCACAAGTGCCCCCCTTAATGCCCATCACCCATCTAGCCCATCCCCCACTCACCTCCCTCCCTCAACCCTCAGTTTGTTCTCTATAGTTAAGAGTCTCTTTAAAAAAAAAAAAGTCTCTTATGGTTTGTTTCCCCCTTTTTGTTTCTTTTTCCCCCTTCCCATATGTTTATCTGTGTTTTTTCATAAATTCCACATGTGAGTGAAATCATACAGTATTGGTCTTTCTCTGACTGACTTATTTTGCTTAGCATAATACACTAGCTATCCACATCATTGCAAATGGCAAGATTTCATTCTTTTTGATGACTGAGTAATATTCCACAATATATATCTATTTATATATCTCATATCTTCTTTATCCATTTATCACTTGATGGACATTTGGGCTCTCTCCATAGTTTGGCTATTGTTTTTTTTTTTTAATTTTTTAATGTTTTATTTATTTTTTTGATACAGAGAGAGACAGAGCATGAGAGGGGGAGGGGCAGAGAGAGAGGGAGACACAGAATCGGAAACAGGCTCCAGGCTCCGAGCTGTCAGCACAGAGCCTGACACGGGGCTCGAACCCAGGAACGTGATATCATGACCTGAGCCGAAGTCTAAGGCTTAACCGACTGAGCCACCCCAGCACCCCTGGCTATTGTTGATAATGCTGCAATAAACATTGAGGTGCATGTACCCCTTTGAGTCTGTATTTTTGTATCTTTTGGATAAATACCTAGGAGTGCAAATTCTGGGTCACAGGGTAGTTCTATTTTTAACTTTTTGAGGAACCTCCGTACTGTTCTTCAGAGTGGCTACACCAGCTTGCATTCCCACCAACAGTGCCAGAGGGTTCCCCTTTCTCTACATCCTCGCCAGCACCTGCTGTTTCTTGTGTTGTGAATTTTAGCCATTCTGACAGTGATGGGGTGGTATCTCATCATGGTTTTGATTTGTATTTCCCTGATGATGAGTAATGTTGAACTCCTTTTCATGTGTCTGTTAGCCACCTGGGTGTCTTTTTTGGAAAAGTGTTTATTCATATCTACTGTCTTGGGCAGGAGTTAAAGAGACATCTATATCTTACTTGAATATCAACAGTAAAGTCTCACATATGATTGGTATATTCTGGGCGGATGGGAAGCGTTCAAGATCTTGATGGTGGATAACATCATTATCTTCTGAATTTCGCTGAAGAAGGTTAAGTCCAGATGACTTGAAAACATAGCAACATAATATAATTTCTCCTCTGATTGCTCAAACAACCAGATCTTTGTAAAGTCATTTTGTAAACAACTTTATATACAAGTGAGAGAATTTATTGTAGTTATATTTTAGATATTAGTTGTTTGTTGTTTATTCAGTCTTCAATTGGACCTATTCTTAAAAAGTGTGATTGCAGCTAGTCTTTGCAATAAATAGGTTGCCATACTCTCTAACGGAACCCTATCCATTTAGAGTTTTGTCCTTAAAGGATTTATATCTGCTAAAATAAGAAGCATTCGGGAAGCCTAGCTGCCTTAGTTGGTAGAGTATGTGACTCTTGACCTTCGGGTTATAAGTTTAAGCCCCAAGTTGGGTTTAGAGATTGCTTAAAAAATAAATTTTTTAAGGGTGCCAGGGTGGTTCAGTCGGTTAAGCGACCGACTTCAGCTCAGGTCATGATCTCACGGCTTATGAGTTCGAGCCCTGTGTTGGGCTCCGTGCTGACAGCTCAGAGCCTGGAGCCTGCTTCAGATTCTGTGTCTGTCTGTCTGTCTCTCTCTCTCGCTCATGTGCACGCGTGTGCGCTCTCTCTCAAATATAAAAATGTTTATTTATATTTGACAGAGAGAGGCAGCGAGAGAGGGAAACAGGGAGTCCCAGCAGGCTCCACACCATCAGCAAAGAGCCCAATGTGGGGCTCAAACTCATGAACCGTGAGATCTTGACCTGAGCCCAAGTTAAGAGTCAGATGCTCAACCAACTGAGCCACCCGGGGTGCCCCTAAAAACTAAAATCTTTTTAAAAATATGTAGAAAGCATCCTTGTGGCCTCCTCTGCTTTCCTAGTTTGGAAATTTTTTAGTTTTTTTCTCATTGTTTTCTAGGATTGTTTGTGGAAAATGGAAAAGACAATGCTAGAACATTCTAACAGATTGAAGTTTCCATAATGCCTAGAGATACTCATTTCTGCATGTTTGTGTAAGTATAAGGATAGGGCCTGTTTGTTCTTAGATCAACATCAGATACAGTCATTTCCTGCCCTACCCAGAGGCAAAGAAGAAACTTGGAAATTAGTGACTGTCTTCTCCTTCTCCTTCTTCTTTTTAAGAGTTACGGGGGAAAGCCAGTTTTTATTATGAAGGCCAGTGTCTAACACTCAGTGTTAAGATAGATCTCCCAGCTGGACATAACTTACTTAAGTCAGTATCTTGAACTGTATTTCAATACTATCAGAAGCACTGAAAGAAATAACATGGAGTAGCACAATTAATTATTCGAAGGCAAATTATTAAGAATTCTAGATTTTTTTAATGGTGTAACATTAAAAAGGAGTCCACAAAAGCATTTCAAGAAAAATAAGCTTTTGTATCCTTTATCCATTTCAGAAACAGTTGCTCAAATGTATATAACTCACTACGTTTTCAGAAGAAACCAGAAAATAGTGAGAGGTTACACCTAAAAACGTGAAGTTTTAAAGAGGAATAGAATTCGGGGTTCAAGGCATTTCATAAAATAATGAAGGAAAACAACTTTAGGATTGGGAATCTGGGGTTTGATTCTGATACTGTTTCTAACTCAGTGTGTGATCTTGGGCAGATTACCTCATGTCTCTGGGTTTCAGAGAAAATAATACTCTGTCAAATACTTATTCTAGGACCCAAACTGGGTTTACTCGCTTTAAGTATCACGATTCTCATCTGCAGAGTCAAAAAAGTTGTGAAAAAGGAACAGCCAGTCTTCAGGTTATATAAGACTTTTCCATACAGCAAAAGTCTTCATCATAATTTGCCATTGGGAATCTGCCCATGTCATCCTTCTCTTGGTTTACGTATTCATTATTCCATCTCAGTCCCACATCACAAAGGACCTCAGTAAACTTGGAATACTTTTCACCTATTCCTACTTTTCACCTGTTTCTATAGCGGTGAAATTTCTTTGCATACTCACTTGACTTGCAACATGCATGTTCCTTTTTCGACAACAATGCTGGTGGGTTTTTTTTTTTTTCTTTTTGAAGTAATGTCTACACCTACAGTGGGACTTGAACTTGCAACCCTGAGATTAAAAGTCTCAAGCGCTACAGACTGAGCCCGCCAGGTGCCCTGCCACATGCATTTTAATTCTTGATATACTCCTCTGCAGCAGGTTTATATATATCCATCCCTGTTCCCTCTCATGGCTTTTGAGAACGCATGGCCTCCAGCCCCTCACCAAGTATTTGTCCCTCACAGGGGCTGCAGAAATGATTTTCCCCACGATTTGTGTTTAACTTTATGATATATTTTTGTACATAGAGTTTTAATCTTTTTAGGTAGTTATATTAATCTATCTTTCCCTTTATGGGCTTTAGTATCGGTCCTATTCTAAGAGGGTCCAACCCCAGGAAGCTTATAAAATTATTGTCCACTGTTTTCTTTTTTTTTTTTTATGTTTATTTATCTTTGACAGAGAGCACGCGCTCAAGCGGGGGAGGGGCATAGAGAGGGGGAAACACAGACTGGGAAGCAAACTTCAGGCTCCAAGCTGTCCGCACAGAGCCCCCCATGCGGGGCTCGAACTCACGAACCCGGAGATCAGGCCTGGAGCCAAAGTGGGACGCTTAACCTACTGAACCACCCAGGTGCCCCACCCTCTACTACTGTTTTCTACCAGTGTTTCTTTTGCTTTGTTAAGTCATGCACCGCTCCCCCAAAACGGGAAAATAAACTGTCCCCCGGAAAGGTTCTGCCCGCTCGCATTCCTGCCAGTAGTGAGTGAAAAGAAGCATTTTCATCGTGTTGGGCTGCACCGCCTACTCTTTCATTTGGATGTTTATCGATTTAAAAAGAAAAAAGTATTTCCTTCTGATTTGGTTTCACATTTCCCTGATTTGTCATCAAACCATCCTTCACCGTCGGTTTATTTACAATTTTTACTTTTTCGGTCAAACCTTGCTGAGTTATGTGCTTGCTCTATTTTTCCGCGGGGGCTTTCCCTCTTTTTTAATGGATTTGCACGAGTTCTTTATATTTTCATATACATTTAGAACAAGATCCAGAGGAAGAATAGGAAAGCTATGACTCTGTTTTCATGATGTCTGTTGCAAATATTTTGAATTGTATTTTAAACTCTGTGACGCCTGTAAATAAGCCTGATTGTGCAATCCGAGTTGCCGTCTGAAGGTAAACACCTGGGTGGGGGCCGGGGCTGGGTGGGGGCGGGGGGAGGAGAGAAAACTTTTCCGAAGGACCGTTTAAGGGGAATGCAAGGACAAAGCAAACCCTCCCCAACGACAAACACCAACAAAGTTTGACCCATTCTCATGCTAATACTCATCTATTGATGGTGGCCTCAGGTGTGTGAGCCTGGGCTCCCCAAAAGGGGCCACAGGGGAAACTGTTAGAGGGGAGGCGTGGCCAGCAGGGAGGGGAGAGGCTGGGAGCTCAGCCTATAGTCCTCAACAGCGATGCACTTGGAGATTGCCACGGACAAAATTATTTTGTCTCTGCTTGGATTTACCCATGTGATGCGTACATAAAATACATACAGAACCTACCTAAACTACTGTGCCCAAGAACAGAAACGTACTTTTGCCCTTCAGCCAGAGCCCTGAGTTACAGATGTGTGGGCTCCAAATTACAACCCCTCAACCCTAATTATAGATCAGTGCTTTTCACTAACCTGGGCAATCAGGTCAACCACAGGAAACAAATGAGTTTTATGCTAAGCCCTGCCTCTAACGCTGGAAGTCTCAAACCCCGTGATTTCGCCTCTCCCTTTTTCAAAGCTCTGGATTTGGAATCCCGGCCCTGTCACGGCTTCACCTGGCTCCGGTGACGTCACCATTCATCCTTCTCTGTTTCATTGGAATAATGGAGGCACGCAGGTAACCAGGGCGTGATGTGTCCCACACCGCTGTGCCAAGTTTCCACTGATGTCTGCACACCATCGAGTAGTGAGGCAGTCATACGAGGAAACGTCTCCTCTTTAAACTCGCTCAGAGTACCTCTCCTCAATGCATTCGTGCCAGATAAAGTACCCGCATTCAGTCTTGGTCATTATTTGCTGCACTTTTGCTTGCCCTGAGCCTGCTAATAATGCTCTCATTGAATGTTTCCTGATGATCGTAGTGGGATGATCGGGAAAGTTTCTGCCGGGCAATCAGTGCACATCCATTCACTGTCTCGTGGTTACCGAGCCTCAGCAGATCTCTGCTTGGGATCAGAGCCCAAAGCCACGGCAAGGAGCACCAACAAGTGAAGTGGAGGGCAATGGTCATAGGTGAGGACTCTTCCCTTGTTGCTGGACCTTGGACCTACGACTAATACTCTAATGTGTGCTGAACAGAACGAGGTAAACAAAACATTCTCTGCTGCTTGTAACCTTCCTGAGAAGGCTGTGATGAGTTCCTTGAAAGGGAAGGGCGACTTAATCAACTCCCGTAATTCTAGGAAAGCGTGGTGGGGCATCCACGCGGTTCTGACAGCAGAACAGGTATATCTTCCCTTTGGTTGTCAGTTTCACCTACCATTGTTTCCTTGGAGCTGAATGGCGGCCTGTCTTATCTAAAGATGAGGTTAAGTCAAGGGGAAGGAAGATAAGCACTGGGGGTGGGAGGGAATGGAGACACACTGGCAGAGGGGGTCTGGCAGGAACGCATAGGGAGGGGCCAGCGGGATGGTGTTGACGCGGAGTAACTTTCTTGGAACGCTCTGAAAATCTCTACTTGTCCCTTAAGCAACTTAGGTGAGAGGCATCTTCGCCCTTTATGCAGCGCTTATGATAGAAAAACAACATGGCAGAGTTTGAGTCATAACCCACGGTGAGGATAAAGGGGTAAAAGGAAGACTCCAGCTGCGCGTGTAGGGAGCACACTGACCTTGCTTAGTGATCCTGGCCTCACCCTGAATAGCTGGGGCAACAGGGTTGGGGGACGCCGGGGACGCCGGGGTAAGCAGTTGGGACTCCACAGTGGTAGGGGAGGAAGCCGATTGTGACAGCCCGTATTGCTGATGGTAGAACCACTCTCTTTTTCGTCTGGCAGGGTCGGGTGTAATCAGGAGACTTCAGATCTGTTACACTTGGCTCATTGCCTGGTAGACTTTCCTTAATGTAAAAGGCAACCACCCACTAACCCATTCCTGACAGTTCTCAGTCTGTGAAGTTCTGTGTAATTTAACTCTTGTAGGCTATTTTCTATCATTTCAGACTCTCCGTGATGTGATGTTTAATTTTATCCTTTCGCCTGAACTCCTAATCCAAACATTCATTTCTTTTTTCTAATGACCGCATGAGGTCATAACAACTGTGTTTACTAATAGTTTCTCAAGTTTCTCTTACTCATTGGCAACTATGTAGCCATCTAATCAACTTACAAATAACACATGACCAGGGTTTTTATCTGCCTTATCACACTTGTGTGGTTTTTAAATTGAGTGTTTTCCCCCTAGAACTTCTTAGAAATCAAGCATTCGGTTTGGAATTTCTTCCACCTAGTGACATACTTATTTTTAACTCTTGCCTTGGCCTTTGTTCAGACGTGTGTCATAAAAGGCAATAAGTCATGGCTGGATACGTACTCTTTTCCTGAGCAAGGAGGGAGTAATCCTATCAGTCATGCAAACTTTGTTTACCAGAGGATCCGTCCTGTAGAAAAACACTTCCCATACAACCGAAGGTGAATACGGAAGACAACAGTGCCCAAACTTCCCACGGCCTTGGTTCATTGTCATGGTGATGACTTGTATTAAGGATCTCAGCAGGTGCGGGGAGTCTTTGGAATATGCAGAAATACTCTTGGCTTTTTGTAGGTTGCCTCCAGCTGGTTGGGACTTTCTAGGTGAACTTCTATTCAGTGATCCCGGATAGAACAGAGCTCCATTTTGTTTTTTTGTTTTTTGTTTTTTAATTTTAATGTTTATTTATTTATTCATTTTGAGAGAGAGACAGAGAGTGAGCAGGGGAGAGACAGAGAGAGAGAGGGAGACACAAAATCTGAAGCAGGCTCCAGGCTCTAAGCTGTAAGCACAGAGCCCCGACGCGGGGCTCGAACTCACGGACTGTGAGATCATGACCTGAGCCGAAGTCAGATGCTTAACCGACTGAGCCACCCAGGCGCCCCAGATCTTCATTTTGGATGTCTCTTCCTCCCCCACCAAGGAGGTCTGAAACGTTTTGAAGGAGAGTGCCACATGTTGACCCCCTCTCTTTTTGGTACTGGGAAGGGGATGCTTAACTGGGTGGTGCGTCCTTTTACAATGAGAAGAGGAGGCTCTCACTGGTATATGTGGAGGGGGCGATGGCCATGATCCACCAGCTGGGGAGACATAAACAGAATCTGCCATAACCACTGTGGTTATAGCCCGAGAGGTCTGCTCCTGACGCTAATTACACAAGCCCAGCTCAGGACGAATGTGCCCCAGGGACCAGAGGAACTCTCGGGTTCTTCTTTACTAATGCCAGATGTCTGTCGGCACCCCAGAGATAACTGGAACAGGCCCCGTTGCCCTGTCTCTGTTTCACTAATTACTGGTTCTTTAGGACGTTGGATCTGCATGGGCCAGACCTGGAGGTGTTGTTTATCAACCAACTGTATCTATTTAGAACAGAGACTCACCTCTTTCTACCTTGATTTATAGCCCTATAAGTTCAGCTGACAAATTTCCTGCTAGAGACTTAAACTTCTCACGGAGGGGACCCAGTACGTAGGGCTGCGCCCGGGAAAGAGAAGGTATTCAATGTTTATTGAATGGACAAAGTGAAATGTGGTTATAGTTATGGAAACATTATGCGGTGGTAGAACATAGGGTCAAACAGAGCTGACAGTCTCTTCAATTCTTGTATAATTCTTCCCATCTGTTGATCTCCAGTGAAGTGTCATAGTAGAGACAAAATGTCTCTAGTCAAAGCCACCACCTTGCAAAATAGTTATAAAATCCTCTTTTAATACAGGGAAAGACAGATGCTCAGAGAAATTAGGCAACTTGCCTGAAACCACAGAGCTGAGTGAGTGGCAGGGCAAGCGGGTTCCTTTGTCTCCAAGGCCCTTGGGAACTCCCTGCGCTGAGCCACTTCCCTGAAGTTGCTGGAGTTGTACAGAGTGAGATCGGAATTATGACTACACGATCCAGTAAATCAGGCCAAGTAATCAGGTGGTGCTGGGAAGCCCTAGAGAGTGGGCCCTCTGTCTCCTTAAAGTTGCTGTCTGGTCCTATGAGGCTGGTGCAGAGCAAAGGCCTTGGCTGGTGTCTTCGTGGAGCATGGCGGCTGCATTGGGATGAGATCAGAGCCTTAGAGGCATGTTGAAGGGCGGAGTCACACAGGCTGCCAGCCATTCACACTGCCTTCCAGCCATTCACACTGCCTGCCAGCCATTCACACTGCCTGCCTCTGGCCTAGAGGCTCTAGAAGGCAATCAGAATATCAAGTATCCGTGTTAAGTGGGTAAAAATTAACCTGCATTTTCTCATTGGGGAAACTCAAAGTCAGTCCTTCTGAGACAGGAAAAATACAGATAGAAATTGTTCGATGGGGACCCTGGGGGGCTCAGCTGGTTAAGCATCCAACTTCAGCTCAGGTCATGATCTCACAGTTCGTGAGTTCAAGCCCCACGTTGGGCTCTGTGCTGACAGCCCAGAGCCTGGAGCCTGCTTCAGATTCTGTGTCTCCTTCTCTGTCTCTCTGCCCTTCCCCTGCTCACGCTATGTGTCTCTCTCTCCCTCTCTCTCTCTCTCTCTCTCTCTCTCAAAAATAACTAAACATTAAAAAAAATCATTTGAGACAGCCAGTTCGCTCCCCTAGCTCTGCCTCAATCTCACTTCCCCCTGAAGACTGCAGGATGATCGCAAGGTTTTGGTTAGACCCCATGACCGTCATGGCCTTGATCTCCCACCCCTGAATCACTGAGTGGAGTGGTGGTCTCTTTGCTCTGCCCCTAGAATGATCTTTCACTCTTGCCCTTCTCCGCTAGAGTCTAGAGTGTCCAAGTGCTCTCTTGTCTCATCTTCAAATCCCCAAACCTGCTGTGTGTCACTCTTGCACCAGAGCCTCTATTTAACCTGGGAAATGCCTCTCCTTCTAGGAAGAAGGGTTTCTTGTCCCCTTCTGTGCAGTCACAGGGACTGGATGAGTGATAGGAACTGATAACAATGTGCATAGAGTCCTTTAAAAACTCTACCTTGGCAATCCTACCACAGCCTATTAGCCACTGTTGCCTGTTTCTTCTCATCTATAGCTGCTTTGCTGCTGGAGAAACTAGGCTGTTGGACAAACAGCCACTAAAGAGCAAAGGAAGATGGGTGACCAGGTGCCTCTCCTTGCAGTCATGCAGAGCACCGCAGTAGTCACTAGGGTGAGCTCAGAGGCAAGGGTTTAGACTGCGGTTCAACAGTGACCTGGTCCCACAGACTTGGACGGGGTACTGAATCCTAACTTCCTTTGTCTCCAAAGCCAGAATAATAGCAGCACCCACCTCACTGGGTACCTGTATGTATTCAATGAGATCATGACATAAAGCATTGAGTCCATAGTAGGTGCTCAGTAGCTCCTGGTACTATTATTATTACAGGGAGTACTGTAGAAAGTCTTGTCCTGTAAAGAATATGCTAGAACCTGCCTCTAACTCTTAACCCATCGACACCTTCCCTCCATTTCTTCGCTATGACTCTGCTGAGGTAAAAGATCTCATAAAGAAATCCACCAAGGGCTCACAGTTGAGGCTGGGCTGGGCTGTATATAGATAATGTTTATTTCTGAGGTGGTTAGGGCAGAGGGGAGAAGGGAGACAGGATTCAGAGAGGGCTCTGTGGCTCATACTCATGAACCCTGAGATCATGACCTGAACTGAAGTCAGAAGCTTAACTGACTAAGCCACCCAGGCGCCCCGAGGCTGGGCTATATTAATTTGCTAGGACTGCCCTAATAAAGTACCTACCACACATCGGATGGCTTAAAATAACAGAAATTTGTTGTCTCACTGTTCTAGATGCTGGAAGTCCGGGATCAAGGTATCGCAGGGTTGATTCCTTCTGAGGGCTGTGGGGAGAATCTGTTCATGCCTCTGCCCTAGATCCTGGCGATTTGCTGCCAGTCTTTGGCCTTCTTAGATTCTAGAAGCATCACCCCAGTCTCCGCCTTCATCTTCCCATGGTGCTTCTCTCTGTGTATGACTGTCTATAGGTCCAAATTACCCTTTTATATAAGGACACAAGTCATATTGGATTAGGGCCCACCCTAATGACCTCATCTTTATTTGGTTATCTGTGAAGACCCCATTGCCAAATAAGGTCACACTGGCACGTTGTAGAGGGTTAGGACTCCAACGTGTTTTGGGAGGGACCCAATTCAACCTATAACACTGTCCTCACACCCGAGTCATTTAAACTTGTTGCTATTCAGACACCTAATATCCTGGCATTTTCGGTCTCCAGAATCAGCTCTAATATTTTTTGTTTGTTTGCTCTTTAATAGCAAAAACTTCCGAGGAACAGAGGCACCCCCCAAAAAATATGAATTGAGGATTACCGGGGGAATTGTTCATTTTCCCCCCCGTGCTTTAGAAAGTTTGGATTCTTTATTTCTATGACAGTGCTGCATTCCAGCATATCGTATTATCTCTACTGTAGTTGGTAAATGGCTTAAAAAGACAGAGAAAAATAAAAAACCTATCAAAAGATAGAGAGAAATGGTTACATGAGAAGTCCACCAAATGCCTAATTCATACAGGGATTTTTTGCGTGTCTCTTATTTTTAGAATCCAAAATAATGACCTCTATCAAGAGTTTGTGTTATGGCCAGTCATCTGGTTTTTTTTTTTTTTTTCTTTTCTTTTCTTTTAAACTTTTTATTTTGGGATAATTTTAGATCTATAGGAAGTTGAGAAATTCCCTGTGCCCTTCAAGCCCTTTACCTCAGTGGTTGCACATTATGTATCACCTACTGCTTTTTAAAGATGATTGTCCTGGGCAACAATAACATAGTGGGATTATTTGCTGGAAAATCGGAGCTGACTCATCCACCCAAGCACTGCCTTTAAAGGAACCAGGAACCCCGCTGCCCTTGGCACCTTCCATGGTCTCCAGATACAGACGTGCAGCTCTGAGCTCAGTGAGTTTCCTGATCTGATTTACCCAACTCTTTTCCAGGAGGGGATTTCCACCATCCAGTGCAGGATGCCGCAGCCCATTTGGATGAGACAGAAGGGGAAATTTCCAAGTGGGGACGGCATCAGCCCTTGCCTTGAGGACACTGAGGATTTGCGATCGGGAGGCTCGTGTGTATTCTTGGTTTCATTCCGCTCCTTTTCATCGGTGGGCACCTGGAAGAAGGTACTGTGGGGGAATTGGAGAAATGGGTGCTGCCACCAAGCTGGCAGACAAAGTGGCTGAAGAAATGAGTTACATGTAAACTAGTGAGGGGGACGGCTTCTCGGAGCTGGCAGACAAAGTGGCTGAAGAAATGAGTTACATGTAAACTAGTGAGGGGGACGGCTTCTCGGAGCTCGGACAGGTGTCAGTGGCATCTAAAGGAGGAGGATGACTCTTGCCGGGAGTCAGGAGTAGGGGCGGGGGAGATGGGAGATACCAGGAAGTAGGGAGTGGAGGGGGGAGGGGGAGATGGGAGATATGAGGGAGCTGGGAGGATGGCAAACACCCGAATTCTAGCCAAAGGCCCATTTAGCTGTTCTGCTGCTGTGTTTCTAATTATAAAAAATAAGGATTCTCAAGAGTTAAAAAAAATACGGAAAGATATAAAAAGCAAATAAACCCACCTGTAACCCTACCACCCAATAGTTTAAAAACAAAAACAAAACAACAACAAACATGGCATCTTTCTTGTATGAAAAACGCATGTTAGAAGAAAATTGTTGGGGCGCCTGGGTGGCTCAGTGGGTTGAGAGTGTCCTACCCTTGATTTCGGTTCCAGTCATGATCCCAGGGTCATGGGATCTAGCCCTGCTCCAACTCTGTGCTGAGCGTGGAGCCTGCTTAAGATTCTCTCTGCCCCTCTCCCCTGCTCATGTGTGCTCTCTCTCTCACTCTCTCTCTCTAACAATCAAAAAATAAATAAAATAAACAAATGAAATTGTTAACAAATTTCAACCATTTGGCTCAAGAGGGAAGTTAAGGATGTTTTCCTCTCTGGAATTACATTTGCTGTACGGAAGCATCCACCCTTTGTTCTAATGGGACGTTGGGAAGCCACCTAGAATACTCCTATTGCTATTCTTTGGACTAGTACCTTCTACCGCCTCCAATCCGTAATGGCCCATCGACTGACCTAAGTTAGGTATCGGGGATGGAGAAAGGGAAGATGGAGCCCTTTTCTCAAGCAGGGGCTGGGCAGCAGATGACATCCCCAGTGGCACAGAGAGAACAGGGTGCTTGGGGAATAGGATGCAGGGTCGTCATGCCAGCTTGTTAGGGCTGCCATAGCAAAGTGCCACATGCTGGCGACATAAACAACAGACTTTTGTTGTTTCTCCGTTCTGGAGGCTGCAAGTCCAAGACCAAGATGTTGGCAATGTTACTTCCTTCTGAGGGCTGTGGGGGAGAATCTGTTCAGGCTCCCTCACGTGCTCCCTTGGCTTTTGGTGGCTTCCTGGTGATCTTAGGTGCTCCTTGGCCTAGAGAAGTGTCACTCTGACTTCTGCTTTTATCTTCATGTGGTGTGTTCCTCTCGTGTGTGTGTCTGTCTTTGTGTCCAAATTTCCCCTTTTTATGAAATGCAGTCATGCTGGATTAGAGCCCACTCATGGTCTCATTTTAATTTGGTTACCTCTATGAAGACCCTCTTTCCAAATAAGGTCACATTCTGAGCTACTAGGGGTCAAGACTCTAACATATCCTTTTGGGGAAGACACAATTCAACCCACAATAGTAGGCATCCATGACTGGAGAGGAGTGAGCAGGTGGTGGATGCAGGGTAGGGGGGAGTGCCTGAGGACTTACATGTCATTGGTTACGTAGACCTACTAGGCAGAGAGCCCAAAGAGGGAGATGGGAGAGGAAAGCAGCACCCAAAGCTGGAAGGGCCTTGATTCTCTCTGGAGAGCAGGAAAGCTTTCAGTCGGGGAGGGCTGGGGTGACAAAAGTGTCACAGGGCAGCGTTGTGGAAGGTGGACTAGAAAGCCAAATGAGGGAGCCAGTGAGAAGGCGCTTTGCTGTCACCTAGGCACAGCCGATGAGGGTCAGCGTTCAGATTTTTGAAGGTACTTACCTTCTCTCCATTTGGTCATTCATGCTCTAGAGTAACTGAGCCCAATGCCTTTAATCACACTGAACACAATCTCCCCGTGCCCACATCTCCAGTGTCAGCCCCCATCCTACTGTCCCATCCAGCCAACTTCCTGTCGTCTGCTCTGCCCTTATGGACCGGGTTCTAGAGAAGTCCAAGACTCACTTTGCTGCTTTCTGCCTCTGTGAGTCTACACAGCCCTCTGCCTGAATGCTTTGTCCCTGTTTGTGTCTCTGGCAAACCCTCGGGCTAAATTCAAGAGGGGGCTCACACGTGTTCCCTCCTCTGAGAAGCCCCCTGACTTCCCCAGGTGGACTTTCTGGACAGTAGTAGTAGCTCTTACAACATTGGGTTGTATTTGTCTTGCTGATGTGGAAGCTTGCTTCTAGCTCGTGGTTCTCAGACTGGCTGTTCTTTTATGTCACCTGGAGAGAGAGAGACAGAGACAGAGACAGAGAGACAGATAAGCAAGCAAGCAAATACTCTAATGCCAGGGCCCCACCTACATAGATTCTGACCCCATTGATTTGGGTTAGGGCCCTGTGTTTTTGTTTGTTTGTTTTATTTGTTTTATTTTTTTATTTTTTTAAATTTTTTATTTTTTTCCATTTTATTTTTGAGAGACAGAGAGAGAGACAGAGCATACGTGGGGGAGGGGCAGAGAGAAAGGAAGACAAGAATCCGAAGCAGGCTCCAGGCTCCAAGCTGTCAGCACAGACCCCGATGCGGGGCTCAAACTCACAAACCGTGAGATCATGACCTGAGCCAAAGTCGGACACCCAACCGACTGAGCCACCCAGGAGCCCCATGTTTGTTTATTTTAAGTTTACACATTTATTTTGAGAGAGAGAGAGAGAGAGAGAGAGAGAGAGAGAGAGAGAGAAAATCTCAGAGCCCAAAGCAGGGCTTGAACTCACAAACCATGAAATCATGACCTGAGACGAAATCAAGAGTCAGATGCTTAACTGACTCAGCCACCCAGACTGAGCCAGCCAGGCGCCCCTTGTTTCCGTTTTTTAAAGTTTTAATTACTTAACTTATCGAAGTACTCTCTGTACCCAATGTGGGGCTCAAACCCACCACCCTGAGATCAAGAGTCACATGCACCTCCGGCTGAGCCAGCCTGGTGCCCCTGGTGCCCCTGGGGCCCTGTGGTTTTTGTGTTTTTTTTTTTTAATTTTTTGAATGTTTATTTGTTTTTGAGAGAAAGAGAGACAGAATGCAAGCAGGGGAGGGGCAGAGAGAAAGGGAGACACAGAATCCAAAGCAGGCTCCAGGTTCTGAGCTGTCAGCACAGAGCCCAACTCAGAGCTGGAACTCACAAACCTCGAGATCATGACCTGAGCCAAAGTCAGTCGCTTAACAGACTGAGCCACCCAGGCGCCCCTGGGGTCCTGCGTTTTTTAAAAGCTCCCCCAGGTGATGCTAACGCGTGACCAGGATTGAGGCCGCTGCTCCAGGCCAGCGGTTCCCAAACTTTAGCATGCATCAGGATCACCTGGATGGCTTGTTTACTGGGCCACATCTGAAGTTGCTGGCTCACATCCAAAGTTGTTTGGAGGGGAGGCCTGAGAATTTGCATTTCTGACATGCTTCCAGATGGTTGCGGGAGCTACTGGTCCTGGGGCCGCGCTTTAAGGGCCACCAGTGACCCCTTCTACTCCAGTAACCTCAGAATCTGCAGCGGGGCTTGTTAGCAGTGCAGTCCGGTCCCACAGAACGGAATCTGATTTTAACAAGATCCTGGGATGATTCATGTGCACATTAAGGTTTAAGGAGCACTGCTCCAGACAGTAAATTCCTCTCCTAGGAACCATGAAATTTCACTTCTACATAGATTGCGCCTAGCACAACCTGACACACAGTAAAACGCTAAATAAATATTTGCAAAATGAATGAATGCCCACAAGCACATTGAATTTTTATTCCTGTCAACTGAGCGATTTAATTTGTTGGTGTCTACAAGCATGGCTATATGTAGTAATTTAAGCAGAGCAATGACATTTGGTGGGAGCTCCCGAAAGAAAGATCCAGCTGCGGGCCTTGAGGAGGACACAGTAATTGTAGTATTCACCCACCTTTAAATCAAGATTCAGTGCATCCATTTTGGGCCAGGTCAACACTCTGGCCCTGAGCGTAAAATGTTGAGGAAGAGTCAGTCCCTGACATGGAGGAACTTACCACCTAATAATCCTGACCCGTTTGCTCATTTCTTGTTATGACCATTCAGGCCAGATATTAGTACAGGAGATGGTCGGAGGGGGTTCTGTCCATGAACCACCATCTAGAAGGTCCAAACCAGGGCTACCTATGGGGCTCAGCAGAGCAGCGTGATCACCGGAGAATAGTCAGTACTCAGAAGGCCAACAGAGCAGGTGGGCAACACCGGGAGTGTATGGCAGATGGCAGGGCCACCATCCAGGTGTCAGGAACAGGACTTCCATTCTCAGAATGGGGACTGACTAGAGCAAAGCAAGGGAATTTGAGTCTGATTAGTGGTCAGCCTGTCAAGGTAGAGAGAAAGGTGGAGACCCAACTGCTAGGATTGAAGAGAAGAAAGATGGGACCGTATCTTGGGAATCAGAGAGAAACTCACAAACCTAGCACACAAATGAGTTTTCAGAGCCAGATCTGGTGCCCCAGTGAGGAAGGAAGAAAGGAAGCAAAGCGGAAGGGAGGGGAGGAAAGGAGGGACGAGGGGTGCCTGAAGGGCATGGTTTCCCAAATTCCCTCCAGTCCATAAGAACTGAACCAAATATTCCAGTTTGGTTCTAACTGAAAGGGAAGTAGTCCTCTTCTGCACCTATGACAGTTTCACTAAATCTAGAAAGTTCTATGGGAGCTGCAAAGAGAAGTCTTGGAGGGCCCCCCGGGGGGGAGAGGGGTCAGGGAATGGGACTTAGAAATGCAGTCTGGTGAAACGTGAGCACTGTAACAGGAGCTGAGAGTTGACAAAGCCCAGGTGGTCAAGGGGCACAGGACAAGAGCATTCCTGCGTGCCCTTTCATTAGTGTCGATTGGCCCACTAAGAGTGCCTCAAACCAATAAAGCCTCTAGGAGCCAATCCCAGTACTCAACTCTGAATTACTGAGGTGCCAACAGGCACCAGGCTTATAAATCTGTCTTTTATTATCTGGTTGGCTTAGCCAGGTCTCCAAAAGGAACAGTAAGTTTTATGGTGTAGTTTAACAAGTAAACCTCTGAGTCAGGCTTTATCCTGGAAGAAATTTTCCCTGGTAGCATTCGAGGGCAGACTAGATCACCCAGCCCTGCCCTGATGCCCCAAGTGGGTGGGCTGAGGTTATACCGTTGAATTAAATAGATTTCTCATGCGGTCTAGTGATGTGCCTTCTCTTCATTGTACATTTATGTGCGTGCGCACAGCCTTTTTATAAGAAGTGAAATTATAAAGACTCTTCCGTTGCTTGGTCGTTTGTTATTGCTTTTGTTTTTACAGTTGCAGTTTTTATTTGTGGGTGTGTTTTTTTAATGTTTATTTACGTTTGAGAGAGACAGAGACAGAGACAGAGCACGAGTGGGGGAGGGACGGAGAGAGAAGGAGACACAGAATCTGAAGCAGGCTCCAGGCTCTGAGCCGTCAGAGCTTGATGAGGGGCTCCAACTCACGGGGTGTGAGATCAGGACCTGAGCCGAAGTTGGATGCTCAACCAACTGAACCACCCAGGCGCCCCTAATTGTTTTTTTTTTTTAAGTTTGTTTTATTTTGAGAGAGATAGAGCATGAACAGGGGAGGAGCAGAGAGATGGAGAGTGAGAGAATCCCAACCGGGCTCCGCACTGTCAATGCAGAGTCCCATGTGGGGCTCGATCTCAGGATCCATATGATCTTGACCTAAGCCAAAATCGAGAGTCGGACATTTAACCGACTGAGACACCTAGGCGCCCTCCTCCATTGTAGTTTTCAATTTCACTTTAGGGTGGTTGACTTGGAGATAGTATTTTCTCATTTTTTTGAAATAGTTTTTTATTGATACTTATTATTATTCAACTTCTCTTCAGTTTATTTGTTCTTCCATAGAAATGCCATTTAAGTGTATTCAAATTGCTTAAAATGTAAATAATTGTTTAGAAACATCTATCAAGCCCCAGAAAATAACAACTAATTTGGTTATTAATAATCAATAATTCAGTTATTACAGAAGAACATAAGCACTCAAAACAAATACTTAATGCTACTTCTGGAAGTAAATGGAGCCATGATTGGGGATTATTTCAGTCACAATGCCGATCATTTTCCCAGATAAAATGCTGTTAGTGAAAGAGAGATTTTCAACTTGTATTGTGGTATTTCAACTACTCAACAGGGTCTGCAGAAATCTAGAGTGGATGGTAGAAAATGACAAGCAGGAATTCTGACCAAAAGAAAAAAAAACAGGGGCGCCTGGGTGGCTCAGTCGGTTGAGCATCTGACTTCGGCTCAGGTCACGATCTCATGGTTCACGAGCTCGAGCCCCGTGTCGGGCTCTGTGCTGACAGCACAGAGCCTGGAGCCTGTTTCAGATTCTGTGTCTCCCTCTCTCTCTGCCCCTCCCCAGCTTGTACTCTGTCTCTCTGTCTCTCTCTCTCTCTCAAAAATAAATGAAACATCAAAAAAAATTAAAAAAAGAAAAAAAAATCTGGGAGTCATTCAGTGAGAGAGAGGGATCCAAAAACCATCACAATGCCCTGATCAAAAGTCCCATCCAGAATTAGTTTCTTCCATTAAAAACATGATGTCCATGCCTGAACTCCCAGGCTTTCATTTTCCCTGTTAACTATCAGTCTGATTCATCTCAGGGTTTATTTGCCCCCAAAGCAAATTCCAGAATCATTTGGTCACTGATTCAATCTCTGAGCTGTAAAAAACACTCATTAGATTATGTTTCCTTAGATTATGCTTCAAAAAACTCTTTAACAGTTATAAAGTTTAAAAGCCCAATTTAAAAAGGATCTGGATGGAAACTTTTATATCCAGATAAGAGGAGTTGTTTTCGAGGTTGTCCTCATTTGGTGTTACTGCTAAGAAAGTTCTGGAAACTTTTCAGAAGCCAAGGTCAATTCTTTGAATACCCCCTGAGGTGCCAAATCTTTTTCCTTTGTTTGGAGCTTTGCCTTCCAGAAACAACATACAATTTATTTTTTGAGGCATGCGGGTGGTCAGTTGGGCAACACTATTTGGGTCTAATATCCCATTTGGACTCATGGGATGGATTTTCTTGTGTGGTTTGTAACTCAATTCTGAAAGCAATCCCAGAAGAGTTTCAAAGGTGTTTGAAGCAAAGTTAAGATCCTAGGCAAGAAGTACATCTTCCCAACGTGGCTGTTTTAGAGTGACGTTAATCTGGCTAGAAATCGCAGTGCATTTTAAAAATGAATCCGCGTGAATTTACAGCCATGGTTCAAATGCACACAGTTAGTGAAGGCGAAATGCTTTAAGGCAAGACAAAGACAACTTTACAGGGTTTTACTTTTTAAAGCAAATGTTTTATTCTTGCTTCGGGAGAAAAGACTTTGATGGCCTTCCCCAGTACACACAAAAGATGAGAGATGAGAACTAGTTCATCGCCCCCAGCGCCGCTATTTTGCAGAGACTCAGAGAGAGTGGAGAACAGAAATAAGGAGAATAAACGCGTGCCTTGTGGTGAGCAGGGAGTGTGCTAACCCAGTTTATGGTTCTAGAACAATGGTCTTTTTCCTCTCCATCATTTACACCTGCAAAAGCAATCATGCTAATAACCCCCCAAATCCTCAATTACGACTTTAGCATCCTGGAGAGTTCAGATCCCAAATACCACTTATAATGGCTCGCATTTATATGCTGCTGTATGGTTTTTATAGGACTTTCTTGCATGGTCCTCCCGAGGGTAGGCAGAGCAGGTAGCTCCGCCCATATAAAGATAGGGATATTGGGGTTGGGTGTTTCAGCCTGTTAAATGTCCGACTCCTGATCTCAGCTCAGGTCATAATCTTAGTTTGTGAGTTCGAGGCTTGCATTGGGCGCTACGCTGACAGCGCAGAGCCTGCTTGGGATTCTCTCCCTCCCTCTCTCTCTGCCCCTCCCCCACTCACACACACGTGTGAGCACCTGCACCTTCTCTCTCTCTCTCTCTCTCTCTTTTTTCTTCTCTCAAAATAAATAAATAAACTTAAAAAAAAAGATAGAGCTATTGAAGCACAGAGGATAGAGTGCTTTGCACAAAATTGCAGGACTAGTTAGCAGCTGGTACAGGTTTCAGACTTTGCATCTGATTTACCCCAAAGCTAAGCGCTTTCATGGCAGTAGGGTCCCAGAGTTGAGTTAACATCGGCATAGTGCTATGCATTCTGAAGTTTGCAATAAAAAAATCACGTAGGAGCGCCTGGGTGGCTCAGTAGGTTGAGCGTCCAACTTCGGCTCAGGTCATGATCTCACGGTTTGTGAGTTCGAGTCCCGCATCGGGCTCTGTGCTGACAGCTCTGAGCCTGGAGCCTGCTTTGGGTTCTGTGTCTCCCCCTCTCTCTGCCCCTCCCATGATACGCTCTGTCTCTCTCTGTCTCTCGATGATAAATAAACATTAAAAAGAAATGTAAAAAAAAGAAAAAAAATCATGTACAAGACCCCCTTAAAACATAATTTATTATGAAATATTTTAGGAAAACCTCAACTATAGATATTAACACAATGGATATCTGTTAGCATACCATCCGGCTGAACAATAAAACTGTTTATGCCAGAATTTAAGACTCTTTTCCAACCCTTCTCCACTTCATCCCTCTGCTTCCCCAGGAGTAGCCCCTCTGAGGGGGGGGGGGAACACTTGAGGGGTACTTTCTACCTGAAGACAATTTGCTAGGTCCTTGGTTGAATGAATCTCAAGTGTAAAGGGCCTTCCCTGACACTCTAACCTGTACTCACCTGGCTCCTTGTGGATTGACTGGGTCTGGGGTTGGGGGGTGAGAGGAGGCTTGAGGTCTTGCACAGAGCCGGGACCCAACTAGCGCACTCTGAGGTGAGTTAACACTCCTCACTGTGGCCCGGGTAGGAGAACAAAGGGTAGAGAGAAATTCTGCCCTCCCCAGCCCCAAGTACTAAATGGAAAAGGTTGTCCCCCAGCACCCCAGTTTCATTCCTTCCCAAAAAGCGCCTGGAGTGGAGTCAGGTTGGTGAGGCCAGGGAGCCTCTTCTCACTTTCACCATCTTGTTCCTGCCCTCACTTCCGTTTCACAGGCGACCTGCGGTGCCCACCCTCCCTTGCCCATCTGCCCAGAGGAGGCTCTCTCTCCCCCTGAACCAGCCAGGCTCTGGCTCAATGTTTTTGTTTTTATTTTTTTGTTTTTGTTTTTGTTTTTGCCTCCACTGAACATTACCAGCTCTCACTCCCGCTGTGTCTTTCAAAGTGATCATTTTGTAAACTGAGCTGTGGGCAAGGGAAGGGATTAGGGACACACCATAAAAGGAGTGTTTGTACATTAGAACAGTTCGCTGCCTTGGCCATCCCTGCCTTGCAGGAATGTTTTAACAGGAGGGAGTTTCCCAGCCTGGCTTAGAGAAAATAGCTGGAGGGTATGGGGTCGGGAGAGAGCTTCATCCGTAAACAGTGCCTCAGGATGTCAGTCTCCCGGAGAGGGAATATGGCTCAGGATGCACACTTATGAAGAGCCTCAAATCTGCATCCCTGATGTTCTCTCCAAAGAATGGCCCCGAAGATAATCTCATGGTAATAAAAGATGTTCTTCATACAACTTCAAAGCTGTCCATTAGCAGATCACACATGGTATCCATCAGGCACCATGGACTGTTTTTTTAATGGAATCTGTAATTACTGTTTGATTCTGAAATCTGATTTCAGCATACTTATGTTCCATTCCTTTGTTAAATGTGTACACTTAAAATACTTCATGTTTGAGGTGCCTGGGTGGCTCAGTCAGTTGAGTGACTTCTGCTCCAGTCATGATCTCACAGTTGTGGGTTCAAACCCCGCATCAGGCCCTGTCCTGACAGCTCAGAGCCTGGAGCCAGCTTCAGATTGTGTCTCCCTCTTTCTCTGCCCCTTCCCCACTCATGCCCTGTCTCTGTCTCTGTCTGTCTCTCTCTCAAAAAAATGAATAGACATTAAAAAAAATAATAAAATGAAATACTTCATGTTTGTGGGGACACCCCGCTGGCACAGGCGGAGGAGCATATGATTCTTGATCTCGAGGTCCTGAGTTCAAGCCCCATGCGGAGTGTAGAGATCACTTAAATAAATAAATAGATAAACAAAAAATACTAAGTGTTTGTGGAATTAATTTTTCCCTATTTTTATTTTGAAATATTGAAATTTTTTGGAAGAGTTGAAAGATAGTGCAATGAACACACATCCTTCATCGACTTCATCAATTAAGTTTGCCATTGTCTTCTCTGTTGCCATTTCCATACATACGCCCCCATACGTTTACATTCTCCTGCTTACTAAGTCATAAATTAAGTTGCGGAGATCATGGCACTGCACCCATAAATACATCAGTATGTAACGCTGGAGAATAAGAACATTTTCCTAATAATGACCATGCTATTACCATACCAAAGGTACATATCATCAAAAAATGGGGTTATGCTCCACCCCCTTGAGGTGGAGTATCTATGAAAATGATTCCAAATTCTCTGCTCAGAATTTGTCTCTTCTCTCCCATTTGTTTTTGTCGTGTTAAATTAATTAAACAAGGGGGCGCCTGGGTGGCTCAGTCGGTTGAGCGACCGACTTCTGCTCAGATCATGATCTCGCGGTTCGAGGGTTCGAGCCCCGCATTGGCTCTGTGCTGACAGCTCAGAGCCTGGAGCCTGCTTTGGATTCTGTGTCTCCCTCTCTCTCTGCCCCTACCCCATTCGTGCTCTGTCTCCCTCTGTCTCGTAATAATAAATAAATGTAAAAATTAAAAAAAAAGTTTTTTTTTTAAATTAATTAAACAAGGAGACCATTGGACCGAGGTGACGCTATTGTCCTGGTGGCCTATGTAAGCAAACCCAAAATCTAAGCCTGTAAATACCTCCAAGTTACAAAATTGAAACCTAAGGACAGCCAACCAATCACAAACAGCCAAGCAGGCTTTACGCTAGAGCCAATCAATAATTTCCTGACTCTGCTTCCTCCAGAGCTCATGTGGGTAGAACACTCCCGACCGTTTCCACCATTTAGGGTGTTGCCTGCCCGATTCAAATCGATTTTTTTTAATGTTTCTTTATTTTTGAGAGAGAGGGCGAGACCGAGTGTGAGCAGAGGAGGGGCAGAGAGAGAGGGAGACACAGAATCCGAAGCAGGCTCCAGGCTCCGAGCCGTCAGCACAGAGCCCGATGCGGGACTTGAACTCACGAACCAAGAGATCATGACCTGGAGTCGGATGCTTAACCAACTGAGCCACCCAAGCGCCCCTCAAATTGATTTTACTTCAAATAAACTCTTTAAAAAAAGTTTAATATGCCTCAATTTATCTTTGATCAGTTTTCAATTACTTATTTTTATTGGTATCTTGAGATACTCATTCTATTCTCTGCGTTATAATGCAGTACTACTTTATTTATTTGGCTCCACCTTCCGCCATAGTGTGGGGACTCTTTCAGTTGTTTCCTGGGCCCCTCTGATACACTCCCATCATTGTGGGGTTTCTTTAATAGAAGGATACATTTAATTATTTATTTAAAAAATTTTTTTATTTTAGAGAGAACGCGCATGTGCGAGCGAGGGAGAGGGGCAGAGGTAGAGAGAGAGAATCCCACGTAGGCTCCACACTGAGTGCGGGGACTCTATCCCACGACCCTGGAATCACTACCCCAGACAAAATCAAGTGTCAGATGTTCAACCGACTGAGCCACGTAGGCGCCTGAAGGATATGTTTAAGTTTTTAAACAATAATGTCACTTTGCACAATCAAATTGTAAAATCTGAAAAATAGAATACTTTTTAAAATTATTAAAGTATAGTGGATGCACAGTGTTGTGTTAGTTTGGGTGCACTGACAAGTTCATGGTGAGTGGGTTTTTTTTTTAAGTGCTTTTAGAAATGCTTTGAGCTTTTATTGATTGTTCTGAGGATCAGTACATTTCAATATGTGCATAATTCTTAACATACACACCAACAATCTAAAAAAAAATCATGTGGTTGTGATGTAACTTCTCTAAAAGTTACTCCAGTGACTTTCCAGCTTAAAATTTGGAGGCAGATTTTCCTTAGCAGGATATCAAGTACTAACATCTTCAAATGTTGATGTGCTGTTACGTTGTTAAGTCCCATGAATTCACAATTTAATCTCATATACACGGCATGCTCAGGTTTTCAATCTTGCCCAGCAGATTAACAAAGTTCGTAGGTCAACTGGGTTACCACGGCCAAGATGTTACAGAGTGAACAAAATTCTGACACAGAGGGTTAGCCAAGATCAAAGGGTGATTTAATTTAGGAAGCAATTCTACCCAAAACAACAGGGAATCAAAGTAACTTAAAATGTTGAAGGCATATTAAATGCACGATGAACTGCAAATTTCCAGTTAGTCCGCTTGGTATTATAGGATATAAAAACCACGGCCTCCATGGAATGGTAAGCTAACACCCAAGACAATCAAAGCCTTCCACACATGGGGTGCCTGGCTGGCTTAGTCGGTAAAGTGTGAGACTCTTTTTTTTTTAATTTTTTTATGTTTTTTATTTTTATTTTTTGAGACACAGAGAGAGACAGCGCGAGAAGGGGAGGGTCAGAGAGAGGGGGAGACACAGAATCCGAAGACAGGCTCCAGGCTCTGAGTTAGCTGTCAGCACAGAGCCCGACGCGGGGCTCGAACCCACAAACCATGAGATCATGACCTGAGCCGAAGTCGGACACTTAACCGACTGAAGCCACCCAGGCGCCCCAAGCGTGAGACTCTTAATCTTTGGGTTGTAAGTTCCAGCCCCATGTTGGGTGTAGAGATTACTTAAAAAAAAACTCAAGAAAAAAAAAAGCCTCCCATACTCAATATCCCACTATTTTCTGGTTGCACCAAAAAAATAAAGAACCAGCAAATGATTTTACCTCTTAAAAAATAACATTTACACCTTTTAAAAGTTTATTTATGTTGAGAGAGAGAGAGCAAGCAGGGAGGGGCAGAGAGAGAAGGAGAAGGAGGCTCCCAAGAAGGGTTCGCCCTATAGACACAGGGCTCCAGCTCACGAACTGCAAGTTCATGACCTGAGCTGAAATCAAGAGTCAGACGCTTAACCGACCGAGCCATCCAGGCACCCCTAACATTTACACCTTAAAAACAGGATGAAGTGGGATCCTCTCCTTCTTGAAAATGTTTCCAGAGCTACTACAAAAACTTGCATTTACAAAATAGTTGATAGAGAGATTCCTCCCGATTGCACAAGAAGGGAGCCAGGGAGCACTGGTAAGACGTGGGATGTGGCGTTCATCAGACTTGGCATTCGAGGCTGTACTCGGTTTTCTGAAGGTAGGTTTTCTTTCACTTCTTGGTTCACCACTTCAGCCGGTTTTCCCTTGGCTGCCCTTCTTCCCTATTGTTCACACTTTTTTGTTTGAAGATTTATCCTTTCCTGCCACCTTTTTTTGCCTTAGTTTCCCCATTTGCAGGAGCAGTGTTAGCAGACAGCTTTGCACCCCCCTCTGTGGACCTCACCTTCCTCTTGGGCGTCAGAGTAGCAGGGCAGGTGCACCAAGAGCCTTCTCGAAGCTGGGGCTGCCTGGCGGCTGCCACTCCTCTAGACTTCCTAGCTCATCATGGGTTTTTTGGTTAGGGTTTTGTTTTGTTTTGAGCACTTTTTTGCTTTCTGGCACAAGAAACAGCTCTGGGGGCGCTGGGGTGGGGGTGGGGGCTCGGTCAGTTGAGTGTCCGACTTTGGCTCAGGTCATGATCTCATGGTTGGTGGGTTTGAGCCCCGTGCCGGGTTCTGTGCTGACAGCTAGGAGCCTGGAGCCTACTGCAGATTCTGTGTCTCCTCTCTCTGCCCCTCCCCCATTCATGCTCTGTCTTTGTCTCGAAAATAAATAAAAACGTTAAAAAATTAAAAAAAAAAGACGACAAATCTCTGGCTCATCTGGTATATATTCTGCCTCAGTCCTAGAGTCAGCCATTTCTCCAAGGTGCTTTGCTTCCTTTTACTGGAAAAGGAGATTACAAACCAAGATTTGGGCACCAGACATGTTCGTTGCTACTGAGGTGTTATTCCTAGACCCCCTCAGTCGACAGAGCAAGGAAATAGGTGTGTGACTACTAACGTGTGCACACGCAATGCTCTGTAAATATTTCTCTATGTAATCAGCTGCGTGGACGCGAAGCTAAACATTAAGCGTAAACATGCTGATATTTCCAGCTCTAATCCATTATCACATGGATGGTTCTGGCCTCCTCCCCTTGCTTATCTGTAACCTCTCATTCCAACAGTGACAAACCTGGCTCCTGCCATCTCCCATCTACTTGCCTGTTCATTGGCTTACAAAAAAATTCTAGGGGCGCCTGGGTGACTCAGTCGGTTAAGCCTGCCACTCTTAAATTCGTCTCAGGTCATGATCCTAGGGTTGTGGGATCAAGCCCCATGTTGGGCCCCTAGCTGAGCCTGAGATTGGGATTGCTGGGATTCTGCATAGGATTCTCTCTCTCCCTCTGCCCCTCCCCCACTCCAGTGTGCATGCTCTCTCTCTCACTCTTTAGAGTAAAGGGGGGGAAATTCTAGTGTTAGTATCCATTTCTGCCATTAATTCTTTCTGATGCTTTAGTTGCCCCAGATGTGGCCGAGGGGGTGGCCGGGGGGATCCCTCCAAGCTGTCTCCTTTCACACACCTCCATTTTTGAGCATCTCATTGCTTTTGGCACA
Source organism: Cryptoprocta ferox (assembly GCA_028646485.1). Classification (NCBI taxonomy): domain Eukaryota; kingdom Metazoa; phylum Chordata; class Mammalia; order Carnivora; family Eupleridae; genus Cryptoprocta; species Cryptoprocta ferox. The sequence continues at coordinate 72,233,268 of CM053566.1, read as the reverse complement.
AGAAGATATTCTAGATTCACCTGGGCTTTGTCTCAGGCATGAACTTAGCCAGATCTTCAAGGATCCCTAATTCCTTTCAGTAGAGTAATTCTTATTTATTTTGGAGATTATTATATTTAGAAAACAGATCAGGGTGTTTAGTTTGCTAATTACTACTAGGTTGTTTTTGCTTTGTTTTGTTTTGCTTCACAGCCCCTTCCGTGGACAGAGCTCCTCATAGCTACATAATGAGCTTTTCTTGATACTTCCAGTTCAAACCCAAATCCAACACTAGAGAATTTTCCTTCATTTCATCTTTCTACATTCCTCCTCCCACAGTGGGAGCTCTAGTTCCGAGCAGTATCAGGATATTTACAGGACACTGGATATTTTCAAAATCTCCCCACTTAAAAATATGCCTGAGCCTTAAAAAAATGGAATTGCTCAAGTTTCCCTCAGTGTTTTAGAGGCCCTGCTTGAGATCCTTCTCACACAATAGGGGGGAGGCCAACCTGATTCCATCTACATTTGGGCGGGCCCTGATCCATCTGGCAACAGAAAATAGGAGATAAGCTAGCAAATGTCAGAGAAACTATTGTTGCTCTACCCTGGGGTCTCTTGATCCTATCATGTCCTCTTTATTCCCCATATATTGATATATTTTTTTCAATTCATTTAACTTAATTTTTAAAAATGTTTATTTATCTTTGAGAGAGAGAGAGAGAGGGAGAGAGAGAGACAGAGAGAGAGGGAGAGAGACAGAGCATGAGTAGGGGAGGGGCAGAGAGGTAGGGAGACACAGAATCCCAAGCAGGTTCCAGGCTCTGAGGGGTCAGCCCAGAGCCCGATACGGGGCTCCAACCCACAAACCTCGAGATCATGACCCAAGCTAAAGTCAGACACTCAACCGACAGAGCCACCCGGGTGTCCATCAATTCATGTAACTTAAATTCTCACCTAAATGGAAAAAGGCAACCCCGACTTTGGCAGGGCCTGTTTGGCTCTGAATTGAAATGGTACCTCTGGTGTTATATCCGGGAACTCTGGACTAAGCCAGAGAAGTCCTGAGAGTCACACCAGCCATGTGTGTGGCTGATCCTTAAGGACCTTACAGCTGCAAAGATTTGAGGATTAGGAAGCACCTTGGAGAAATTTAATGTCATGGGACCACTGAGACTTACTGGAGAAATGACCAGAAACAGGGTAGCATCTGGGGATGAGCAAGGTTTTGAAGGGTTTGGGAAAATCCTTAGGAAGAATGGACAGTCATCTCATGGGACTGAAAAGTAGGCCAGTGGGATAAATTCTGGTCTTTCTTTTTCCTTCCTTCCTTCCTTCATGGACTTCATGTGCCGCATTGAATTAACCATACTCTTCCTCCGTAGCTCATTGTCAGCATGAACTATGCAAAGCAAATTTGTTTTTCTCCTTCTTGCCACACAGCCACCCCAGTGATATATATATTTAAGTTTATTTATTTTGAGAGAGACAGAGAGAGCACCAGTGGCGGGGGGGGGGGGGGAGAGAGAGAGACAGGGAGAATCCCAAGCAGACTTCATGAGGTCAGTACAGAGCCAGAACCCACGAACCATGAGATTATGACATGAGCCAGAACCAAGAGTCAGATGCTTAACTAACTGAGGCACCCAGGTGGATTTCCGTCCCTTCTAAGGAGGCTGCTATATGTTCTTACCAATAAATTTGCCAGTTGCTCAGTATTGAATTTGCTATATCTGTGTGGATTTCCTTAAGATACTGGTGAGTTTGGGGAAATGCTATCGGTGCCTACTTGGGGACAGGTGTCACTTGCCACGGAGCAGAGGAGTAGGAATCAGGCCCCACTAAGGCTGGCTAATTCTGACAGTTTGCTTTGCAGGGAGTGAGGGAAGGAGAGTGCGAACAGGGATGGGGATGGATGGGCGGGGATTTAGGGTCAGAGGGAATTCTTTTTTTTCCTTTTTTTTTAATGTTTATTTTTGAGGGGGGAAGGGGTGGAGAGAGAGGAGGACAGAGGATATGAAACGGGCTCCTCCCTGACAACAGGGCTAACTTGGACGTGATGTAGGCATAATGCATTGTATGCAGTATATTTAATCTTTAAATGAATTAAAGCTTTAAAATTATGTTTTGAGAAAATTTTTGAGGTGGTTAGAACAGCTCTACACATAACCCGGGTACCCTAAGTCTACACATGGTTGTCACTGGTTATCATTCTAAATGACATCTCAAAGCCTGACAACCAAACTGATGGACTGATTATGAGCTGGGGGTGCTAATGGCCATTCTGGTTTAGGTCTGTTGTCCTAACCTAATTATTACCAGTGCCTCCTGTCATTCCCAGGAGTGTCTCTGTTGAAGATTATGTTTCTGCAGCGTCTGCGCTCTCTAGTGGCAAAATAGTGGCAGTAGGAAAAGTGGAGAAAAATAGGCTTTCACGAAATACATCCAGCAATCAATTTGTATCCATTCCAGGGTGTAAAAACTAGGGCTGCAAAAAAAAAAAAAAAAAAAAAAAGATATCTAGTCTCCTAACAATCTCGTAGAAATAATTAGATCATTCAATTCAGAGGTATGAAACATGAACCTCACAAATGATGTTATTTGCCCAAAGCCAGGAAACGCATGAAAAATGAACATGAAAGCAGTGTTGCTAATGATATATGTGCTATAACCTTTCGGGAAAGTTCTTCGGCAGTAGGTTTCCAAATGTGATGTGTTAATATTGTTTGACCCAGGGAATTCTATCACTGGGAGGTTAAGAAAAAGATTTGAGAAAAGCCAATGTTCCCCCCAAAACAACTGATTAAATAAATATGATTCGTACATTCAATGGAATATTGTCAGTCTGTACTTGTCAATCAGTAAACTGTTGAGAGAAAAAATTATGGTACAGAATAAATATTATAACTCCATTTATTAAAAATGTATACCTGGGGTGCCTGGGTGGCTCAGTCGGTTAAGCATCTGACTCTTGGTTTCAGCTCAGGTCATGATCTCAAGGTTCATGAGTTTAAGCCCCACATTAGGCTCCAAGCTGAGAGAGGAGCCTGCCTGGGATTCTCTCTCTCCCTCTGTCTCTGCTCCGCCCCTGCTCATACTCTCTCTCTCTCACTCACTCTCAAAATAAATTTAAAAACTTAAAAAAATGTGTGTCTGGACATATGCATTTACACACACACACACACACACACACACACACACACACACAGGAGGATGTCTGAAAGGATAAATACCAGGGGCACCTTCCTGGCTCAGTTGATGGAGTATGCCACTCTTGATCTCTGGGTCATGAGTTCAAGTCCCATGTTGGGTACAGAGATTACTTCAAACAAACACCCCACCTCAACACCCTTATAAAAGACAGCAAAAATGGTTTTACTCTAACTGGCTGGATTTGGGCCTGTGAAATTACCACAAGTACAATATTTTCTTTTTTCCTTGAGATCAGGTTTAAAACTTATATTCAATAGAGTTTGCTTTTTTAATGAATAAATTTTATGAGTTTTCGACAAATAAATATGGTCATATGGATGCCCCCAGGATCAAGGTAGCAGATATTTTCACCATTCCAGAAAAGTTTCCTCGTGCCCCTTGAAATCCCCAGATAACAACATTTTGGAGGTGAACCAAAATTCCAGATGGGGTGTCCCAGTTGGGAAGCCAGGTTTTCCATCTGGGAGAATGCTACTTGCAAACACTGAAACAAGCAAGGCAGCCAGCTTGTTTTCATTGTTCTTTTTGGCTTTGCAAATTTACATTGCTTTTAAATGAGAATCAGACTGAGTTACAATGGGAGCAAAAAAAAAAAAAAAAAAAAGAAAGAAAGAAAAAGAAAAAATCTTATTTATCCAAGAGTCTAATTCTAAAACAACACAACAGTATTGCCCAAGGAAGAAAAAAATAAAAGTCTGATGGGAACCGGAATTATAGTCAGGCTGCCATCTTGATTCTTGGCACAAGGACGCTGGTGGGGGTGACTGGGTGCCAGGCTTCTGGGAGGCAGGGAGGCAGGCAATACTCGCCTCAGGCCCTTCCAAGAATTCTGGTCCCCACTCGCCCCTCAGGGACATCATGTTGGACTGAACAGAATGCAGGAGGATGTCAAAGTCTTTTCACAAATCCTGTCACCCGGAGCAACATTCCCACCACATAACCATGGGTGAGGACACAAATTCTCCTGGAATTTTCATTTCTTCAAAGATTGTTCATTTTAGATGGCCATGTACAATCACTGGTAGCCAGGGGATTTTGTAACACCAAATACAATTCTCTTACTTTTGTGAAAAGCCTAATTTGATCTTTCATTTGGGGATGTGTGAAGGTTTAAGGTATGTTTGAGATAACTAGTCCAAACATTCCCTTTGTGTTCTGTTGGCTCTAGAAGCTAATGGGGGCAGTCTCAGGGGTTGGGGGTGGGAAGAAGGGAGCTGCCTATCTAGACCACCTGGGTCTTTTATTTAAATTAGCAGGACGTAGGAGCGCCTGGGAGGCTGATCTGTTAAGCATCTGACTTTTGCTCAGGTCATGATCTCTTGGTTCATGAGTTCGAGCCCCACACCTGTCTCTGTGCTGACAGCATGGAGCCTGGAACCTGCTTCCGATTCTGTGTCTCCCTCTCTCTCTGCCCCTGCCCTGCTCCCTGTCTGGGGAGCACTCCCTCTACACTCTGTCTCTCTCTCTCAAAAAAATAAATATTAAAAACATTTTTTTTCATAAATTACCAAGATGCCTAGAAGTGGCTCATCCTGAGTGATCAGTGAAAAATCAAGATGAAGAAAGATAGTTCATATCACCAAGTTCTTTTTTTTCAAGTTCTGAATACTTATTACCCTTGTTTTAAATATAATTACATATTCACACAACTTGAGTTTTAATAACGGGCTCTCCCGAGCCAGTACAAGCCAGCTCCAGCACACCACTGCCCCTAAGCCTCTAGGAGGCCTTAGGATTGTACTGCCCACCGGAGACAGCTGTGGCAATACTGCTGATCTATGACTGCATTTTCTTAGGGCACATGTTGAGAGGAAGCAGGGAAGGAATCTTTACACAGAATGCCACCAAGGTTCACTTAAATTCAGCTATGCCCTGCTCTCCCTTCTTCCTGATCTGCATGGAGGCTCAGAAGTAGATGGATTTATTCAAAGGAACAGAAAGGAAAGGAAAGGAACAGGAAAGGCTTCAATGCAGAAGGAACAGAACCAAAGCTCTGGAGGTGGACGGGTGAGGGAGGAGCTGGGGTTGAAGGTCTCTGCCTCTTTGGCCCTCAGTTCTCATCCTTTGGCTCGGGAAAAGCAGACTTAGCAGAGTGGGTGGGGGAACAGATGCCTTTTATTGGTCTGACCAGCAGAACTAGTAGTAGGTTTGGGCAGAGCTCCCTTATCTGTCCTGGCTCCCATCTTCTCTCTCCTGGGGGCTCGTGATTCACCCCCAGGGGAGAAGACTATTATGGGCAGGGGTGGCAGGCAGAGTCAGGAAAGGGGATCAGGGTGAAGTAGAAAACATAGGGTTACCAGAACATTCAAACAAAAAGTCCATCAGGGAAGAAGAGAGGATGTTTCCCCACATGGGCCCCTCTGACCTTGCCAGGAATGGAAGGGGCAGGAAACTTCCACTAAAGGTTTCCTACTGTGTCCTTTGTGGCATCAGCATCTCCCAGATGTTGTCTTCAGATTCCTTCACACTCCGCTCCAGGTAGGATTTTTTTCTGCTCCAATTCTTGAATTTTTTCTTCTGCTATTTTCTGTTTCTCTAACGGTTAATTGTGACTTACCTCCTTGGACTGAAGAATAAACATTCTCCCTGTACCTTTGTACATATTAGTCTCATCCATCAGAGTCATAATCTCTGTACCTGTAAGATGTGCATGCTTTTTCGTTCTGTTTAACTGTTCAGTCTGTATGTCTGCAAGCTTCACCTTCTGTTGAGTGTCAGTAACTTTGGCTTGAAGCTCTATGAAGACCTTCTTCAATCCCAGATCCACGGGAGCTGCCATCTTGGTTTCTGTCATCAAGCTCTTATAAGGGAACTTTGCTAAATGTTTTTGTAGCAGGGAGATTTGATAGCAAGCATCAGAACATGTTTTAACCTGGGGGTTTCATTATCTTACATGATAAGAACTCCATGGGTCATCGAGTCCAGGACTAGTTAGAGAGGCAGCTGTGTGATGTCTTCCAGGACATTAAAAAATAGACTGTTTTTAAAGAAGGCAAGAAAGTGTCACACAGAACATAAAGACAAAGCTAGTCTTGGAGTGGAAGGGAGAGGCAGCCAATGAACTGAGTGCTGACCTGGCCAAGACATCTTAGTACATAAATGGTATGTTTTAAATTGCTTATTAGTAAGTAGAAATGCTGGTCCAAATGATGTCCTATGTTTCTCCCTTAAATTCCCCAGGGACATGGTTCTCCCTTAAATTCCTCACTGAGAAGTGAACAGCTCTGGGGGGTTCCCTCTTCCATGTGCCTGGGCAGAGTCTATCTTCCTCTGGCTGAAATCTTCCTTCAAGATTTGACTGAGCACCATCTTCCAGAAAGCCTTCCCTTAACCCCCACGTTCAGCATCAGCCAGACACACCTCCGGTCTGGACGTGATGTCACATCTACCCCATCATTATTGTAATTATCTGTCCCTTGTCTCCAGCCCCCATTTTCTTGACTGCACCTCATTGATGGAACTAACGACAGTCATCTTTGGATTTCAAATATGGTTCCTATAGTAAATGTTCAGTAGAATTTCTTTTAAATATAATTGAATACATGGATAGACCTCTACATGGAAAAGCAGATAAATGGATAATAATAAAAAATAAATTTCACTTTTAAATTGTTGTGAAGGATCACATTTGATTTCTAATATGATCTTGCTTTGGGCTAAACTCCTAATTAAAATAGCGAGTAAAGATCTACTTTCCTCGAATATACATGTCTACGCACATTGCTTTCCCTTGTGGATCGCAAACATGAGTCTATGGGGCAAAGGACCGGGAATTGTTTTTGTTCTAAGACAATGCCTTTGTTTTCATTAAACCATTTATAATAAACATTATGGGCTGCATTGTGCCCCCTCTCCACAATTCCTGTGTTGAAATCCTAACCTTTAGTACCTTAGAATGTGACTCTATTTGAAACTAGGGTCTTTAAAGAGGTAATTAAGGTAAAATAAGGTCATTTGGGCGGGGCCTCATCCAATGTGAATGGCATCCTTAGAAGAGGTTAGGACCCGGACAGGAGCACAGAGGACAGGCCATGCACGCAGGAAGGTGCCTGTCCACAAGCCAAGGAAGGAGGCCTCAGCAGGAAACCTAGGACACCTTGATCTTGGACATCCAGGCTCCAGACCTATGAGAAAGTAAATTTCTGTTGTTTAAGCCCCCCAGTCTGTGGCATTTGATTATGGTTTCCCAGCAAACACAATAAATCCAACAGGCCTCCACGTCTCTAGTCTTCTCGTGACGCAGAGGACTTCTCATTCGGGGTTCACGGGAGCAGGTGACGCCTCGGATTTCTTTTTAGTCACCTGGTCATTAGGGCTGACTCCTCTGGGAGCCCACTTCCCCTCCCATATCCCTTAATCCCTTAGTCCTGTGTCTGAGTGTTTATAGGGAAGCAGAGAAGGAAGGGAATGGTGTACAAAAAGCTTAACTTGCGATCAGTGAGGATAGTAAAGGATCACTTCATATATGTGAGAACAAACGCATTAAGCACCAGGGTGAGAAAACATGAAATTAGGACTAAGATGAGAAATAGAATCTGACTTCTAAATAATAGTAAAAATAGCCACATCTTTGTATATGTTCACTTATTGCATGTCAGGCACCATTCTGAGCATTTTTTTGTCTATACTATGGAGTCTTCAAACACCCCCCACCCCCAAGGTGGGTGCTGCGTTATCATCTCTATTATCCAGATGCGGGGACAGGATGGGGAACATAAGTAACCTGCTGAGGGTCACGGAGTATCTGTTCCAGGGTCTGTGCATTTAATAAGAATGCGTTGGGGAGGAGGGCACCTGGGTGACTCAGTCGATTGAGTGTTAGACTCTTGGTTTTGGCTGAGGTCATGACCTCAGGGTTCAGGAGTTCGAGCCCCGCGTGGAACTCTGCGCTGACAGTGCGGAGCCTACTTGGGATTCTCTCTCTCCTTCTCTCTCTGCCCCTCCCCTCCTCACACGCGCTCTCTTTCACTCTCTCTCTCTCTCAAAAAAAAAAATAAATAAACACTTGTTTATTCATCCCAAAAATGCTTTAGGGTGAAGGCTATGGAATGAGCAATGGGCACATCAGTGTGGCCAAGCAACCTCTTCCCCCAAACAAGTCTTTCTTTTTAAAAATATTTTATTTTTAAGTAATCTCTTCATTGCTTAAACATGCGGCTTGAACTTACAACCCCAAGATCAAAAATCGCACGCTCTAATGACTGAGCCAACCAGGTCCCCTAAAGCAAGGCTCTTTAGATTGTAGACAGAAAACCTCAGGAGAAACAAGACAACTGTTTTCCTGCCTGATTCACACTTACCACATCTGATTAATTCTGAATCCCTTTCTGATTCTAAAAGCTAGTATGTGTGAATGTGTGTGTGTGGTGGGGGCTGTATTAGGAATAGTGGTTGATTGGGGGAAGGTTACCTATTTTTTTTTAATTTTTAAATGTTTATTTATTATTTTGACAGAGAGAGAGAGACAGACAGACAGACAGACAGAGCGCGAGTAGGAAAGGGGCAGAGAGAGAGGCAGACACAGAATCTGAAACAGGCTCCAGGCTCTGAGCTGTCAGCACAGAGCCAGACGCGGGGCTGGAACTCACGGACCATGAGATCATGACCTGAACTAAAGTCAGATGCTTAACCGACTGAGCCACCCATGCGCCTGAGGGTTACCTGTTTTTAATAACAGAATAATTGTGTTCATTTATCTATCCATAAACATACATAGTTTTCTTGGAAAAATAGAATGACCCAAACTAATTTTTATTTTACTGTTTATAAAATTAAATTGTTGCTTTATGACTTGTACTTATTTTTTTTATTTTTTCTGTGGAGCATTATTTATCCCCACTCTTAAAGAAGAATCAGAAAAAACAGTCAACAAAAATGTGCTTTAGAAAAATGGAAATTGCTTGTGTGTATGTTTGGGGGGTAACATTACCCATTTTCTTTTCTATTTCCCTGCTGTCTGCTTTATCCTTCCTAGTCTGTTTTGTCAGTCTCTGAAAAGTCTCGCAACAGATGTCTTCAACAGCATTTGTCTGACTAGACTTGCAATTTCCTGCTACAAATCAGTTTTTGTGTGTTCAATTGTTGCTATTTGTAGTTCACCAAAAAGCAGCCAAGAGGTGCCTCAAACTTACCTCAGTGTGCAGGGACTACAATAACTATTTTTTAAATTAATCAATTAATTTATTTTTAATTTATTTTTGAGAGACAGAGCGCGAGCAGGGGAGGGCCAGAGAGAGAGAGAGAGAGAGAGAGAGAGAGAGAGAGAGAGAGAGAGAGAGAGGGAGGGAGACACAGAATCCGAAGGAGGCTCCAGGCTCCGAGCTGTCAGCACAGAGCCCGACGCGGGGCTCGAACCCACGAACCGTGAGATCATGACCTGAGCCGAAGCCCGACGCTTAACCGACTGAGCCACCCAGGCGCCCCTCATTTATTTATTTTGAGAGCGAGGGAGCACAAGCAGGGGAGGGGCAGAGAGAGAATCTGAAGCAGGCTCCCTGTGAAACCCAGCGCAGGTCTTGAACTCACCAACCATGAGATCACGACCTGAGCCTAAACCAAGCCTCAGACCCTTAACCCACCGAGCCACCCAAGCGCCCCACAAAATGATTATTTTTTTTTTTAAATGAAGTCATCTCTCTGCCCAGTGTAGGACTCGAACTCACGACCCCAAGATCAAGAGTCGCGTGTTCCGCCAATCGAGCCAGCCAGGCTCTCCTAAAAATGATCATTTTTTGAATGCTGTTTTGCAACGCTTTGTTTTGGGGGCTGTGTGGAAGGAAAGGAAGCCGTTCAGTGAAGCAAGGCGGCTCCAGGGGGGTGTCAGGACGCAGAACCCTCACCGCGGCAGCTACGGGTGATCCTGCAGGTGTCAAGATCCAGAAGTTCAACGGCAAACGAGCCGGCTAGCCTAATTAAAGATTCGCTTTCAGGATGTGGTTTACAGGTGGCAATCATAGCCCATGCAGCAGCGCACGAGATCACATTGCCTTCTGGAACCTCTTCACGCTGCCAGAGTCAGGAGCAATGTTAGCCTGAGGCCAAGAGATGGCGCTGTGAGCCCAACAGACAGAGCCACCTCCCCGACGATGACGGGCCACCAAAACGCGCAGCCTGGGATTTTTCAGATTTGCTCTCTCCCGGCCTCAGTGACGCCCTCAAACCCAAAATAAATGTCCTTGCCACATAGGAATCCTTTCTCCTCACCTTCAGGAAGGCCTGGGCTCCCTAAAAGTGCAAGGGAAGGCTGAGCCAGCCTCCCGGGGAGTTTCTAGTCTTGCTGAAAAGGGAGGCTGGCAGGGGTGGGGAGGGGGGAGCTGGTGAGCGCTCTTTGGAAAACCGTGGCTGTCCTGGAGATAGCCTGGCATAATGACAAAGTCACACCCTCGGGGCCGGGTGAACGAGAGAAAACCAGATGAACCACAGCGCAAACAAAAGTAACTGGACCATAAATCATCGCTGAGGTCTTGGGATGGTATCAATCTTCTGCCTTCATGCGATGAACACATTCCTGCGTCGCTTTGTCCAGCCGTTCGCAGAAAGTCAAGTCGCTTCTGCTGTGGGATCGTGGCATTGGAAGCTCTTCTCCCGACCCAACACCCTCCCTCCTTCTCACCGCATTCTCATCCTCCCATGTAACCTGCCACCTAAGGACAAGATACGCTCTCTCACAAAAAAGAAAGAGAACCTTTTTTGAGCTGGTTATAGAAAGCGCAATAATGAGGAAGGAAGGGGGTGGGGGGTAGCCTCGGAGCTGAGATGCTGCCAAGTTCTTGATTAGCTACATGTGCACCTCGTGCTTGGTGACTTATGTGTGGAAGATGTTTACTGGAAAGAGACTCTCCCTCTGCCTCAAGCGTATTTTGACTATTGTCCTCATTTCCACCTTCATCCTGGGTGTACTTATCAAACTAAACGTAATTAGAAAGATTAAAGCCATAGGGAACAACGGATCCAGTAACATATTGATAAAATGTAGAGCTTGAAAGGTCCTTAGCGGGCCATTGCCGGAAGGTGACAGAGCGCTGGTTAAAAATAGAGATGGTGGGACTCTGCCCCAGAGCTACCGAAAATCACAATTTCCAGGGACAGGGCGTGGTAATCTGTATTTTCAAGACCTCACCCCCCACCCCCTGGTAATTCTTATCATGAAGCAGCTTAGGAAATAATCTTAAGAAATGATCAGGTTCAATAGTCAATAAACTGCCAGGAAAGGACCAAATAGCACATATTTGAGGTTTTGTGGACTGTGCCACCTCTGTCACACCTGCTCTGAACAGTGCAAAAGCAGTCATAGACTGTATGTAAGTGATGGGCGTGGCCGTGTTCCAATAAAACTTTATTTACAAAAACAGGCCAGGAGCGGAAGTTTAATGAGCGCTGTTTCATTTTACAGGTGAAGACACTGAGGACCAGAGGAGTGAGGTAACTTGCCTAGGCTGCAGTTAGTGACCCAGCCAAGCCCAGATACCTGGGCACCCCCCCCCCCCATATATTTGTGTCTAGAAAACTAGATACGCTTTCAAGGTGATTCAAGACTTAGTCACGAAATGTTGACTCACCATCTTGTACACCTGCAACTGATATAATGTTGTAAGTCAACTACACTTGAATAAAAACAAAAGGAAAAAGGAAATAATAGGTTTTGTCAACTAAAATTTTCACAGCTCAAATTGCTTTAAAAATGTTCTTTTAAACTTATTTGTGACCAAGGCCTTTTTCCAAAAACTATGTGAGTTTGTTTTAAAAGGAAAGATTTAAAATAATTGGCATCTCTGTATCTCAGTTTGTCACTTAAGAATTTGGACTTGAGGGGGCACCTGGGTGGCTCAGTCGCTTAAGTGTCCAACTTCGGCTCAGGTCATGATATCACGGTTTGTGAGTTTGAGCCCTGCATCGGGCTCTGTGCTGACAGCCCAGAGCCTGGAGCCTGCTTCGGATTCTGTATCTCCCTCTCTCTCCGCCCTTCCCTTGCTCACACTCTGTCTCTCTCTCAAAAATTTAAAAAAAAAAAAATTTGGACTTGAAAACCTTAAGAGACTCTTAAATACAGAGAACAAACTGAGGGTTTCTGGTGGGGTGTTGGATGGGGGATGGGCTAAATGGGTGCTGGGCATTGAGGAGGGCACTTGTTGGGATGAGCACTGGGTGTTATACCTAAGTGATCACTAAATTCTACTCCTGAAACCAATACTACACTATATGTTAACTAGCTTGGATTTAAATAAAATAAAAAGAAGAATCGGACTTGAAATCTCATAAAATTTTCTGAATCTGATATTTAAAACCTAATGGTCTTCCCATTTTACTTCTTATACAACGGCGCCCTCTGACGGTGTAACGTGTCCTAAAATGTATGTGTTTGATCATCACAGCAGTACTTTCTTTCTTTCTAAAATTTTTTTAAGTTTATTTATTATTGAGGCAGAGACAGAGAGAAACAGAGCACGAGTGGGGCAGGGGCAGAGAGAGAGGGAGACACAGAATCCGAAGCAGGCTCCGGGCTCTGAGCTGTCAGCCCAGAGCCCGATGTGGGGCTCCAACCCACAAACCGTGAGATCATGCCCTGAGCCACAGTCGGACGCTTAGCCGATTGAGCCACCCGGGCGCCCCAGCAGTACTTTATTTCTAATTTGTGCGCTTAAGCTGCGGCCAGGTAATGCTAGACGTACAGTTTCCAAAAACCACTGGAAGTTGTTGAACATGCCGTGCTTTCACAGAGTTATTTAGCAACAGATGTTGCCAGAACCTTCGTCTGATGCAACGCTTAGCCACTTGACAACACCTATTATTTCTTTTTTTCTTTTGTTTTTATTGAAGTTGTAATTGACATACAACATTATATCAGTTTCAGATGTACAGCATGGCGAGTCAACATTTTGTGACCAAGTCATGAATCACCTTGAGAGGATATCTAGTTCTCTAGACACATCCTTCTAAACAACCAACCCCCTTTTAAACAACTGTCCTAGAAACCAATTCCTTCATTACAGCAAGCCAAGTTTCTCTTGTCCTGTTCTGGCAGCAGGGAGCATCTGGTAGCCATTTTCTTTGTAGGTCTGAAGGACCGTCCTTAAAGTGCGACATAGTTGCTCTTCTCCTGACAAAGCAGCAGACTCTTAGAACTTTCTCAGGAAACTTGTCTTCCAGGGCTTTAATCCTGAAGTCATTTTTATGGGTCTGGAGCCTTCTCCAGCTCTTCTCCTGACAAAGCAGCAGACTCTTAGAACTTTCTCAGGAAACTTGTCTTCCAGGGCTTTAATCCTGAAGTCATTTTTATGGGTCTGGAGCCTTCTCCAAACTGTCCACACCCTCTGAAACTGCATGGCTTTAGAATGGGCTCAGTCCAGCGGTCAGCTTTGACTTCTAAAGGAAGAACTTGAGAAGAGAAAATTGCGCTTTCTTCTGTTTGGTTGGGTGGGGGGCCTCTGGTTCCTTCATGGTGATCCTTTCTGGTATGAGCCACACTCTGGGAGTATCTCGGGGGGGAAACCAGAGCGCCGAGATCCTGTTTACTTCTTGGAAGAAGGTCCTCACTCACTTTCAACCATCAGAAACTCATGTCCTTCTCTCAGAGGGGCAGGGGATATTTGTGTTTCTTTGTCGTCGTGTTGGTCCCAGAAAATATTTGCCCGGAATATGGAAACAGACATTTTTGGAACTCCTGTAGAATTATTTGTTGCGCTGGAATTAGGAAATTTTTAGGATGAAAAACAATGTGGCAATTGTTGCTTTAAAAAAAACAGAAAACATTGGCATTCAAATGACCCCAGTCTCCTGTTCCTTTCCAGTTTTTGTATGAAGGGTACGTTCAGCAGCTTGTCATGGTTAGCGCCCCATTTTTCACCCAACTTTTATTTGGAAAAACTTCAAATCCGCAGTAAAGTTGAACATGCATATACTCTTCATCTGGACTCACCAGTTGTTAGCATTTCCCCATATTTGCTTTTTTTATTGTCTCTCTTCACACACACACACACACACACACACACACACACTTACATACACGTACGCACGCATGCACCACTTCCTTGTTTCAACTGAAACATTTGAAAATCGGTTGCTGAGCCATAAGACTTCACCTCTAAGAACTTCAGCCGACTCCTAAGAAATGAATATTGATTCCAGAACATCCTCTAATATACAATCCATATTCAGATTTCCACAACTGTCCCCAAAACGTCTTTTCCTGGCTATTGTATTTTCTGATCCAGATCCAATCCGGACCCACATGGCATTGGTGTCCTGTCTCTGGAGTCTCCTTCTAATCAAGAACAGTCTCCTCACTTTCTATTTGTTTCAGGACCTTGACTTTTGCATAGGATCCAGGCCAATTGGTCTTGTAGAATGTCCCGTGTTCTGAAATAGTCTGATTGTTTCCTTATGATAACATTCGAGTTAAACATTTTTGCCAAGAATGCCACACTGGTGATGTTGTATACTTCTTTTCACATCGCATCAGATGGCTAGAAGGATGATGCTAGGTTGATCACTTTCCTAAGGTGATGTCTGCCAAATCTAAGGTGAAGACATATTTTCTCTTATAGCAAGTATACAAGTGATACTTTGAGTCTGTGTGAATGGAAATTCATGTTCTCCGGCAATCTTTTAGCTGGTGGTCTTACTGTCCATTGCTGATCTTTGCCTGAATCAGGACAAGAGGCTGCAAAATGGTGATTTTTCATTTTTATAATTTCTTCCAATTATTAGCTGGTATTGTTCTGTAAAGAATTGTTTTCTCTCTTCCTTCTTTCTCTCTCTCTCTCTCTCTCTCTCTCCCCCTCCCTTCTCTCTTTCCAGCCAGTGCTCTTGACTAGAAGAATTCACAAAACTTCACTGAGTTATGCCCTTGCTTCCTTTATGACTGCTGGCTGACATGGACTGGGTGGTAGTGAAAGTGTCTCAATTCTCTTGTGTTTCTCCTAATAAAATCACAGGTATTTGCATACTCTTCCAAACTGAATTTATTTTTTTCCTCCTGTGGGACCAGGGTTTCCTTGTTGAGTCTCAAAGCGGGTCACAAATGTACCAAGTGGTGTTTGGTGAAGGGGAAGGGTAATGGCCATGGACTTCACTGGGCCTTATATGCAGAATACCAGTTTTGCTGTCTTCCCCTAGTCTGTTCACACTTGCCTCCTGGTGACTATTTCACACCTTTTGTTCTCTCTTCAAAAGTTCAGGGCCACCTCAGCTATCCGCACTTTAGCTGACAACCTTGCTTCCTACTTTTGGAATCAGAGGAAGCAGCTAGAAAAGAGTTTCATCTTTGCCTGGCACTATAGTCCCCCCCAACCAGCATCTGTACCCCCATATTCTGCTTTCCCTCTAGTCAGCACAGACAAGCTCTCCATGCTTCCCTTCTCATGAGGATGTAAAGGATAGGGCCTTTTTCAGTTTTGTTCACTTTTGTGTGCCAGATGACCCAAACAGTAAACTCCCCACAAATATTTGAGTTGCATAAATGAGTGAATGAAATTAGCCCCCCTCTCATTCATTTCTCACTAGGCAGTTTTGATCAAGTTTAGAGGGACAAGTGTATAGGGAATATTTGGTAAATCGGATGAAAACCAATCTCTTATAAACAATTTGTTCTCTAAATAATACAGGAAGGCAGACTTTTCATTTAATTTATATTTTAAAAAATTTATGCACTTGCACAGTTTTAAAAGTCAAACAGTTACATTGTTTAAAATGAGAACCAGCATAGCTCTGCCCTCTCCCTTCCCAATCTTGACTTTTCAGTCTTAGGTAAAAGCATTTTCACTGATTTTACCTATTTTTCTTGGTATTTATCCTCATATTTCTGATATATTTACATATTTTTATATTACTGATTTATATGTAATATTTTTTAGATATTCTCTAGTGACTTTCTTATTTGGAAGATGAGAATTTATTGCTCTTAAATTGTTTCTTCTCTCCAACATTTCTTTTCCCCACCCTACTATGCTTACCACTATAAATATGTCATAGGTTTTGGTTAAATCAACATTTATATGCACAGAAGAGCCATGTAATACACTTTTTGTACAACTTTCTATTTTCCTTGGAGATAGTAATTGCCTTGGGTTTTCCCCCCAATTCACTTAGTTTTCTTTGAATCATTAATTTATCCCCAAACTCTGTGCCAACAGAATAAATCTTTCAATAATTTCAAACACATCTCTCAATTTCTTTCTTTTTTTGTTTTTGAAACATCCCTTTCAAGCCCTTCATCCTGTTACTCCAATCTAGATTGGTTGCTCTCAAGGTCTGCACTAAATTGTTATCCTAGGAACTCCCTCTACCATCACTTTTAGAATTGCCTTTATCTCCCTCTTTGGTTCTTCCCATTTCCTGGATCCATGTCATCTTCTTTCTTGATTTATTCAGTCATTTTGATGGAATTCGTATTCTAGCAGCTTCCTGAGAAATGAGTGGGGAGTAAATATATTGGGACCTTGCATATATGAAAATGTTTTCCTTCTATTCTCATCCTTGACTGATGTTTTAAAAGGGTATAAAAATCTTAGTTGGAAATCATTCTTTTTCATAATTTTGAAGGAATTTCTTCTGTTAGTTTCCAGAGTTGTTTTGTGAAAGCTAATATAAGTTCAGTTCTCTTTTATGTGAGGTGTGTGTGTGTGTGTGTGTGTGTGTGTGTGTGTGTATTTCCCTCTCCCTGATAAAGGAGAGGAGAGAGAGAGAGAATCCCAAGCAGGTTCCATGCTGTCAGTGCAGAGCTGGATATGGGGCTTGATTCCACAAACTTGTGAGCCCAAATGAAGAGTTGGACATTCAACTGACTGAGTCACCCTGGTGCCCCTCTCTGATGTGTTTCTTAAAAAAATTATTGGTCAAGTCACTCAGTAGGTTCTCTCAATCTGTAAACTCATGTCCTTCAGTTCTAGGGAATTTTGTTGAATTCATTCTTTGCTACCTTCCTCCTCTATAGTTTTTTCTATTCTCTTCTGGATCCCCTATGATCGAGATGTTGGACTGCTAGAATGATCTAAACTTTTCATCCTCTCTCTCCTATTGTCCACTTATTCAGCCTGGAAGGTTTTTTCAGCCTCGTTTCCAATACTTTCAGTGAATTTTTATTTTTGCCCAATAGTTTTAGTTTACAAAAGCTTTTTGTTGTTGTTATTTCAAAAGTTCTTTTTCTTTTCTGTCTTTTTTAAAAGATTTGTTTAAAGTAATCCTAAACCCAATGAGGGATTCAAACTCACAACCCAGAGATCAAGAGTTGTGTACTTTTCTGACTGAGCCAGCAAGAAAGAAAAAGTTCTTTTTCTATAGCTTCCTATTCTTGTTCACCAATGCAATATCTTCTCTTTTATCTTTGTGCACTTTGATGATGTTAAAAAATTGTTTACCATTCCTACATTGCCTTTCTTTTTCTGAGTTCCTTTATTTATTTGATTTGATCTTCGTCCTTTCATATTGGATAATTTATTCACATTTCTAGTGACCACTACTTGTTCTTTCATAGCTAGTGAGGCACTGAGAAGATGACCGGGAACTCTGTGTTTCAATCTACAATGAATCCTTTTTATTCTATATGATAGACTCCTGGTGTATACATTTGGATGTCTGAGTTATTGCTAATGGAGTGGGAGAATCAATAAATAATATTCTTTTATTCCCCAAGTGAGCATGAAACCAATGGAGGCATACAAATGGAGATCAAAGCAAGAGCTTTGCTTCTGATAATGCTGATTGGGGAATGTGGCTTTAGATGTCTCCCTTTAAAAAAAAATTTTTTTTTGAGAGAGAGAGAGAGAGAGAGAGAGAGAGAGAGAGTGCGCGCATGCATGTGTGAGTGCACTCTCACTCTATTGTGAGCCTGGGAGAGGCAGAGGGAGGGGTAGAATCCTAGGCAGGAGACCCATGTAGGACTCAATCTCACAATCATGAGCTCATGACCTGAGCCAAAATCAAGAGTCAGACGCTCAACCAGCTGAGCCACCCAGATGCCCCCAGAGGTATCCCTAAATTAGACCAAGTCACACCCCTACAACGCAGATGGGAAATTTCAGGTCTCCTTCACACAAGCAAAGCAGGCCTGTAAATCTTACCTCACAGTTGGGGACAGTAAACTTCAATGTACTTTCTTGGAAGAATATTGTCTAAACGATCTGTATAGTGATACTGATACTGTTTTTCACTGAGCCCTTATTGGGTTCAAAAGGCCTTTTTTGGTGAACTCATCCCTACCTTAACCTATCTAGAATATGAGGTCAAGGTATGCGTCTGTCATGTAAGGCAAGTTGCAGCTCACCAAAAGGATTACCTTCCTGCGTTTTTCCTAACAGAAGCATCACTCTCCACATGTTTCAGTCTTCAAGGTCAACCCTTGTACCTGTGCCTGTCTCCTAGCTAAAGCACCAAGATGTTGGGGTTTGGGAGTTCAACAAACATCTCCATTCAAACATTCCAAATTTGGAGCCAAATGAGAAACAAAGCATAGGAGGCAAACAAATGATCAAAATGTCAGTGTGTTACTGATTAAGCTGATTGAAGACTGTGATATCAGATGTGAGGCCCAATGAGCTTATTGACATTGGTCCCTAGACACGTTAGTCCAATTTATCGAACCCGGCTCTGAAACAGAAGGACAGCCACAGGATCCACAGGCTCTTTCTATATTCCTTAGACATCTCATAAGGAGAACAGACAAAAATAAAACTGAGCCTGGGTGGCTCAGTCAGTTAAGCATCTGACTCTCTACCTCAGCTCAGGTCCTAATCTCAGGGTCGTAAGTTCATAACCCTGGCGGGTCATGACCGTAAGGGCGGAGAAAATAAGATGGCAAAACAAAATCCCAAAAAACATGCTTCAGTAATTTGAAATATAACAGGCATTTAAAAATAGATGTTTGCTGAATGAATCAATCCATAAGCAAATAAAAGGAAATGCAATTGACAAATTACTTTTTGTGAAGATATAGTCTCTATTAATTTAAGGAAAATAACAAGAGAAAAAGAGAGAACTAATACTCAATGGGAAAATGTGGTTCATTTAACTTTGTTCGAAATTTGTGTGGCTCTTGGTCTCATGTCTCATAAAAAGTAATCCTCAACTAGCCAGGAAGTCACCAAGAGCCTATTTCCGGATGTTTAAAGAGAAACAATCTTCAGAAGGTTATTGACCATTAATACACTTTACAATTGGGGGAGATTTTTTATTTTCTTTTTCATTTCCTGTTTCTTATCTTATGTTCTCAAATTGAGGACATTCTTTGGCCAGAATAGCGCGTTTCTGCACGATCTGCCTCCTGCCATTTGTCAAAACTTTGTCTTGACCCTTTTCAGTTAATCAAAACCAGGAGGCAAAGTTTCAGAGAAGGAGAGAGTTGTATTTTTCACAACAGGAAAATGTGTGTGTGTGAGTGTGCGGGTGTGTGATTGGAGGTGGTGCTGATGGTAAGACACAAAGGAAAACATGGACTTTGGTTAGTGGTGTGAGGAGGGAAGGACTTTTACAGAAATGCCAACGTAGGTATTAACTTATATGCTCGAAAATATAATATGTTGCGGTATATGTATGCCAGGATTCTTGATAGCAATAACAAAGTTGATCAACTTCAACCCCAAACGATTGTTTTGTTATAAAACTTGTTTTGTTTTGCATCGAACATGAGGCGATGAATTTAAGGTTTCCATTTATGATCCAAAAAGAAAGTAATTTGGCAGTGAAAGTTTCCCACTAAGGGCAAATAAATCATGCTATGACACAAATCTGGTTTCCTTCTTGTCAATAGTGATTATTACACGTCAGCTAAGGTCGGCCTGATTTATCGGCATGAGAAGTTTCATGACCAGCAACTGTGGCCATGGTAACCACTGAAACACCCTATTACATTCTTTTTGGCTTGGACTCTTTGGAGAGCCAATGGTCATTTTGCCATGGGAAAATGGAGTGCCATATTCCTTCTGGAAAATTTTTGATGAGTAGGTGGAACAGAGGGAAAATGTTGATAGCTGACTTTCACTGAACATGCATATTCTTCCAAATACCATTATAAGTACTTTATATGCATTATTTCATTTATTTCTCATAATTCATTTATCGTTTGAAATTTTTTAAAACTATTTTAATTATTTTAAAATTTTAACAATTTAATAATTTAAAACATTATTTTTGAGAGAGAGTTGAGAGAGAGAGACAGATCACAAGTGGGAAAGGAGAAGAGAGGAGGGAGAGACACAGAGTCCAAAGCAGGCTCAAGGCTCTGAGCTGTCAGCACAGAGCTCGAGGTGGGGCCAGAACTCACAGACCACAAGATTATGACTTGAGCTGAAGTCAGACGCTTAACTGACTGAGCCACCCAGGCTCCGCATCATAATTCATTTATTTATAGAAGACAAAATTAGTCTTGGAGAGATTAAACAGCTTTCCCAAGGTCATACAACTAGTGAGTAGTGGATGTGGGATTCAAACCTTGGTTGGTTTGGATTTAAAGACTGAGCTCTTAACTACTGCTCCACACTGCCTTACCTCCCTACCTGGGAACTGACATCTATATGGAGTTAGTCACCATATCCTATTAACTCCCCATTCTATCTTAAATCCCCCTGTCCATTCCTCCTGCCAGGACACCTCCTTATCCCACATTGGGATCCCATCATATCACATTCCCACATGGTCTGCCTACATCTGTCATCTCCCCTCTGAGTCCATTCTGCACGTCACATGCAGACCAATCTCCTTTCATCACCAGCTTTAACATTTATTCTATCGCTACATGCTAAGCACCTGTTTTGTGCTAATCTTGGTTCTGTATAGACCCCATTCTTACAGGGTCTAGTCAAGTTCGTGAGGTAGTTCTGTGCATTTACACAACTGTAGGTCCCATTGGCTACCCTGGAAATGATAACCTACTCCATTTGGCTTTCACAACCATCTATAAGACAGTCCATCCACCCATGTGACTTCTATTTTTTTTTTTAAGTGTATTTATTTATTTTGAAAGAGAGAGAGTCAGAGAGAGTACAAGCAGGGTAGGGGCAGAGAGAGAGAGGGAGAGAGGGAATTCCAAGCTGACTCCACACGGTCAGCACAGAGCCCGATGAGGGACTCAATCTCATGACCCATGAGGTCATGACCGGAGCCGAAACTGAGTCACATGTTCAACCAACTGAGCCACCCAGGTGCCCCGACTTTTATTTTTTATATATAACTCCAACCCACCCGATCTCCAAACTGGGCTAGATTTGTGAGTTTTCAATTTGGCAAAAATGATCAGTTACTGAAGATTTTTTTTTCATTCATTCAACAAATATTTACCAGTTGGGCAAAACTGATCCATTATTGAAGATTTTTTCATTCATTCAACAAATATTTACCAAGGGTCTACTTTTTATCAATTATTAGGTGCTATACAGTCCTAACAATTTATAAAGCTTTATGAAATCAAAAGCAAACGCAGCATTTAATGGTTACATTAAACCATCGTCATTGTCTGCCACTTTGGTCTTTGTTCTTCAGGTTTCTTTGGTGACTTCTGTCCTCCGTGGTGGCCACAGGTCTCTCTAGCTCAACCTGAGGTGTTTCCATTTGACTGCTTATTTCTACGATCTCCATCCTTTTTTGGTTTCTTATTGCTATTAGAATTTGTATATATTTGTGGCCACTTGCAGCCCACAGAAACAACTGAAACTTTTTTTAAATCAAACATTAAAGAAATGTTTTACAGAAACTTTATTGTTATTATTTTTTTAACAGAAACGTTAAAAAGAAAAAGAAAACAAAAACCACAGGCATATCAACAGCAGGGCCATGTAATTATGGAGGAATTCAAATTACAGCCTGGGCTCCACCCTTATCTTGCTACCATCTCTCCTATAACTCCTTTGGTCTAAAATTTCTGGTCATCCTGCTCTTCTCTTGGTCACAGATTTCTTGACATTTTTCTTTTTGCATTTTGCAAAGGTTTCAACAAAAGTTTTACAAATTTTTTTAACAAAAGAAAATTAAATGTGGTGGTTTTTTGATCCGCAAAATATTTTCAATTTTTCAATTGAAAAGATAAATCAAACAGTTTAACTGATATGACCCAGGCTGACCCAGGGTTGACTTGTTTCTTACTTTATTTTATTTTTTTAGTAGTTTATTTATTTTTGAGACAGAGAGAGACAGAGCATGGGGGGGGAGGGGCAGAGAGAGAGGGAGACACAGAATCCAAAGCAGGCTCCAGGCTCTGAGCTGTCAGCACAGAACCTGACGCGGGGCTCGAACCCACGAATCGTGAGATCATGACCTGAGCTGAAGTCGGCCGCTTAACTGGCTGAGCCACCCCGGAGCCCCTATTTTATTTGTTTTTAATGTTTATTTATTTATTTTGGGAGAGCGAGAGAGAACGAGGGAGCGCGCTCACATGAATGATTGGGGAAGGGCTCGATCCCACAAACCAAGAGATTATGACCTGAGCCGAAATCAAGAGCTGGATGACTAACCCACTGAGCCACCCAGATGCCCCTCATTTTCCTCTATTTCAGAGCAAAGTAACGACAGGCAAGAGCGTCAAATGAGCAAAAGCTAATCCAATTCACAATCAAATGAGCATGCTCTAGGTTGAGAGCCAACTAAAATTTGAGCCGACTTTTGTCAGTGCCTTTCGTTCAACCAGCTGGAATGTTTTATAAGTATTATCCCTTCAATCCTTTGAAATGAAGGATTCGTCTCTTGTTGGGAAATATGTGTCTCATCATAAAAAATGGAACACAGTGTCTTTGGTTGAGTTATTCTCAAGAGAAGCAGACTTTATTGTGCTTTATGCCAGGACTATAGTAAGGCAGTAGGGATGGGGGCGAACTGATTACAGAGAATTGATTTCAGGCATGAGGCACTGGGAGACATTTATATAGATAGATGGATAGATTAGGCAGAGAGAAGCTGTAGGCTTCTCTCCCAGGGTACCAATATTCACGGAACGAATTCTCAGAAGGAAAGCAGTCACTATGCCTTTTTTTTCATGTTCAGTGTTCATGAAAATAGGACAATCCAAGAGCAAAGGACCAACTTCAGAAGTGTGATAGACTCAAGGTTCTTAGAAACCATAGCTCAGTTATAAAGGAACCCTGACTAGGGTAGGCATGATAGAGCATTCTCAGGGCCTTGGCTCAAACTCAGGCTTTTTTTCTTTTAACCATTAAAAAAAAAGTAAAGATTGATACCTTTTGGGGCACCTGGGTGGCTCAGTCAGTTAAGCGTCTGACTTCGCTCAGGTCATTATTTCACAGTTCGTGAGTTCGAGCCCCGCGTCTGGCTCTGTGCTGATAGCTCAGAGCCTGGAGCCTGCTTCGGATTCTGTGTTTCTGTCTCTCTCTGCCCCTAACCTGCTCATTCTCTCTCTCTCTCTCTCTCTCTCTCTCTCTCAAATTAAAAAAAATTTAATGTATGTTTAAGATTAATACCTTTCTTATACCATACACCTTGTGCTAAAATAAATCCCAGACTGATTTGAGGTTTTAATGCAAAAATAAAACCATGTAAGAACAAAAGGAATATGCAAAGAAATAATAGAGAAAAACAAACAAAAAGCAACAAAAAATACAGTTGGATATTTATATAATCTTGAGGTGCACATGGCTATTTGAAGACTAAAACCAACAGCAAACATTGCAAAGGAAATGAGAGGTAGCTTTGCTTTTATTCAAGTTAAAATTTTTTCATTCGGGATAAAAGCACCATAAACAGAGGCAAACCAAAAGGACGTGTGCAAAAGGGTCTCTTCAGTTTCCCTTTGGTTGCAAGCAATCCACTCCAGCTAGCGCATGACAAAAGAAAGGACCGGCAGACAGGGATGCAGGGGGTATCTCACAAACTCCGAGCACAAAAGCATAGCTGGATCTCAGGAAAAGTGGGAACAGGGCACGGGAAGCCATCGGGAATGAAGGGATGGAGTGGCCATTCTCAGAGTTGTCCTGGGACCACAGGTCCCCTGTCACCCATTTCTCAGTCTACACCCGTGGCCCCTTTCTTTTCTCTCTGTCTTTCCCACCCTCTTTGTGTGCCCACTTGCTCCCCACCTGGTAGGTCTTCAAATCAACCCACACGACTGTAAACCATGCTCTATAGTCATTTGCTCCCAAGACAGTGGTGATCTGGTGACTTAAGTCATGGGAGCATGGGACGAGGCCATTTGCCAGACCATCAGTCCTTTTCTGGTGAGAAGGCAGGTTCCTGAGCTCATCCCATTTTCTCATCTAGCTCCCAAAGAGCCCACTTGGAGCCCACCGCAGGGTCTGCAGGATGGTAAGAACCGTCCATTGTGAAGAAGCATCCCATCCATCTCAAAGGGAACTGTGCAGGTCCATTTTTTAAAAATCTTATTTAAATCCAAATTAGTTAACATATAGTGTAATAATGTAATAGCCTCTAAATTAATGAACTTCGCGATTTATCACTTACATATAACATCCAGGGCTCATCCCAACAAGTGCCCTCCCTAATGCCCATCACCCATCTGGCCCATCCCCCCACCCCTCTCCCCCCCAGCAACACTCAGTTTATTTTCTGTATATAAGAGTCTCTTCTGGTTTGCCTCCCCCTCTTTTTATTTTTCCTTCCCTTCCCCTATGTTCATCTGTTTCTTCTTAAATTCCACATATGAGTGAAATCATATGATATTTGCCTTTCTCTGACTGACTTATTTCACTTAGCATAATACATTCTAGCTCCATCCATGTCATTGGAAATGGCAGGATTTCATTCTTTTTGATTGTCAAGTAATATCCCATTGTGTGTGTGTGTGTATCACACCTTTTTAAAAATTTTTATATATTTGTGTTTATTTTTTAATGTTTATTCATTTTTTTCTTTAAAAAAATTTTTAACATATATTTATTTTTGAGAGACAGAGAAAGACAGAGCATGAGCAGGGGAGGGGCAGAGAGAGAGGGGGACACAGAATCCAAAGCAGACTCCAGGCTCTGAGCTGTCAGCACAGAGCCTGACGCGGGGCTCGAACTCACAAACCATGAGATCGTGGCCTGAGCCAAAGTCAGACGCTTAACCGACTGAGCCACCCAGGCGCCCCATACCACATTGTCTTTATCCATTCATCAGTTGGTGGACATCTGGCTATTGTTGATAGAGTACAGGGCCATTCTAAAAGGTAGATAAGGAAATGAGCCAACTGTTTTTCATCTTTACTGCACTCAGAATAAGACATAATGGCTGAAGGCTGAAGTGTAAGAGGTTTCAATTACAGAGAAGAAAGACCTTCATCGGACCGGGGCTCTTCCTGCCCCCCCCCCCCCGGTACACTCTGTTTTTCTCTAATTGTATCCTCTCTGGTTTCTCCTCACGCCTGTCCTTCACTAGCTTCTGCAGTGATGAAGACAGTGGTTCCTTCATTCTTCATTGTGGCTTCAGGTGCTTGGAGGAGAACTGCCTTCCCACACCTCTTCCCCTCATTTCTTTATAAACTTTTTTCTTAATTATAAAAATAACACATGCTCAGAGTAGAAAACCTGGAAAAGGCAGAAATATGTACATGATCTATATTACGAACACATGTTAGAGTTTTTACTATCTAAGTGGCTGATAATGCCAAGTAGTAGGAAGGGGACAAAATGAAAGTTGCCTCATGCTTTTATTTGTGATACGTCAGCTCAGTGCTACATGCTAAGTTCCTATGTGTGCCGGAGGCTGGCACGCAGGAGCGGGAGGTAGGGAACCCTAGGAATGCACCTAGCCACCCCCAACAATCTGAGTGCAATCCCGATGCGGTGTAATGAATTATTTCTCTGACATTCGCTCTGCAAATAGAAAGGGAAATATAGGCATAAGATACAGCCTTTCATTCAGCATAAATCAGAATTGACGAGCATGTTTCAACGAGATGAAAGATGTGTGACTGATCTCCTCATTGTCTCTGTATCAACTGCTTTATAATTTATTTATAAGATTATTTGAGGGCAGCAGAGAAAATATTACAGTGCTCATTTTCTCAAGGTCACTTTCCTAATCATTCCCACCTGTGGGATCTGTCCACGCTAACCCATTCATCTGCAGGTCTTGCTGAAAAGGTTGTGTTTCAAAACTGCAAATTCTTCCTAAACTTATCAAAGTGTGAACATGTGCCGAATGCTTATGAAAGCATGGAGAAGCATGAAGGATTTTTTTTTTCCAAAATAAAAAACTGTATTGTTTTACAGAATAAAATTCCCCATATACATGGGAAAACGTATTTGAGGTTATTTATTTGCTTTTTGTTTTTTGGGGTTTTTTTAATTTGTTTTGTTTTGGTTTTTAATTCTAGTACAGTAAACGTACGGTGTTAGACTAGTTTCAGGTGTACGGTGTAGTGATTGCTGCA
This sequence comes from Cryptoprocta ferox, assembly GCA_028646485.1. Taxonomy (NCBI): domain Eukaryota; kingdom Metazoa; phylum Chordata; class Mammalia; order Carnivora; family Eupleridae; genus Cryptoprocta; species Cryptoprocta ferox. Next base: position 72,206,771 of record CM053566.1, on the reverse strand, counting down.
GTTCTGTACGTCACCCCACCACGGCAAGTGCAGTCCTTGATCTCTGTCACAAATTTCACCCACCCCCCGCCCATCTCCCCTCTGGAAACCATCAGTTTGTTCTCTATATTAATAGTCTGTTTCTTGGTTTGTCTCTCTCTCTTTTTTTCCCCTTTGTTTGCTTTGTTTCTTAAATTCCACACATAAGTGAAATCATATGGTATTTGTCTTTAACTGGTTTCACTTAGCATCACACTCTCTAGCTCCATCCATGTTGTTGCGAATGGCAAGATTTCATTCCTTTTTATGGCTGAATAATATTCCAATGTGTATGTGTGCATATACACATCTCCTTTATCACACCATTCACCAACCAATGGACACTTGAGCTGCTTCCATCATTTGGCTACTGTAAATAATGCTGCTCTAAACGTAGGGGTGCTTATATCCTTTTGAATTAGTGTTTCTTTAAAATTTTATTTTTAAGTAATCTCTACATCCAGCGTGGGGCTCGAACTTATAACCCTGAGATCAAGAGTCACATGCTTTACTGACTGAGCCAGCCGGGTGCCCCTGAATTAGTGTTTTTGTATTGCTAGGGGAAATACCCAGCACTGTGATTCCTGGATCCTAGGGTCGTTCTATTTTTAACCTTTAGAGGAATCATCATACTGTTTTCCACAGTGACTGCACCATTTTGAATTCCCACCAACAGCGCACAAGGGCTCCTTTTTGTCTACACCCAGTGTGGAGAAGTCTTAATCTGAATTCAGTGCTGCCAAAATGAGAAACGGTTGTATGTTGGAGGCTTTTTATAAAGCATTAGTTACATAAGGCATTTCGTTAATATGTTTTGATATAAAACTTAGCCCAGTCCAGACATGTGTTATTATGCACAATAAACAAACCTAATATAGTTTTCCTACTATTAATTTTGAAATTCTGTACCCAAGATTATTTCTTTAGCACAGAGAGAAAGGTCCATTTCTGGGAAAATAGTATTCAAAGCAAACGCGTATAATGTATTAAAATCATGCAAATTCTTATATGGTTTATATGATTAATACACATATAATCGACACTGAATACGGTGGCACACTAGCAATTAATACACAGATTCAGTATAGATACCACTCATTAGCCAGAAAAATAAAAACTGAAGACTAGAACGCCTATTAACATTGGCTTCGGAATTTGAATCTTAAGAAGATTGTTATTTACTCCGTACTATTTAGAATGGTGCTCTGAAGTTTGTGGAGAAATCAATTCGTAGCTCTCTTTTTTTAAGTTTATTTGCTTATTTTTGAGAGAGAGAGAGAGCAAATGAGACAGGGCAGAGAGAAAGAGGGAGAGAGAGAATCAGAAGCAGGCTCCACATTTTCCACAGATCCCGATGCGGACTCAAATACAAACAGTGGGATCGTGACCTGAGTCCATGTCAGGGGTTTAACCAACTCAGGCCCCCCTCAATTTGTATCTCTTTTAAGCCCTTCCAAATTTTCTTTAAATCTACTTTTAGAATTCTATTGTAAGCCTAGTATAATGATTCCAATTTTTAAAAATGTTTATTTATTTATTTTGAGAGAGAGAGAGCAGGGGAGGGCAGAGAGAGTGGGAGAGAGAGAATCCCAAGTAGGCTCCGTGCTCTCAGCGCAGAGCCCCACCTGGGGCTTGTGAGATTATGACCTGAGCTGAAATCAACAGTGAGAGGCTGGGGGCCTGAGTGGCTGGGTTGGTTAAGCCTCCCACTTTGGCGCAGGTCATTATCTTCCAGTCTGTGGGATCGAGCCCTGCATCTCTCTGCCTCTCCCCCACTCATTCTCTCTCTGTCTCTCTCTCAAAATATAATAAGAAAACATTAAAAAGAAAAGAGTGGGAGGCTCAACAGACTTGAGCCACCCAGGCTCCTCCATTCCAAAATTTGAGAAGACATTCTATATTGAGAACAACAATATTATATGATTCTTCTGTGTTTTGGGAGGCAGAGAAAAAAAACTGAATACAAATCTGTCAAATCACATGCCTTGCCAACATGTGTTGGCATTTTGTCAGGGGAGCAATTTGGGGTGAAACTAGTCTTGTGAACCCCTCCTCTTTTGGGGAAGCCAACCATGCTCCTAGATGTAGTCACGCGGCATCAACGATTTTTTGAGTGTCTGCTACTACACTCGACTGCAACACCAAAGGTAAGACATGGTCCCAGTCCTCCATGCACGCGTCACCTCATGGGGGAAGGAAACATATGGACGAGTGTGGGAGAGTCAGCGGTACTTGGAAAGGGTGCCCCCCAGCAAGGTGGGCACGCAGTGGGGAGGGGCCAGTTCCGGTGGGGTGGGGGAGGCAAATAGGCTGGAAGCCGGATGGAGGGGAGGAGTCGGGGAAACATGCAAGGGGAAGAGGAAGTTCGGGCTCCCAGCTTGGCCTGTGATGGCCAGGAGTAAGGGTGATTAGATTGCCCGAGGCACCCAAGAACATCCCCGGGGAGACTCAGCAAGGGGACCTCTCCGTCCTTCAGTCAGTGCATTGAGCAACTGGTGCAGCTGAGGAAACGGCAGTGAGTGGACAATGACCGCAGCCACCAAGGTGTGGGCGGGGCTGGGGGGGGCATCCCAGCGGGGGAGTCATCGTGGGTGGCCCCGACCCTAAGGCTTGCATTTGCTGCTCCTCCGGGAGCCCGGTGCCAGGTCCTGGCTCGAGAGAGCCCCGGCGACTTTCAGCCCAAGAGCAGGAAACACGCATTTATGAATGATCTCACGCTTCTCCCCTCCCCTGGGTCCGGCTGCCTTTTGATCCACAAGTGGGAACATCTGGGGACTCTTTGCTTTAGGAGATGCCTGCTCTCCTGCCAGTGGAGGGACGGAAACTATTTGTTGTGCTCAGGGGTTTCAGCCCGGGTTCAGAAGATCCCAGCCACACATGTGTTCCTCCCCTCCCGCGTGCCACAGTGTCTCTGAAAGACTGATGTTTTCACCCTAGTGAGAGCTGGGGCAGATGCATACACCCCGTTTGGTGGCAGTACTGGGATCGACCGGCCCCTGACCGCAGTCTTCAGGGCAGTAGTTAGGGTGGGAGTTTCTAGCAGCCAACTTTATACTCAAGCCTTTAGAAGACAGCCCAGTTGTCTCAGGGGTCTGGCTTTGTTTAAGCTCAGGAGAGAAATGCTTGGGAGGAGAGGAGAGCTAGACCTTGGCAGTAATTGTATTTGCACTGTATTGCCCGGCCCCAAGCCTGCACTGAGCTGGCGCCCAGCAAAATGTGTGGAATGAACAAACTGTAGTCATAAGGAACTAGGAACACGTTCACATGGTAAATGTGGTGTCTAATCCTTTATGTTTCGCTGCATATCATGTAGAATGTTGTTTCGGGTACTAAAGTGATTTTAGGATTTTAAGCATCATGCTATTGCATTAAATTTTATTTTGGAAAAAAATACGTACAAAATTAAATGGCCAAAAGCTAAGCTTTCCGAGTTAAACACACCCACGGGGAAGTTTTTTCTTTGGTGAAAAAGCCACAGGGGAGGCTGAACCGTCACCGTGTGACCTCACCGATTAATTGCACACCAGGTACTTAGAAAATAATAGAAAGCGTCTCAAATCCCGTCATCAAATGGATGGAACAAACAATAGTCTCTTTAGACTTAAAAAAAAAAAATGCAACTATGTGGGCGCCTGGGTGGCTCAGTTAAGCATTTGACTCTTGACTTCCGTTCAGGGCATGATCTCACGGTTCTTGAGTTTGAGCCCCACATTGGGCTCTGCACTGACAGTGGGGGGCCTGCTTGGGAACTTTCTCTCTCTCTCGGCTCCTCCCTCTCTCTCTCTCTCTCTCTCAAAAAAAAAAAAAACTTAAGAAAATGCAACTATGACTGGGTGAAGCAAACAAAATAGGGATTTATTCCATGCAATCCTACTAGCTAAAGGGTAAGTAAGCATCTGTGCACTAGAGTTACACGCACCTGGTTTCTAAGGCACAGGACTCTGAAGGAGGTTACAAGTCAGCCCTGCAGCTGGTGTACGAGTCTCAGAGATGTGTCTTTTCCTGCCATGTGCTGTTCCCTCCAGTACGAGAGTCCTTGCGAAAAAAGCAGATTAAATCATCAGTTTATTTCTGTGCTCGGGGCATGAAGAACAGCATTCCCCTTTGGGAAATTAAACGGCATTAAAATGTATACACGGCATGTTCAGTACCTAAGACGATGCCTCTGACATCTAGTGTCATGTTCCATGATAATTGCAGAAAAAATTGCAAAAGGAAGGAGGGGAGAGACTGGGGAGGAGGGAGAAGAACAGCAAGTGGAAGGTGCGGAGAAGCCACCCCCAGATGCTCAGTCTCTCCTGTGAATCCCTGAGGTCCTTAACAGGGGCAACACCCACCGGGGCTTTTCCTGTCCCCACATTCTGAAGTTCCTCCCGTTCCTCCTCTACCATCAAAACGTTCTTGCTCTCTCCTTATTTTCTCAGGTTCCAGAGTTTTCCCAACGGCTGCTCATCATCAAACTTACTTGTTTTGTTCCTTATTTACTAAGGGTCCCTGACCGGTGGCTCACTACTGTGATACCTTAATGAGATGAGGTGTTAGTGGCTAATCATAACAGCACGTGTTGTCCCCATTGGGTGACATTTACATTTAATTGAGGCCTTGAGTGCTGTAGTAATCCAAGAGATGTAAGAACAGCTACTTCTTCAAGTTTCTGGCTCAGTGGGGGGCCATGGGAAAGCTCTTGGGGGTGGTGGGGGTGGGAATGAGCTTCTGCAAAGGGCAGCTGCCCTCTCCTCAGGTGAGAAGCCAATATATCTGAGTGTTCCAAAGTGGGCAGTTGTGTATTCTTTTTAAAAATTTTTTTAATGTTTTATTTATTTTTTGAGAGAGAGAGAGAGAGAGAGACAGTGTGAGCAGGGGAGGGGCAGAGAGAGAGGGAGACACAGAATCCGAAGCAGGCTCCAGGCTCTGAGCTGTCAGCACAGAGCCCGACGCAGGGCTCGAACCTACGAACCGCGAGATCATGACCTGAGCCGAAGTTGGACGCTTAACCGACCGAGCCACCCAGGCGCCCCGGTTGTGTATTCTTTTGAAGGTCCTCTGGGAACCACCATAGCTCAGTGTGATTTTCCGAGAGCAGTAAATCCAAATGTTTAAAAAGTCTTTTAAAATTTGAAATTGTTTTCTTGTTTCTATCCCAGGGAGGGTGGGGAGCAACTGGGAAAGAACCCTTGTCGCTAAGCCTTCTTTTATTATTTTTTATTTAAAGTTGTTTTAATTAATTTATTTATTCTTGAGAGAGAGAGAGCAAGTGCATGAATAGGGGGAGGGGCTGAGAGCGGGAGGGAGCGAGCGATCCCACGCAGGCTCAGACGTGGATCCGAGTGGGGGGCTCGAACTCACGAACCGTGGGATCGTGATCTGAGTGGAAAGCAAGAGTCGGTCGCTTAACCGACTGAGCCACCCAAGCGCCCCTAAGCCTTCTTTTATGTCTGTGAAGACAGAAATTAAGTGTCATCCGTTCTCAATCACATAACCTCAATTTTTCTAGACTTCTTTTAGTAAGAAGTCCTTTTGCACTGCGTTAACATATCATAACCTTTTTCCGGGTTTGCTCCACTTTCCCACATAACTGCTAAATTGCAGGGGGTTGTGCCTACTTGCTGCCGTGGTTTCACTTGGAGGACCAACGGCAGGTGCAGCCCACACCTGCTGTGTGTGTAGACACACACACACACACACACACACACATCAACCCCAGAAACTGCTTTGGAGATGGGGTAAAACAACGAACAGACATAACACTCTGTTGTATAAAAATGACGGTTATGAGGATCAAAGTTGTAGATGTGCAGCCCCCTTCCTGAGGTCCTTACTCCCTTCGGGGGATGGTTCGGTGGCCAGATCACTGCACAACTTCACGCAGGCTCCCGTGTGAGGGTAGCCCTTTGCAGGCTGCCCCCTTTCGAGTGCGTTCAGAACTCCCAAACCACACCCTTTACTGTTTCATGGCGTTTCCTCTAAAACCGAGATGCTCTCTTACATGGCCACAGCGCAGTTGTCAACTTCAGGAACTTAATCAATACCCTAGTTTTATCTAATCTGTAACCCATGTCCCAGTACCGTCCACTGTCCCAGGAATGTCGTCCGCACGTTCAGTCTAGGTGTGGTCACGTTGTGAGTTCAGTTGTCATTTATTCTCCTTTACTCCGAACGCTTTCGCAACGGCTCTATCTCTTACGACATTGATGTTTCTAAGAAGACAGACTACTTATATGCCTTTTAATTTTACTTTTAAGTACAATCTACACCCAGTGTGGGACTTGAACTCACAACCCTGAGATCAAGAGTTGCGTGCTCTACCAACGGAGCTAGTCTGGTGCCCGCAGCCTACTGATTTTATAGAAAGTTTCTCAAGTTGGGTGTATCTGGTGTTTCCTCATTATTACATCAAACAGATTTTGAGGGCTCTGCCATGGAAATTTAGAAGCCATGTAGTGCCTAGCATGGTAACTATGGTTAATACTGTCCTATTGCGTGTCTGAAAATAGCTGGGAGGAGCCCTGGGGTGGCTCAGTCGATTAAGTATCTGACTTTTGATTTTGGCTCCGGTCGTGATCTCCCGGTTTGTGGGTTGGAGCCCTCCATCGGGCTCTGCACTGACAGTGCAGAGCCTCCTTGGGATTCCCTCTCTCTCTCTCTCTCTCCCTCCCTCCCTACCCCTCTCTCAAATAAGTAAACTTAAAAAGAAAGAAAGAAAGAAAGAAAGAAAGAAAGAAAGAAAGAAAGAAAGAAAGTAGCTGGGGGAGTGGAACCTGAAAGTTCTTATCATGAGAAAAAAAATGTGTAACTATGCGTGGTGGTGTTAACCGGACTTGTGATTATTATTTCACAATAGACACAAATATCAAATCATTATTTCTATGGTTGAAACTAATATCATGTTACGTTGATTATACCACAAAAAGAAAGACGGAAAGAAAAGAAACTCTTCCAGTGGTTTCCCATCTCATTGAGAATGAAATTTATACATTTACCAAGCCCTACAAGGCCTTGTTCCCTCAATACTGACTCCTGGCCCTCTCTGTCTCGGGCCCTTTGCACTTGCTGTTACTACTTCCTGGTGTGCTCTTCATCCAGATCATTGCTTATCATGTTCCTTCACTTTATTCAGGTACATTTAACTACAAACTGGAAGATGATCTCAGATTCCAGTCCACAGCCTTCTTTCATTCTTTGGAGCCCGCCTTTCCTGCCAGATGTCTGAGAGCCTTCCTCTCTCTGTTTCCTACCCCCGCAGAGCACACGTGTGTGTGAAACGCTGTTTAACACTTTGCGCTTTGGAACTAACCGGATGTACCTTCAACGTCCAGTCTCAAAGGAGTTTGGATTTTAGAGTGCTGACTATTAATTTCCGTGAGAGTGACACCTAGTGGGTCGCTAATGACAGTCGGAGCTGAAAGCTCTGATTGGCTCTAAAGATCACAGGAGGGGCAAGACCAGCATCAACAACAGACAACAAAACTCCACCCTGATTCCTGGGTGGAGGCTCTGGTGAGGTCTGGAGAATCCAGTGAGATTTCTGTTGATGAGGTGGCCATTGATGGGTTAAGGTTTCACGATGCGTGTTGGGGAGGGAGCACAGAGGACGGGCCTAAATACGAAAAAGTGAGAGAATTTGTTGGGTGGGACAGCTTACGCTGCTCTACGTTCATGTGTTAAGAGGTTGCTTTATCACTCAAAAGTGATATGAATGTGAAATCAGTGCCTGCCATCAGCAAGTGGTGGTCGTGATTCAGAAGTAAAGATTCTGGTCATTACGTGTGCTCAGCTGGAGAAATTAGCAAATTTTGCTGCTTATTATACTTTAACATATAAATATACCGAAGGCTAGAATATCGAAACATTATATTAAAAGCAAGCTTTTTCAAAAGTGTATTTCTTTATTTTGGGGGAGAGAGAGAGCGCGCGTGGACATGCATGTGAGTGGGGGAGGGGCAGAGAGGGAGAGAGAATCCCAAGCAGGCTCCACGCTGTCAGCACAGAGCCCAATGCAGGGCTCAGTCTCACGAACTGTGAGATCGTGACCTGAGCTGAAATCAAGAGTCAGAGGCTTAATCCAGGTGCCCCTAACAGCAAGCTAATTTAAAATACAGGATTAAGGACTACTTTAATAATTATTGCAAGTTTGAACAATTTGTATCACAGGAGTGCACAAGTCATGTCCTCACGTTATGTTCTCATTTCCGCAGAGCAAAGCATGGTATCAGACTTTTTGTTACTGTTAATCAGAATTTTTATTTGCATTTCTCATATGATGCCTGAGATTAACTTTTCATTTATTTTATATTTTTTGGTGAATTGTGTCCTTGTAGCTTGCCCATTTCTCTATGGAGTTAATGGCATTTTAAAAATTGATTTGTAGGGGCTCTATATATTAGGGTAATTAGCTTTTTATCTGAGATATGAATTGCAGATATTATTTCCAGTGTGTCATTTGTCCTTTTACCTGCTTATGATGGTTTTTGCCATGTAAAATTTTCTTATTATTTGGGTTTTTGTGTTATAAAGACAGTCCCTTCTCTAAGGACTATAAAGTAAAATTATTGCATTGCTTTCTTATAGTACTTTTATTGTTACTCTTTTACATTTAGATACATGATCAACCTAGAATTTGTGAGATCGTGTTCTCACTTTAATTTTTCAGTTGCTGGATTGTCCAAACACCATTTATGCAATAATGTACTTTAAATGTCACCAATGACTGGGGCACCTGGGTGGCTCAGTAGGTTGAGCGTCTGACTTCAAGTCATGATCTCATGGTCTGTGAGTTTGAGCCCCGCATCAGGCTCTGGGCCGACAACTAGGAGCCTGGAGCCTGCTTCAGATTCTGTGTCTCCCTCTCTCTCTCTCTGCCCCTCCCCTGCTCATGCTCTGTGTCTCTCTCTCTCAAAAATAAAATTAAAACAAAACAAAACAAAATATAAATGTCACCAATGACTTGGGTTCTGGTTTGCCCAGGACTGTCCTGGTTTTTACTTGTCCTGGCATAATTTTGAATCGTGTTCCCGTTCACTCTCAAATGTGGCCTGGTTTGAGTAATAAATTACATGTTTACCCTCCTACCTGTGATAACTAATACAATACACTTGACCAAAATTGACCCACGGTTAACATTTTACCCCATTGGCTTACTTGTTTGTGCTCTCTCCCTATATTTCTTAAGAGTAGGAATAGTCAGTCCGTTTCATAGCCTCAGTAGTTTCCTTGAAGCAGTATTTTTATCTAATCTACCTTCATATTACAATGTTGTCAGTTGCCCTAATATTTCCCCTAATAGCATCCCTGTGCCTCCCCACGTACCTCCCCACCCCCCACCCCCCACCACCCCACCAAGTATAGGATCCAGTTTATGGTCAAGCATTGGATTTACTTGTCGTGTCTCTTTGGCTTCCTTTAACCTAGAATTTTTTTTCTTTTATGGCATTGATACTTGAAGAATACAGCCTTCCCCTACCCTTTTTATTTCAGAACATTCCTCATTTTCTGTGAATTGCAGTCATTGTTTTTTTTTCAAACAAATAATGAATTTATTGCAGTTTCTATTGTGATTGAGAAAATATTTTGATTCAATATTAACAAAAAATCATAATACAAAACTGTAGAGTGATTTCAGTTCTCTGTTTAAATACATTTTGATATCTTTCTAGTTTTATGTATTTATTTATTTATGTTTTTAAAATTTATGTCTATGTTAGTTAGCATATGGTGCAACAGTGATTTCAGGAATAGATTCCTTAATGCCCCTTACCCATTTAGCCCATCCCCCTCCCACAACCCCTCCAGTAACTCTCTGTTTGTTCTCCATATTTAAGAGTCTCTTATGTTTTGTCCCCCTTCCTGTTTTTATATTATTTTTGCTTCCCTTCCCTTATGTTCATCTGTTTTGTATCTTAAAGTCCTCGTATGAGAATCACAGTCATTTTTTTAAATTTAAAACAAATTTTGTTAATGTTTTATTTATTTTTGAGAGAGAGAGAGACATTATGAGCAGGGGAGGGTCAGAGAGAGCGGGAGACACAGAATCCAAAGACAGGCACCAGGCTCTGAGCTGTCAGCACAGAGCCTGATGCGGGGCTCGAACCCACGAACTGTGAGATCATGACCTGAGCTGAAACCAGACGCTCAACCGATTGAGCCACCCAGGCGCCCCAAGAATCATGGTCATTCTTAATCACAGAGCTCCTGCCTCAGCAGGGGCTGAACAGGAATCAAAAGACCGTATCTCCTCCATAATCTTCCCAGAGAACTGGACAGGCTCCCTGCCTGGATCTGGGCAGTGAAGGGAGTGTGGGAAGGCTTCACACACTGGCTCTGGGAGCCCACTCTTTCCCCATCCATCTTTGATCACTCTGTTCTAGAAAGTCCTTGGCTTGGCAATTGGCTGATCCTAAGTCTTGGGTCAGAGGGATGGATGCGGTAGGTTCTGAAATGGGGAGAGCCTTTTCAGAGTCATCGGGCCAGAGGAATTACGGTATCCACTTACCTGGCCTCGCTCTGTCGAATGTCCCTTCCTGCTTCCCTCCTGCCCATCCCCAGACTCCCAAACCCCTCCAGTCCCCTCCCTGCGGACTAGTCTCTATACGGCTCCAGTCACAACCACTGGCCTCTGTCTGTATCACCTCAAGTCATTCCAAGTGCCTCTAGGGACACAGTAACTCCCCCATTAAGAATCATGTCCCCTTGGGGCACCTGGGTGGCTCAGTCGGTTGAACATCCAACTCTGACTCAGGTCATGATCTCACGGTTCAGGGGTTCGAGCCCTGCGTCGGGCTCTGTGCTGACAGCTCAGAGCCTGGAGCCTGCTTCAGATTCTGTGTCTTCCTCTCTCTCTCTGCCCCTCCCTTGCTCACACTCAGTCTCTCTCAAAAATAAATAAACGTTAAAAAAATTTTAAAACGAATCATGTCCCCTTAGGGTCTGTCAGTACTTCTCTCTCTGAGGCCTCTATAAACTGTTTCTCCAAGTCAGAGGATTCTTGGACCAAATGGCATGATGTTATTTCCCCATCTGAACAAAAACTTCTTCATTCTTACATGACAGCCCCGAAATATTTGTGCCCCGTTAGGATTGGAGAAAGTCCTCCTCCGGACAGCCTTCCCAGGGAGCCTGGAGGAACCCTGTGAAGGTAACTTTTGCCCACAAGCCCAAGTTGCCGTAACCGGTCTCTCTGGAAGAAACCTTGCAGAGGTCTCTCCCTGTGGACTATTCTCTATACGGCTCCCACTCAGCTTTGCCTATGATGGAGCCTGCTTCTGCTTCTCCCCATCTGTGTTCTGAAGGAGTCCCAGCCTGCACGACCCCCCCCCCCACCAGCCACATTTGCCGCCCACTGATTGCTTTCTTGTTTGACCCCGATCTTGTAGATGGGCACATGCTGATTCCCCACTCAACGGAGCCCACGTGGACCTCTGGACCTCTGCCCAACCTGCCCACTTCTTTCCTAAATTTTAACTTTCTGAAAAGATTGACACAGCTAAAACTACTTCAACCCGGCAGGGAGAGGCCCCTGCCTTGGCATTTCCCTACCCACCGGAACCCTGACTTCGCTGAAGTTCTCATCATGGGAGATCCGGGAAAGGCCCTGAACGAAGATGCCGAGGTTCCCAGGAACACCCTTCCTGAGGCTGTGCCGTAATTAGGAAATCTCTGTCTTACGCACCTCCAGGAAGCAGGCATTTTTGGCAATGCCTTTATGCTACAGAACACCAGCTAGGTCTAGGGCTAAGAAAAGCACCATGTTTATACGTCCACAAGTTTTCTCAATCATGAGCACATTATTTGCTCTTCACCACATGAAAAAGTGAACGTTCTCTTTTGAGAGTTTGGGGAAAATCAAAGAAAAAAGTGAAATTAACCAATCAAAGAGGGCTTGGACAGTAACGCGAACAAAGACATTTGCTTTCCAAAAGCATGTTTAAATATTTTATCTAGAAAATCTTCCCAAAGTTTATAAATAGCGCCTAGCTATCAGTTCCAGCATCAACCTTGGAAAAGTACTTCCAGCTTTATGACCGAGTTTGTGTGCCTGTGGCCAAATGGATTTGGAATGGAAACTTTTTTTTTGTCATCTGGCTTGTTGTTGTTCCCTTCTGTGGCCACAGTATTTGTCTGGGCCATGGGATTACTCAATCAATCAAGTATTTATTGAGTAACCAGACAACCAATGGAAAAACTAGACTTGGATCCTATTGTCTTCCATACTACCTGTCTTAAAGTCTTAAGGCAGTTGTGCTCACTAATGATCATCTCTTTTTTTGGAGCTTAGAAAAGGATCCTTTTGGAAAAAGAAAAGTACCCATGCAGAAGCAGATACATTCCTATGACATTTGGCAAACAAAATATTCACACATTCCGTGGCCCCGTTCCAATATCTATTTAGGAATGTTTCTCTCCATTTTAGAGGGTTCCTCTGTGATACATGGACCATGCCAGTGATATCCTTTGAAACTGGAAGTTTCAAGAATTAAATCCTGGCTTCTTTAATTTACTGTAGGAATAGGTCCCTGGGGACTGTAAGTCCAACATAAATGATGTGTATGTTGGAAAGAGAGTATATACACACTTAGGTTCTTGCTAAATGGGCGTAGACTTGCGAGCACTATTTATCAATATTTCTGCTTCTCCTCTTTTTGGGGACATGAAAAGATGTCACTTCTCTGCCCACTTGAAGTTAGGGTTGGCTGCCTGACTGCTTCAGCCAATGAAATGTGAGCAAAAATCAAAGGTGTCCCTTCTGGGTAGGTGCACAACGTCTCATGTTCCCTTCCATCTTCCATGACAACTGGTAATGTTCTAGCTGGTAGAGATTTCATCAGCATGCATCCAGAAGAGAGGATAAAATAAAGAAGTGTCCCCCACTGACCTGAAATGGACATGAAGCAAGAGCGGGAAATAACAAATTTATTCTAGGCCACTGAAATATCACGGTTGTTTATCCTCTAGCATAGCCTTGCTGAATAATACAAAGATTGGTCTATAGAAGTGAGCCACTGTATAGCAAAGACCTAAAACAAATGACCTAAGGGCCAGGTAGGCGGTGGCAGGGACACCGTGCCTGTGGTGATTTGGGATGTACATTTTCTCCTGATGAGTTTATGCCTCCAGGGAAAGATGTGGGGAAAATTATTCTCAGTAGCATGTGTTGTTTGTTGATGACTGTTTTCGGCAAGTTGTTTGAAGAAAGAGGTGAGCACAAAAAGACATCGGTCCATTTTCAAGCAGGGATGTAGGAAAATAGAATTCAGGGGTTTGAAGCCTGAAAGATGACTCAATCCCAAAACGCAAACATTAGAATGAGGAAAATGTAAAGCAGCAGGGACCAACCTGGCATTAAGGGACACATGAGGGTACGGCCATCACACTCATTGTTAAAACCTCTTGATGAATTAAGATGTCTTTGAGCAAATTCCCATTAATGGTGTGGTGTCCAAAAAATCTTTTCACTTGTACAAAAATGGCTTGGGGGAAAGAGACAAAATACAGACACAGCTCTCAGTGAAGCCTGATGGCCTCAGGGAATAAAATTAAACCGATAAACAGAGTCATGGGAGCAAGAAAGCAAAGAAATACTGTAAACATGAGAATTATGTCTCACAAAGAACTGTGGCTATTGCCATATGGAGCTAACTAGAAGAAGATACATGAGAAGCTGTTTTTGACAAAAGAAGTATTAATCAGCCTGGACAAAACAGGTGGTGGTTATTCAAGAATACGACTTTGAGGGGCGCCCCGGGCGGCTCAGTCAGTTGAGCATCTGATTCTTGATTTCGGCTCAGGTCGTGATCTCGTGGTTTGTGAGTTTGAGCCCCACGTTGGGCTCTGTGCTGACAGCATGGAGCCTGCTTAAGATTCTCTCCCTCCCTCTCTCTCTGCTCCTCGCTCCTACGTGTGTGTGTGCACCCGCGCATGCTCTCTCTCAAAATAAATAAACTTAAAAGGAAAAAGAACATCACTTTGGGTGTCTAATCGACTAAGAGCAGGAAGTGGGCTGAGAAAGCTGCTCATCCCAGAGAGGATATATTCGTGGCCGGAGAAGAATGAAAAAGGAAGACTTTCAGAAGTTGTAGCCAGGCTTCAAGAGGACGACTGGGTGAGAGACCTTTTCCCAGGAAGCAGGACGAGAACATAATCAAGGAACTTTCCCTAACCCTGGGAGGAGCCCTCAAAGTGCCTGCCCGATGGGCTTTAGAATTGCTGTGGACCAGTGTCTGCCATGTGCCTCTCTCATCCCCCCATGCGTGAATGGGGGTACTTACTGGTAGTTTAGACGCCCTTGTTCTACCGTTGAACGGTGGTTGTGTGGAGGGCAGAAAATCTGACCTTCTCCTTCATCGGTCCCTGAATCCGTAGGTACCATATCCAGGCTGATGTAAAGATGGCTCTGCATGTCCCCAAATCCTGGGTTTAGAACGAAAAGCCACATCAGGATGAAACTTGCTGTCAGTATTCCCTGGAGGAAGACTTGAGTGTATTTTGCATGCAGAAAGAGAAGTAAACTGAATGTTCAGGAGCAAAAACTTTAGTAGTCATTGGGATTCTTCAATATGTCTGGTTTTTTCTCTTTCTAAGCATAAAAGGAATACAACATCTTGCCACCTTGATGTTTCGCAGGCCGTGTGACTTGCTCTAGCCAATGAAACACAAATGAAATGTTCTGTATCATTTTCAGGCAGAAGACTTTCAGATGCAGTATTTGACTTGCCATCTCCCTTTCCCCTGCCATAGCAACCAGCGATGTTCCAGAAGGTGGAGGCTCTGGCAGCCTTGGTTCCCAAGTGAGGACAATGCAGAATAGAGAGTCCCACTCACCCAAGATGGATATACAGCATCAATGAAAAATAAATCTTCCTTGTTTGTTACTGCAGTATAATTTAGCTGAGGTTGACTAATACAGGTGAACATGTTTAAATTGAATATTAAAATCTGAAAAGCCTGGGGCACCTGGATGGTTCATTCGGTTAAGCGTCTGACCTCCACTCAGGTCATGATCTCATGGTTTGTGAGTTTGAGCCCTGCTGCGGGCTCCGTACTGATGGCTCAGAGCCTGGAGCCCGCTTTGGATTCTTTGTCTTTCTCTCTGCCCTCCCTCCCTTGCTCATGCTCTCTTTCTCTCTTAAAAATAAATAAACAATAAAGAAATTTTAAATCTGAAATAGCTTTCCTCATGGATAAAAGCCAGTGTCCCTTAACAGGCAAACTTGCTTTTACTGAGCACTTCTGCTAGTTGGTTTTCTTATATTTCTGTTGAAATTTTTAGTGAAACAAATGACCTACTCTTTTAAATCACCTCCTTATAAGAATACCATAGATTCAGTTATACATGCCCTCACTGTCAGGTAACATGTTTTCATTAATTTCTTTTTGTTTGTTTGTTTATTTACTTTTGAGAGAGAGAGAGAGAGAGGGAGGGAGGGGCAGAAAGAGAGGGAGAGAGAGAATCCTAAGCAGGTACCATGCTGTCAAGTGCAGAGCCTGATGCAGAGCTCAATCCCACGAACCGTGAGATCGTGACCTGAGCTTGAATCAAGAGTCAGATGCTTAATGGACTGAGCCCCCCAGGTGCCCGAAATTTCTTGACGCTTGTATTATACCAGTATTCAATAGTATGTTCAATTTTACTTGTTTAAAATTCACCTGTTCACGATATAACACACAATATTTGTTTATAGTTTATTGTCAAGTTGGTTTCCATATAACACCCAGTACTCATCCTAACAAGTGCCCTCCTCCAGGCCCATCACCCATTTTCCCCTCTTCCCCACCCCCATCAACCCTCAGTTTGTTCTCAGTGTTTAAGATTCTCTCATGGTTTGCCTCCCTTCCTCTCCTTAACTATTTTTTCCCCTTCCCCTCTCCTATGGTCCTCTGTTAAGTTTGACATAGGAGTCAAAACATATGGTATCCGTACTTATCTGCCTGACTTATTTCATTTAGCATAACACCCCCCAGTTCCATCCACATTGCAACAAATGGCCAGATTTCATTCTTTCTCATTGCCATGTAGTATTCCATTGTATAGATAAACCACATCTTCTTGATCTGTTCGTCAGTTGATGGACATTTAGGCTCTTTCCATGATTTGGCTATTGTTGAAAGTGCCGCTATGAACATTGGGGTACATGTGCCCCTATGCATCAGCACTCCTCTATACCTTGGGTAAATCCCTAGCAGTGCTATTGCCGGGTCATAGGGGAGTTCTATTGTTAAATTTTGAGGAACCCCCACACTGTTTTCCAGAGTGGCTGCACCAGTTTACATTACCACCAACAGTGTAGGAGGGTGCCCGTTTCTCCACATCCTCACCAGCATCTCTAATCTCCTGATTTGTTCATTTTAGCCATTCGGCCTGGCATGAGGTGGTATCGCAGTGTGGTTTTGATTTGTATTTCCCTAATGATGAGTGACGCTGAGCATCGTTTCATGTGTCTGTTGGCCATCTGGATGTCCTCTTTGGAGAAGTGTCTGTTCATGTCTTCTGCCCATTTCTTCATTGGATTATTTGTTTTTCGGGTGTGGAGTTTGGTGAATTCCTTACAGATTTTGGATACTAGCCCTTTATCCGATATGTCATTTGCAACTATCTTTTCCCATTCCGTTGGTTGCCTATTAGTTTTTTTGATTGTTTCCTTTGCAGTGCAGAAGCTGTGTATCTTGATGAGGTCCCAATAGTTCATTTCTGCTCTTGATTCCCTTGCCTTTGGAGATGAATACACAATGTTTTTAAACATATGAAGGAAGACAAACATTTATTTTCACATATTTATATTTATAGGAAGAAGAGAGCTGTCTGAAGCATTTGATGTGGATAAATTACTACTGTTGCACATCCAATCAGCTCTTGGCCTTGGGTTACAAAGTTGTCACTGCTTGATAATGGCAAGTATACAAACTCATCTAGGGAAAAAGTCTTTTCCACTCTTTAAAGATGGGTTCACAGTGTCTATTTTATGTGTGATTTTGGAAAAGACATGAAAACATTCTTCAAATAAATACTTTATTTCTCTTTTCCAAAGTCTAGATCGTCAATTTTAATTCTGTGTAAGTTTATCTAAGGGAAGTTAAGATAACATTCAGGTTTGCTGCTCTCTGATGATCTAATTTACTTCAGGGACATGGCTTACAGAATCTAGAGAAATGGAGAATTAACGTATTTCCTTCAAGTCCCAGATGTTTACAGCAAACTTCTGACAAGTGCCTGAAGTGTGTGCATCTTCACTGTTTTCTCCTCTCCCGTTAATATTGTCTCTGCAGCTTGGAATGTCTCCTTCTCTGACAGTCAGCATCCTTCCTGTCTTTGCAGGTCCAGCTCAAACGCTAATCCTTCATGCAACATTTGATAGAGGCAGTAATGATAATCATAGATTATATTTTTAACTAGAAGTCAGTAATATTTAGGTTCCCATGTGCCAGGTGTTGGGCAAATGCTTTGGGTGATTATCTCATTTAATTCTCATTATAAGCTTAGGTCTTGGAACTGTTATTATCCGCATTAGTCATTTTTTGGCTCAGAATTCCATAATTACAGAAATGCTCTATCATGCCTTTGCAACAGACATACCTGGGTTTGATTCCCAGCTCTAACACTCACTAGACAAGCTGTGTGACCTCGAACGCATTATTTAACTTTTCTAAACCTACCTGTACAAGAATTAAAATAACTAACAAGTCACGGGCATGGCTGTGGTCCAGCAGTGCTCCTTCCTCCACACCCCAGGATGCCCAGTGCCTCCCTTTTGTTTTAAATCCCATGTCATCTCGGTTCCTGGCTTACTCTTTGATTTTGGTGGAACACATGCTTCAGATACTCTCCGAGAAAGTAAACATGAGCCAGAAGCCTGTGTTTGTGAGACCTCACATGTCTGCAATTTTATTTATTTGAATGCTTCTTTCAGAGGCACTTAGAGCCTCCTCTTCCTGACCTCTCCACGGTTCATCCATGGTAATCAGCTTGTTTCTGGATTTTTCTCTCTACCAACTTAAGCTGATTTTCTTTGGTTCATCAAGTCCAGCGCTATTTATCTGCGTGATTTCCTACCTTCTGAGAGTGTGTGTGGCTGTTCTCTCTTCATGGTCTCTTTGTCCTCTGGGTTTATGCATCTTTTTTAAATCTTTTTATTGTACTGCAATTCTGTTGGGGTTTTAGCGGGAACACAGATACCCACAAGTGTTCCGTCCACTATCTTGGACCAGAAATGAGGACTGTCATTATCTTCCCATGAAAATTTGGAAGCATGACGGGTGTTCTCATCCATCCGGAAGGTTACCTCTTTTATTTAAAGGAAGAGTTGGGGTGGGGAGTTAATGATTTCCATGTGGGACAAGTTGATGTTAAAGTTCCCAAGACAAATTGAGATTTCTCAGAGACCTTTAGATAGAAGAGCCTGGAGCTTGGGAGAGAGTTCCAGGTTAGGTACAGATGTATACAGGCTTTAGGAGGGAGGGGACCATGAGGAGAATGTGTGGGGACAGCAGCAATGGATGGAGGACAGAATAACAGTAAGGGTCAAACAGATGACAGCATTTGTAAGGATTAGATTATTACCCAGGCTTTTGTTTTGCTACTCCCCAATTTCTGAGATTTAAAAAAATCTTTAAAAAATTTTTTTAATGTTTATTCTTAAGAGAGAGAGAGAGAGAGAGCAAGCAGGGGAGGGGCAGAGAGGTGGGAGATAGAGGATCCAAAGTGGGCTGACAGCACAGAGCTGGATGTGGGGCTCGAACTCACGAACCCTAAGATATGACCTGAGTTGAAGTCAGACGCTTAACCGACTGAGCCACCCAGGTGCCCCTAAAAAAATCTTTAAAGCAAAGTTTCAAACTTCCCTTTTTTCATGTTTCAAATAGACTTTTGGTGGGGAAATAACTTTGGGTTCAGAGCCAACTGAGTAGAAACTACAGAGAGTTTTCCTGTTCTCCCTTCCCGCACGCATGCACAACCTTACTATCGACATCCCCCAGTATGGTGGGACATTTGTTGCAATTGGCAAACTACAGTGACATATCATTGTCACCCAAGTGTGCACTCTATGGGCTTTGACAAATACATAATGACATGTATCCACCATTACAGTATCATACAGAGTGGCTTCACTGCCGTAAAAATCTCTGTTCAATTCTCTTTTCTATTTTTTTTTTTTGAGAGACAGAGAGAACACAAACGGTGGGGGGGGGGGCAGACAGAGAGAGAGAATCCCAAGCAGGCTCTGCGCTGATAAAGGCACAGAGCCTGACGTGGGGCTTGAACTCATGAACTGTGAGATCATGACCCGAGCTGAAATCAAGAATTGGACGCTTAACGCACCTGAGCCACCCAGGTGTCCCTCAGTTCTCTTCTTTTTAGGGAGTTATGCGACTTACCCTGGCCTCCATCACTGCTCTCTGAAGCTTAGCCGACATGAAACGAGAACAGTGCGGATAATGCGGATAAGAAAGCTAAGATAGATGGAGGTTGCTCCAGAAACTGGAGATTGCCTTCAAAGGTCTAAGTGATTTGTAGCAATTCACTGAAAACTGCCTTCCTCCTTAAACACCTGCAGGCTCCAGGCAGGCCAGAACCCGCCACCCCTCCATGGAAATAGGTCACCCCAGCTCACGATCCAATAAATGCTGACAGGAAGCCAAACACTCCCAACTACATTAGCAACGCAGTGCTCCTCAGTTACTAGACAAAATCACACATACGCTTACTACATTCAAATATGGTAGCCGTAACTTCCTTTGAGGGGAAAAAATGAATTTTTGGGAGGATTTGCCTCTGACTATCCCAACAGGGGTGGGAATCAGTGCACATGGCATGGCCCCCTGTAAAGGAAATGAGAAGAATACAAGTCTCAACCAATGATGCCAGTCTCTCTGGCAGGTCGGAATAGTTCTCAGGAAAGGGCTTTGAAGGGTGTCTGGCTGGCTCACTCAGAAGAGTGTGTGACTCTTGCGTGTTTTTTTTTTTTTAAGTTTACTTATTTATTTTGACAGAGAGACAAAGAAAGCAAGTGGTCGGAGAGGCAGAGAGAAAGAGAGGGAGAAAGAGAATTCCAAGAAATCACTGTCAGTGCAGAGCCTGATGTGGGACTTGAACCCATGAACCGTGAGGTCATGACCTGAGCCGAAACCAGGAGTCGGACACTTAACTGAGCCACCCAGGCACCCCTAACCTGTGACTCTTGATCTCAGTGTTGGGAGATCAAGCTCCACGTTGGATGTAGAGATTACTTAGAGAGAGAGAGAGAGGAAGGAGGGAAGGAAGGAAGGAAGGAAGGAAGGAAGGAAGGAAGGAAGGAATTGCACTAATTCAATCTGCACAGTGTTCTATGCTACGAAGCAAGACAGAGACAAGTTTGATCTGAAAATATTTAAAGACAAGTGTTACCGGTTAGTCACCCAGGCAATGGAAAGATCGCCCCGGGATCTTGCAGACTGCCTGATTTTGAGTGAAATTACCTAAAACATATCCTATGGTTCTGCTGGGACAATGGCTTTCCCTCTTGACTGCCCATTAAGATCACCTGGAAAACAGGTAGGGTGCTCCCCCAGGTGGCAGGGGTTGACTTCTGACTTAGCTGGACTGAGGGCGACCTGGGTCCCTGTTTATCTTAAAAGCGCCTTCTGGTGGTTCTACAGGCCGCGGGGGTTGAGACGTGCTGCATGAGTTAGTGTTAGCTGACTAAGGCCTGCATCCACTGACAAAGGCGACCCAGCGACAAAGGAGCCCACCCACCGACAAAACAAGACCACAGTCCCATGATTCGTGGTGGCTGAATGGAAGTCTGGTACCCTCCTCCCATTGCAGAGAAGGAACCAAAGCTGGGAGAGGCGAGCACCCCTCACTCAGGTCATGGCTGCAAGACTTGTGCCAGGTAGGGAATCAAGTTCTCGGCCAGAGACTGGACTTAGTTCTTTGGCTTCATTGCCGCGCTGTGTTCTGTTCCAGATTTCAAAACTCAGCTCACCTGGCACAGCTTCAAAGATGCCCGCTCCCTCGCACGTTTGCACGGCCCGGACAGGAGAGGGACCTGTGTCTAGTTCCGTGAGTGTTCATGAGGGGCTTGCTTCGTGCAGATGGGCTGGGCGCGGGGCAGAGGTGGCGGGAGGGATCGGGAGAGACCAGCTTTTGGGTGCCCTGTCTCTGTTTCCATCACACCAACTCCTGTTTTACCTATTTCCTGTTTTTGGTCTTTTATAGAAAAAAAGTTTTTTGAAGGAAAAGTATCCAATGCTAAGAAACAGAAAAATAATATTAAACTACATGATTTAGTGCAATTCATCCTCTAGTGTTGTCAAAGAGAAAACGAGGCTGAGAAGTTAACGCGCATTTCCAAGGCCTAAGGGGATGATGGCCCAGTCAAAAGGAGCCTCTCGATCAGTGGAGCGTCTGAGTCTTGATTTCGGCTCCGGTCATGATCCCAGGGTTGTGGGATCGAGCCCCATGTTGGGTTCTGTGCTGAACACGGAGCCTGCCTAAGATTCTCTCTCTCTCTCTCTCTGCCCCTCTCCCCCACTTGCTCCCTCTCTGTCTCTCTCTCTAAAAAATAAAAAGTTTGGGGGCACCTGGGTGGCTCAGTCTGTTAAGCATCTGTTCTTGATTTGGTCATGATCTTAGGGTTGTTGGGTTTGAGCAGCATATCAGGTTTTGGGCTGACAGTGCAGAGCCTGCTTGGGATTCTGTCTCTTCTCTCTCTGCTCCTCCCCTACTCTCCCTCTCTCAAAATAAATAAATAAACTTACAAAATACTTTTTTAATTTAAAGGAAAAGTAGCCTCTTGCTCTGTATCTGTATTTTCAGAGTTCTAACCACAAACCACGTAGTGACCAAAGCTTAGAGAACGATGTTAAATAACAATAATATCTTTTGTATTATTCCTGATTTTATTTTTAACACCTATAATGTTTGAGTGTTAAGCCTGTTTGTTGTCTACATGGATCTTTTTATGATGTTAAGAAAAAAACACCTTTTACAAGACAGTTCATTAGAATGAGAAGAGATCATATGATTTCTCACTTATTTCAGCACAAGTGTGAAATTGTTAATAGACTTCCAAATGTCAATCCTCTCTGTATTTCCAGAGGATTGGAAATACTTCTTGGTCATAGTGGCTTACTTTTTAAATTTTTTGTTTTGAGGGGCACCTGGGTGGCTCAGTCGGTCGAGCTTCCTACCCTTGATTTCAGCACAGGTTATGGTCTCACAGTAGGTTGCAGGATTGAGCCCTGCATTGGGCTCTGCGCTGACAGCACAGAGCCTGCTTGGGATTCTCTCTCTCGCTCTCCCTCTGAGCCCCCTCTCTCCAGCCTGAGCTCTTTCCCTCTCTCTCTCTCAAAAAAAAAAAAAAAAAAAAAGGAAAAAACCCAATGCTGTATTGTGTACTTTAGTGTTGCTAAGAGAATGATCTTAAATGTTCTCACCTCCACAACAAAAAACAAAACAAACCCAAAAAAAGGGTAGTTATGTGAGGTGATGGATGTGCTAACTAACCTAATTGTGATAATCCTTTGACAAAGATATGCGTATCAGATCACCACATTGTACAACATCTTAAAGTTGCACAGTGTTACATGCTTTTCAATAAAGCTGGAAAAAGAAAGACAGAGAGAAAGCAGCAGCTGAAGGCCCAGACTGAGCAATTGATTTTATTTCCTCTTCCCTTGGAAGGTTTGGACCCTTCTCGTTCGGGGAGCCCAATTACTGGTGTTGTTACTAGATATTTCTAAAACAGGCAAAAGGGAGAAATAGCACCTTCCCTTTTAATAGACTCGGAACCAAATTTAAGATGCGTCCCTTTACAAAGGAAGTGACCTCTCTTGGCCCACTCTGGTAGTAGCTTAAAGAAGAGACATTATGGGGCGCCTGGGTGGCTCAGTCAGTTAAGCTTCCGACTTCGGCTCAGGTCGTGATCTCACGGTTCGTGGGTTCAAGCCCCGCGTCAGGCTCTGTGCTGACAGCTCGCTCAGAGCCTGGAGCCTGTCTTCGGATTCTGTGTCTCCCTCTCTCTCTGACCCTCCCCTGCTCACGCTGCCTCTCTCTGTCTCTCAAAAATAGATAAAAAAACATAAAAATTTTTTTAAAAAAAAGAAGAGACCTCACGTGTAAATACAAACAACTGGTATATAACCAAGCATGGCTTATTTAACAGACTCTACTCTCTTTGTCAGGCTCATTAGGACCTTGATAGTTTGAGTAGGCTTCATAAACTAATTTGTGCTTTTCTTTCTCCTTTTCTTAGGGGAATGTTCTTTCTGGCCTTTTTATGACCCTTAATAAGGACAGTAAGTTATACCATGACATCAGCATGTTTTCCAAAATGTGTCCCAATAGATGTTTTGAGAAAAAAAGAAATTTTCTGTGGTTAAATACACTTGGGAGACATTGGATTAAAGTAATTTAAACAGGTTTCTTCAGGGGTGCCTGGGTGGCTCAGTCGGTTAAGCTTCTGACTTCGGCTCAGGTCATGATCTAACAGTTTGTGGGTTCGAGCCCTGCGTCTGGCTCTGTGCTGACAACTCGGAGCCTGGAGCCCGCTTCGGATTCTGTGTCTCCCTCTCTCTCTGCCACTCTGCTGCTCATTTTCTCTCTGTCTCTCTCTCTTTCTCAAAAATAAACATTAAAAGAGTTAAAAAAATAAATAAACAGGTTCCTTTACTCTCAAACCTTTAATATGCTGTGTGTATTACGAATCTTGTGCCTTATAGCACATGGTGCTTCCAAAACAGATTTTTCTGTGGAATTCCTTTCTTGGGGTCAGCTTCCAGGCAAGGAGGCTAGGGACCAACAGAACACACAGTAAGAAAATCAAAATTAGACTCGGAACAAAAGGAGCAACAAAGGCATACTATTTACTTTGATGACATCAGTGGGCTTGAGTAAGTTGACAGACTTCAGCTGTAATATAGTTAAGTCTGGTATATGAAAGCATGTGTTGCTTTTCAAAATACAGTGGAGGACCGGGGCCGACCGCCAGTGAGAGTGGGCCATGCTGTCGATGGCTCGTAATGAGGTGAAAGAATGAGCCTATGCATTGGTCATACCGATGCGAAATGATTTTGAGTTTTCTTGGGAGTATAATAAGCTGCAGTATTGCTTTAAGCTTATGAAAAGGCTCAAGATAAAAGGAATTGTCCTGGAACTCAATAAAAGGACCCAAGGAGCAGCATCACCAGCATCACCAACAATGAAAGACTTTCGTATTAAGAGACTAATCATGGGGTGCCTGGGTGGCTCAGGTTGGTTAAGTGGCCAACTTCGACTCAGGTCATGATCTCGCGGTTCGTGAGTTCGAGTCCCACGTCGGGCTCTGTGCTGACAGCTCAGAGCCTGGAGCCTGCTTCAGATTCTGCATCTCCTTCTCTCTCTGCCCTTCTGCTCATGCTCTGTCTCTCTGTCTCTCAAAATAAACATTAAAAAAAAAATGAAAAAGTCAAGCAAAAATAAAAAAAAAAAGTGACTAATCATGCTGGGCTGCCTGGGTGGCTCAGTTGGTTAACATGTCTGACTCTTGATTTAGGCTCAGGTCATGGTCTCGCAGTGGTGAGATTGAGCCCTACGTGGAGCCTGCTAAGATATTCTCTCTCTCTCATTCTCTCTCTCTCCTCCTCCAAAAGAATAATCATGCTGTCATCCAAAAATAGTCCTTAAAGATCACAAAAGGCAGATTGTGCCAAGCAGGCACCTTGGAGACTGTTGTCTCAAGTTGACTAACCAGTTGATATTTCCAGAGAGTCTTGCTTCAGCCTCTTTGTCACGATTTCATCGCAGTGGAAACCAGTAGACTCCCGGGTGGTCCCACCTCACTGTTAAATGGGTCTCTGGCCAGACGTGTACGTTACATCAGGAAATACAGACCAAAATTAAATGGCAGGGGATTCCTTTTTTCTACTAACGAGAGGAAAGATCCAAATGCAAGGTCTAATTTATGACCTTAGCTAAGTCATTTACTGGGTGGTCTCAGTTTTCTCATCTATGAAATGGACATGATAAGGAGGTGACAGTCTTAGCGTGCCTGAAGCATAATCGGCTCTCTGCATGACACTGTAAGAGACACCTGGACAGATGAGACTGAGGAGAGTAGCCAGGATGGTGAGAAGGGTGGAAATCCCCATGTGTTTGAAGACAATGGGCATCGTTAACCAAATAGAAAAATACTTTGGAGGGCGAGATAATTGTCTTTGATTTTTCCAAAAGCTATGCTGTGGAAAAAAATATTAAATTTTAAAACCTGGGCTACGGGGTGAAAGGAACAAGATGCATATCAAGGAAGATTTTTTGAACAGAGGTGTTTTGTAAATGGTGTGATCTGATGGTGTGATGGTGAATTTCCTATCACTAGGGAACAGTGACAGAACAAATGACCACTTACGTTATAAGCACATTCAGGCTTCAAATGGGAAGTGCAATTGGAAAACGTTAAGCTTGACTTCAACCTGGAAATTCTAATTCTCTATGTCGACCTTGATTATTTTATTTAAAAATGAACTAATGTATGAGAAAAGAAGGTCTTTTTTAAAAAAAATCTCTTTTAGTTTTGAGAGAGAGAGAGAGTGCAAGCAGGGAAGGAGCAGAGAGAGAGGGAGACACAGAATCCGAAGCAGGCTCCAGGGTCTGAGCTGTCGGCACAGAGCCCGATGTGGGGCTCCAACTCACGAAGTTGGAGATCATGACCTGAGCCAATCAGACGTTTAACCGACTGAGCCACCCAGACACTGCGAGAAAAAAAAAGTCGACAAGACCTAGACTTGTAGATGTCAGGTGATGTCCCAAATACAGTGATGACAACCTGGCGCACAAGAGGGTCTTCCCCAGCGCCGGGTCATACGTAGTGCAGACATACAGGAGTATGTACCAGTTGAATGGCTAAAAGTACAACATTCAATAAGAGCAATGGAGCTAAAGCTCTAGCCACAGGAAGGAAATAGTCCCCAAATTTCCTTGACCCTCTACCCATTTGTATTTTGGGAAATTGTTGGAGGGTGAAAATGGAAGATAAGGGTAGGATTAGGGGAAGGAAACAATGATCCACATTCATCCAAAACAGGGCTGGTGTTAGAGCTGCCCTATAAAGAAAGGATTGTGGCTCTTGTCTTTGCCCTCCCCCCCGCCCCCAGCCGGCCTCCAGTGGGCAGTTATGACACTGACAAGTATGTTCCACTGAAGGTCACTATGGAAATTATCTGCGTGACACAGAAGAAAGCTGCTGATCACCTATATCACTTAGGGCATCTGGCTCAGTGCCAGTGACCTGCAGACCAAGAAAGCATCCTACAGAAAGCTCAGCATGTGACACTTATTAGACTATTATGACCCTTAAGTTATGCGGCCTTGCACATGTTAGTTTTCAAGTAAATAGCATGCATTTTACACATATGGGACAAACCATTAGCACACACTCTAGTGCTGGAAGCATTTAAAATTTTATCAGATTTATTCACCATTAAGTATGTGTCACCAACCTTGTCCTGCAAACAGTTCACATTTACCACAGAATAATGAGTACACTCAGAATTACTCAGCTGGGGGTGTTCTGGAGGCAAAAGATATCTCATTTTATTGAGTCCAATTTTTTTCTTTTTTTTTAAATTAAAAAAAAATTTTTTTACTGTTTTATTTTTGAGAGAGAGAGACTTCTGAAGCAGGCTTTAGTTAGGCTCCTAGCTGTCAGCACAGAGCCCAGTGCGGGGCTCGAACTCATGAATTGTGAGATCATGACCTGAGCCGAAGTCGGACGCTTAACCGACTGAGCCATCCAGGTGCCCCTCCAATTGTTTTTTTCTAATTTAAAATTTCAAACTGTTCCTCCTCGGTGGTCTGCTGGATAGCTTTTGGCTTACCTAGAAGAGCCTATCTTTCTTGGCAAGGCAAACAGAGTTGGTGGTGGTCTTCATTACATCTTCAACAGGTTTTTCTTCTGACGACGGTTAAGAGTGTGACCTAATGTCCTGTCTGGCCACTTGCATGTGAGGCCGCACTGCTAAAAATGATTCTGGAGAGCTCTTTGGAGGCAACAACTTTACAGAGAGAGAGAACAAGAAAGGAAAAAAACCCAGAGACATATAAGAAACTCTGTTCTGTTCAGGAAATAACGACCACCAAGTGCAGAAATCCAAGAAAAAGCCTCAGGACTGAAGTAGAGAGGAGTCAAAAGACTTGGTAAATAAGGAAAAGGATTACAGGAGCCTTCGTTAATCCTTTCCAAGGACGGAAATATGTGGTCAGGAAGTGGCTTAAGACTATTCAAGGAACCCAAGTCTATGAAAAAACAGAACCAAGAAATAGGGAATATTCATTTAAATAAAGTAAGTCATGTAGAGGGAATTCTCACCCATCTCACACGTGATCACTTGGAGTCCTCCTCCATAAACTCTGCTTATCTGAGAGTGTCTGAGGGATGGAGAGGCAGATGAGAAAAGAGAATTGATTATGAAGGCCTTCCCGACGGCATGGAGATACACTTTATCACCTACTGTGTGAGGTGGAGGAAGAAGTGAGGCGTGCACATATTGCTTACACATCATCCCTAAACCAATCTGCCCGTGACATTGGATAGTCTTGGCAGGGACAAGCAGGAGAGAAAAATGTCAACAAAAAAACAACAAGCTTTTAGCTCCCGATCGGTCTCCCCATGGAAAATGGCTTCCAGAGGCTACCTAAGGGAGGACTCTCTGGGAGAACTGCTTTAGTCCACAGCCCAACACTCCAGCTCTCTCCCAGCTCACTCCTATCCCTCTTCCCCAGAAGGAAAGGAAATCCAAGTGCTCCAGGCTGAGGTCAAGACATGGCAAGTAATACGGAGATGGATTGAGAATGGGGGAAGTCCCATTCTCTCTGTCTTAAGACTTTGGTCCTCCCGTGAGCCTGCAAGGCAATGCTATGATGTCATGACTATAAACACTCAGCATCCGATGCTCCAAAAGGGAAGAAATGGAAAGGTAGAGCATGGGAGTCAAGAGTTCAGAGCCTGGGAGTCAAGAGTCCTTAAAAGAGAGAAGGACCCCTGGCTGCCCTGAACCATTTGGAGGAGCCAGTGATTATCAACACCTTGTGACACCCTACAGCTTCCATACTCGAGGTCCCAGCGATAATCCCATCTGCAATCGCAGGGCCAGCCAACAGTCATTTAGAGAGCACTTGTCCCCGGCTGCTGGGCTGGGCTGTGTCGCTTCTCGGGAGCTGGCAAAATACACAGCTATGAAAAACGACATCTCGAGGCCGTAGGTGTGAAGTATCACAGAGACAGTACAAAGGTCTGTGAGTTTTCAGAGCCAGAGACAGCCGATGACAGACTCTTGAGCTTCTGCCCTTCAATTCCAGGCTAAGTGGGTGCTCCGGTGACCTCTAGCTTGGGCTGTGTCCCAAGGGCTTAAGGTAGAGATACAAACCCAGTCTGTATCATATAAACCAGGATTGTGTGGTCACTGCAAAACCAGTCATGCAAAATCT
Source organism: Cryptoprocta ferox (assembly GCA_028646485.1). Classification (NCBI taxonomy): domain Eukaryota; kingdom Metazoa; phylum Chordata; class Mammalia; order Carnivora; family Eupleridae; genus Cryptoprocta; species Cryptoprocta ferox. The sequence goes on along the minus strand of CM053566.1, from coordinate 72,178,324 downwards.
ACAGTTGTAGGATGTGGGCAACATTCTGACAATGGCAGTGATTAACTGAAGGAGAGGAGAATGAGCCAAGCAAGCACATCCTATTTACTGATTCTTAAATAGGTCACCTGCCTTTTCTAAGAATTTATGAATGTTTTTAGGACCATAGAACCACTTAGCAATGGAAAAGGCCATTGTAACTTATTACCTAACTCTCTGCCTAAGTCCTGTGGCTAGGAAGAGAGAAAAGAAAATACTGGATTTGGGGAACTTTATGTGTAATTTGGAACTTAGGATCTAGTTTGGAACATGAGATGAACAGACAAAATGGCTTGATACCTGGGGAGTGGGGTGGGGATGTGATAGAGCGTTAGGGGCCGGAGAAGCAAGCTGGGTTAGGGACCCACTGAAGACACAGAGAAGAAGCTCAGGTCAGACGTACAAGCCTGGGTTACATTTGGGACCCGGTTGTCTGGCAGGGGCAAAGGCAGGGACATTTTGTGTGGGGAGCATAGAGCGGTTCACCTAAAAAATATAGAAAGTTCGGTATTAAGGAGTGATTGGAAAAAAGAGAAGGCACGTAGAGAGGTTAAGAACATGATTTGGGGGCACCTGGGTAGCTCAGTTGGTTGAGTGTCTGAGTCTCAATTTTGGCTCAGGTCATGATCTCATGGTTCATGAGTTCAAGCCCCATGTCGCCCTGTCGATGCGGAGCCTGCTTGGGATGCTCTCTCTTGTTCTCTCTCTGCCCCTCTCCCCCCTCAAAACTAAAGAAGTAAACTTAAAAAAAAAAAAAAAAAAAGAACATGGGTTTGGAGACTGATTTGAATCCCAGCTGGATTTTCTTGTAGCTGTGTGACCTTGATCAGGTTCTCTCACTTCGGAGTCTAGATTTCCTCACCTGTGAGATGAAGCCGTACATCCCACCACGTTGTGAGGATTCGAAGAGACAACCCATATTCAGTGCCTGGACGGGCAAGCTGGCGACAAATATTTGCTCTTATATGTTTTTAGTCTCCACGTGAGTAGGGACTCTGCCATGTTTCCTAACACAGCGCATAATAAAACTGTCAACACATGTTCTGGAATAAGTGAATATTTTAATATATTATTCATATATAATATAAACATTTAGGTTTAAATATGTGTATGTTTAAATATGTATAAATATATAAATACTTACATATAATGTAAGTAAATGAACAAAAGATATGAAAGAGCAGAGTAACCCAAGCGAACATACTCATAATCACGTCATCCACAGGGTACCAAGTTTCTTTAAACCAATTGCCACATTTATTTAGATAGAATTTCCTCCTCATGAGTATTTCCTCCTTCAGTCATGGGAAAAGCAAACAAACAAAACACAAAGAACCTGATATCTCATCGGTGGCATCACAGTTAAAAAGAGGATTATCCAAAGGAATTATCTATGGTAACATTATCATGTTCAAATAAATCCAATTACTCATTTGTCAAAGTTCAGTGAGTGTTCAGGTTTCTCTGTAGAAAAACAACAAATATCTCTGTCCATTATATAAAACCCTAACTACTTTGTTTAGGCACACAATAGAGAGAGCTATGGTACAATTTCAGGAACAGTATTTTTTTTTCTGATAAACAACGCCCCATGTAATTATGATTAGTTATAATAGACCAAAAAAATCAATTTGCTATTGAATTCAGCAGGTTCGTTTATTGTAACATAAGTGAATTGGAATTTAAATCTGACTCTGGACATGCACCTAGAATAGTTTATGTAGCGTCGGACTGAAAAAGAGAAGTGGATTTGGCTAGTGGGCCAAGAGGACAAGTGTTAATAATGTGACCTTCACACCCATTGAGGGCTTTGGATGTGTGATATCTCGTCAGATCCACAGATCCAGGAAAGAGGGCAGGTCAACTTGAAGACCATTTTGGAATTCTGTCTACCACACGCCTTCAGTGTTATCCATGTCCCAAAATCATTCATCTCTCTCCACGCGCCTAGACCAGTATCTTCCACAGAGAATCCTGTTCGAAGGGTAAGTTCTCTTTGCTCGCCGTGTTCAGATAATTGCTTAGTCCAATTCTCTGCTTCATTCGGCCTACACGGGACACACCTAAGGTCTATTTCACTCAGACGAATCTTTAAAATGTGCCCCAGACCCAGCATTCAGAGACTTGAAATCATGATTAAATTTCACATTCTTGCCATTTTACCTGATATTATTGTTAATCGTAGAATGAGGCGGAATGAGTCTTTGAGTTTACAATGATGTCACCTAACTTCCCATCTAATGCCGTTCCACGGGCCCAAAATCTTTCAATACATACAAATTGGAATTGGAACTGGAAAAACTTTCAGCCAATTTGTAGCAGGTTTTCCAGAGAAGTATTTTTCACGGACATTGTGGAAACCTAAATAGACTTCTCCCTCAGGATCGCCGTAAGAGTCTGGAAATATCAATCAGCCCTAAACACAGTCCAAGATTTTGGGTTTTCTGGTTTTTACCAACTGTCAGTTTTGATTTTTATTGAGCAATAAGAAGTTTAGTTGTTTATTGGAACAAACAAGGCTAGTAACAATTCTTTCCAAGTGCTGGATCTTTCTATTCACTTTAACTAAATAAAGTATTTCTGGTATGCCCATAAGACGCAAGAATGCACAACTGTAGAGCATGTATTAGAAGAAAGATTTGCAATGCCGCTCGCAGGTCATTTCTCCACGAACAGCCTATCTGCATGTTGTTTTCTTTTTAAATCTTTGCAAATACAAATTGGATACAAATTCCAATTGCCTTTTGGTAACATTGGAAGCCACTTTGAACATGAGCAGATTAGGTATTGAAATTCCATGACTACCTTTTTGTTTTAGAGCGAACCAATCTGGCATCATGTCTGTGAGCAAAGACCTTACAGAGAGTGAGCCTGGATACGCCCACCCAGAAGAGACGACGATGTGTTGGTGGGCACTCTTGTGCTGTGGCCTGTCAGTAGTCGATAGTGATAAAGCATCAGTCGCTGTCACCCAGGCTGAGGGTGTAAGCATAGGGAGGCTGTAGGCTTAGAAAATGAAGGACTCTTCATTCCTTTCTCTCAAGAGAACCATGTTTTATTATTTTATCTTATTTTATTTTAAAAACAAGGACTCCTTATATTTGCTATCATTTCATTAAAACCCCACACATTAACATATGTATGGGGGCACCTGGGTGGCTCAGTCGGTTGAGTGTCCGACTTCGGCGCAGGTCATGATCTCATAGCTCGTGGGTTCGAGCCCCGCGTCGGGCTCTGTGCTGACAGCTGAGAGCCTGGAGCCTGCTTGGGATTCTGTGTCTCCCTCTCTCTCTGCCCCTCCCCTGCTCATGCTCTGTCTCTCTCTCTCTCTCAAAAATAAATAAACGTTAAAAAAATTAAAAAAAAAGATTTGTATGTAGGCATATTATAAGAGAACTATGTCTTCCAGGCTCCAGTGAGCCTCCCTTGTTCTTAGCCGGTGAACAACCAGGGAGGAAGTGATCTTTTTCTCTCTCTTCACCATCCTAGAGGGTCCTCTCTTCCCAACATGCACTAGAGCCAATAAGAATGCCTCTGAATAGAAACGTATTTCCTCTACCATTTTTTTCTGTACCTGTTCCGGAAATTCTTTCCTTAGCCTGATCACACATTTTCACATTCAATAAATTCATTGATGGTTTGGTGGTTTTAGAAACCAGTCCTCACCATCCATCACAAATCCTTGGGACTCCTTTCACATTTTACTTAGTGACGAAGTGACATAAATACATGTGCAATCCTCCACTCTGTCTTAAAGGGACCAGTCTTTTTGAGCATAATGTTCTTAAAACTGTTGAGTTCCCGGTGACAAAACAATGAATCTTTTTCTTCCCCTACTTCCTGGATCTCTTGATGGGCCTCAGATGAGAATAGGAAGATTCACCCTACCGTGTTTGAGCATCTTTTGCTGCTGTGGGTAGAAATGTTCTTGGGCGAATTGCTTGAAGCATAAGGCAACTCTTGTTACAAGAAACTCCCCAACTCAGCCCAACTGCTCTGTTGTGTGGATTCTCGCACTGACAAATGAGCTATTATGTAACTCCAAGAATGTTTTAGATGAAAAGGGTCGCAGACTCTATTTAGTTCAACCTTCTCATGCCGCATACAAGGCGACCGAGATTCAGAGAGGCTTAATGAAGGAGCCCAATGTCAGTCTCCCAGGGGAGAGTTTGAAGATCTTCTACTAGAGTGCCCGATTTTAAGGTGCAGTTCAAACTCATCTGAGTTCCTCCAAAAAGGATATAATCATGAATACACACCCAGTTTTTATGTTAATTTTAACCACATGTCCCACAGTCAGGTTTAGTGCTTGACTGGCGCTTGCCCACATTCTTGCTGAAGCATATAAACTGTCAGGAAATTAAATTTTGCTTCATCCTTTGTCTGATAGAAATGGAATCTTTGAGTAAGTGGTATGTGCAGTTCCTCATTCATAGTTAGAGTTTTGCCATTCCTGGCTCATTTTTATGAGGTGTTAAGCTGGTCACGGTTCTGTATCCTGAAAACAATGCCCAGGGTATTATTGTTTGGCCCATCAAGTTGCCTGTTAATGTGTGTAATGGGAAAGTTTTAGCCTGACTTCAGAGTAGGTGCAGAAAGCTTCAGAAAAATCTACCTTCACATGTTTTTGGGTTTTCCCCATCCAATAAAAGTATATTCATGATGACCATAAGAATCAGAAGGTCTAGAGCTTTGGATTCTTTTATTACAGTCTGAATTATTATAAACCTAGACTCTTAAAAATGGCCATTCAGGGGCACCTGAGCCTGGTTGAGCGTCCAACTCTTGATTTTGGTTCGGGTCATGATCCCAGGGTTGTGAGATTGAGCTCTGCACTGAGTGTGGAGCCTGCTTAAGATTCTCTCTCTCCCTCCCCCGACCTTTGTTTTTCTCTCTCACTCATGCGCTCCTTCTCCCTCTCTAAAATATAAAGAAGAAAATGGCCAGTGATAGTTATCATTGTTAATTTGACTCTTCAAATCCCAACCAAACCAAACCATTTGGTTTGGATCTTCAAACCAAATCCCAACTCTTCAGGGACATTTGGATATTTCCAATGTTGGATATGTTTTTGACTGTCACAACTGGGGGGACAGGGGTGTGTTCTATGTCATCTAGCGGGTAGAGACCAGAGATGCTGCTGAACATCTTACAATGCACAAATTCCCTACAACAAAGAATTATCTGGCTCAAAATGCCAATAGTGCAAGGTTGGAAAACCTTGCTCTAAAAAAGAGGGATAATTCCAGTCTGCATACCAAATATTTGTTCAATATGGTTAATATTCTTACAATTCTTAGAGTAAGCTATTCAATATACATTAATAATTATAACCCAAAATATATTCTTCAATGGGAACTAGAATATGACAAAGTGAAAAATACATATTTGATGAATTTAACTGAAAGCTAGAAAGGATAACTGAATACGAACACAGTGGAATATCATATATGCAATAATTTTGTCACATACATCCATATAGATATACATTGGAAACTCACAAATACACAAAAACCTATTTCATTGAGATGTAGGGCCATTTATATTTTTAAGCTATAGTGTAAGGACCTTTTATCATATTGGGTTTACATACTTGGTCAGTGCCTGTATTCTGGGCCATTATTCATGCAGGCCGATATCGTATCTTCGTCAGTGAGATTTTATCAGTTAGTCTTTGCTGTATAACAACCCCCCCAAAAAACTCAATAGCCTTCATCAATAGGCATTTACTTTTGTGCATTTGGGTCTAGAGGTCGATTGAATGGCTGATCTAGGTTGGGCTCAGCTGGGAGATTTGGGCTTAGCTCTTCATTGTGGGCTGCACTTGGATTTGCTCCATGTGTGTTCTTTTACCCAGGCCAAAGGAGCAGCGGGAGCTCCTGGGAGGGTCCTCTCATGGTGATGGCAGGTGTGCAAATCGGGAAACAGAAATGTGATGTATCTGAAGATCTGGGCTCAAAACTGGCACACTGTCACATTCTATTGGCCAGAGCAAGTCACAAGGCTTAGCCTGGCATCAGTGGGGGTAGAGGAATGTTCTCTGCCACCAGTGGAAGGGACTGCAAAGTCACATGGCAAAGAGTATGGAAACAGAAGAGTCAAGAAGTCTTATCCAATCCACAACAGGCATTATGGTAATTCCTCATGACATTGTCTCAAAAGTTTCATGGGTCATTTTAAACCAGCTCTGACATCTTACAGACATTCACTGTGGCTAGAATCATCCATAAACATATACTTTTTTAAACATATAATTTTTAAAAGTTCGATTTTCTTTCATTGTGAAATAAATAAAAAACTTAGTTTGGAATGAAAAAAATCACTGACAATATTACAACCCACAGTAAATGACTAGTAATGTCTTGGTGTAATTACTTTTAACATTAATTTGCTTTTGGATTAAAGAAGTAATTTTTGCCTCTGTTGAAAGTTTGGCGCATAGCAAAAAGTACAAAAATCACAATAAAAATGGAAATCCCACCACATAATATTGCCTCTGTTAACATTTTTCTATGCACAGATTTTGTTGTGCTTAATCGGTATCAAACTGTATATGAATTTCTCATGCTAATTTTTCTCACCAAAATATATATTAAGCATTTTCTATGTCATTAAATGTGCTTTGCAAACAAAACTTTAGTAGAAGTCAAATATGCCAGCACACAGCTGTCCTCTATCCACTCACTTACTTAAACTATTTATTTTTAATTTAAATTTTAATTAAATCTTTTTAATTTATATTTTAGTTAGTTAACATACAGTGCAATATTGGTTTCAGGAATAGAATTCAGTGATTCATTACTTACAAACAACACCCAGTGCTCATCACAGCAAGTGCTGTTTTTAATACCCATCACCCAACTATCCCTCTCCCACACACCTCCCTCCATCAACCCTGACTTTTTTCTCTATCATTAAGAGTCTCTTGTGGTTTGTTTCCCTCTCTTACCTTTCCTCCCCACTTCCCATGTGCTCATCTGTTTTGTTTCTTCAATTCCACATCTGAGTGAAATTATATGGCATTTGTCTTTCTCTGATTGACTCATTACTGCTTAGCATAATATATTCTAGCTCCATCCATGTTTGTTGCAAATGGCAATATTTCATTCTTTTCGATGGCTGAGTAATATTCCGTTGTATATATACCACATCTTCTTTATCCATTCATCAATCAATGGACATTTGGGCTCTGTCCATAGTTTGCCTATTGTTGGTAATGCTGCAATAAACATTGGGGTATAGGTACCCCTTCAAATCTGTATTTTTGTATCCTTTGGGTGAATGCCTAATAGTGCAAGTGCTGGATTGTAGGGTAGTTCTCTTTTTAGTTTTTTGAGGAACCTCCGTACTGTTTTCCAGAGTGGCTGCACCAGTATGCATTTCCACCAACAGTGCAAGAGGGTTCCCCTTGTCGCCACATCCTCGCCAACACCTGTCGTTTCTTGTGTTGTTAATGTTAGCCATTCTGACAGGTGTGAGGTGGTATCTCATCATGGTTTGATTTGCATTTCCCTGATGATGAGTGATGTTGAACATCTTTTCATGTGTCTGTTAGCTATTGAATATCTTCTTGGAAAAATGTCTGCTGATGTCTTCTGCCCATTTCTTAACTGGGTTGTTTGTTATTGGAGTGTTGATTTTGATAGGTTCTTTATAAATTTTGGATACTAACCCTTAATCAGATATGTCGTTTGCAAATATCTTCTCCCATTCCGTAGGCTGCCTTTTAGTTGTGTTGATGTTTCCTTCACTGTGTAGACGATTTTTATCTTGATGAGATCCCAATAGTCCAGGTTTGCTTTTGCTTCCCTTGCCTTCAGCGACATGTCTAGTAAGAAGTTGTTACAGCCGAGGTCAAAGAGGTTGCTGCCTGTGTTCTCCTGTAGGATTTTGATGGTTTCCTATTTCACGTTTAGGTCTTTCATCCATTTTGAATTTGTTTTTGTGTATGGTGCAAGAAAGTGGTCCAGTTTCATTCTTCTGCATGTCGCCGTCCAGTTTTCCCAACACTATTTGTTGAAGAGACTCTTTTTTTTCCCATTGGATATTCTTTCCTGCTTTGTTGAAGATGCGTTGACCACATAGTTGTGGGTCCATTTCTGGGTTTTCTATTCTGTTCCATTGATCTATGTGTCTGATTTTGTGCCAGTACCATACTGTCTTGATGACTACAGCTTTGTAATATAGCTTGAAATCCATAAATTATTTTTATCATCATGTGTCAGTCCTCTTAATGTAGTGTTCTCCACATAATGTATAAGGCACATCTTTGAAAAACAACTAAAGACAAAGGGAGTGTATCCCAGAGACTGGTCAAATTTTGGTTTCATACAACTTTACAACTTTTTTTAGTAGACATAGTGATTAAAACGATTCGACTATTTCTAGCAAGGCTAACCAGGACAGGAGCCAAATTCACCTGGGCCAAACAAAATCACAAACATTCTTTATTAAAAGTTCATATCTGGCTTATTTATTATCTTGGAACTAATAGTAACATATGCTTTCCTGGTGACGTTTTCTAATGATTTTCTTCTAGACAATGAAACACGTTAAGGCTTTAAATCACAGAATTTTGACAGTTCACTACATCAGTTGCTTTTCATTGTAAGGACTTTTAGAGCTGTGAGTATATTCTAAGGAACAGAGTTCCTTGAATTCTATTGGTTGACCATTTAGGGTATGGCAACCATATTGATGAGGCTTGAAGCGTTAGCAGCTCTAAATGGTTGAAGGATTAAGTTCTGAATGTTTATCTTAACTCTCCCTTTATATGCTACAAAATGACATCTGGCAGTTTAAAGAAATGTACAAACCCGATGTATTCGTTTTCTAGCACTGCTTTCACAAAGTACCACAAACTGGGTGACTTAAACCAACGAATTTATTATTGCATAGTTTTGGGGGCTAGAAGTCCAAGATCAAGGTATTGGCAGGGCCATGTTCCCTCTGAAACCTACAGGGGAGAATTCTCCCCACTTCCTCTAGCTTCTGGTGTTTTCCAACAATCCTTGGTTTCTTTGGCTTATAGATGCATCACTACGATTTCTGCCTCTGTGACATGTCACATAGCCGTCTTTCCTTGTATGCCTTGTCTCCTCTTTATAAGATCATTAGTCATATTGATTAAGGGCCACCCTACTCCAGGATGACTTCGTCGTAACTAATTACATCTGCAATGATCCTACTTCCAAATGAGGTCGCAGACTGAGGTATTGGGGTTAGGACTTCAACCTAACACAATTAAATCCATAACACCAGGAAATGGAAAGTTAAAGCCCTGAGTAATTGAAATACCCCATATGAGTATTGTTCCTATTGCTCAGTATTGTTCCAGTGAATAAATAATAAAAATATGTTTATGCAATTGTGGAATGGCTTTAATTAATAGAATAATGAAAAGTTCCCGTTTGGTCACTTACTAACATATAGTCTGTTTAATCCCAAACTTGGAGAGTAACATGTGAGCATGGAGTGTATAACATCGCCATGTATAATGATCACAGCATTAGTAATGGAACCTCCTGAGTTAACTAGTGTTTTCTGGGAATTTTCCAGATTTTTCTGAATTTCAACATGAGTGACGTGACCCAGTGTAACAGTTTTGTGTGATATAGGATGATACGGCTGGGAAGGACACATTTTCCTAACTCCTCATAGGATCTGTGATTTGGGTAATTGAGGCCATCTCAGTTGTAGATGAGCCAAAGGAGAAAAAGATTTCCCAGAATGAGGCTTGATTAGAAAAGTCTGCCCCAGTATATTCCAACTGCAAGCCAACTGGCAATATCTTGAATCACCAAAGAGAGCAGTGTGGGTTTCCGCATATTTGCTCTTTGTATCATTCTTGTAAGTAATTATTAGCCACTGGGATCTTTGAGAAAGCACTTTTTAAAACCCCAAAGCCCATTGATTAATTGATTGCCAAGTAATAAATTAATTACAGACATGGTCTGTAGCCAAATTGTGTTCGCTTTATTTAAACAACTGCACTAACGGAATACCGTGGAGGTATGAAGAATTCAGCGTAGATAAAATGAGCTCACTGGGGGAATGATTTATAAAATCCTCCTTGAACAAGTTCAACAGAGATACTTACAAAGGTTAAGATGATTTTTCTTTACATTAGAACTGGTGAAAGAGAAAAGAATGACATTTTATGTTCATAATAGGCCTCTCAGTAGAATTTAAAGCACTATCTAAATGTTATTTTATTTTTTTAAGTTCATTTATTTATTTTGAGAGAGAGAGAGAGAGCGAGCATGAGTAGGGCAAGGGCAGAGAGAGGGGAGAGAGAGAATCCCAAGCAGGCTCTGTGCTGTCAGTGCAGAGCTCCACGTGGGGCTGGAACTCATGAGCCGTGAGATCATGACCTGAGCCGAAACCAAGAGTTGGATGCTTAACTGACTGAGCCACCCAGGAGTCCCTAAATGTTACTTAATTAAGCACCCTTGGCACAGCATTTTATAGGACGAAGATTTGAGACAGAGCAATGACTAAGCGACTTTCTTATGATCCTAAGTGTTGGATAGAATTAGGATGCTAGTTTATGATTTCGACAGTCACTAAATGCACACCCATAGAAACCTGTATACAGTAAGTTTACTGTGCTCAGTACTACTCTGTCCCGTGTAGGACTTCCATGCATTATCTAACCTCACAGAAACCTTATGTAGTGGGAATTGCATCATCCCCATTTTAAAGATGAGGAAACTGAGAACGAGAAAGGTTAAGGAATTTGGCCATGGCCCCAAGCTAATAGGGCAAGGAATGGATATGAATCCATGGGGTAATTCCAACACATGGCTGTGTCCTAAGTCTGGTTTATTTCTATTCCTCTAAGTAATATCCTTAAGCACTCTCTTTCTTTAATTTTTTAAAAATGTTTATTTATTTTAGAGAGAGAGAGAGACAGAGTATAAGAGGGGGAGGGGAAGAAAGAGAGTGAGACACAGAATGTGAAGCAGGCTCCAGGCTCCAGGCTGTGAGCACAGAGCCGGACGTGGAGTTGGAACTCACGAACCACAAGATCGGGACCTGAGTCGAAGTCAGACGCTCAACCGACGGAGCCACCCGGGCGCCCCCTTAAGCTGTCTCTTTTGAAGACATTCTGCACGTGTGTTCGCAGCCAGCGCTCATTCCAGAATCCATCACTGATTCAAGGGGAACCTAGTATGTGAGCAGTCAAGGAGCAAGGGCATCTGATCAGAACTACCACCCCGGTCATTGCCTCGGTACAGCTTGCGAGATGCCCCTGCTGAAGGCCGGGTGTGCACTGAAGTAGGGGCTTGAGCAAGTGTGTGCGACTGGCCGTCTTCCCAACTGGATACGGGTGGGAGGGGTCACGGGCCCTAACCACCTCCTTGGCATTCCTCCCAAGTCACATGGGCTGGACAAGCAACCCCTGGACGTGTTCGGTAGGAGAAGGAGGATTCTGTGAGATTGTAAATAACACCCCCTGCCCCCCTCCAAGCATATTCCAGGAAAACATTTGGGGAGCCTCGAGGAAGATGAGTAAGTAGAAACAACCTTGGCCAGCTATGACTAGGTGCCCAAACATGCGTTTCGAGGTCCAAGCGCTGCGATTGAACTCTGCGATGGTGAGCTGCTGTGAGGACCACCGGCTCTCTGATGTGTTTGTAAAAATAGATCATTTATATACAGAAACACTTTCCCCCAAAGTGAAATAAGCCCAAACAAAATAACCCAAACAGCTGGCTCTCGTGCTCGAATTATATGAGGTGTTAGAGACCGTTTGGATAGCGTTCCTCGATGGGGAATGCGAGCAATGAGGGTGAAGGGCTGACTCACTCCATCACCGTTAAATTGCTTAACAAGGCTTTCCTCTAACACTGCTTGGGGGGAATGACAAAGCTCTTTCCATTCAGTCTCGGTGGTTTGTTGGCCGTGGGGAAGGGGGGGAAGGCGCTGCTCCTTTCTGATATTCCTAAAACGCTGGCGTTATTATGTCCCTAAAAGTGAGGCCCCAGCACCCCCCCCCCCCAACTCCCGCCCGGGTGCATAGCTGGTGCGTGCGCAGCACACAGATGTCTCCTTCCCTGCCCAGTCCTCCCTCTGTCTGCTCACTACTGCCTCTGGCAGACCTCACCGTGATTACAGTAACCTCCCAGCGGGGACCAGGCCACCTCCAAAAATCACAACACCTCGTTAAACCACAACTTCCAACCTCTCCTACTCTGCCTCCTAGCAGAACCGAGCGGGGTAGGGAAAGCTTCGGAAGGAATTTCAATTCCATTTCCTCTCCCTCCCCCAGACTCGAAGGTCTGGGCGGGGGGAGGTGGCTGTGCAGAGAAGAACTTCAGAAAGAACCAGAATGCAGAGGGTCTTGAAACTCACAAGTGTGTGTTAATTACATGAATAATAATAACTGGTGAGCCATAAGTCTTGACCCAGATTCAGGGAGAGGGGAATGGATTTCCTGTCCTGCGTCTCAACCTTACCTGGCTACAGATCGCTCTGCTTCAGCGCTCTGCCTACCTGGGGGGCCAGTCTGGCCCCTGCTGCGGTGGGCGTCTGTTTCCCAGCTACCTTACCACCGAGTCCGTCTCTGGGGTTCTGTTAAGTCCTTTGGCGTAGGGCACCGACCCACCCAGTCATTCTTTTGCTACTTGTGTGTTTTCTCAAGAAAGCCAGCTATAGCTGGAAATCCCCAGAAGCTAGGGTGACAGAAAAGAACCAGAAGAATCCAATTAACAGAGGGCGGAGCAAGGCAGCGAATCCGTCCTAGAGCCTCCAGTCCAGCTGAGGGGCGAATGGACGCGGTCCTGGGGAGACTGGCCGATCTGGACAGTGGGCACCACCTGTCGGTGTTCACACCCAGAGCTGCTGATCACTGCTAGCACAGTAAGGATGGTGGTGACAACACTTTGCAAATGGAGCATAACTGACATGTGAAATGAAGACAATCGGCTCCCTTCCTCAACCTCAGTGGAATCATGTAATAAATAGGAGGTGTGCATGCTGAATGAAGAAAGCAAGCGTGCACTAAATAAACCTTTTTTCTCCTGATTCAGCAGTCACTTGTTAGGAACATATTATGCATCAGGCTAAAGGAAATATTCAAAGATGGAGAAGTCTCCTTGTCTTCAGTCGCACACTTGGGCTCCAGGCTCTAGACAAATCCTAAGTGGCTCTGAGTGTATTTTTGTAAATTATGTAGTAATGTGTCTTTCTTTTGTACATGCTTCATCCCCACGTGTGCCGGAAGCTTTTCTTTAAAAAAATTTTTTTTAATGTTTTGTTTATTTTTGACAAAAAGAGAGAGACACACACAGGAAGAGTGGGGGAGGGGTGGAGAGGGGGAGACACAGAATCTAAAGCAGGCCCCAGGCTGCAAGCTGTCATCACAGAGCCCGACACAGGGCTCAAACTCACGAACCATGAGATCATGGCCTGAGCTGAAGTCAGATGCTCAGCTGACTGAGCCACCCAGGCGCCCCATGCCGGAAGTTTCTGTGATTGCCATAACATTTACAGTCATCCACTGCTATCTACTCAGCAAGATCCCTCTTTTTTTTTTTTTTTAATGTTTATTTATTTATTTTGAGAGACAGTGCAGGTGAGCGGGGAGAGAGGCAGAGACAGAGGACAGAATCCCAAGCAGGCTTTGCTCTGTCCGCGTGGAGCCCGACACAGGGCTTGATCTCATGAACCGTTGAGATTATGACCTGAGCTGAAATCAAGAGTCGGATGCTTAATAGACTGGGCCAAACAGGCACCCCAGCAAGGTCCCTCTTTATGACTTTGCAAGGTGGCTGCTTGGAATTACGCACTCAGCCTGTGGGCACGGAGCTCAGCAGAGAGGTCTAGCTCACACAGGGACTGCTGTTTGAACCTTGCTGCCATGAAGCACCCAGTTTGGCTGACTAATTGCGCATGACGAGATCTCACCGCCAGACACCGTATGCGATGAACTTTGGATTCACTTCCTCTGTCCTCAAGGAAACCACAGATCTTACTCACCGGCAAAGCCCGGGCTGCCTGGTCTGGTGACTCAGGCCTCTATGGGTCTCCAAGGGCTCTTTGGAGACCAGATCTGAGGGAAACAATGGTGACAGATCCAAGCAAAGTTTCTACAGGGACGGTGGCCTGTTTCGTGACTCCTGATGCTAAATAGCCTTTTTGTCTAGAGTCAGAGCCAAGAGAGGGTAGTGGCTAAGTGTGTGCATTCCCGGACCAGACAGCCTGTGTCTGATTCCAGGCCCCACTGCCTACTCGCCAGGTGATCCCAGATCAGTGATGGACCTTTCCAGGCCTCAGTTTTTCTCATCTATAAAATGGGGCTAATAACACTTACCTGGCAGGCTTGCTGTGAGGACTGGATGACATCACATCAGTAATTACTTCGAACAGTGCCTGGGAGGTAGTGAATAGTTGATAAAGGGTTGGCAGAATATGTTGAGGCATGACAGGATACAAAGTCAACCTTGATAGGGATGCCAGAGCGGTGAAGAATGTGCATACAAGCTCTTGTCTGACACCAGCACCCGAGCCTGGCAATAGATAGGGATATCACAAGCGGGATTACGGCCCTTTCAGGGACACCCTTATAGCCACAGGGGAAAGGCCCTTCTCATGGGAAAATATAAGGCGATAATGCTTAGGGAAAAGCGCTTCGAATGTAGGGTCTGTGATATCTCAGGGGGAAATAAATCTCTTCCTTAACACCAAGTTTTCGGTACCAGAGTACCCCTCACAGGAATGAGAGCGTTTTGAAGGCTTTCGCTGAATCTTCCTGTGGTCCTTCGATCCCTTAAACTGCTGCTCTAAGTTTTCTTAACCTTGACCTTATATTACAGGGAATCCGGGCCAGAAGAAAAATAAAGCCGGCCTCGAAATAGTCAGTCTTGGCTACAAGTGTCATAATGTTGCAAAGGCGTCTTATCAATGACCCAGAGCAACTTCCACACTTTTGCAAAAATGTCTTGACTTCCGGAGACGAGGCTTTAACGCCTCCCACAGGGCAGAGTTGCCTATGGCAAAACCACACAACTCAACCCGCTTTGATTTATTCACTGCTCACTGTGTGGAGAAGGAGTTTGGCCGTCAGAGGAAGAAAGTCGCTTTTGTAGGAAGGGGCTGTTAAGTGTAGGTAGTTGAAACCACTTGCCTTCTGACCCCCTTTCTCTGAGACCTGATTAAATGTTGTTAGTGTTTTTGCAAGAAGTGAGAAATGAATAAATACGGAGCCCCAGAGCTGTCACAGTGATATGGGAGCTCCTTACAGGGTCATGGGTGTTTTGTGCTTTGGGGTCAAACGCGAGCATCTCCAATTACAATGGTTCTTTTCCGAATGCTGGCCTTTAGTGCCGGTATTAAGAGGAGAGAAAGCAGTGTCACATGCCTGGATTCTTGTGGCTTGGCCACTGAGCCACACGTGCGTCCATGTGGGCGCCCGCACATCAGAGTCCACTCATCCGTAAAAGTGGAGTCTTAGCTACCAGGGGTGGCTGAAAGGAAACTGGTGATGGGTGGCCACTGACGCCTCGATCCTTGCCTCACTGTGTGCTGTCCGTGAAGGGCTTCCCTTCCTTCAATGCGTGCGTTACATGTCCTTGCCCGCAGACGTTTAATCAGCAAGCTCTACACTAGTCCTTAAGGAAAATGAATAAGCTCTCTGGGTCTTTCCTTCCCTCGCCCTACCGACATCTGCTCCCAAATCCTGCAGAAGGAACGAAGCCCCACTGACACTTGGATTTTAGCACAGCGAGACCGATTCTGGACTCCTTGGTTCTAGAACTATAAGATAGTAAACGTGTGTTGTTTTGAGCTGCTCTGTTGTGGCAATTTCTTATAACAGCCATAGGAAATTAATGCAGGTGTTTCCCCCCCTCCTGCTCCTATAGTCCCTTATAGACCCTCTGACAGCAGGCAGCACCTAGTTTGGGGGGGGGTTAGTTATCTTGCTGGTCTCCCCATTGGGGCTGGAGCTCCCCAGTGATCGCTGTTCTCTTATTTACTTTAGTCACTAACACACCCGGCATTGCCGGCCATACAGTAAACACTCATTTGATTGTTTTGTTTTGAAAGCATGAATGTAGGGGAAGGAATTTCTCCCCTCTTGCGGTGGAAGAAGAGCTGGCAAGTATGCCACACTGATGCAAGCAGCACGTAGGCATCAACGTCACGGAGAAGAGACGGAATGGCCTCCATGGCCGGCAGCGGGTGAAGAGGTGGAGGCAGACTGCACCTGCAGGCACGCGGGATCGCCTCGAGTGACTTTGAAACCAGAAGCCTTGGGGTTGTCCTGGATTTGTGAAAACTTGCAAAAGAAACAGAATTCTAAGAAAGATATTTTCCCAGACCCTGGAGTCACTGCAGGACAGCTGAGAGATAAGGCAGCTGCTGAACTAAGACGTGGACACAGAGGCAGGAGGAGACAGAGAGAGAGAGAGTCTAAGCAATGAGATCTGACCGAGTTTAAAGGTATTAAGGAGATCCAGCCAAGAAGGAGGCTGTCAGGGTAAGGAAGACACGCTAACAGGAAGATGGAGACGGGTTGGGGCGCCTGGGGGGCTCAGTCGGTTAAGCCTCCGACTTCGGCTCCGGTCATGATCTCACGTTCGTGGGTTCGAGCCCCGCGTCGGGCTCTGTGCTGACAGCTAGCTCAGAGCCTGGAGCCTATCTTCGGATCCTGTGTCTCCCTCTCTCTCTGCCCCTCCCCCTCTCATGCTCTCTGTCTCAAAAATAAATAAAACATTAAAAAACAATTAAAAAAAAGAAGATGGGGACGGGCTAATGGGCAGGCTTGGGGAGGGGAAGGCTTAAGCAGCAGGATTGGGCAACAGGAGATAAAAGAATTAGAGATGTGGATCAATGTCTGTAGTGCAGGATTTCTCAACCTGGGCACTGCTGATGTCTTGAGCGAATTCTTTCGTTGTGTGCGGTGGGCAGGGGGCTGATCCGGGCGTTGTACGAGGGTGGACACAGCATCCTGGCCTCTACCCACTACTACAACTAAAAATCTCTCCACATACTGCCAAATTTCCGCTGGCTGACAAAAATGCCTCCCCATTGAGAACCAGCGGTTTCAAGGAAGAAGTAGGATTGAGTCAGGGATGTGCTGTGTATTGGTGCTCTGGGGGAAGAGCGGTGGCAGAAGGAAGAACAGAGAAGAGACAATCAAGTCAGAGGCTGGAAAGTGAAAGTGGGTGGGAAAAAAAAAAAGCGGGCAGAATCGGAGCAAAGGAGGAGATAGAGCAAAATGATGGATGAAAGAGAACGGACAAGGCAGGCAAAGAGCAGAAACAAGACAGAAAGACCCCAGAGGGTCTGAGAGGAGATCAACTTCAAAGCGCGTCACTTGGGGGGTTTAATGGCGTGTTACCGACATGAGGGGTCAGGGCCCATTAGTCTTCCATCAGGACGGGAAGATGGAGAGCCAAAGACACGTCACATTGCATACACGTAACTTTCCGGCTCATTATAATGACACTACGGATAAATGCTAGAACTGCAAGAAGATACGCAAGGTCCCAATTCCCTTTCTGACGAATTATCAGGACGCTCATCAGCGATCAAACCCGATAAACAGTACCCGAAGATCCACGCGGGTCCAAACATCACTGATCAAGCAGAAGGAAAGCAAACAATCACCCTGAAACACCTAAACAAAAAGTAACGTGTGTCGAATTGAGGGAACCTACACCAAAGCCAAACCGAGGCGGCCCATTTTATCTGGCATTCCTTCGGGATTCCGCATTGTTGGTAAAGATTAGGACTGGAAATGCAGACCCATGCTGCTCTTAAACATGCACTGCACCCAAGCCAGCAACCTCTGAATGCTGGGCGTGGGGACAAATGGCAGGGCCCCCCACCCCCGGGGACCGGGGGTAGGGGAGGGGAGTCCAAAACTTCACCTTCCTTGAGCAAAACTTTGGATGCACCTACTTTATCCTCCTCCATTCTTTCTGGGTCTCCGAAAGAACCAGGTTCAGGTTGGAAGGACATTCCACAGGATCACCCTGGACTCTGAAAGTTTTAAAAGTATTTTGCCTAGATATTTCTTTGTGGTGACTGCAAGAATGCTCCCCCTGCCCCCCCCCCCTCCGAGTACTTTCATAATCTGTAAGAGTTCTAGGTCTGATAAAGCCCTGTCTCAGGGCCAGGGACAAAACTGGAAGGACGGTTTGCAGAAGGGCCAGAGTGCCAAGAGTTTTGAAACCTGAGCTCATTCTTCTCAGCATGAGAAGTAAGCCAGACCGTGTGGCTCCCTGAGGACAGGTCCTGTGGCTACAGCTCAGCTTTGCCGTGAAGAGAGAGGTCAGCTAATACACAGAGGTGAGGACGTACAGGGCCAGCTGGTTGGCGGGGGGGGGGGGGGGTGCTGCAGAGGAAGGATCATGCCTGCGCACGAACCATGATGTAGTCTCAGCGTTACTGGCTGGGGTGGTGGACCTTGGGCTCTCCCAAGGTTCTCATATCCTTGGGCAAACATCCTAGATGTAGTCTGTCTCTTAGGAGAAAACCGCCCAGATGCTCACTCCTCCAATGGGCAGTTTAATGTAAATGGTGAGAGCATGGGCCCTGGGGCCCAAAATGCCCCAGTTCAAACCCAGCTCCGTACTCGTGGCTCTGTACCTTAGGCAGGTTAATTAAAACCTCGACCCCAGTTTCCTCATCTGTAAAATGCAGATAAGAATAGAATCAGTGACAGAGGATTATAAGGATTAAATGAGATAATACTTGTGAAGCACTTTGAAAAATGCCAGGGTTTTGTGTTGTTATTCTTTGTGCCAAATTCTTGGAAAATCATCGTCCATTAAAAGCTTGTAGCAATGTGGCTTTCTTAGAATTATAGCAAGAATAGGCCCCTGTTTCGGTTAAGAAACGTATCCCACGTTCTCGGGGCGCCTGGGGGGCTCAGGCGGTTGAGCTTCTGACTTCAGCTCAGCTCATGATCCCATGGTTTGTGGGTTCAGGCCCCATGTCAGGCTCTGTGCTGACAGCGCAGAGCCTGCTTGGGATTCCCAGTCTCTCTCTCTCTCTCTGTCCCTCCCTGTTTGCGCTCCCTCTCTTAAAAACAAAAAGTAAACATAATTTTTTTGTCAAAAAGCAACATATCTCACCTTCTATAAGAATCCAACAACCTTTAAACTGAACTCCCAAGATTTTTCTATACACTATGGACTGCCACGTTTGCTTTACGTATAATTGCCCTACCGGAATACCGTGGCCCCCTTAGGCGGGGGCCATGTACACTGTTGGAAAATTTCTAGGCCTGACCCAATTAGAAATTAACATAAGAAATTAATACAATGTCACAAACGGATAGATTTATAGAGAATATTTGTGCCACTTTAGAATTAACCACAGCTGGGTTTTAACTAGCCAACTCCTTGAACACTTTTAAACCATGATTTGATTTAAAATATGTAAAAGTCTGGGGCGCCTGGGTGGCTCAGTTGTTAAAGCATCTGACTTCGGCTCAGGTCATGATCTCACGGTTTGTAGGTTCGAGCCCCGCGTCGGGCTCTGTGCTGACAGCTTGGAGCCTGGAGCCTGCTTCCGATTCTGTGTCTCCCTCTCTCTCTGCCCCTCCCTTGCTCATGCTCTCTCTCTCTCTCTCTCTCTCAAAAAATAAACAAACGTTAAAAAAATTTAAAATATATAAAAGTCAGGGGCACCTGGGTGGCTCAGTTGATTAAATGTTGATTCTTGGTTTCAGCTAAGGTCATGACCTCGTGGTTCATGAGTTCAAGCCCCACAATGGGCTCTTTGCTGACTGTGCAGAGCCTGCTTGAGATTCTCTCTCTCTCTCTCTCTCTCTCTGCCCCCTCCTACTCTCTCTTTCTCTCTCTCAAAAATAAATAAACTTAAAATTGGAAAAAATATATAAAAGTCAGATGCACAGCACTCAGACGCATAGCGATTCTCCAAAGGAGAAGTATACACAATCTCGTTTCTAGCGACGGTTAGTGGATTTGACTCACGCAGAGCCCTAGTCACTCCGTAACATCTAATTCAAGCATGTGGTAATGACACCACTGTCAGCTCTGCTACCTTGTCCCTAGGCTTGGCCATCCAGCTCACAAGCTATCCGTTGTGGAAGTGAACTAGAGCTGATGGGCTGGATGGCCCACCATACCTGCATCAAAATTTCTGTAGAGAAACAATTAAAATAATATTAGCCATCATTCATGACTCTGCTGCGACAGGCATGTTATATTTGTCACTAACTCTTTTCAACAATCGTAGGAGTTGAAGATTGTTGTTTCTATATTGTATATGGATAAACTGAGCCCCAGAGGATCACAATATGATCAGGGTCACAGAGGTTTTATGCTGTAAGCTAGATTTTAAACCTAGGGAAATCTGATTTTTAAGTCTAATTTCTTCCCATTGCCGAATGCTACTTCTATAAGTCCATTTTTTAAAGAGGGAGGTTGGGGTGCCTGGGTGGCTCAGTTGGTTAAGCGTCCGACTTTGGCTCAGGTCATGATCTCACGGTTTGTGGGTTCGAGCCCTGCATTGGGCTCTGCGCTGACAGCTCAGAGCCTGGAGCCTGCTTCAGATTCTGTGTCTCCCTCTCTCTCTGCCCCTCCCCTACTCATGCTCTGTTTCTCTCTGTCTCAATAATAAATAAACATAAAAAAAATTTAAAGAGGGAGGTAAAGTCAACCTCATATCCAGAGGAAAAGTATCTTTGAATTATAGATTATAGTAAGTACTTGTGATCTACTAGCCTGGGTGATACAGTTATCTTTATTCCACCAAGTTATCCCGAAGGGTATTTTGGCTCTGATTGGAAAATTTTTAAGGTCAACATTTTTATTACCTGTCAAATTGGCTTCATATCATATTACTGAGCTAAGTATCTCTCAGTTCTCAATAAATTTTAAATAGGAACTCCTAACCCCATGGAGGAAAGGATATAAACAGAGTTGGCTCTACAAAAATAAGCTCAGTGTATTATGTACTGGAATGGCTGGCACTCAAAGGAATCAGCTCATAAATACTGAGATAATTCTTTTTTTTAAAGTTTATTTATTTTTAATCTGGGGGGGGAGGGGCAGAGAGAGAAGGGGAGAGAGAAAATCCCAACCAGGCTCTGTGCTGCTGTCAATGCGGAGCCCAGTGGGGACTTGAGCCCATGAACTGTGAGGTCATGACCTGAGCTGAAATCAAGAGTTGGATGCTTAACCCACTGAGCCACCCAGGCGCCTCGATCCTGGGATAATTCTAATGCCATTTACTTGACCAGAGATCACAGTGTGAGCCAGTGGTCCTACCTCTAGTGCTGGCCCCTTATCCTTCCTCGTGTATGCTTGTGTGGGGACCCAAGAGACGGGGCCATCTCAGCTGCAAATGTAGCAGTCTCCATTTGTCCCAGAAGGAGCTGCAAAGTTGAGTGGTGTTAGAACACGCTTCTCTTAGAAACCCGGTTCTGATCCTACAACTCCATGGGTTGAGGAGACTGCCCAACTCCTGCTGTTTCAACAAGCTCCTCTTTTGGGAGAAACCCCAGACAGGGACTCAGTGTGTGTGTGTGTGTGTGTGTGTGTGTGTGTGTGTGTAAGAATACAACATCCAAATCACATGAACAACATTTGATTTTTTTTAAGATATTCAACCAAGTAAGTGCTCACTCTTTTTTTCATCATTTGTACAATTTTCTTTTAGCAGCCTATCTACACGTGGGCTAATCTTTTAAAATTGGTTTCATTTCAAAGTTCGGCTATGAACATTGGGGTACATGTGCCCCTATGCATCAGCACTTCTGTATCCCTTGGGTAAGTCCCCAGCAGTGCTATTGCTGGGTCATAGGGGAGTTTTATTGATAGTTTTTTGAGGAACCTCCACACTGTTTTCCAGAGCGGCTGTACCAGTTTACATTCCCACCAACAGTGTATGAGGGTGCCCGTTTCTCCACATCCTCGCCAGCATCTATAGTCACCTGATTTGTTCATTTTAGTCACTCTGACTGGTGTGAGGTGGTATCTCAGTGTGGTTTTGATTTGTATTTCCCTGATGATGTTTCATGTGCCTGTTGGCCATCTGGATGTCCTCTTTGGAGAAGTGCCTATTCATGTCTTCTGCCCATTTCTTCACTGGATTATTTGTTTTTTGGGTGTGGAGTTTGGTGAGTTCCTTGTAGATTTTGGATACTAGCCCTTTATCCGATATGCCATTTGCAACTATCTTTTCCCATTTTGTCGGTTGCCTATTAGTTTTCTTGATTGTTTCCTTTGCAGTGCAGACGCTTTTTATCTTGATGAGGTCCCAATAGTTCATTTTTGCTCTTGATTCCCTTGCACTTGCAACAATAGCCAAATCATGGAAAAAGCCTAAATGTCCATCAACTGATGAATGGGTCAAGAAGATGTGGTTCATCTATACAATGGAATACTACGCGGCAATGAGAAAGAATGAAATCTGTCCATTTGTAGCAAAGTGGATGGACCTCGAGGGTGTCATGCTAAGCGAAATAAGTCAGGCGGAGAAGGACAGATACCATATGTTTTCACTCATAGGTCTAACAGGAGAAACCTAACAGGGGACCATGGGAAGGGGAAGGAGGGGAAAAGTTAGGGAGAGGGAGGGAGGCAAATCATGAGAGACTCTTGAATACTGAAAACAAACTGAGGGCTGAATAGGGAGAGGGAAGGGGGGGTGGTCATGGAGGAGGGCACTTGTGGGGAAGAGCACTGGGTGTTATATGGAAACCAACTCGACAATAAACTGTAATTAAAAACAACAACAACAACAAAGTTTGGCAAAAATTGTGATTCTGTCTTGGGCCTAGGAATCCGACGTTTCTTCCTGTCCTGGGAGAAAATTCCAGAGACCCACAGCTTCACTATATGTTCAGAATTTGTGCAAGTTAAAACGAAGGCAGACTAAGTGCAAAGACAGCGTACACACCCCAAAGAAAACGAGGGCTTTAAAATCCTTTTACTGTGTTAACATGTTTGAGTCTTCTTGCCTAAAGCATTTCCTCACAATGGCACACTTAAACACTTTTCAAGGCGTAACCCTGTTTCTCTAAGCCAACCTGGCTGGAGGGCAATCAAAACTGAAACTGAAGGGAAGGTATCAGGGCAACTTGTTTATTTGGGGGATGTTATATTGTATGTATATCACTCAAATTCAGTAGGAACTTTACCCACTCTTGTTGACGCTTGTTTCTATGACAAGACCTTTACCTGACAGATAAGTGTTGCTATATTTCAGGGAGACCAACAGGGAAAAATCTGTGATTTTTTGGGAGCAATTTATAGGCTTTTTCTTTATAGGTACCTTGAATTTTGTAGCTGATCATCGAATTATCTTGAATTGACGTCTGAGGATCTGAGAACTGACTTGCTGCTCTGAATACAGCACAGGACTTTTTGTATAATGATCCTGACAACTAACTTCAGCCTCATTTTATTATTTATCCTGACTTTTCCTTTGCCTTAGTTGCTTTACCTAATCTTACTCGATTCTGTATAGAATACACGAGACATAATGCATATAATATAGAGAAATAGACACACTGTAAAAGATGTTTTTGACAGCCACCACAAATCCTTTTTTATAAAAAAATGTAAACAAATAAAATGAAATGAGCTGTGCCCTCAATGGGAAGCTCCTGTTTCTTACTCCTGTTTCTTCTTAATTTATCTTTTTTACTGATCTCTTCTCTATCTTCTCCAAATAAGTGATTGGAGTCCCTTAAAAATGAGCAGAAAAGGTCATTGGTCTCATTTAGAAGGGCCCTATGGCCAAGTTTTACTTTTCTTTTTTCCTTTCACTTTGCTTTCGTATGCTGGCTTCTAGATTCTCCAGCTAAGCCATATCCCTCTGCGCTGCCCCCTACACTCAATATCCCAGTCCACCAGGGAGTCTAACCTATAGCTGAGTCTGCACATTAATGCCCTAGACCCAGCGCCACATCCATGGGACATGGTAAATTGTATAACAATCCACTCTCTGGTTTGTTTCAGGGGAGCTGACAGGTCTATATGGAAAACATCTCAGAGAGCTGTGCGCTGAAAAGAAATAATCATCCAGAGACTCCCCTGAGGAGCATTTAGGCCCCTATCATTAATCTTTGCAGCACTCCTGTGAAGGAGGCAGTAGGTGAGGCCTCTCCTCCAAGGTTTCATAAATGAGGGAAGGGGGCAGATTGTAAGGGTAAGCTAGGGAGTGGGGAGCTCGTGCATGGTCGGGGAAAGAATGAGGGTGTCAGGAAAGAAACTCTAAGACCCTGGAGGTCTCTACCACACTCAGTCTCCTTCTGACATCTCGCATGCAGGCTGCAGCCTGAGCAAATGCAGGTTTTGTCTTTTGCAGCAGTGTTTAACTTTGGGGGGGACTGGTAATCCATACAAAGGCCATCTCATCTCCGTCTGCTTGGTTGTGTTCTCCAGCCCAGCCCCCCAAGCCTGACACTAAATGTCGTGCTATCAGTAGCTGCCAATGAGCTTAAATTCCAGGCCTCCGGGCAAAGGTTTTCTCCAGGTCTCTGCTCCGGCTCACCTCTTCCAGAAATGCTCTGACCACCCACTCTTGGGATTTCCTCCTCAGGCAAAGCTGGGCTGATTGCTTGGCCCCAGCACATTCTCTGACGCCTCGTTGTCATATGTGCTCAGTGGAGTGGGCTGAAAATAAGGTGGCGGCAAAGTTGGCTTTGTCCCCAATCTCCTGCCACACAGCTGTGCATAATGGGCATGGTTTTGCTCTTACCATTTTGCAGCCTGAGTTACTTTGCAAGGCGGCATGTCTCCAGGTGTGGCTTATTAACTATTTAATGAACGTAGTAACTGTTCTTCCTCATTCTATTGTTTGTAGTACTGACAGCCGCAATGCAACAGTAGAAAAGCAAAACAAGTAAAAATGAGAAAAATATCGCAAAATATCAGAATAATGGTAATAAAACAAAAGCAGAACCTTCTACAGCATGGCGTCTTCCCTGCAAGATGGGGAGTAAACAGGTTTGTGGTGCAATCTAAAGTGATACAATTTTCATGAGTCCCAGGATGCCTTTATTTTTCATGTGCTTAGAGCTTCTCTCCTTAGAAACCCAAACGACTGTTGTGACATAAATTTCTATGTATCTAGAAGGCAGAAAAAACTAGAACGTTAAAAACTAAAAAAAAACCTTGTGCAATAATTACGTGAAAAATACTAATAGTTAATGTCCGCTGAGCACGCAATACATGCTGGGCGCTGTGAAAAATACTTATATTCATTGCCTCATTTAAAACTCATAGGGGTGCCTGGGTGGTTCAGTAAGTTTCCGATCAGGTCATGATCCCTGCCCCCGTCTTGGGATGGAGCCCCGAGATGGGCTCTGAGCTGAGTGTGAAGCCTGCGTAAGATTTTCTCTCCCCCTACCTCTCTCCCCAGCTCTCTCTCTCTCAAAAATAAAAAGGAAATCAATCAACAAATCACAAACATTTATGAGGCAAGTCTCCCCATTTTGCAGATGAGAAAAATAAGTTTCAGAAAGGTTAAGTTGCCCAAGGTCACTTTCTACCTAGGAAGCCAAACAGCCTGGATTTGAATCCAGGTTTTCTTTTTTCTTTTCTTTTTTTCCCCTAACCCTAGGATCCTCATTCTCCTGTTTCACAAGCTTCTGAATGCGTCTTCCTACCGCGTGAAAATTTACTTCTTGTGTGTAGCACCGTATTTTAGTACCAAGTCTGTTTTATGGTCTGCTGTCTCTGTGTAAGATTTGCAGGGAAAAACACCTCGCTGAACTAAGAAATCGGACTCCTCGTTTCAAGGGATAGTGTATGAAATAAAATTCACCTTCGTGAATGTGAAAAACCTTTGGAAAATATAAAAGCATTCTACAAAGGAAGATGCCCTTGCTATTAAAAATGTCAAGGTCTATGTGATATGCATGGTAATTCTCAGGTGACCAGAATATTCTGAATCGAAACACCTGCTTACACCCGTAACTTGGGAACACGCTACTTTTCGTCCTGCAGCTGCAAAAAACCACGCGTCCCTTAGAGGCTAGGCTTTACAACCTCGTGCTCTTGCAACGTATTTCTGGGCCACGACCACGTACTGGCTCCGTCCAGCACGTCCGTGTCACGAGTTTTTTCCTTAACAGGCACAGAAAAACTCCTGATGTTCAACAAAGCGTTAAGATGCAGAGGTGTAACGAATTACGGTGGGGTCTTCCCAAACCAGCGGATTTACCGTCCCCACCGGGGTTTTCCGGCTCCACGCGCGCGTAAAGACCAATGCGTTAAGCAGCAGCGCGCAGGGCCAGTGATTAACGACCCCCTCCGCGTCTCACCTGGTCGTCGAGGAGTTTCCAGCGCTCACGTGTGATGGCTCACGTGGCGTGGAAACAGCACGAAAGCCAATTAGGGCAAGAGGCTATAACCCCCTCCAGGATAGAGGCGCCAGGAGTGCCACACTTGTCTTCACCGCGGGTTAGGAAGAAAATAGCAGCTTTACGCACAAATGTAAGCGGTCAGAGCCCTTCTAAGATCAGAAGGAAGACAGGCTACTACGCCCTGTTGGTTGCGCCGTCTAGGCTGTGGAGACCGCCACAGCCTCCCGACTCCTTCCTCCGGAATCCTGCAGGGAGAAGCCCAGGGTGGCGGGAAAGCACGGCTTAGGCGCTGGAGGGGGGAAGGCAGCCGCACGCCTGCCCTGGCCTTCAGAAGTGACCTGACGCCAGGAAGGAGGCTGATTAACCCTTGGGCTCCCCCTCCCTCTCCCGGGGTGTGTGTGTGAGCCAGCTCCTCCTCCTCCTCCTCCTCCTCCTCGAGGTCGGGCGACCCTGGAGCGAGATGCACTCAGCCGCCAGCTCTGCGCGCCCTGCCCGGGAAGAGGAGAGAGGGGAGGGCGCAGCCCAAAGTGGAATCCGGCGCGTCTGTGGATCCGGAGTGAACATCCCGGGCGAGAGGGCTTAGAGCCCCCCGCGACCCTCGCGCCGGCTGTGCACCGCTGGGCGACCCGTTTACCCGCCCCTCGGCGGAATTTGCACCCACCCCGGGCCCGACCCCGGGCCCCACGACGCGCCCCAGCCCCGTGCCTCGCGCAGGTGGCGCAGACGCCCCAGTCCTCCGGCGCCCCCTGCCGGGGAGAGGGAAGGCGGCGGCCGCGGACAAGCCGGGCGCAGGCGGGGAGCGAGCTCCGGCGCCGGGAAGAGGCCGGGAGCTTCCCTGATGGTGCCGCCGCCTCCGCGTCGGGGAGGAGTGGCGAGGGGGCAGCTCGGCAGGAGCCTGGGTCCGCTGCTGCTGCTCCTGGCGCTGGGCCACACGTGGAGCTACCGAGAGGAACGCGAGGACGGCGACAGGTAAGCGCTGCCAGCCCGGGCTTGGTGCGCGCCCGGCTCTCGGGGTGCGGGCGGTACCCCAGTTCCTGCAGGCCCCCGCATGACCTCGCTCCGCCGGCACGGGCTGGGTGCTCGGCTGTCTTGGGCGGCATAAAACTCCGCTCCCTGCCCGGGGTCCCCCCTCAGTGGGTCGGCGTTCCCTGCTACTGTCGCCTTTGGGTCTCAGTTCGCGCGCGTGGACCCAGCCGCCCAGCCCCCGAATCCGCCCCGCGTCCGCGCTCGGGGACCCGCGCCTGGTCGGCGCGCCGGGCGCCGCTCCCTGCCACCCTCGCGTGTCCTGCTCGCCGCTCTCCCGCGGCCAGCGAGCGAAGTTGCCGCTCCAACCCTTCTTTCTTAGGGAGATCTGCTCGGAAAACAAGATCGCCACGACGAAATACCCGTGTCTGAAGTCTTCGGGGGAGCTCACCACGTGTTTCAGGTAAGTCCCGGGGCTCCGCCGAGTCCGCCGCGGCGCTCGGGAAGGCGGCTCCGCAGAGGAGGGGTTTGGAGAGGCGCTCGCTCGCGGAGTTCTTTGGTGCAAAACTTCTAGTATGGCTTTCGGGCCACAGCAACGACGGGCGACCAAGTGTGCACCTAAGCCTCCGAGGTGTTTGGTGCTTCCTGGAATACTTTGCGTGGTAGCGATCCGGGAGGAAGAAGCTGAAAGGTTCGTAAGCGGATTGGACTGCGGGTATCGAACTGTGCGCCACGGCAAAGACCGCTGGCTGCGTTTGCGTTTTGTTTAGCAAAGTTGACAAGTAAATGCGGGGGCATGGACTGTCTTTTCATCTTCCGCCGGGACAGCGTGGGACACTGTCACGGTCTCCGTGGGCAAAAGGATGGGGGAGGCTTGCGGGACCTTCTTGTGTCGAGCGACACCGAGCTTGATGCCGCAAGCAGAGGATTTCCTGAAAACACAGTCCGTAGGTGACCTGGGTGCTTGTTAAAGTTACCCCTGATTAGGAAACCTATCGGTCGGGAAATACTTCCCAGGTGGTTCTCATTAACCAAAGCGAATCACCGTTCCGTGCTTGGAGCCTCTCAGGTTTGAGGGTCGGTTTGTTTTCACCATCGAGTTCTGTTTTCCCTGGATGGGAAACGCGTACCCATTAACACGAATAGCTTTTTAAAGGTGCTAGTGCAAGATCGTGGAATCAGTCAAGCCACAGTGTCCTGGGCGGGGGAGGGTGGGGGTGGGGGATAAATGGTGCCTAGTACAAGCTAACACAGCAGTCTCTCGGGGTGAATTTGGGGGAGGAAAAAAAAAAAGCTTGGTAATGTTGTAACAGATGAATCAGTGTTCTCAGCTGCAGAAACCTTTCACATGCTCAAAAGCTCGCGTGTGTTTCCAGGGCTGGCGTTAAATGATACAAAAGCCGGTAATCGGTTACATCGTGTACTGGGGTTGAAAAGCTGTTGTTGGCAGTGGACTGACCACCATCATTTAAGTGAATCCGTCCTTCTTGGGCTTGGGAAGGGTGGTCTTGAAGACGGTGGGTTCAGTTTGCAGGTGTAAAGGCTTGAAGAGGTTAACTGCGTAAGCAAGGTCACCCGGCTGGGGAGATGACCCAGCTGGGTGCGGGCACCAGGATTGCTTGCCTGGCGCGCTAGCCCTGCGTGTCGTCCCACGTGACCACAGTACCAGGACACGTTGTTTTCCTATCAACGCAGCGCAAAGCCTCTAACTTAACGAGGAAAGTGGCCCTGAGATGGTTTACTCATTTGTTCAGTCCCTGAAGGTCAGTCTGCACATAAATCAGTGGCTTGTTAAAGAAGCATGTCCAATTTTCAGAAACCACTGGTGCCTGATAAGTGTCCTAAGTTGACTTCGTTTTGCTGTTACTGTCACTTTGCTCAGATTTCTAAAAACCGTGTCTTTTTTTCTACACGAAAACTCGAGAGACCCTATCCATGTCTTGACAAGCTGTTTCTTTGGATAGCTGTTAATGAAAACTTGAGAGGGTTAACCAAAAGGCTCTTTTCTATCACAGAAAAGTTGAGCTTTGTTCTGGGGGGGTGGGCGAGTGGAATGGCGAGAGGGGGTTTTTGGTTGGGGAAAAAGAGTTAATGGTCCCTGTGAATCTTTTCTAGTTTTGTTACTTTGTGGAAGCCTAGAGTTGTGTATACGCCACTGGTTTTAGACTAGGAAATCACTAAGTTCTAGAAGTCAAGTTAGAGGTTGGCAGGTGCTGCCGCTGTTGGCTTTTGAAGCCCAAGGATGCAGGAATATTGTGCTTGGTTTGTGAATTGAGTGGCCCAGCCCTGTAGACCCTTGCTACTCCAAGTGACCTGGAAGGCAGTATCCTCTAGGGGTTTGTTAGTCTTGAGGCCCGACCCAGACCTCCTGAATCAGAGCCCGTGTGTTAATGCAGTGCACGTGAAAGGTTAAACACTTTTCTAGAAACTACGGTCTTGAGTTTGGTCCCCGTGCAAACCCACTTAGACCGAGCCTCAGAGGAGCGCGAGGCTTCTGCAGGTGTGCACGTTGTCCTCCTACCGCATTAACTAAACACTGAAAGGACCAGCCTTCTGGGAAACCAGACTCTTCACCTCTTGGCTGACCCTGAATTAAGCTTAAGTACAGGAGCCAAGTTGCTGCTTAGGGAATGCGGACAGATGGTCCCCGCTCTTTACCACTTGTCCTTCGAATGGTTTTAGCCCTAGTGAACTGCAGAAGTCTTTTGACTTAAATGATCTTTTGTGACTTAAAACATGAAGGATTTTGCTCCCTTCTGCCATGTTCATTTTAGTATTAATCGGATCTGTTCTTCATGAAAGCATATGGAACCCTAAATGAGATAGAGAATGAAAGGGGTTCAGAATCTGTTCTGGATCCCTCTCCCACCACCTGTGCCCACTTGTTTTACATGGTTTTCACGTTAGCCTTTAATTGAATGACAACCTGAGGACTTTGTACTCAGCACTGTTCTGTGCACGCCCCAAAGGTCACCACTAGTCCTCAAAGCCACTAGCTTTTGTAGTTCAGTTTTACGAGGGAAGAACCAAAACTCCGGGATTAAGCGAATTTGGTTGGGGTTGCAGAGTTAATACCACGTGGGAGCCAAGATTCAAACCCAGGTTGCCTGACTTCAGAGTCTGGGCCCAGGCCCTTTCATCATCCCGGACGTAGCTCCCAGATGAGGCAGAAATTTCTGGGATCTAAGAAGACTGTAAATTCAGATGGCTAGGCCTTCAGAAGACACTATTTGATATTCTTCACCATGACTCGTGACTTTTTTTTCTTCAATTACCACTACCCTTGATTGGTCTTAATGGACTTCATAGAACCTTGTCATACACACAATTGGTTCATATGTGTACAGCTCTTTCCTTGGAGGATTTCCTCTTCATCACAGGATGTCTCTAGAGACTTTCCACCCCAGTGTGCATTGGGCCAAGTGCCCCAAGTTCAAACACTTGAGTGAGTGCCCGTGACTGCTTAATGTAGGGTGCAGGTTGGGTTATTGTTATAATCCGGTGCAGAGTGTGACTTGTGAAGAAGTACACGCGAGCTCTGACATCTTCCCTCAGGCTCTAAGTTTACTCTAGCCAAACGAAGCACACGCATTTATCATGGTGTTGCCCCCTGTGGCTGGTAAAGGTTTTCCCACAAGTTGGCTTTTCTTTCCCCGCACCGTGTAGCTTTGAACAAAATGTGTCTACCTCTCATTGATTGGGCCTATCCGTAAAATGACAAGTTAAAGGCTTTGGAAAAACAAAAATCCGTGGTGTAGGAAATATCCAGAGAATCCATTTTTTTCTGAGTGAGGTTGTTGTCCATTAAACATCCTACCTTTTCTGACCCATAATCGAGGATCTGTTATGATCTTAAAATAACCTTACAGAAGGCACATAAAAGAAATTAACATCTCTGGTCTGTTTATAGACCTGAGTTTTAGACCAAGGTCTTTGAAACCAATACACAATGATGATTCAGTTCAATGTCCTATAAATCCTACTGTACTATCCAGAATGAGGGGAGAGAGAAGCAGCTAGGAATGGCTTTCCGGGCAAGAGAAAAATCTCTTTAGCACAATATTAAGTGTTTAATTTGCATTAGGTGTGACTTTTGTGGCTCCAAGTCCTGTAGGTGGCCCTCAGTAGTATTTCCCCTTCTGTAGGGTCTCCTTAGTAATTGCCTTTATTTTTTTGGGTCCTCCCCTGGGAGCTAATGACTTAGGGATGCAAAAACTCCCGCTTTTCCGTAATGTAAAATCCTGTTGGATCCTTCGCCAAATCCTGTTAAAATGTGGACGTGAACATGATAGTTCTGCAAACGTGTTTACTTGGGATTTGGAGGACAGCAAAGCCCCTTAGAGCCATACTGCCAGGCTGATGACTCTAGCTGATGCTCCGTTGGAAGAAAGACTATAGAATGCTCCATCTAGTAGGTCACAGAGCTCCTGTGGACAACCTGGAGGTCACTCTGCATGGTAATAGAAACTATCCCAGTTTGTATCACAGCTCTACTCCATTGCTTTGTGACTTTGAACTGTTTGTTAACCTGCTTCAGTGGTCTCCTTGGTAAATTGAAGATCTTCATTAGCACTGGAGGTACAGGGTTACCGTGAAGACTTAAATGAGCTGATATATGTAAAGTACTTAAGGATTACCTCTTATGATCACTACTAAACTGTTTGGCATGTTGAATGCATGTAGTAGATGCTTATTTGACATTGGCTGAGTTTTGGACATGACAGGAGTTCTTGGGAAGAGAAAACTCAGACCCCATCCAGAAACAGTGTCTATATATCCCTGGACACAGTTTTTAGAGGTCTTTCCAAACGTGGGGAAGCCCAGAAATCTGGTGCCTTGGGAAACCTCACAAAGAGCAGGTGTTTGCTTCTTGCTTCCTGGCTACATAAGGCCAGGAAGCATGATGAGATGAGTAGGTGTAGTTACTCCTCTTCAATGGATCTTAGAGGCTTGTGCCTTGTCTAGTGTCACGAAGGTTGTTCTTGGCAGAGACCAGAAGACTAGGAGGCAGACCGTCTGGTCCTCAGCCCACTTGTCTCCCTTTTGCCTCTCTGTTCTGTGGCCAGCGTAGCTCAGGACAGGCCATACTGCGACTGTTGTCTTGGGACCTGCTGTCCCTTGTTCAGAAAGCATTTGTATCTTCGAGACTGGCCATCTCCTAAAGATGAGGACATGATAGAAGAGCAGGCGACAGGTAGAGGTGGCTTTGTGCAGAACTGATTGGATCACGGGCACATTGCGGGCAGCCT
Organism: Cryptoprocta ferox; assembly: GCA_028646485.1. Classification (NCBI taxonomy): domain Eukaryota; kingdom Metazoa; phylum Chordata; class Mammalia; order Carnivora; family Eupleridae; genus Cryptoprocta; species Cryptoprocta ferox. Next base: position 72,145,795 of record CM053566.1, on the reverse strand, counting down.
CGGTTTCCCTGTGTTAGACCCTCTTTGTCATTGGATGGTCTACCCGTGAGGGCATTGGAGCATCTGTCCCCTTGTCGGTGACCGTATCCTCAGAGGCTAGTCTGCCGGACTGTGTCCCATACCTTGTCAAGTATTCCCTTGCCTGAATGTTACAAGCGAATGAAAGCTGACTTTATCAGGCTTTCTAGAAGTCTTGATGCTAGCCTATCCAGCTATGCCTCCTCTTCTAGCCTGAGGGATAAGAAGGCTTTATTTTTCTAGACACCGGATTTCCTGCACTGCTGGGAGATGCCATTGCCTTCGTTGGTTCTCTGCTTGACCTGTTTTAACTGCTACTGTGTCACAGGTGCTGATTCTGGAAGATGCAACTAATGCCATGCGCTTGCTGCTTCAAATAACACCTGAAGAGGACGTGGGGGGGGGGGTCCTGCCTATAGTTAATTGCCCTGTAGACCCTGCCTTTGAAGTGGGGGATTGCAGTTTTAAAGAGGATCCTGCTCCCTTCCACATTTATCTTCAGCCAAAGAACAGGTGTGGGAGGCAGGGAGGGTGGAAGGTATCGGCCAAGGCGCAGGGTCCCGTCTCACTTTTCACTCCTTCTCAGAGGAACAACGCCAAGCGATAGGAAACAACTAAGCGTTGAATTCCCCACAAAAGGCTGGGCTTTCACCGGGTGCCCTTTGAGATGGGTCCATTTGCCCTGCTCATTGTCCCCGAAGTCATTGATGCCTGACTTCCTATGTTAACTTCATCCTTTCAAAGTGAAGCTGTGTGGGTGCACCCGGAAAAAGCAGATGCCCTCTTTATTCTAGAACGCTCTATCTTCTCAGGAGAAAGTTTGCATTTCAATCGGTGGTTTCCGTATCAGTGAGTTCAGCTTCCCTAAACCTTCCACCGCCTGCTCAGCGGGACCCTGCGTGCTTTTGTGAGTTAGTGGCTCTTGCCTGCATCGGGTGCTCTGTTGAATATCTAGAGAACAAAGGGCTCTGTTCTGTTTATTGGTTTTCTTTGGGGCTGAAAAACGTAGGCAACTCTAACGTCTGGCTTCCAAGCCAGGTTTTTTCCCCCCCCACGAAGCCACTGACCAGTTTTAAAGTTTTACCAACAATTTTGGTTCACTTATTCAGCAAATACTCCAGTCCCTATGTGCCAAGCACAGTGCCAGGGACTCTCTGTGTAAAAGGCAAAAAAAAAAAAAACAAAAAAAACAAACAAAACAAAACAAAAAAACAACAACAAAACACCTCTACCCTTCTAGAACTTAGGGATTTTAATTCCATTTCTTTCAGTAAAGGAATTTCAAGTCCCACGTCTTTGGGGACATTTTTGGCACATGTCTGAGGTCACGTTTTGGGGGCCTACGAGCTTGAAATTTCCTGTGGCCCAGCTGTATCCTTTCAGCAAAGGAACCCCGCCAAGCAGGGACCCGAGAACCCAGGGCTGGTGGTAACCAAAATTCTGCAGAGGTGCTAGTGGGAAGTTAGCATGTGCCCCAAGTCTCTCCCAAGAACTGCTGGAATGGGAAAGTATTAAAGAGCTGAGTTCTCTGGCTCTTTGCGAGGTGGATGGTAGCATCAGAACAGGCCCACTGGGAACAAATAACCAGTTCACCTCTGTTCGCACCACCCTCCTGTTTGCCAAAGGTTACTTGGAGCAGATTGTCCTGAGAAGGACTGTCCCACATTCTTTCATTGTCCTAACCTGTCCTAGATCATCGTAGTTGTAGCTGACACTTCTGGACAATTTTCCTCTTGAAATGGGAGGGGGGGAGGGAAGAGTGGTGGTGTGAGGTCTGCACATCCAGTCCCCTTTGAGCAGAGCAAAGAAGCCCATCTTTCCACCTCAAGGCCAAAGCGCATGTGTCGGAGCTTGGATGCGTGAATATACTGCCTTGTTTGGTCTGGTGGAGCATGGGTGGGATCCTCTTTCCCTAAGCCTTAGGATTTCAGGAACCTGGACCGCATCTGTTCTTCTGCCTTTACTTCTGTTCTCAACCTTTCTTGGCCATGTCTGTGGGCTGTCCTGTGTGTGCCCTGCCAGGGTGAGGCCCTCCAGCCTCTGGGGAATGGTGAGGGCAGCTGTCAGCCCAGCAGCGGCTGGTCGAGAACACGCAGGAGACCGGGAAAGGCCCCTCTGCTCTGGGATCTGGCTCTGGGAGTTTGGGGTAGAGCAGGAATCGGCAAAGTAGGGCACATGGCATGTTTTATACAACTCCTGGTCTGTGAATGCTTTGTAGATCTTTAGACTTAAAAAATGCAACAGATACCTTACTTGGCCCCCCTGAAGCCTCCGATCTTTACCATCTGGCTCTTTATAGAAAGTTTGTCAACTTCCAGAGAGCTATCTTCATGCAAAGTCTGAGAGTGGGGTTCTCCATCTTCTCAGGAAGGGGACTTTAGGGGCCTTTCATCAGTTTCATCTTTAGGTCCTTGCTTTTCTATTCCCTTTGGATCTCCCGGCCTGCGCATCTTTGTGACTTGGTGTCCCGATCTTCAGGAATCCTTTATTGTTGAGCTGGAACTCTGTCCACTCCCTTCCCCCTCTCCCAGTCCTCATCCCCAAATACTATAAGTGGATGTAACTTGTCAGTGTTCTAAAGCTGATTTTATTACAGGTAGTTGAGTACTAACTTCTGTTTTTCTACGTGCTCCCAAGACCCCGCTTCCTGTGCCTGTTGAGGCCTCGGCTTGCCAAGGCTGATCTTCCCCTCCCCGACCCCTAACGCTATACTTAACTCCCGACTTGCATATTGATCTCATGTTTTGTTGACTCAAAGCCGCCTCTCCATGAATTTGCTTTGAATGTCTACAGTGGAAAACTTCACCTTCAAAAATCAAATGGTAGTACCTATTTGAGGAACATGCATCAAAACCCTTTCAACTGGGGGAACTCTAAGTCGGAGTTGCAACATTACATTTTTGCTTTGATGGCTAAAAAGTATTCTATCATTTCTCTGTTCCATTAAGCGTGGTATCTGTCATTAAACCTTTGAATTTAAAGTCTGAAGTGCCTTTTAAAAATGTCAACTCATTGGTTCTGTAAAGATCACAAAGACTTATTAGTGATGCATTCTGACAGTAAGCTTGTGAAAAAAGTGAAGGAAAGAACTCCTCAGAAATATCCTGAGGGGAAAAAAGCCAACTCTAATGGTGTTTTGGGGAAAGGAAAGGGAAAAAGGTTGGAACCCACCACCTGACCTATTAAGAGGAATGCCATGGGGCGTGGCAAAGGGGAAAAAGATATAAAATCTTGCTAAGGACTAGAGAGCATCCTATGGAGATGAAGTTGGTGGAGAAAACATTGTCATGTGGGAGCTTCTGACCTTGATAACCGCCATTTTCACGGATTCAACTAAATGGAGATGAAAAGGTAGATCAAGTATAAGAAGGCTGACCGATCTACATCTGCAATTTTTGTGACCTGTTGTGTGTGCCCAGCGCTGCTGCTGTGGAGATGAGGCTGTCTAATCACCGGTGCAGGTGGGGTGCCTTGGCTTCCCCTGCCCCCCCCTGCCCCCAGCTGTTCCCTTGCCTTGATCTCACTTGGCATTGCTCTCAGGAACAGGCCCAGGTTTCATTGGGAGTTTTTCTTTAGTGAAATGGCTCATGATTTTTGTGGTGGAAAAGTTGCATGGCCGGGCAGAGGTTGCCTTCTTAGGAACCCACGAAGACTGTTCCTTGGAGGCAAGGAGGTTCCAAAAAATTGCTAGTGCTGGCAGTCCCTGAGAGGTTAGAAGAACCTAGAACACAACATCAGCGAGATTCGATCTCTGAGAAAACTTGAAGGATTTTTTTGTGCAAATTCTGTAAAAATTGAACTTAATGCTAACTTACATGTCTTCTAGAGCTCGCTCTGGCACCTTCCGGCCTAGCTGGGTGGACACGGGGAGTTGTATACAGGAACTTGGTGCTCCTGCGGAGGTCACTTAACCAGGAAAAGGGGAGATGGAGTTTGGATGCCAAAACCGACATCACCTCGAAAAGCCGGGGTGTCTGCTTGCCTTGTGAATGAGTCTTCGTGCCCGTCCCCACTCAAGGTCCCGGAGTAGGTGTGTGGCAGAGCGGGGCTCTAAGCCAGTCAGTCTGACTCGAGAGCCCATGTTCTTATCCACAGGGTTCTTCCAAAAGGCCTGACCCTTCTGGTTACCTTGTTTTCCTCCTGCCAACCACAAACCAAAAAGTGGTGTTTAGGGGGGAGGAGAGGTACTGCTAGAAACAGAAATGTCCATTCCACAGGCACTGACTGAAAATATAAGACAAGTTCTCAAAGGGGACCCGCACCCCAGAACCCCCCCCCCAAGTCAGTTTGCTAGGCCTGCCCAAATGACCTAGGCTCAGCTGACTTTTCAGCCCTATAACCTGCCCTCCCCAATAAAGCCTAGCACACACAGTGGGCCACGTGGGGGGGGATGTTTTATGTACATACTGTAATTTCCATAAGTGTCCCTGTCCACCATGGTGATCCTGAGTGATCCGATGAAGCTAAGTGCCCTTAGCAATACCACTGGAGAAAGAAATGAACTATCTAAAATCGCCTAAGCCATAATGTTGTTTGTAATGTTCACTTCTGTGGAAGCTCTCTAGGCTGATGTCAGATGGAAGCTGTAATCTGTTCTGACCCTTCCATGGAGGCATCACTACAGATGCTGAGGCCCCACTCCAGATATTCTGAAACAGAATCTGCATTTTGATAAGGTCCTTAGGTATTTCCTAGGCACATTACATGAAGAAACACGGTCCTGATCACGGCATCGTTCCAGGGTTTGCTCGCTCTCATGTGGCTCTTTGCTTCTGGCGTAGGGCCATAGGCAATCTAATGATGGCACATTGGAATCACCTTGTGAGTGTTTAAAAAAGTCTAGTGTCCGCATAGCACAGTAGGCCCAGGTATTATATTGGAAACTCTGGAGGTGGGGGTACCTGGTACCAGGAAATTTTAAAGCTCCGTGCATGATACCAGCTTGTAGCCAAAGCTGAAAACCTTGGAGCAAAGGGCAAAAGGGAGTGAGCAGCCTGGTTCTTTGCCAGAGGATCAGTGGTTCCTTCTGTAACTGCTAAGCCTGGGTCCTCCTGTCTTCTGTAATGGCCGCAGGTCCATGCCCCTCAACAGAGAAATTTATAGCTTGCGTTTGTGTTGGTGGACCGTCCATCGGCCTGGTTTCTTCATCCCTTGTCTGTTGGGTCCCAGTCTTTCTCTGACGTCTCCTTCCCACTCCTGTGGGGTGATCAGAGGGCAGTTGCGGAGCCATGGTGTAGGTGGAGGTGAGTCAGGGAGGGTAGACTGGTCTTCTTGGAGTGCTTCTGCGTTTCTTAAGCCGAACACTCCGAAGTCTCTCATGCAGACCCCATTCCCCTCCGCAGGCCTGTTGGTGTCTGGAGCTACTTAGTGACCTTTGGTGTTCTTTTTTTTTTTTGTTTTTTTAAACATTTTGCTTTGTTGCCGCACTGCATGAGCCTTCTCCCAAGATATAAACATGGCTCAGCATATTATAAATGAAAGCTTTTCAACGTCAAGCTGTGTTTTTCTTTCCTTGTGAGCATCAACGCAAACAGTTTTTTCCACATAGTGTGATAGGAAATCTGTGAGCCGGCAGAGAGTCTCTTCCCATTCAATTTTTAGGGTTTTATTCAGTTCTCTGACCACTGAGAGAACTCCTCAATCCCTAGCAAACATGCGGCTTTCTGTAGGTTTGCGATTAACACAAAACAATATGCTCTAGTTTGCATGGTTATCACCCAAGCCTTCTATTTGCCATGTGACCTTAAACCAGGCAGTCTCCAAATAGGTCTACATAGAATGTGTAGCTATGTACGAATAATTTTTTTTTTCCATAATGGCAATCATGTTGATTGAATCCTAGAACTAAATTATGGTAAGCTAAGAGAGGACATGCAGTTCATGGATGGGTTTTTCCTGAGGCTCTTCAAAGAGGGGTTTCTTTGAATGGGAGGCTGGGAAGACGCAGTGGTTCATAAATGACCTGAGTTTGAAAATACACTTGCCGAGTCTGACAACGTAACACGTGGCACCCTATTAGAGCGGATGTAATCGGAACGGATAGTTAGGATCCTTTCATGCCTGGAGATCTTAACGACTTACTCACCACTTCTGGCCCCCCCCCCCCCCCCCGCCCAAGATCTTTCAAGTCTTTTCCCAG
>CM053566.1:72110808-72131541 GCA_028646485.1 Cryptoprocta ferox | reverse complement strand
TTGGTGCAGTTGAAAATGGCATTGTTCTCCTAATTTCTCTTCTGCTTCATTATTAGGGTATAGAAATGCAACAGATTTCTGTACGTTGATTTTTGTATTCTGTGATCTTAATTCTTTTATTGGTTCTAGTTTATTTGTAGAGTCTTGAGGGTTTTCTATATATAGCATCATGTCATCTGCAAATAGTGAAAGCTCCTTATCTATTTGGATGCCTTTTTATTCCTTTTTCTGTCTGATTATTGTAAGAATTCCAGTACTTTGTCGAATAAAGGTGGTGAGAGTGGACATCCTTGTCTTATTCCGGACCTTAGGAGAAAATCTGTTCTTCTGCATTGAGTAGGATGTTAACTGTGCATTTTTCATATATGGCCTTTATTATGTTGAAGTATGTTTCCTCTACTTATTTTTTTTTGACTTTTATCATGAATGGATGTTCTACTTTGCAAGTGCTTTTCCTGCCTCTGTTGAAATGATAAGGTTTTTATCTTATGTATCACATTGATTTTGTGAATATTAAACCACCCTTGCATTCCAGGAATAAATCCCACTTGATCATGTTAAATGATTTTTTAAATGTATTGCTGGATTTGGTTTGCTAATATTCTGTTGAGGATTTGTACATTTATATTCATCAGGTGTGGGTTTTTTTTTTTTTGTAGTGTTTCTATCTGGTGTGGTATCAGGGTAATGCTGGTCTCATAAAATGAACTTGGAAGATTGCTTTATTCTTGTATTTTTTAGAATCCTTTGAGAAGAAATAGGAATTAACTCTTCAAAGCTTGATAGAATTTACATGTGAAGCCATCTGGTCCTGGATTTTTGTTTTTTGGGAGTTTGACTACTGATTCAAATTCATGGCTGGTAGTTGGTCTATTCAAATTTTCTATTTCTTCCAGATTCAATTTTGGGAGATCATATATTTCTAAGAATTCATCCATTTCTTCTAGGTTGTCCATTTGTTGGTATATAATTTTTCATAACTCTTAGAATCCTTTGTATTTCTATGGTGTCACTTCTTTCCTTTCTGAGTTTGAGGGTTATTTGGGTTTGAGTATGGCTTAAAGGTTTATCAATTTTATTGATCTTCTCAAAGAACCAGCTTCTGGTTTCATTCATCTGTTCTCTTGTTTAGTTTCTATTATCACTGATTTCTGCTCTTATTTCCTTCTTTATACTGGCTTTGGGTTCTGTTATTTTTCTAGCTTTAGGTGTGTAAGGTTAGGTTGTTGAGATTTTTATTCTTGAGGTAGGCCTGCATTGATACAGACTTCCCTCTTAGAACAGCGTTTGCTGCATTCCAAAGATTTCGGACCATTGTTTCCATTTTCTGTTGTCTTCATTTTTTCATTGTTTGGATTTCTTGTTGACCCATTCATTTAGTAGCATGTTATTTACCCTTCATATAGTTTTGCTCTTTCCAGATTTTTTCCTACGGTTGATTTTCTAGTTGCATAGCATTGTGGTTGGAAAAGATGCATGGTGTGACCTCAGTCTTTAATTTGTTGAGACTTGTTGTGGGCTAATATGTGATCTATTCTGGAGGCTGTTCTGAGTGTACTTGAAAAGAATGTGTGCAGTTTTCATGGACGGTATGTTCTGGATGTATCTGTTAAATCCTTCCTGTCCAACATGTTCTTCAAAGTCACTCCTTATGGATTCCTTATGGATCTTCTGTTTGGATGATCTATCCTTTGATGGAACAGGTATTTTAAAGTTCCCTACTATTATCATTTTATCAATTAGTTCCTTTGTTATTAACTATCTTATGTATTTGGGTGATCCCATGTTGGATGCATAACCATAACTGTTAAATAATCTCGTTGGATTGTCTGTTTTTAGTATAGTGTCCTTTGTCTTTTGTTAGGGTTTTCTGTGTGTGGGGGGCAGAGGCAGAGAGAATCTTAAGCAGGCTCCATGCCTGCGGGGGGGGGGGGGCTGGGGGAGAGGGCCAGCATGGGGCTCACTCTCATGACTGTGAGATCATGACCTAAGCTGAATAAGAGTTGATGCTTAACTGACTGAGCCACACAGGTGACCCTTTTTAGAGTTAAAGTCTTATTGTGTGACAAAGTGCTATCCCAGCTTTCTTTTTACATCTGTTTGCATGATAAGTATTTCTTCATCCTTTCACTTTCAATCTGCTTGTGTTCTCTAGGTCTGAAATAAGTCTTATAGGGAGTACATAGATGGGTCTTGTTTTTTATCCATTCTGTCATCCTGTGTCCTCATTGGAGTGTTTAGTCCATTCACATTCAAAATAATTGGTTCATATGTACTTATTGCCATTGGTTACTTATGGTTGTTTTTGTAGTTCTTTTCTTCCCTTGATCTCTTCTTTCATAAGTCGGCTTTCTTTAGTGATATACTTAGATTCCTTTCTATTTTTTTGCTTATCTATTACTATTTTTCGATCTGTGGTTACCATTATGGTCATATAGAACATCTATTGCCTATAGCGGTCTATACTAAGTAGGTGGTCACTTTGAACCCATTCTTTACTCTTCTCACACCACCCCCACGTTTTAGGAATACGGTGTCCTATTTTACATCCTTTCCTGAGTCCCTTGACTGGTTTTTATGGATCCCCTTGATTTTACTGCTGTCGTGTGTGTCCTGCTTTTCTTACTCTTGCTTATGCTCTTTTCAGTCAGAATCCCCTTTAACATTACTTGGAGGTCTGGTTTAGTGGTCATGAACTGCTGTTTGAGAAACGCTTTCTCTTAATGATAGCTTTCTTGGAGTATTCTTGGCTGCAGATGTTTTTCCTTTTAGCCCTTTGAATATATCCTGCCCCTCCCTTCTGGGCTGCAGACTTTGCTGAAAAATCCACTGACAGCCTTATGGGGTTTCCCCTCTATGTAACTGTTTTCTTTTTGCCGCTTTCCATTTTAATTACCACGTATCCCAGTGTGGACCTCCCTGGGTTGGTTTTATTGAGGGCTCTCCTCAAATCCAGAGCCTCCTGGATCTGAATGTTTCCTTCCCCAGATTTGAGAAGTTCTTAGCTTATTTCTTCAAATAAATATTCTGCCTCTTTCTCTTGTCCTCCTGGGATCCCTATTATTGAGTCTTAGGCTTGACAGTGCCACTGAACTGTTTTAATTTTTTGTTGTTTTTTTTGTTTGGCCAGTTTAATTGCTTTCTGTTAACTCTGTCTTCTAGTTCGCAGATTTATTCTGCTTCCTCTGTGTGCTATTTATTCTATCTACTGTAATTCATCATGTTCTTCATCTCTGATTCTTTTTCCTCTCTTTAAGGGTCTCGCTGATGTCTTCCACTCTTTTCTCAAATCCAGTGGGTATATTTATAATCATTTTTTAAAGTTTATTTTTGAGAGAAAGCTTGGGCAGAGGAGGGGCAGAGAGAGGGGGGAATATAGAGAACCTAAGCAGGGATGTGGTGCAGGGGGGTTGGGGGGGTGCTCAATGCAGGGGGAGCTTGAACTCATGATCCATGAGATCCTGACCTGAAACCGAGTTTCATGCTTAGCCAACTGAGCCACCCAGGTGCCCCATGATCATTACTTTAAATTCTTTGTCAGGCATATTTTCTCCGTTTGCTTAGTTCTTTTGCTGTGATCTTGTCCTGTTCTTTCATCTGGGAGATATTCCTCTCTTCATTTTGTCTGTCTGTTTCTATGTTAAGAAAGTCAGCTATGTCTCCTGCTCTTGAGAATAGTGGCCCTATGACGAAGAGGTCCTGTAGCGCCCTGCAGTGTGGTGTCCCCTGTTCACCAGGACCTGGCACTTTATGGTGTCCCCTACATGCAGTGGCTGAGTCACTTTTTCCTTCAGTCCAGTCCTCTTGCAGCGGTGCTTTCTACCTGTTGTATGCAGGGTTTGGTCCCTGTATTGTTAGTGGGCCAGTCTGGGGCTGTCTCGGGCTCAAGTTGAGTGCATCAGACCAGGCATTCGCCAGGGATGTAGTAGCACCAAACTGTAAGGTGTTTTCCCTGTGTTGTGCCAGAGAAGCTTTACCCGGTGCGCCGGGCTTGCCATCAGACCAGCTGCCTGTCCGCAGCCCACGGCTCGGGCTGCAGTCCGATTGGTGTGTGTGGTTATCTTTCCTGCTCCCCACGGCCGGGGTCACTTTGGAGTGGGGCGTGCCGGCGGCTCTTGGGGCTGTTGGCGTGTGACTAGGTTTGTGGCACCGGTTTTGGGTGGGTTTTGGCCAAGAGCATATTGGGGGAGGGGGGTTTACCCCCAAGTGTAAGCAAATGAAGTAGGGAGTGTTGGTACAATGCTGGTTTCTACAGGTGGCTGTGTGTTTATGCCGGGGAGTGGGGCAAGGCGATGGCGTCCGCCAATTCCTTGGGTCCCAGCAGGGTCTCCCAACAATCTCTGTCCATCTGGGGTAAACTACTCTTCCTCCTATGTGCCCCAGGTGGTTTTCAAACTGCTCCTTCTATGCGATCTCTGCCCAGGCTGTTCTGCTGTCTCTTGAAGTGCAAGGACTCAGTTTCCCCATGCCCTCCTGGCTTTCCCAGGGCCAAGCCTGCTAATTATTAAAATTCCAGGTTTAAGTCCTGGTTGTAAGAGCTCAGGACCTTGGGTTCCTCTGGTTTTCCAAGCCAAATATTGTGGGGTTCATCGTCCCTGTGCGGGGCCCCCCCTCCTCCCCTGGTGTGAGCGTCTGTTTTTCTCCCTTCTCTGCACCTGTGGGTCTGTTTAGCTCCCACCTGTCTTCCCTCCCTACCCTCCTCGATGTGGCCTCTGCCCTGAATTCAGTTGTGGGGTTTGTTCTGCCCGTCCTCCAGTCGTTTTCTGGGTTATTTACACTGTTCTGTTACCTGGTTGTAGCCGGGACGAGGTGACCTCAGAGTCGTCTTCTCCGCCACCTTCCCTAGACGTCTGTGTGCTGTTCACCAAACCAAATGACAGGGCCAGCCCAGATTGTAGGGAGGTGGCCTGTGCAGAGGGATGGGAGGATTGTTGGAGGCTCTTCTTGCAGCAGAGAAGCTGTGCTGTATGTAGGTCTCTAACCACCAGCCCATGGACCAGAATCCTCCTCTCCTTGACGTCTTTTTTTTCTGTTGACTTAGAGTCTAGAAAAGTTCCCTTTCTGTGAAAGCTGGGAGAAAATGGCATTCTGCTTGGAGATCCAGCAAGTGTGATCATGCAAAGCACCCAGGGGCCCGGGCTACTGTGTCCTGTAGTCCTGTGGCTACTCGGACTTTCCAAACAGCTGCTCCAACCATTTCTTTGCTACACTTTCTATTCCCTTTCTATTTCTGTACACAACGGCGGTTCGGAGCTCTTGGCCCCAAGTTCTGGTTTGATTGTGGCCGCCTTTAGTGCGCTTACTTGTCCGTGTGACTAAAGACTGTCCCATGTGCCCAGCTAAAGACCGTCCTGCTTGCTTCTCTCATTCTTTGGAAGGCCGTGCACATTTCACTTGCTTGATTTATCACGCGCTCCCCAAACTAGCATCCTGCCAACCTTCTCGTTATTGCCGATGGAGCCAACATTTTCCTTGGCTCCGTAAACCTGTCTGGGAGTGAGTATCGATCTCTCTCTTACCTCTCCTCCGTGCTCCTCTAATCCACCAGATAAGAACAGTCTTGACATGTGCGTCTTCCGTCACTACTCATGCTCAGGCTTCCATCAGCTCATCTCCCACCTAACACAGCGTTCCAGTGATCTCTTCCCCCCCCCCCAACCCCCCATTCTTCCCACAGCTGCTGCTCTTTGGAAAATGCTATTGATGAAGCTACATCCTGTCCCCTCGCTCCCAGCAGTTACTTGTTGCCGGAGACTTGAACTGCTTTTCTGTTGTTCTGGGCCGGTCAGCTGCCACTGCCTGCTCTCTCCCCGTCCCAGACTCAGTAAATACTTTGAGAATTTTTCCCCTATTCTGTTCATTAGAACGCATTCAACTACTTTCTGTGGAACTGTGCTCAAGGCCGAATTGTGGCATAGCTTTGAATGTGTTGGGGTTAGATTTTATTTTGAAGAGTTTCCGAAATGCTCTTTGTACAATGGAGTGGCAGGATGGAAAATCGGGGAGGATGGGGGAGAGTCGGGTGCGTGTTAGTAATAGAATGTTTTGCTAAGGAGGAGACGGATCTGCTTTGAGGAAGTAGCATTCTGGAAATGGATACGTAGCTGGAGTTGTAAAAAGACGTGGGTCGTGGAGCTGTCGGGTGCGAGCCCGTGTGTGCCAACGAGGCACGTCTTAATGATACAGGAGGCCGATAATCTTTGTACAGCTTCCCTTAGGTCTTAGAGGAGGAAACATGAGCTTAGGATGGAAAGAATGATCCTATGTGTATTTCACTTTCTTGCACTTTATCCCCATTTTGAAGAAGAAAGAATCAGCTAAGAAAAATTGCAGTGGACTGAATGAATGTTTGTGCCACCCTCCTCCTGCCCCAGTTCTATGTTGTACTGAATCCCCAATGTGATGGCATTAGGAGGTGAGGTCATGGTGGAGGTGATTAGGTCCTGAGAGCGGAGCCCTCATGTATGGGATTCATGCCCTTAAAAAAAAAAAAAAAAAAAAAAGTCAGCCCTTTCTGCCATGTGATGACACAGCAAGAAGACAGCTGTGAACCAGGAAGCTGGTTCTTCCCAGACATGAAGTCTGCCAGCACCCTGATATTGGACTTCCCAGTCTCCAGAACCATGAGAAATGAGTGAATGTGGTTTAAGCCACCCAGTCTAAGGTCTGGACTAAGCAATCATTCCTACGAAAGTGTCCATTTCTTTAGTTGTGAGATTAAAAAAAATTAACAGGAATACTGTAATCATCAAAAATGTAATACTTGAGAGTCTTGCCTTAAAAACTGGGGGAACCCCCGACACACACCCAAGCCATGGCCTCTCCTCTCTATCCTACTGTCCTGCCTGGAGCACAGTCGTGGTGTGGGAGCAAAATAGAAACCCATGAAAAGCAAGTCCAGGGTCCTTCCAGCCGGAGCTGTTGATGGACATTGTGGGAGCCGAAGAAACCTCTATCTTCAAGTCCTTGTTACTTGACTTTGTAGTTGCCAAATAGATCTTCGAGTTAATAGTACGTTGGGACTACTATGTGCTGGGTGCCTTTTGCACAACTGCCTCATGAGGCAGCCTGTTCTCGCATCTTTGACCCGGGCGAATGGAGGCTGAATGTGGTTGATGAACTTGCCTGAGATCCCACAGCTGGGAGGTGTCTGTCCCTGCCTCTGGGCTTCCGTCCAGGTCAGCCTGACAGCCCCTGTCTACACAGAAGTTTGTGGACAGACCGGAGGAACCCCAGGCGATAACCGGGCGGGTCATTTCGGGCCCTTCGTGGAATCTGGGGGAGACGTCATGAGGTCACCGTGGTCTTCCTCCTGCCTCCCCCCTTTAGGTCTGTGAGCCTCTGCTAGAGACCTGGCTTTGAAGGCAGCTTGCTTCTGGCTGTAGGGACGTGCCTGGGCCGCCACCACTGCTCACAGGCCTTGAGGGGCCATCGTCCCACACCTCCCCTTCCCTCCCCCTGACTCTGTCCTCTGAGCCCCAGGGACACCGCTTGTTCCTGTATCTTTCAGTGCCATGGTCCTGCCTCTGCCTCGTGTGGATTCAGGGGTCGAGACTTGAGGGGAGCAGGCAGCTGTTGGTCAGAAACCCCACTTCTTGGGGAACGTAAGGTGGTTAATGGAGGTTGAGCACATCGGCCACAGGCAGTGTCAGGCTCCGATGGGACCTCGTTACTCAAGAGTACGGTCCGAGGCCTGTGTCTTTAATGTTTGCAACCATGGTGTGGAGTGAACGATACTATACTGGAAAACGGTGACAGCTGGAATAATGCTCAGAAGGGGGGCTGCTGGCTCCTTGTTACTTCCCATCCTGGGCTCACTTCTCCAAACCCTGTGCACGTCTTTGTGAGTAACTGCAGGACAAACTTGCCTTCGGGAGGAATACACGGACCATTCCTAATCTGTCGGCAGTGAGCTTGCCTTATGAAGGAGAAGAGGGTGCCTTGTAGCTTTATAGATGTGCCTTGGAACTTTCATGATAATAGTAAACCCTCTCCAATGGGCAGGACGTGGCAGCTTCCCCGGGCCCCTGGGTGCTTTGCATGATCACACTTGCTGGGTCTCCAAGCAGAATGCCATTTTCTCCCAGCTTTCGCAGAAAGGGAACTTTTCTAGAGGCCATAAAATATGGACACTTGCTCTAAGGAGGTGAGCCTCGGAGCCTAGTTTGGGGTCAGTTGCCCCCTGTTCCTTTGGCATCGCCCCCAGGTTTTCACTACTGCGTTCTGTGCATTGTATCCCTCATGCGATGGTGAACTTGATGAACTCCAGCCCCCACGGTGTTCTTGGTCAGCTAGAGCCGTGTCCCTCAGCTGACAGAGCCACAAAGCAGATGTTCACTAGACCCAGTTGTGAACATCTGGTGAGCAATACGCTTTTCAGCGGGAAACACTCAAGCAGCAAGAGCTTGGCCCGGCATATGTACATGAACTCAGACCTATAAACATGGCTGCTCTGGGGTGTACTGCTCCCAGACATCTAAAGGTTTCCTTTTATTTTGCCTTCAGAAGAAAATCACATCTTCTTGTCTCCACCTAGTGAAGTGATCTGCCCAGATAGTTCTAGGAGCTGAGTTGTTTGCAGTTGGATCTATAAAAGGAGCATAGCCAGATAAATGGTTGGTTAAAAGGATGTGCTATATTCCGACGTTTCAAAGGATTTTCATATCCGGTTGCTTTACTGGTAAGCTTAATCGTGATCATCCAACACTTGGGATAAAAAAAAAAAATTCCTATGGATTCCTTCTGTGATTACAAGTCATCTAGTCTGATGTTTTGGTTGCCGTTAATCATTGGGAGGCTTTCGTGCTAATAAACTGAGTGGAAGTCCACACCTGTTCGGTACCAGAACCAGTAAAATTGGGTTTAAAATGCTGAGACCGGGGCCATCCTCTGTCTCTTGAAGATCGTTATTGGCTGTGAAGTAGGGATGTTTGCCTGGGTCCTTAGGAGTGAGTGTCACTTCAGCTTTGTAGGATTTCTCCCACCGAATCCTGAGAAAATTGCAGTGGAATCTATTTGAAGTCACGGCTAACTTTAGCTACTGGGCTTCTGTAAGTAAATGTAATCCCCAAGAGAGGAAGCCAGTGGGAGGGTATGTAAAAATTCTGACTCTCTTCCTCTTGTTTCTTCTCAGTCTCCTTCACTTTGTTCCTGCCTCAGCTTACCTTTTTGGTACTGTTTTCCAGATTGCTGGTGGGTAGGTCTTAATTGGGAAGAGGTACTTAATTGTGGCAACGTAGGTTAAAGGCCGGGAGCGGAGGCGGGGGGAGGATTTCTGTTGCAGCAGCAGTTGGATGAAGTGTGCCCGTCTTGATAGAGTTGTGCATGTCTTGGGTGTCTTAAAGGAGGTGAGTTAACGTTCTGGGTTTTTTTTTTTTAATGTTTATTTGTGAGAGAGTGTGTGTGTGTGTGAGAGAGAGAGAGAGAGAGAGAGAGAGAGAGAGAGAGAGAGAGAGAGAGAGAGAGAGAGAGAGAGAGAGAGAGCGCGCGCGAGCGAGCAGGGGAGGGGCAGAGAAAGAGGGAGACTCAGAATCTGAAGCAGGCTCCAGGCTCTGAGCTGTCAGCACAGCACCCGACGCGGGGCTCGAACCCACGAACCATGAGATGATGACCTGAGCCAAAATCAGATGCTTAACTGAGCCACCCGGGTGCCCCAGTGTTCTGGGTTCTTACAGTGGGTCTCTCCTCTCAGTCTACAGTCCCATCACCACCCGGAGTGATCTCCTCTGTTCCCATTTTACCTTATCCTCACCTGCCAGACACACATGGTTGGTTCTTTTCTTTCTGCAAAGCTCGGGAGGCCCTGCAGACTCCATGCACACAGCGCGTCCAACACAGAACTTCTTCGAGCCTGGTGTTCTGGATCTGGTTTATGGTTTTCACCACCAAGCTCCCGCTCTCCCGGACCTGTGGCCACGGGAGTTACCTGGTTTTCTCTGCCTTTTGCAGATCTCCAGGCTCACTCAGTTGACACAAAGTCCTGTGCCTCCACCTCATGAGAGTCTCACGAAAGAGAGCTTTCTGTCCATCTCCAGTGTTGCTGAGCTCATGACCTCTTGCCTTACACGTCATCTGTCCCCTTGTTGAGACTGCCAGTCTGCAGTCCCCAGGCTCTGCCTGCCTTTGCCTGGAGACCAGCGCTTAGCCTGGCCAATCCAGTGGTGCCGGTCCCTTACCCACCCCCACCCCCGTCTCCTCCCCCTCCCCCTTCTCAAGCCCCAGCCTCCCCGAACTCTGCCACGGCCATGAAGATGGGTCCTCCAGATCGGGACCCTTGAGAGTGAAAATGCTGTTGACAATTACCCCGATATCATAGGCTAACATGGAGACTGTCCAGGCAAATCAGGACACCCGTTCACTCGATGGTGCCTCTTCCTTGGGGATCCCCTTCCCACGCATCCAGCAAATTCTGACTATCCTTAAAACTTGGCTCAGCTATTACCTGCTCAGTGCACCCTTCTGTAACCAGAGAAAAATACTAGTTTTGTCTTTTGGGCTTGAGGTTGCTTTCTCATGCTGTTCTTCAATCATGTGTGTGCGCTGTGTCTCACAGAGAGTCTCTCCCCACGCCCCATGACTGTGGGCCCTGTGACCAATTGTAAGAACAAGATTTCTCCTCTGCGTCCCTAGAGTCATGCCCAGTGCCTGGCACTTGGGAAGTGGTAAATCTTGGTTGAATTAAAAACATTAAAAAAAAAAAAACTCCTCGAATTTGGAGCCAGGTTTCCTGCTGTCGCATACCTCAAGTATCACGTGACCTGGTGTAATGCTGGCCAAGCTTGCCTCCAGGCTTTTACATTTGTCCTGACTTCTGGCCTCCAACCTGTGCTTTGGTACTTAAATGTCCTAATCCTCCTGAACCTACTCTGATATTATGATCTCTTTATATATTAGCATATCTTTGACGTCACGCGGTTCTCATACTCGGTAATTCCGTATCTGGGTGACTGTTAGTCCGTTCCCCCTAACCCCCACCCCCTGCAACTAGACTGTTAGCACAGTGAGGAAAGAAGCCATCTGTCTGTCCTGGCCACCTTCCTACCCCAGTGGCTGGCATTAAGGAGGCAGTCAACAATCAGGGCGTGGGGATAGGGTCAGTTCTTGTTATCTGTGGATTACGGATTTGCAAATTTATCTGCTTGCTGATATTTATTTGCAGCTCCCCCCAAATCCATGCTCGTGGGGCATCAGTGGTCGTTCGAAGTCCTGTGTAGAGTAGTGAGAACTTGGTCCTGATGAGCACGTTCCCAGCTGAGGGTGAATGAGACGTCTGTTGCCTTTTGACACTCCTCCTGTAAACAGGCACCTGTGGTCTCAGTGCTGGGTTTTCCATAGTTTTGTGGTTGGTGATTTCACTGTTTGAAATGGGACCCCAAGGATAGTGCCACGGTGCTGTCTCATGCTTCAAGGCCCAGGAGGCTGTGGTGTGTCTTACAGGGGGGACCCAAGCCTTAGGTAAGTCTTGTTCAGGCATGAGTTAGTGCGTGCTGTTGGTTGTGAATTCATTGTTCCTGAGTCAACAATATTTGCTAAATAAGGGGTCTTTAAACAGGAACATAAAACAAGGTTATGTAGCAGGCGGTTGACAAAAATGTGACCGAGTCTTGCAGGAACCTGATGGTGTATTTCCCCCCAGTAGCCGTGTATTTCCCCCCAGTAGCCGTGTATTTGCAGATTTAGTGTTCGTGGCAACCTTCCAGAACACAATTATGGTACATAAGGAAAGCTGTAGGAGCCCCATTTCTCGGGGAAATTAAAGCTCTGAGAATTTGAGTGTCTGGCATCAAAGCAAATTGCTAGCGAGTGCGAGACCTGAAGCTTTCATTCAACAAATATTGAGCCACTACTGGGTCAGGCACTGTGCACATTTGACCCTCGAGATCCTTCACCCCCGAAACAAATGGATGTGAACAGAGTTTCTTAACTTTTTCAGGAAATTATTATAAATAAAGCAGTCCCACAAATCACCGAACTCCTTTTGAGCTAGACCAAAAATATTTACTGTGTGTTTTTCGTCTCCAATCTGCAGGTCCATAGAGACGCCTGTTAGATGGCCATGTTGTTTTTTCAAGTTGCAAAATTTTCCAGATGAATTCCACAATGGGAGTATGTTAGCCGTATATTGTTGGAACATCTCCAGGGAAAATAGCTTTGGCCGAGGGGGAAAAATACACATTAAAAAAAAAAAATCCCATTGCATGATCAAGTCATCATGGGAGGAAATAGTTTACAAAGATGTATTTATTTATACATTTCCCCTTAATCTGCCAGGTATTGAGATGTCTCAGCAAAAAAAACCAAAAACCGTTTGTAAATCTGTGGTTAGCCCTTTGGCCATGGGATTGTGAAGTTATTCTAATGAGAGACTCGTTCCAGCTGATTACTTGCCTGAGACTAAATTTCTAAGCTTTTCAGGAGGGTTTTTTGGATTACTTCATACCCTTTTTGAAAAGCCTTGTGGGTGTTGAGCGCTCCTTTCTTCGTAGAGACAGAAAATGGGGACAACGTCTTTGACCTAAGTGAGCCATACCGTGTAAATTTCCCTTTGAAGGAGAAATCCACAAAGAACACCGAGAACTGTCAAAGCTGAGAACCTGTGCTGTATTTCTGCGGTGTGGTTTAAATAGTTAATACACCCCAAATGTTTAGTCTTCGGCTCAGGGAGCCTTTACCCTCTGCACATGCATACCCAGAACATTGCAGGGGGAATGCTCTGAAGAGTGACTTCAGTATTTAGGAATTGGAGCGCGGTCACTGAGAATATTCAGGCTCTATAAGCTGTCCGTCTCTCTCTAAAGGGCATGGTTGTCTCCCTCATGTGTTAGACTGAATGATCATTTACTAACCTAGTTGGGTCTATACTTCTGGTGTCTGTGGAAAGGTTCATGTTTCCACGCAGGGCTTTAGCTAGGGTGTAGCCTGCTTTTGCTTGAATCAGGAAAAGGCATCCTGTACCGCTGTACAGAGGGGTCCTGAGTCCTGGAGAGGCCGCCGAAGTGGACATAAGGAAAATAATCATGGACTCTAAGAAACAGAGGACGATGTTCCCCAGGGAAGGGACTGGGGATAAAGGGACTCCGTGTCCAGAGAGACTTAGGACTGCAGAGATTTCTGCACTCTGTTTTGTCTCTACAACTGTCTCACTTTACAGATGAGCAAACTGTCTAGGAAACTTTCATCTGGGTGTTGGATCCTATATAGCCCCTTGCTGGCGGTGGGGACAGTTTCTGCCTCAGTCCACTCGGAAGGGAACTTCTGTTCTTCTGCGTCCGTATTAACACAGCCGCATGGCAGTGGGTGCTGTGGCCAGGCCCAGCCATGGGTCCTGGGACCCTGGGTCTCCAGAAATCCTGACCCGGTGGTCAGGCACATCCCTAGCGTGGAACTGCTTTCTGGCAACATACTGGACATGACCGATTTTGTCTCCTGTCCTTTCTTTCATTTCGGCATGCAACGAATTGTAGTTGCTAAAAGTACAACCAAATTACTTCTTGAAACTCTTTGAAATGCTGGGAGTCAGTTTCTTCCTGCCCACGTCCCCATTTTTAAATTAAATTTTTTTTAATGTGGGAGAGAAAGCATGAAGTAGCACTTTCTAGAAATAGCTGGTTATTCGAAAGCCCTGTAAGAAATCTGTTAAACGGTGTCTGTACCGGCTTCTCCTGTTCAAAGTCGGCTTCTGTTTAAAAGAACTGAGCACCGTTTTTGAAAAACTTAACATATTAAGAGTGTTTATAGAATGTGCTCCAGCTTCAGTGTGGGAGGCCCCATTTCCTTATAGAAATTCTGCGGGAACCTAATCCTCAGTCACGTGGAACCTTTCTCCAAGGAGATCGGAGGACTCGTTCTTATTTCCTGCCCTCCCCACCCCCAGCTCTGTAATGTGCGTGGAAGCCACGCGGAGGAGCGCGTGGCTTGCATCGGCTCAGCTTGCTTTCCTTTCCCATTTTGAAAGATGACCTGTGGCATCACGGGCACCGATCTCTGCTGACGGAAAGATACATTGGCTGAGCCTTTCTGATGATACAGTGCTGAGCAGCACCCCCTTTTTTTTTTTTTAATACTAATTTTTGAGAGCGAGAGCATGAGCAGGGGAGGGGCGGAGAGGGAGACACAGAACCCGAGGCAGGCTCCAGGCTCTGAGCTGTCAGCACAGAGCCTGAACCCACGAACTGTGAGATTGTGACCGGAGCCGAAGTCAGACGCTGAACCAACTGAGCCACCCAGGGGCCCCGAGCAGCACACCTTCTTTCGTGGATGTGATTCCTTAACAGTCAAGGGTAGGTAGTATCGGGTGTAACAGGTGTTTGTTGCATGCTAGCTATGTGCTCAGATGCCATTATGTGCTCCCTATGTGTCTCAACTTCCTGAGTCCTCACGGTAGCCGAATGGGGGAAGTAACGCCGATCTCCGCATTTTACAGATGAGTAAACTGACACACAGCTTGGCGGCCGTGCCCAAGGTCACACGGCTTGTGTGCCTCAGAGGAGTTGCCAAATTGGGCCACCTACCTCCACAGTCCACGCGGCTAGCTTCTCTGGTGTACTGCATCCAATAGCTATAGTGTGGCCTTTTTACAACCGAGTTGTATATAGGGTCTTTCACATAACAATTATTTCTTCATCAGACATTTTTTTTTAAGTAGGCTCCACACCCAGCATGGAGCCCAGTGCAGGGCTCGAACTTACAACCCTGCGATCAAGATCTGAGAGCAAGAGCCACCCAAGTGCTCTTCTTCATCAGACTTTAATTTTAAGTAAATGTTTGTCTTACTTTGTATTAGAGAGCACGTGAGCAGGGGGAGGGGCAGAGAGAATCTGAACTCATGAGGAATGAGATGGTGACTTGAGCTGAAGTCGGATGCTTAACAGATTGAGCCACCCAGGTGCCCCTCTTCATCAGATTTTTTTTTCAAATTACAATTTGGGGTGCTTGGGTGGCTCAGTCGGTTGAGCGTCCGACTTCAGCTCAAGTCATGATCTCACGGTTGGTGGGTTCGAGCCCCGAGTTGGGCTCTGTGCTGACAGCTCAGAGCCTGGAGCCTGCTTCGGATTCTGTATCTCCCTCTCTCTCTCTCTCTCACCCTCCCCTGCTCCCACGGGTGTGCTCGCGCACGCGCGCTCTCTCAAAAATGCTCTAAAAAAACATTAAAAAATTTTTAAAAAATTTACAATTTTATGACAGATCATATTAAGCCTTTAGATTGGTGTCCTCAACAGTCTTGCAACCCAGATAACCTGCAGAGTCTGTGAGGGCAATCCTTTCTTGTTAAGGAGGATTCTGAGTTTGGTGTCCCTTGTATAGGGGGACAGCTGCTGTGCAGTGTCCTGCCCCGCTCAGGTCGGATGAGAATGGAGGGATGACCTTTGTCCCGGGGGGCTCTATGCTCTCTCTCCTTTTTCCCTGGGAAAGCTGCTGGGTTCTTGGTGTTCCTTGGCTGTTCATTCCTCACCGCGGAGCTGCCTCTCCCGTCCCAGGTGTGCCTTGAACCTTGAACTCCTTCCTGTCTCACGTCTTGTTCCCTGCAAGCTTTGCTGATAGCTCGGCTAGATCTGAACCACCTTGTGTTGCAACACAGGTAAGTGGTTGGTGGCTTTTGATGTGTCTACACAGGACTGCTAGAGATAATGGGACCAAGGAAATGAAAGGCTCAAGGTCGACTTTCAGGCTGTGAAAGACCAGGAGTGGAGATATTTGGGGGGCCTGTCCTGTCCGTGACCCCAGGGTTTACTCCGGGAAGCTTGTAAACCACGTGGGATTCTAGACGACTCCCCTTCCCAGCTGTCAGGGTTTCTTGTCCCTTTCAGGGTTTCTGGGCTTGACTAATGGCAAACTACAGTGGCTTCCTGGTGCGAAGCGCCCAGATATAGAGGCTTTTGGGGTCCTCTCCACACTCCACTAAGACTTGGTGGTGGTGTAAAGGAGTGCTGAACCCATAGTCGCTTCTGTAGCAGAGGAAGCCTGTGAAATTAGCATTTGGTATATAGGAAACTTCATGCCTCAGACAAAATAATAAGCCTTGTGTTTACAACTCCATCACTAAAAATGCCGACCTCTTAAAATATATTAGTTAGCCAGATAATTGCCCCACTAGATACACATGTGAATAATTAGGCCCAGATGCCATTCCTGACCACGAAGAACAAAAACTAATGGCCTGGCATTCATGTCCTCTGAGCGGAGTCCTTAAATTCTCCCTTTGTACAACTAATTTAAAGCCATGGCTCACTGGAAGGCAAATTAACCTCCTTCCCTATATTGCAGACGAGCAATGACCAAATACCCTAGAAAAGAGTGTTAAAGTCGTTGCTCTGCCAAGATATAATAGAACTTAAAATACTCCTTCAAACATTCTACAGTTAAATGACCCACAACCATGAATGCTGTGTAGGTTTTTAAAAAATTCTTCTCTTTAAAAATAGTACAAAAAATAATTGGCTTGCTTTTTTCATTAAGTATGAGAGTGTTTCGGTGAACTCTTGTGCCCTTTGAAACCTTATCCCGTCCTATTGAGACGAACACTCTTCTTTCTGATTCACTTGAAACCGACCTGCTTTTTGGAAATCTAATTGTAAAATTATAGTGTGCAAGTTCACTTCTGTGGGAATGGTCCTTTTTTTTTTTTTTTTTTTTTTTTAAGACTCTAAAGCAGAAATTATATTTAGGATACCTTCTTGTCCCTGCCTTTTCCTCCAACCTCTTGTGTTCTGTAATCCGGGGCATCACATTCAAAGTAGAGTCAACATTTGGAATAAATCAGCAGACCAGATTGCTTACAGGTTTGGGAAAGCATCCCAGACTTGCTATATGAGGCTTCATTAAAAAAAAAAAAAAAAAAGTGAACATGGGTTCTTTGCTTTGAGTGATTGTGTGTGTTTGGTGTATTCAGATGGGGCTTTAATGTCTGGCGGAGCGGCAGTCCTGAGGACTCTTGTGATGCCCAGTGGCCTCTTGTGAAGACGGGCTGTGGCCAACAGCTGTGGCCGGCCGGCTCTCTGCAGCCCCCCAGCCTTTTGTGGGTGTTTGGACTCTGAGGAATCCTGTTCTATCTCGGGGATTGGCAAACAGTTCTTCCGCTGCAGGCTTTTGTAAATAAAGTTTTACGGGGACATAACCATACCTATTTCTTTACATGTTGTTTATGGTTTCTTGCTACAAAAGGCAGAACTGAGAAGTTGTGGGGGAGAGACCGTGTGGCTCATAAAGCTCCAAGATTTAGTATCGGGCCCTTTACGGAAAAGTTGCCAAGAGACATTAAAAAACAAATTGGATCTAGCAAATCCTTGAAGCTGGTCTCCTTATGACACTCACTGCCTTTCTTTTCAGTGGCTCAGCTGTTCTCGATTTTTTCCCTTCCCTCGCTAGCTCCCGATGGGGAGCTGTGTGACCGGGGGCTGCCTCTCTCCTACTGACCTGTGGTCACAGGCTTTGCCCTTGGATTTCCATGTTGAATGGAGCCCGTCAACGTTGGTCACAAACTAACATCTATGAAGAGCCCACACCTGATGGTCAGGCTCCCTTTGTTCAGGGACGGCCGTGTCCAGAATCCCGGAGGCTGAGGGACTGCCCAAGGTCGCATGTCCAGGTGGTGGCTGTCACGGTCTACTCTGGGTCTCTGTGCCCTTGTTCCAGTTGCTTTCCTACCGTGTTGCTGCCACGCCCACACCGGACGTGTGCTGTTAGCTTGTGCGTCACGTGAACATTTTCTTCATTTCTGCCGTATATGACTTTATAGCAAGTTGGCAAGAGGGCGATCCGTGCTCAGAAGAAAAAGCAAAAAATCTCGTTAATGCTGGATATATATAGTTTTCTCCTTCACTGTTGATCAGGGCGGCACGCAGCCATTAAACAGAATGGAGCATTTTTAACTCTATCAGTAATTATAATTCTAACCACTTTTTTCCAGCCTAGTTGAAAACCATCGAATTGGGCCTCTTTCTTTCTTTGTACTATTCTAGCGATGCCGAATGCTTTCTGGCTACCTATGTAATCTCTGGAATCCGTGATATTAGGCGTTAATGTCTCTTATGGAGCTGATAGTTTTGCTCACGAATCCACTTCTGGTAGGATTTCCTCTTTTCTCCTCAGGAAGATCAGTATTAAATGGAATAGTAACTACTACTTACTTTTGATTTTTGAATTACACTAAGATGAGCCCAGTGGAAAGCAGTGCTCTGTGGAGTTTTCGAATTTTTCCACCCTTGTGCTGTCCATGTGGGCTCTCTTATTCTCTTGGGAGCATAAAGGGGCGTTGACGTTGAGAATGAATTTTGGCGCTTCTGGGAAGACTTTGGGCAATCTTCTCCAAGCTTTGGACTCCTTCTCGATAAATTAGAACTAATGTGCTAATAGGAATGTTGTGAGAAAAGCAGAAGTGAGTGAAAAAGCTATGTGATTGATTACATCGTTTTCTGTTTGGATAAAGCAATGAGGCCTCAAATATGTTTGGTTAAGCAGGTGGACTTTTAATAAAAAAAAAAAAAAAAAGTGACCAGCTTGCATTTCCCCTAACTTGAGTATGAAGAGTTTTGGTGTCTCCTTCCCTGAAAGAGTGACCTTCAGCTGTGTTCAGGGTGTCTATGAAACGCCTAGACTGGTTCTTACTGGGCTCCCTGGGGACAAGAGGGATGATTGCCAGCTCCTTGGGGATTGTGGAGCAAGAACAATGTCGTTCTTTGAGAGAGCTTGGAGGAAAGGGGAGGACGTTAGTGGGAATGTTTTGTCCAGGCTCATGCCACAAACCTACGCGATGATTTTTGCGGAATGTAGGGGGTGAGGGGCTGAGAAGTGAAATGGTTAGAACAGTCTGACCCCGTGTCCTTTTCAGAGTTTTCTATAAGAGCACCTTTGCAATGGGACTGCATCAAACAATGGAACTGAAATTCCTTCAAGTGGAGAAATGGCTTTCTCGCTTCGTTTGAAGCCTGCCTGTTTCTTCGCTTTTTTTTTTTTAACCCTATTGTCACAAAATACTATTTTTAGAGACCTAAGCTTCATTAAGGGCTGTAGCATTTTATTCTGGGTTAGGTATTGCCCATTTTAAAGTCAAAAGGAAGTCTGTGTGTGCGTTGCCTTTACTGAGCATTGAAAACATGCAGAGTGAGCCTAGGTCTCCTCCAGGCTCACGCTAGACCCCTGCCTCCAGGACAGACCCACTGCCGATGATTGGCAGCACCTGTGGCCAGATTCCTCTGGGGGAGGGGGTGCCCTCATAGCTTGTTCACCCATCAGTGACGGCAGAGGGCAGAATTTCCCTTGAGTCTTTGATTCCAAGGTTGAGACCCCTGGGAGAAAGGCATGTTCTAAAATGATATAGCGCTGGATTCCCCCCCCCCCGCCCCCACTTGTTTTCCCAAAGCTGAGATTTACATCAGTGACAGGAAGGGGTCCTGTGCGTTAGTCTGAAGGCACACGGTGATATCTCTAGCCGTGCTGTGTAAATTGTGTACCTCCTACCCACCTCCGTTTCTCCCTGAGGGTAGGAAAACTGCTATGCATACAGCTGCAGAAGATTAAGCTCGCTCCTGTCAATCACTCCATCTCCCGGAAAGATCCTTGCTCTGAGATGTGCTGAGCTATAGCTAACAGATGGTCTGATTCCCAGGGGGGGAAAAAGTGCAGAGTAATCGGGTTGGTTCTAGGAATGACTGCCAGCCTTATCACTTGTAGAAAGAACTTAAACTCAATCTAAAGGGGAAAACGGCACTTGGCATGCACTCTTGGCAACACCTGCCCCAGAAAGGGTAGTGGTGGGTTTTTTTGTCTTAAAAATGCCTGGTTTTGTTTCCTAGCAAGGCAGCGTGTACACGCATTTTTGAATACTTGCAGCAAACCCCAGTGTCATGCGGCTCATCTTTTTAGATTTGCTTTGTTGTCCAAAGAATTATGTAAACGGTCTGTCACTCACCGCCCCCCCACCCTGCCCCGAGCTCAGACAATACTGCAGTTGGTGCGATCCTGAGGGTCCTTTTCTTTCTGTAGCCTGGGTTTGGCTCCTTCTGTTTATGCCTCTGGAGAAGTGGAATAGGGTAAAACGTCCTCACAATCTAGGGTGAGGTTAAGAAATCCCATGTAATATGGGGTGCTTGGGTGGCTCAGTCGGTTAAGCATCCAACTCTTGATTTAGGCTCAGGTTGGGGAGTTTGAGCCCCGCATCAGGCTCTCCGCGGTCAGCGCAGAGCCTGCTTGGGATTCTTGCTCTCTGTTCCTCCCCTGCTTGTGTGCTAGTGTTTTCTCTCTCTCTCTCAAAAAAAAAAAAAAAAAAAACCCCAAACAACCAAAAAAACAATTTCCACACAATGTTCAGATTCATTAGCTGTCCATGCCAGGAAATAGTCCATTCTTGGAAAATTCACCATTGCCCCTTACGTGCTGTCGTTTCTCAAACTACACTAGAGTCTGTTTCTCGAGGTTCTGTGGCTGCTTCCCTTATCCAGACAGGGAATCGGTTTCCTTCTACTTGATTTGTCCCTGCTCCCTGTTGACCACGGAACGCTAACCCCATTTCCGACTGCAGTGACTTCCCTGGTGCGGTTTGGGTGCGGAGGTGGAACTTACAAGGCAGTGGGAGTGCAGGAAGCTCATGGTAAACAACGATGCTCGCAGCCAAGAGGGGTGGCCGTTAGCTCCGAGCTGGAGAGTGGGCTCGAGGGAGAAGCGTGGTTCTGGAATGTTTGGGGAGCGTTCCCAGGGCATCAGAAATGCTTGAATGTGCAAATTCCAGCCGGGATAATA
>CM053566.1:71946089-72110708 GCA_028646485.1 Cryptoprocta ferox | reverse complement strand
CCCTTCCCCCCCCCCCCCCCCCCCCCCGTTTCCCATGAACTCCTTGAAGCAAGTCTTCCATGGTTCCTTTTCTCCCACTGGACAGAGCTCTGAGCTCCTTGATGGTGGCCTTGGCTTGGTCACCCATGGAGCTGACACACCGAGACCAGAGTAGTCCCTGCCCTGTGCACGTGCCCTGTGCAGGCTTGGGTTTGTGACCCCTTTAGCTCCTCTCCCCCGCCCCAAGTTTTAGTGAGCAAGGAATGGAAGGGTGTTTTTCATTAATGCTGAACAGTAGCTGAAAAGGTTGCAAGAGTGTACTTTGGAATCCGCAAGATGTGGATTGTATCCAGACTCTCCCACTCCTTAGTCACGGGGGCGGTGGGTCCCCTCAGCCTCTCAGAGGCCCAGTTTCCCCATCGATAAAATGATTAAGAGGCTGAAATAAGCTAGTGCGTGTAAAAGGCCTGACATGTATAATTAAAGTGCTCGATTAATAGCAGCTACTTCTTGGCCTAAAGCATTAACTTATAAATGACTCATTTCAGTAAAGCTGTGGAGGGCTGGGTGTGGATGGTCCTGCACTTCATTAGATCAGTGGGTGAAGGTAAACCGTGCCTCTGACTGCTGAACGAGTGGAGTGGATTTTCTGGGCTCATCTAGCTGACCGAGGAAGTCCTGGTAAGGGACTGGAGGGGCTGAGCCCAGAGGCATGACCACCAGGCTCAAAGCGGCAGTGCACAGATCTCCTCCTCCCCAGGATACGGGGAGGGATGGAAGTTTCCTGAAGTCTCTTGTGTCTTAGTAACTAAACAGTAATAGCATGCTGTATTTGATGAGATGCTTCCTGTCCATTATTAGAAATACACATAAAGTTTTAGAAAAACGTCTTGATGGGCCACTATCTATTGGGGTGTGGATGGAAAGGGGGGTCAAAAAGTACAGACTTCAGTTATAAAACATCATGGGGATGTAATCTATAGCACGGTGACTACAGTTAATACTGTATTGTAGGGGGCGCCTGGCTGGCTCAGTCAGAAGAGCCTACAACTCTTAATCCTTGGGGTTGTGAGTTCACTTCCCACGTTGGGTGTAGAGATTACTCCAAAATAAAAAATATAAAAACACGTTTGAGAGTTGCTAAGAGTAGATCGTAAAAGTTCTCCTCACAAGAAAAAAATTCTGTAACTATGGTGATGGGTATAAACTGGATCTTGATCATTTTGCAATATACATAAACATCAAGTTGTACACCTGCAGCTAATCCATGCCAATTATACATGTCACCCCAATAAAACAATAGAAAGTGACTTTATATGAATGAAATTTATCACACGAAAACCATGGAATTGTGTGCCAAATAGAAAACTGAAAATTCCGTCCTTCCTCCCAAGTGTCCAGTTGAATTTGCATATTTTAATCAGATCACCGTTCACAGGTGGAGGGGCAGATTATATACACAACACAAGCCTTTCCTTTCTTGACTCTGGATTTCTGGTAAGTGCTAGGACTTTTTAAAGAAACTAACGTGCACAGGCGCTTTCCGCCAGCCCTGTTAAGAGGAAACCTTGTAGAAAACTACAGAGGTAGGAAAACATCCAACAGAGGTAGCATTATTGATGTTTGGTGCATATTCTCCCAGTTTTCTCCCTGTCTGTGTGACTGTACGCTTGGGCTCATATATACATTTTTTTTTTGTACAGTGAATATTTCCTGTCTCATGCAGCCATTAAATAAAAAAAAATTAATACAGAATAGGTGTTTTGGGGAAGACTTCATACGTTCATTGTGAACATTTTAGTGCTGACTTTGTTAATACATGGTGGATATTTTTTGGCAGAAATGAAATCAAATGTAAACCGGGATTAAAGAAAAGAGCTGGGAAGCTGTTTTTTTTTTTTTTTTTTTTTTTTGGTTAATCTAGCATCAGCATCAACTTTTTGCATTTCTGTTAGATAAAATCAATGCAGTAAATTCCTTCGAGGATCCATGCTCTGTCCTCAGGACCACAGAATGATCCAAGCCTATTTCATGGTCTTGCCAAGGCTGGCAGTCCCTGGTGTGTGTTTCAGGGTTAACCTGCACTCAGAATGGCTTTCTGGGAGGAAATCCTCGGGGGACCTGGCCACCATCCCAGGTTCTCCCGTGGCCGTGTGGCACTGGTGGTCCATTCACAGCTGGGCTGCTGGCGGAAGTGGATGGGTCAGTATTTCATCAGTAACAGCCTCACTGCACACCAGGGCCCTCCTCAGGAAGGAAAGTTTTGAAACCGTTGCTACATAAGACTGAATAAAACAGTCTCAGATGTTATGAGAGGTATTTACACTTTTAGCTTTTAGGGCGGTGGTTCTTTTTTTTTTTAATTTTTAAGTAATTTCTACATCCAACATGGGGCTCAAACTCACAACCCCAAGATCGAGTCATACACTCCATGAACGGAGTCAACCAGGCACTCCTAGGGCCGCTATTCTTAGGTGGGTCTGTGGCCTCGTATGGTTAAGGGTCAGAATAGCTGGCCACATACACATGTAATTTCTGCATGAATTTCACAGGGTTTGTGGTCCCCTAAAATGCTAGCTTGTTCCCAAGTTGAAGTTTTGCTTTAGATACTGTAAGCTCTAACACATCCGTGCTTCCTCACCAGCATTCTCTGGACGCTGGCCACAGCTTCTCTGACCATGCATGCTCCCCAGTGAGTTCTGGGCCACCCACTTCTTGGTTAGGATCCTCTCTTCCTCCAGGTAGTCTTTTTGGGTGGGACCCTGATTCCTTCCCGAAGTCTGTATCTGACCCACAGGAAACTTCGGTTCCTTGACCCTGACAAATTCTGAGAATGGTCATCTGTCTCGTTAGCCTCTTAGCCATCCACAGTGTGATTCCAGCACCAGTCACTGTGCCCTACAAACTGCCATGGACACTTCCTGCCTGGGACCCCTCCCACTTGGTAAGGGGAGAAGGGTGGATCCCTTAGCTTTCTCCAAAGACATTCCCTATACCTCTCAAACTACCCCACTTAATGTCCCACATGGGGTGTCTACAGTGTCTTTGGAATAAGGGGGATGGGCCTGGCCACGGATTTTGTCCCAGTTTATGGACCATCTGAGACCAAGTATTTCATTGTAACATCTCAACCTAGATTGCTCTTCCTACGGCCAAGTGTTAGGGACCTCAGTGGCATGGGATATAGGAGGGAATACCTTTTGTATTAGGAGGAGGTGCTTTGGAATGATTCTGGAAGGAAGCAGGTAGCCTTTAAATCTTGCTCTTCTCCTTCTGAGAAGAAGGGCCTTGTCCAGCATCAGATGACATTTTTATGACCTCATAACTGCATGTGTTAAATATCCAGTTGTAAAATCCTGGTTCTCAGAAGCCATATGTGAATTTGTGACCTTCCCAGGATCTGTAAACCAACAGATGACTTACATCGGGTAGCTAATAGAGCATTTTGATGGGCATAATTTTGCATCATTATTTATATCTAGTTGAAAAAGCGGAGGAGAACAAGAATTTGATATCAGCTTTTTCACTGATAACTTGCGGGAAGCAGGAAAATCTCTGGGCTTTAATTCACTTGCAGATGATGCTCTGTTAGGAATTGGCAAGGACATTCTTAGTGGGGAGGTGGCTTGGGATACAGAATCGTTTTCCCTCAACCTCCCCCGCATTCCAGCTGGGAGTTATAAAATGGAGGGAAGGATAAGAAGTGTTAGGGAATCATGCAAATGCATAAACATTTCAGCACACATTGAATCAGATTCACTTTTCCTTAGCTAGTTCTTGGAAAGGGCAAATGGTTGTTGAAACGGTTACATGGGCATTCAGTTAAATCAGCGTTCTTCTGAGGGTGATGGTTCTGTAGAAGTAATGCCTGGGAAAACTGGGGAGCCTGTACCTCTTTGAGGACAGATTAAAATGGCTTCCCAGCATAGACTCTGGGAGGGGTACCCTCCACAGAGCATAAGAACGCCAGACTTGTACACATTCGGTCAATAGAGACCCATAGAGATTATCCAGGTCGGTGTGTCTCAAAAGGTCTTCCACAAAATCCTAACCCTGTGGGATGTTACAGAGGGGAGAAAGGAAGGAACTTTGGGTTAGATATGTTTGGGAAGCAGTACTTGGATCTCTCACCTGGACATCCGTGGTAAACTTGAGCATATTCAGTCTGAGAAGACTTGCAGTTTAGAAACTTACTTAGCTGGATTAAGGAAGTGTGTCCCTGAATTGCTTGGTCAAGGAACACCCTCTACCCAAAGGACTTGTGCATTTGGGATCTTGGGTGGCCCATGCTTTGGAAGGTTCTAAGCTACCAAAGCAGCTGCTATGATTCAAAATGCTTTGGAAGCTCTGGTTAAAATTGCCTTCAAACACTGGAGCATTTGCTCAAGCAGCTTTCAGATTCAAAAATTGGATTTATTTTGTTGAGTTCTAGAAATATTAGGTATTCTGTTTCCTCTTGAGTCACTTTTTATTAAGTCGAATTTCCCTAGGAATTTAAGTTTCCATGATTTGCTGGTTTTTAAATTGATACATATGAAATTATTATATAGAATGCCCCATTTTTCATTCTTAATATTGTTTATCTTCTGTTTCTTTATTGAGCTCTCCAGAGGTTTGCCCATTTGTCTTTTCAAAAAAAAAAAAAAAAAAAAGAACTTTGCTTAAAATTTTTTCTTTGCACTTTTGTTTTGCCTTCTACTGCTTTGGTCACTATCTAATTTTATGTTTTGTCTTTTATTCACTTTTGGATTGACTAAAATTTTAATACCTGCTTTGTTAGTAATTGATAAACAGTGAACGAGTTTTCTTTTTTCTTTAAGTAGTTCTTTTCACTGTGCATTTTTAGTGAAACTTAAAGAATCCTTAAATACTAAAATGAGAATAATGTGAAATGAGACTTCATAGCCCTGAAGACGTACTGAAGAATATGAAAAATTGATTCGTTCATGTTTGCGTAATACAAAATGACCTTGATTTATGATTGCATGTATCTGCTCCAAATACACTGCTGGGATTGAATTTTTTGGTATTCGTGTACAAACTACTCTCCATTCTCGATCACTTTTTTATCCATAAATGTGTACGAAGAGGGGAAACCCTGCACATAATTACATTATTCTAGCATCCATTGAAAGTTCTTTTTCTCAAGACTTTGTATTGTAGAATTCTACTGAGGAATATGCATCCAAGCATCATTAGATCAGTCGGGGACATCACACCAAAGATTAATGTTTCTTTGCACATTTAATGTAAGACACTCTAAAGGTAATCAGTGTCTTTACCCTCTCAAATTTTAAGGTCACTACCTCCCAGCATAAATGCTATTCTTAACCTGCATTTTAATTCTTCGTATTCTCATTTCTGACTAGTTCGGTAGTGGTGTTAGTTTTGCAGTCATTGTTTTCTTATATGTATCCACATATATCCAGTATCATTGCTCACTGTTTCTTCTATCTGTAAACTTTTATGTGGGGTATTCTTTCCAAGGTGCGTCTTCTGGAAATTCTTTTAGTGAAATAGAATTGGTGGTGGTAAATATTCTCAATTTTGTTTATAAATGTTGATACTCTATCCTTGAAAATGACCTTTTCTTTCTTAAAAAATTTTCTGAGTGGGATAAGGCTTCCTCCGTCTGGGTTCCTATCGTGTTTTGTAATTTTTGGTTGTGAGCTCTTGTCCCTCGAATCTTGGAATATTTAAGGCCTGGGAGAAAGTTTTCCTTCAGAGAGAATTTGTGGTCCCACTTCCAGATGCCTATACCTGTGACTACTCGAAAAGACGTTTATTGCTTGCGCTTTTCACCCAAACCTGCTTGAATCAAAATGTCCTAAATGCTTTTTACCTTATTGTCTCTTTTGTCTGGTTTTAAATTTTTTTGTTTATTTTTGAGAGAGAACAAACACAAATGGGGAAGGGGCAGAGAGAGAGGGAGACACAGTATCCGAAGCAGGCTCCAGGCTCTGAGCCATCTGCACAGAGCCCAATGTGGAGCTCGAACTTTCAAATAGTGAGATCATCATGACCTGAGCTGAAGTCAGACACTTAACTGACTGAGCCACCCAGGTGCCCCTCTTTTGTCTGATTTTAATATAGCTTTTCCCCCATCATCTTCACTCTGCCCCCTTTTTCTAGGTCTTCATTTTATGTGTGCCTTTTCTAAGGAACACCTAGTTAGCTTTAGTTTTTTAAAATGTAATATGACTCTTTAAAAATACATTTTGACTTCCAGTATTGTAAAAACTATTTCCTCCATCTCATTTTGTACTTTCCTATTATGTTGCTTCCTTTTGACTTTGATGTCATTGGATTTTTTTATTTAACATATTTTCCCTCTAATTTTTGTTTTTTGAAGTTAAACCTATTTCTAGTCATTTAATGGGTTACTGTTAAATGTGCACACTGACCTTGGAGTCTGTCATTAATACTTTTTTCTTTCTGAATAATACAGTATTTTGTTAGAATACTGTAATTTTGATCATACCTTCTATAAGTTTTGATCAGGGTTTTAGATCTTTGTTCTAATCCCCTATGCTGTATATTTTGTTAGTGGTTTTTACAGTTGATAATCTTTTTAGATTCCATCACATTTATCTGCTTTTCCTTACTGCATTTCTGATCTCCCTTTTGAGATACTTTTCCTTTTTAAAACAAATTTTTAACGTTTATTTTTGAGAGAGAGAGACCAAGCGTGAGCTGGGGAGGGCAGAGAGGGAGACAGAGAATCCGAAGCAGGCTCCAGGCCCTGAGCTGTCAGCACAGAGCCTGACACAGGGCTTGAACTCCCTAACCATGAGATCATGACCGGAGCCGAAGTCCGACGCCTACCCGCCTGAACCACCCAGGTGTCTCCAGATAATTTTCCTTTCTAGTGAAGCACATCCTTTGGCAATTCCTTTGGTGATATGTGCCGTCCATATTTCTGCTTTTTTTTGTTTGCTCAAAATTCTGTTTTGTTCCATTGAGTGCCAGAGTAGCTGTTCACACGATTCCAGATTGATAACTATTTCCTAACAGCACTTTGAGGTTATGATTTCACTGTCATCTAGCTTCTCTTTATAGCTATTAAAATCTGATGACAAATTGTCCTTGCTTTGAAGTAATCAATCTGTTTTCTGCCTGTAAACTCTTTGCTTTCTATATTTTTATTCTGTATTAGCTCCCATTCTTCCTTCCTTTCTCCCTAATTAGAATTTGTTGTGCCTTCAGAATATGAGGATTTGTGTCTTCCGCCAATTCTGGGCATTGCTCAGCCGTTACCTCTTCAAATGTCGATTAACTGTTGTCGTTTTTTCTTTTGGAGATCTAATTAGATGTGTGTTAGACCTTCTCACTCTCAGCCCTCCCCTGTTTTCATCCCTCTTCCATTTTTTAGTTTCTGTGTTGTGTACTGGGAAGTTCCTCCAATAACTAGTTCAGTCTTCAGCTGTCTAACTTCTTTAACTCATTTTGGGGTCTTTGATGTCAGTGATCATAATTTTGCATATCTAGACATTTTTAAAGTTTGAGAGAGGCAGAGAGCATGAGTCGGGGAGGGGCAGAGAAAAGAGGAGAATCCAAAGCAGGCTCAGCACTGTCAGTGCAGAGCCCGATGCGGGGCTTGAACCCATGACACTGAGATCATGACCTGAGTCGAAATCAAGAGTTGGAGGCTTAACCGACTGAGCCACCCAGGCGCCCCTTGTCTATTTAGAAATTCTAATCCCCCCGCCCCCCCCCCCTCGCCCGCAGATTTCCCTGGTCCTTTTGTTCCTTGTTAGTTCGACCTGTTATCTCTTTAAATGACATTTTAAATTGGGTTACCTCTTATCATGTGAAGACTCAGATGGATAGCCTTAAGTATTCCAATTCTTGATGGGTTTTGGTTTTGGCGGACTCTAGCTCAAGGAGTCTTGTTTCCTCAGCGTCTTGTAATTTTTTTTTAATGTGAACTCCTAGTCAGCCACTATCATCTGCGGGAATCCTGGAAGGTCGGGCTGAAAGATGTGCTCCTCTGGGGAGACTCAGGTGTGCTCCTGCCAAGTGCTCTGAAGCGGCTTGGAATTGGGACCACCTTCAGTTTGTTTTGCAGCTTGAGGGATCCCAGATCATGCCCTTGGGATAAATGCAAACCCTGAGGCTGTATGAACATAGATCTATAATTAGATAGCTCGATGGGGGAGACCTTGTCTGTTGGGGCCTCAGCCCAGGTGAAAAGTTTCCTTTCCTCGCTGGGCATCTGGTCTTCCTGGCTGGTCCCTTCACTGACAGTGTTGCAAGTTACCATGTTGCAAAATGATGCATTTGGTTTCGGTATGTGGTTTATTTTAGTGCCTAAGTTTGTCCTAGATTTTACTACTTGGGTTCAGATCCGTAGTATGCTGAGATACTTAAGGCCCCAATCATCAAGAAGTCTTCTATTTCTTTTTCATATTTAATGCAGTTCTTACAAATTTTAACGAAAAATTTTTTTAATGTTTCTTTTTGAAGGAATGAGAGAGCATAAGCAGGGGAGGGGCAGAGAAAGAGGGAGACACAGAATCTGAAGCAGGCCCCAGGCTCTGAGCTGTGAGCACAGAGCTTGACGTGGGGCTCGAACTCACGAGCGGTGAGATCATGACCTGAGCCGAAGTCAGATGCTTAACCGACTGAGCCACCCAAGGCGCCCCTGCAGTGCTTACACTTCTGCAGGCACATCTGCCAGCATCTCATGTTGGCCATGACTTCTTGAAATTATAGATACTCATCCACAACTGGGTTAATATTTTTCTTTACGTCAGAATATTATGGTCCTTTGTTGAGGTATTTGTGCAGTTATAAAATCTATCATTTATGCTTGGGTTCCATGGTAGTGGCATGTTGATACCATAAGAGATCTAAGATTTTACTATAAAACTATACGCATAAAACCATTTATGCACATAGTAAAGTTTATACGTGTGTGTAATAAGGAAGACACAGCCTGTTTTTTGGATAGGTTGGCTGCCCTTCCGCTCTCCTGGCTACTTAACCTCTTAACAATTTAGACCGTGCTTTCAGTGTTTTGCCTCAAGGGCTATTGCTGGCTGAGTGTCCTCCAATAATTACTGTAAGGATCCAAAGGAGCCTGGAAACCCAGTTTAATGAAATGCACAGATGAGCTGAAAGAGGGAAGGGTTCCGTTCTCAGCGGGGACAGGAGCTCAATAACCAGAGGAAAAACTAATGCTGTAGGCAACAAATAATGAAACAAGAGAAGGCGCCTGAATTTTGACTGGAGAAAATTAATGTGCTTCTTGAAAAATGATCTGCAGTGATTCGTAGAGTGATTCTGAGAATCAGAATCGGATTTACTTCCTACAGCGAAGATGGGATTCAGAGAGCAAATGTGAGAGCAGTGGATGGGGTGGTGGTGGCAGGGGGCTACACTGTAGTTAATTTCAGCTAATCGGTCATTGACCTAACACCAGGGAGTAAAGAAGTTTGTCTTTTAATTAAAAAAAAAAATTATCCTTGGATAACAGCATAAATACTGGTAGAGTATGACGGCTTTGAAACTGGTTTCCATCCATCACTGTAGGTAATTCCTGTCCTGTATTGAATTTTACAAGATCTTCTCACTGTGAGCTCCTGACGAATGCATTCATCAACAGGGGTGCGTAAGAAAGAAAGCTCTTTGGATCATCCTCTTACTGAAGAAGTCATTTAAGCACAGAATGCTTAAAAACAGTTTCAAAATGTCATGTAGCCTCGAGCGTGAATGCCCAGCTTTACCCTTGGGACCCTCTCCTTGGTTGACTGTTCCCCCCCCCGCCCTTTGTAAAAATGATTCCCAATTTTCAAGTAGTTCCTAGAATGTCTGCCATGGGCTCTTCGATTACTAGGCCTCCTCTATCTGTTGTGATCCTGTACACACTTTCTGGGCCTTTGTTTCTTCATCAGTGCCATGAATAGCTTGAAATGGCGCTTCTAACTCGGGTCTGTAGAGATGCCTACTGCCCTGTTAGCTGATGGCATTAAATTCAGTGCTTTGTTACTCAATTCTCTCGGGACTGGACCTTAAAGTTTTTGCAGGCTAGCCTTGGCTCCACGCAGAGCAGGTACTAAGTAAGTGGTGGTTGGCCCACATTTTTGCTGTCTTACGTTTTCCCGTTGTCTTCTCTCAGATTTCCATCCCATCCTTAATTTTTAGGGGTCTTCATTCTAGTTCGCGTACTTGTTCAACCCCCAGATTTCTGCCTCCCTGATGCATGGGTGCCACCTAGTGGGGGAAACTTGCAACTGGAGGCTGCTCAGTGCCCTGCCCTTTCCCCCAGGTCCTTCGGGTAGTTCAAGAGGCTGAGAAGTTAAGTAGGCACTTGGGAGTGAGTGACTGCAGTGTGACTGGAAGTGTGGTGCCTTGGACGGTACAGTTGGCTGGGATCCGCGTGGTGTGACACAAAGGTGGCTGAGCTGGCCTGTGCCGTTCCGGCGGAAGGCCTTTCCTGGCTCGTGTTACAAGTGCGTTTGATAAGAGCCGCCTTATTTTTTGTACCTTAACCATCGAGCACAATACCGCCTCGCTCTCCGTCCTCGTTCTGTGGGTATGAATCGGGATTCTCCGTTACAAGTGAAAGAAACCCAACTCAGACGTCATTATTTTTTTAAAGCTAACAAAGGGAGTTGATGATCTGTCCCTGGAAAACCTCGGGGTAGGCTGGCTTCAGGCATGTTGGGAACATTTCCTCTGGATTCAGCCTCTTTCTCGGTATCTCTTGGCTCTGCTCTTGGTTTTATTTAAGGGCACTGGTTTTCCACTGGGCCCCAACCCATTACCCTCCTCCCGTGCCTTTTGCCTTCTCCGCATCCTGCCAAGGGACTGAGATTTACTATTCTCGGGCCGTGTGTCGATCCTTGAACGAATTGCCATGGGCGGTGGGAGGAGAAAAGTTGAACTCTGGCCGGGTCTCCATCACGTGCCCACCCGAAAGCCAGGAACCGAAAGAGGGGAGGGGATTGTTTTTTATGTAATGAGCTTACGTTAGCTCATTACTGGCAGCTTTGCACATGGCTACATTCCTCATTTAGCCAGTAATTATTAAGCACGTATGAGGTATTGGTGAGAAGGGAGGCCACTGAGCACCCCAAAGCTACTGGGTACCGGGGGAAGGGTAGACAATGAAGGGTATGTTGTGAGGGTAAATTCAGAAACTATCGTGTCCTAGTTTTCAAACATCCTCTTAAATATTGTGCAGATCCTACCGGGAAGTGGCGTCTGTGTTCCCTCCCCTTGAATCTGGGAGGATTTCTGACTGAATCCATCCCTGCAGTACAGAGAAGGGACCCTGTGAACCTTCTGCAGAGAGGTCATAGACCAAGCAGCCTCATTTCCTGGGACTCTTGACCGTAGAGCCTAGGTCAACCGCATGAGAAGCTGAGCATGAGACCCCCATGCTGGAGAGGCCACATTTAAGTGCTGTGGTGGACGGTCCCAGATGAGCCCAGCCTTTCCAGTCATTTCTGGAACGACCCACAGCCCAGACCCTTCAGCCCAGACCGTCTACCATTGGGGTGAAACCTTGGAGCCCCTGTGCCATGTGGAACAGAAGAACCTCCCAGCTGAACCCTGCTTGGCTTCCCTGAGCCACCAAAGTGTCAGATCTAGTAAAATGGTGGCGGTTTTAAGCCACGATGCCTTGGGGGCAGTCCGTTCTCCAGTGGCACATGACTGTGACAAATTGCCATCCCTTCAACCTTAACAAGAAAGTGAAGAGCAAACACGTTTCACAGTACTCTAACGATCTCAGCACAAATGTGCTATAAAAAGAGCTGTTTATGAAGAAAGATGCCTTTTTCCCCCCAAAGGCTTGCAAATAATAAATTTGAATAAATGTCTTCTTCCTGCCAGCAGCTTGCTGGCGGCCTGCCTCCGTTTATCTCAAGGAGCCGAATGCAGCAAGAGGCAGAGGCTAGAGCTGGACTTGCTGTCACAGCTTCGTGCACACGGCGGCTGGCTTTCACATCCCCGGGGACTTTGAGAACTTCTGTTTTCTCGTACAGATCTTGGCGGACAAGTGGAGTGCGTTCCATCAGTGGCATTGCAAAATAGAAGGCTTCCTTTCTGGAATTTTGAGTCCGTGTTTTCTATCCCCCACCCCCAGCCCCTTTCAGACCTACAGTCTGTCCTTTGCCCCAGAGACTTGTTAATGACTGGGCAGGGAGAGAAGCAGGGTGAAATTGGGAAGGGCGGCCTGGGTGTCCTGAGCAGGTGGGAGACGATGTCAGAGGGCCATGTGAGCCATGTCTGAGAGACCTGGGAGCCACTGGAGAGGTTTTTTAAAAATTATTTTTCTAATGTTTATTTTTGAGACAGAGCATGAGTGGGGAAGGGACAGAGAGGGAGACACAGAATCTGAAGCAGGCTCCAGGCTCTGAGCTGTCAGCACAGGGCTCGACTTGGGGCTCAACTGAGCCAAAGCTGGATGCTCAACCGACTGAGCCCCCCAGGCGCCCCACTGGAGAGTTATTTTGAGAGCATCCAAGGGAGGGGCAGAGAGACTGGGAGAGAATCCCAAGCAAGCTCTGTCCTGTTAGCACAGACCCCAATACCATGAGATCATGACCTGAAATGAAATCAAGAGTTGGACACTTGACTGGGCCACCCAGGTGCCCCAAGTTCTGAATAGAGGAGTGATAGGATAGGACTTGTGAGATGGCTCTGACTGCTGGTTAACAATAGTCTGGGGGGTTGGGGGGTGGTTCCTGGGTGGCTCAGTCAAATTAAGCATCTGACTCTTGATTTTTTGGTTGCGGTCACGATCTCACAGTTCATGAGTTCGAGTCCTGCATCAGGCTCCGTGCTGACAGTGCAGAGCCTGCTTGGGATTCTCTCTCTCTCTCCCCCGCTTTCTCCCCCCCCCCCACTCTTCCTCAAAAGTAAGTAAATAAAAACAGTCCATAGGGGACAAAGGTATAAAGGGGAGATCCCTAGGAGGCTGCTGCAGTAACGTGGGTGAGGGTGATGGTTGGGGCCCTGGAGGTAGCAATGGAAGACATGAGAAGCAATGGGATTTTGAGAGTGGTTCGAAGGTAGAGTCAACAGTATTTGCTAACGGACTGGGATTTGGGTAGAAGTCAGGATGGCTCTGGAGGCTTTGGTCTGTAACTAGGAGGCTGGGGAGTCGAGCAGATCTGCTCGGGCCACGTCGTGTGGAGGAGTGAGGGCTGTTGGACACCTGAGTGGAGATGGGACACTTGGTCATGTGGGGGGTTGGGGCGAGGACCAGGCTGTCAGGGTGAAGCTCTTCCTCACCACGTTGTCTCAAGTCAGATGGGGTTTCGGAGCAGAGCCAGCACACGGCTTTGTCTCTGCATCTTAGAACGTGCTTCAGCCCGTCCGGTCTTGACTGCCATCTCTTCCCCAAAGCTGTGGACGTGAAGTGGTGACAGAAGAACAAGATGTCTCCCAACACTGTCCGGGACTGTCCATGACAATACCGTTGGCCCATGTGGTCATACCCAGAGCAGTCTTCTGCAGAACTGTGTGTACTTAAGTTTGAAGAGCCCGAAGACAGATTTGTTTTTTCCTCATCACCTCCTGTCACTTGAGGGTAGGGGACTTGGGAGTGGAAGAAAAAGCTATACAGAAAGACACATTTTACTCTGAGAAGCCACTACAAGGAAAAGCACTCTGTTCTTACTCCTTTCTCCTTTTCAGATGAAAAGTAGCAGCCTCCACTTGGCTCATCTTTGTGTGGTCAGCATTGAAAATATCCTCCCCAAAGAGACAGAGGTCCAAGTCTGGCATTTCGATCCACTTTGAGGTCTAGTTTCCAGTACATACCCGCCTCCATTTCCTGTTCTGTCCATTTCCATTAACTGGGTGGCGTCAAACAATGGATGCTTACTGTCCCATTCTGAGGACCTCAAGGGTGAAGTCAAGGTGTCTGGAGGGAAGAGTCCGTCCTTGCCACTTGCAGCCTCTGCCGGTGGCTGTGAGTCCCTGGTGGCTGCAGCTGTGACAAAACCCGTCTGCCTGTTGGGTCACCTGTGTGTCTTGGTGTCTGCATTCAGGTGTCCCTCTTATGGGGACAGCACACCGTTGCATGAGGGCCCACCGGAATCTCGCCTGACCTCACTTTGATTGTGTCCTCGTTCTTGAGGTTTCAGGAGATTGCGATCTGTTACAGGTGCATCTCCTCCCAGCAGGGACGCTATGTCTTGGGGAACGTGCTTGCATTAACGTGGAAGGGAATGGACTGAAGTCTGCCGTCTTCACCCAGAACGAGCCCGGATTGCTGACCTGCACAAACGACGGCTGTCTGCTCTGTGCTTCTCTGAAAGGGGGATTATTCGAAAGGAAAAGGACGCGGAGGTGGCTCCGTAGGAACAGGATGCACAGTTGGGAAGCATGAGGGAGGGGCCGAAGAGCGTGGCGATGAGCGCAGGGTCCTCGGGGCGCCTGGTGGCTCATGTGATTAAGCGTCTGACTCTCGATTTCGGCTCAGGTCGTGATCCCAGGGTCGAGCCCACTTTCTCTGTCGCTAAGAAACAACAAAAAACTGAAAAGAGTGCAGGTTTCAGACCAGCACAGTGCAACCCCCAGCCCATAACCCCTGTGGGTCTTAATTTTCCTGTCTGTAGAATGGGGACATGGACTGGATTTGCGGGGGTTCTTTTGAGGTCGAGAGTTGAGATTCATGCTTCCTGCTCCACTGCTCACTCTTTGTGACCTTGAATGAGGTGCTCCGCCTCCCTGGGCCTTGGTTGCCTCTACTGTAAAATTGGGATCACAGCTGCCTCACTGTCAAAGTTAAGAGTCCGTACGTGTGAAATTCTTGGGACCGTGCCCAGAACAGCCCCGTGCTCTTGGAATGTTTTTCCTATTAAAAGTGTTTGCAGTGCCAGGATGCTAGTGTCCGCTCAGTAAATGTTAAGTGTCCCTACTGTCACATCGTCTCCTCCTTATCCTGTCCCTAGAAATAGAATATCAGGCACCTTCTCCATTCTCCTCTAGGTCCTGAAAAAAAAAATGCTTCCCTACGGGCATGTCACCTCAAGGACAGCTCAGACTTTCAAAGGGGATGTGTGGAGATGGCCTGATGTACTCCAGGGTTTACTGTGGGATCGTCCAAATGGACGTTGAGGTGGCAGGAAGACTTAATTTCTCTATAGGACCATCTTTTCAGGAACTGACTGTGTGGTGTGGAGTAGCCATTAAGATGGGATGCACTGAATGTCCCCAGTTCCTTTGTCCAGGGGGCATCCTTGGGGGTATTCAGTTCTGGGCTTTGAGACTTCGACACAACATTTCAGCCCCCACACTATTTTCTTTACGTAAGCCTTCCTGACTCATCTTAGAACTCCAGACTGTTGGACGGTGCCTCAGAAATTCCCAAATCACACCCCCTGCCGGCTCTGCATTCAAGAATGTTGACTCAGATGGTGGGGTGGTTCGTTTTCCAGAACCTTCTTTCCTTTGCAAAGCTCCCTTTGCAGCCGGCTATGATTTTACTCCACTGTGCTGCCCTTCCCTTCTCTTTATAGCATACCTTTCAGTTTGTGACACCGGTGTTAAGCCTGGGCAACGAAATCACGGATGCCTTGGTCCCGAGGGCCCCTGTCCCCAGAGATCCGGCTGCGTGCGCAGTACCTGTGTGCCTGCCTGATCGATCCCAGCATACCCAGTGTCTGGCCGTGGATGAGAACCTTTGGCTTATAACCATGTACTGTTTTCTTTGCCCACGATTGTGTGTTTGCTTTTTAAGGTCAGTGGATAATAAAGTTAAGCCCTCATAGCGCAGGCGGTTACAGGAATGACCGAGGTTTGCTAAACACTGATGAAGCCCCGGGAGGTGGTGACCCGGCCGACATGGCCACAGGCTGGGAGCAAGTCCTGGGCTTGTCTGAGGCTCCTTGTTTTTATTTTGTTTTGTTCTTGTTTTTTTGCTTCTTAGCCATGTTCCAAAGCCTGGCGGGCTTCAAACCGCTGTAACTGTGTGCTTGGGCTCCTGGGAAGCTGGGCACCGCTCCGTGTGGCCGACATCGTCTGTGACAGTATTTACAGAGTCGACTCTGCCTTCTGCGTGTGCATCAGGAAGCCAGACTTCGTATTTTGTCCATAGTCCCCGGAGTATGTGGAGCTTGGAAAGTTGTGCTCACTGGATGCGGATCTGCCAACAATCACAAATCTATCTTTTAAAACCTTAGACAACAACTTAAATGTACTGCCTGTTTCCGAAGGGATGCCTGTGTTCTTACTGCCTGGCTTCCGACCCCATCTCCCCCACCCATCCACCCTCACCCCGTCTCCATGCCAAGATGTTCTTGCGCGTTTGTAGCAGAGCCCCAAATGTTCTTTCATGGCCTCGGAATGGTCCTGTCGCAGGCCAAAGAGAATTTGGGGCTGAAATGTCAAAGTCTGGCCGATAATAAGGAAATAGCAATACTGTTCTTCTCCAGCCTTGCAGCGAGGAGTAAGGGCAGCTAGAGTTGCAAAGCACGTCTTGACCAGGAGCTCTGAGAAACGTGGTCTCAAATTGCATTTCTAGTAACTCCGGCCAGTGGCCTGGCCAGACCCCCCTCCCTTTTATGCAGAAAGGTAATCCCGCTACTAAGTTCAGTCCATCAGCCCCTGTCGTTTGGAACAAGTTATTCCTATTGGCCTTGTGGTTTGGGTCTTTGTGTACAAGGGAACATGTTTAACGAAAACCGCACAATTCATTTTGACAGCCTTGGCCCATCTCTCCCCAAGTGAGGAGCTGCTCGTGACTTTCTTCTATTTTCAGTTTGGGTTTTTTTTTTTGTTTTGTTTTTAATTGCACAATCAGGCATTCCTGTGAATTCATGTGTGTCCTTAAAAAGCCAGCCATGTTTTCATGAGCTCAGGCTCGCCCCTCTGTGTGGCTGCTGGTGGAGGTGGAGGGAATCATAAACAAGAATTTAGTGAACACCCTTTCAGGGTGCTACTGCTTAAAGGCAAAGAAGAAAAAAATATCCCAGAGTGCTGGTTCTCTGTTGTCCGTGGGCTTCTGGAATGCACGGGATGAATTGTGGAGTTGAGATCCTACTGCCGTCGGTGTTGCTGGGTGGATTGACGTGTTCCGTGCGTGTGGTCCTTCAGTCATGGCCCAGGGATGATCGCCTTGTCCTTATGCAGAGTTTGCTCAGTAGGAAGTAATGTGACCCATGCAGAGAGCATGGCTGGTGGGATTAAAATTTAGACAGCTGACTTGGACTGTTGGCTCTGCCCTCTTAGCTTTGTGCCTCACCCACCCGCCTTGCCTCCACTTCCTTTTGTAAAATGGGAGGACGACGGCAGTGTTCCCAGCTGATTCAGGAGTAGAGAGGATTTTCAGAGGTGCCCACCAATCTCATCTCCTCCCGTGTATGTACCACCTTTCACCTCCCGGATGATCTTCGCTTCCTTTCTCTCTCTTACATCAGCTTTGGCCTTGGGTGACATTTGACTCTT
The DNA here is from genome assembly GCA_028646485.1 of Cryptoprocta ferox. Classification (NCBI taxonomy): domain Eukaryota; kingdom Metazoa; phylum Chordata; class Mammalia; order Carnivora; family Eupleridae; genus Cryptoprocta; species Cryptoprocta ferox. The sequence continues at coordinate 72,093,323 of CM053566.1, read as the reverse complement.
AACAGAAATCGAAACCAAAAGTTGCTCCTCGTGAGAATGCTTAAGATGTTGCTGCCTGTGAAAATAATTTCCGTGGATGAATAGCCCCGAAGTTCTGAGAAACGTGTGGGGGTATGGAAGGCCGTGGCTGCTCTGGGCAGGCTGAGCGTTTGGGCAGATCCGACCAAAGGGATGTGCACACCGTTGCATCTGGCCGGGATTTGAGGCGGGTGGCCTTGCGGGGACCCTGCGTGGGGAGGCCCTCTTTGATAATGGGCAGGAGGCACCCTGGGAGAGGGCCACGAAGGAGAAGACCACAGGTGAAGACCTGAGCTGGGAGACAGGCGGGCAGATCCAGAGGAGGTGGAGAGAAGCCGGGCTTCGGTTTGTCCAGCCCTGGGGGTTGGGAGTCCCCGAGGGGATGACACGTTCAGGCAGACTTGTCTGTGCAGTGGTTCTGGGCCTTGTGAGTGGTTGCTGGATGCTCACGTCCATTGAATGTGAAGTCCAGTGCTGGGCCCTGTAACCAAGGGTGATGTCTGAGTTGCCTTCTGCTGGTCACTTAATGTGGCAGTTTCTTCATGTGGAGTTAGGCCGATGACTCTGATGGTAAAGGCAAAGAAGAGAGGGGGCAGTGGCCCTGTCGTCTTTCATCCGGGGGCTTGGGCCGTGCAAGTGACAAAAGAAGGATGCACTTTGGAGTGTGGGACATGGGCGTTCACTCCCCAGTGGTGTGGCTTTGACAGGTTTTTCCCTTCTCTGAGCCTCTTGGCTCTCCTGTAAGATGGCTAGAATCCCCCGTTTCCTGGTTTGGATTTGGTGAGAACCTGTGTGATGCGAGGCATGCGGAAGATGCTTGACGTGGAAGTATCTGGCATCTGTCTCTACCCGCGCTGGCATGTTCTCTTGGAGCAGTTTAGAAGACAAACCTAGGACTCCAACAGCCCCAGGCAAGGTGTCCTCCTTGGCAAGGTGGTGGTGACCTCCAGAGAGAGGACGTGCTTAGTCTGGGCCCGGGTCCCAGAGGAACGAGTGTCTGATTCAACTTGTCCTGAGGGGCTGCTCATCTCCACACCTTCAGACCAAGTGTAGCCTTGAGAAGCCCCTTTCCTGTTCACGCGGCTTGGTCGGAGTGTGTGTGGGGTGTGTTTTTGACTGTTTCAGAGCTGAGTAATAGGACAGGTACACTGTTGAGTGATACATCATTTCTTAGTAGCCCAGGGGTCCCCAGTGCCATGGTGTGTTGTCTAAAAGTTTTGCCATGACTTCAGTGGCTGAGTTGGTGGACTCTCTCGCTACCTCCTGATACCTGCTGTATCTCTGTTTTACAGTGCATTGAAGTTTGTTTGCCCCGACAGGCCTGGCTGAGGCAGGAACATTATTCTAGAGGCCCTTCCCATTTGCAGTCGAGCTGGGATCCTGCCAAATACACTGTCCGGATTTGCACAGTCCCGTGAAGATGAAAAACAGAACAAACATCCATTTAAAGTCAGAAGGGGCTCAGCTTTTTCTATTGAATGCCTCAGGACGCTGGCCACAGTGCAGAGGGGGAGATCTAGCCCTGCAAATTAAAGCCTTTCCAGCCACTCTGAAGTTCTTTCCCTCCAACCAGCTATACGCGCCCCCTCCCCCCCCCCCCCCCCCCCCCCCCCCCGCCAGAGAGCCCTAGGAGAAGTGGGTTTCTCCTTTTAGCAACAGGACCCTGGGAGAGAGTGAATATAGAAGCACCAAGGCCAGAAGTGAAAGGGGGAGACATTTAAGTCTGGTGTCAAGGTTCTCATAATGCACAATGTGGGTGTGTCGGGGGGGGGGTGGGGGGGAGATTGTTCATGTGCGTGCACAAGGGCAGGTGCACATCTGTGTCTCTGCAAGAGTGTCCTCCTTCCTCTTTCCCCTCCCCCTCTCTAGACTTGGCTTACTAGGATAAAGACCAAAAGCTGTACGAATGTACAATGGGACAGTGAATAAGGGCTTTCCCTTATCAACTCGCTGCCGTAAATTCGCTACCAGCCTCGCTGGCTTGTTTTAAAGGAATTGGTATCCCTTTACACTATATAATCATAAAGGGAACAATCCAACAAAATAGAATAATTGTAAATATAAAGTAACTAGTAACAAACATGAAGGAATCAATAGTAACTCAATAATAGGGGACTTTAACACCCTACTTACGTCGGTCATCAAATAGAAAAATCAACAAGGAAACAGTGGCTTTGAATGGCCCACTAGACCAGCTGGATTTAACAAAATACAGAATATTCCATTCTAAAAGAGCAGAATACACAGTCTTCTCAAATGCATATGGAACATTCTCCAGACTAGATCACCCATTATGCCACAAAACCAGTCTGAGTAAATTAAAGTCATACCATGCATCTTTTCCAGTCACAATGCTATGAAACTAGACATCAACCATAAGAAAACATTTGAAAAGAACAGATACATGGAAGTTAAATAACATGCTACTGAACGATGGGTCAACCAAAAAAATGGAGGAAATAAGAAAAACACGGAGACCAATGAAAACACAATGGTCCAAAATCTTTGGGAGGCAGCAAAAGTGGTTCCCCCTTAGATGGGGGTTTATAGCAATACGTGCCAACCTCAAGCAAGAAAAATGCCAAACAACCTGACCTTCCACCTAGAGAAGCTAGAGAAAGAACAAACTTGTAGAAGGAAGTAAAGACTATGGTAGAAATAAATGAAATAGAAACTTGAAAATCAAAGAACAGATCGCTGAAACTAGGAGCTGGTTCTTTGAAATGATCAATAAAACTGATAAACCTCCAGTCAGACTCCTCAAAAAAATGAGAAATAGAAATAACCACTGAAACCACAGAGAAGCTACTAACTGGACAACCTAGAAGAAATGGGCCAATGCCCAGAAACATAACTTCACAAAAGTGAATGTGAGGAAGACATAGAAAAATTGAACAGACTGAATACTGATTCAATTTCATTGCTCGTAGTCAAAAAGACTCCCAAAAAGCAAAAGTCCAGGACCAGATGCTTCACGGGTTAATTCTACCAAACATTTAAAGAAAAGTTAGTATCCATTTTTTTCTCAAACTATTCCGGAAAACACGAGAGGTAGGAAAGCTTCCAAATTCATTCTAGACCAGCATTACCCTCCTACCCAAACGTGATAAATACACTACAAAAAGACCTTTAGGCCAATGTGTTTGAACATAGATGCGAAACTTCTCAACAAAATATTAGCAAAGAATCCAACATATTTAAAAAACCCTTCACAATCAGGTAGGAATCATCCCTGTAATGCAAGGTGGTTCAATATTTGCAAATCAGTCAACGTGATACATCACAGTAAGAGAAAAGATAACGATGTGATCATTTCAGTTGATACAGAAAAAATTTTGACAAATGCCATGTCCATTCATGATAAAAAAAAAAAAAAACCCTCAAAGGATTACAGGGAATGCACTTCAAAATAAAGGCAACATATGAAAAACCACTGCTGACCTCGTACTCGGTGGTGAAAAACTGAGCTCTTTCCCCCTAAGATCAGGAACAAGACAAGGATGTCCATTCTCACCACTTTTATTTAACATAGTATTGGAAGTCCTAGCCACAGCAGTCAGGCAAGATAAAAGAAAAGGCCTCCAAATAAGTAAAGCATTCACTATTTTCAGGTATGGTATACTACATATAGAAAATCCTCCAGACTCTATCAAAAAACTACTAGAACTGGTAAATGCATTCATAAGAATGAGAGACATTAAAGCAGTTCTGTTTACAGTTGCACCAAAGGAAAACAAAAATACCTAGGAATAAACTTAACCGAAGAGGTAAAAGGGCTGTACTCTGAAAACTATAAAACATTGTTTACATCCTCTTCAGTTTTTCATCAAATGAAAAAAATAGTCCATGGATTGGAAGACTTGATATTGTTAAAAGGTCCATACTCCCTAAAGTAATCTACAGGATCAATGCAATCCCTATCAAAATACCAACAGCATTTTTCACAATTGGAACAATCCTAAAATCTGTATGGAACCACAAAAGACCCTGGATAGCCAAAGTAGTCTTGAACAGATATCAAGATATAGTACAAAGCTGTAGTAATCAAAACAGTATAGTACTGGCACAAAAATACATGCATAGATCAATGGAATAGAATAGAGAGACTGGAAATAAGCTCATGATTATGTGGTCAATAAATCTTCACCAAAGGAGGCAAGTATAGTAATGGGGAGAAGATGGTCTCTTTCACAAACGGTGTTGGGAAAACTGGACCACTTTCATAAACCATACAAAAAAATAAGCTCAAAATGGATCAGAGATCTAGTCTATAGCCAAACTACCCTGAACGCATCTTGATCTCATCTACTCTCAGAAACTAGGCAAGGTCAGGCCTGGTTAGTACTTGGACGGGTTAAAGACCTAAATGTGAGACCTGAAACCATAAAAATCCCAGAAGAGAATACAGGCAGTAATTTTTCTGGCATCGGCCGTAGCAACGTTTTTCTAGATACGTCTCCTGAGGCAAGAGAAACAAAAGCAAAAAATTGGGACTACATCAAAGTAAAAAGCTTTTTCATAGCAAAGGAAACAGTGAACAAAACTAAAAACTTACTGAATAGAAGATATTTGCAAATGACCTATCCAATAGTTAGTATCCAAAATACATAAAGAACTTCTGTAACTCAACACCAAAAAACAATCGAATTAAAAAATGGGCAGTAGACCTAGGTAGACATTTCTCCAGATAGCCAACGGACACATACATGAAAAGATGCTCAACATCATTCATCAGGGAAATGCAAATCAAAATCACAATGAGATAGCTCCTCACACCTGTCAGAATGGCTAAAATTAAAAAAAGCGTTGGTCAGGGTGTGGGAGAAAAAACCCTCTCGAACTGTTGGCGAAAATGCAAACTGGTGCGGCCACTGTGGAAAACAGTATGGAGCTTCCTCAAAAAGTTAAAAATAGGACTTCTCTATGATCCAGTAATTTCACGACTGGGTATTTACCCAAAGACCAACGAAAACATGAATTAGAAAAGCTATATATATACCCTATGTTTATTGCAGCATTACTTACAATAGCCAAATTATGGAAGCAGCCCAAGTGTCCATCAGAAAATGAATGGGTAAAGAAGTGTTGCACGCAGGGAAATCTTGCTCGGCCATAAAAAAGAATGAAATCTTGCCATTTGCAACAACATGAATGGATCCAGAGAGTGTAATGCTAAGTGAAATAAGTCAGAGAAAGACAAATATAATTTCACTCATGTGGAATTTAAGATACAAAGGGAGAGGGAAAAGCCATGGTGGGGGGAGGGGTTGAGGCAAATCAAGAAACATTCAACTATAGAGAATAAAAAATGGTGGCTACCGGAGGGTGAAACAGGTAATGGGATTAAGAGTATGTTTATGATGCTCACTGAGTAATGTACAGAATTGTCGAATCACTATATTATACACCTGAAACTAATATAGCACTGTACGTTAACTCCTCTGAAATTAAAAAAAAAAAAAAATTGGTGTCCCTTCTCTGCAACACTGTAGACCACTCGGAATTTGGGAGAACTGTTGCATCAGAACTGAAATTAGACTTCAGCTGGTAATCCTTCCCCTCATCAAAATAAGGGGAAGTATTTCTAAATCCTCAGGTTTAAAAACAGAAGGTAAACCACTGAGAAGATGAAAGAAACTCCAAAAGAGAATTGAGTTGTGGCTGGACTGATCAAATAATAAGCTAAAGTCATGTCGTCTTTATTCCAATCATCAGTTGATGGACATTTGGGCTCTATGGTAGAATACTACTTGGCAGCGAGAAAGAATGAAATCTTGCCATATGCCACAACCTGGATGGAACTGGAGGGTATTATGCTAAGTGAAATAAGTCAGAGAAAGACAAATATCATGTGTTTTCACTCATGTGGAATTTGAGAACCTTAACAGAAGACCACGGGGGAAGAGAAGGGGGAAAAATAGTGTCTGAGAGGGAGGCAAACCATAAAAAACTCTTAAATACAGAGAAGAAAAACTGAGGGTTCATGGTGGGGGTGGGGGGGGGAGAAGGAAAAATCAGTGATGAGCATTGAGGAGAGCACTTGTTATACGCTGTTAGCTAACTTGACAATAAATTATATTTAAAAAACCCTAAAATCATTTTTAACAATTCTGGCTACAGAAGTTGAACAGGATAAATCGTAAGAAAAGCTCTTCTATCTGATCCTTTAATATGTAGTAGTAATTATCACAAATGAGTGAATTATTTAACATGGTTTTGGAACAATTGGCTTGCAATTTGGAAAAAAATTAGTACTTATCCTCATGTGATAGTCTAAAGAACTAGATGTTGAGAAAAACTAAAATATTTTGAAATTTTATGATTTAGGAAAATATGTAATACATGATGGCATCATTTCCAGTGTGATTATTTAAATCACTTATGCTTTTGAAGTAAACAGATTCTTTGGGGCTGATACATATTTAAGGATTTTCCATCCTTCTTTACTCTTATATCAAAGTTTTCGAATACTAACAACCCGCATACAACCCTTATTTATGCCATGTAATTATGAATGTTCAGCAGTCCTCCTCCAACGTTGAAATCAAGTAACTTTCACATGATGATAGCTGGGCTAATGTTCATTCTGACTCTCCACCTTGTATAAAATACACCCACTAAAAGCTTCCATCTCAAAGTAATTAACCTATTGCTTTAGAAACATCTGAGTCCTTCATAGGCGCCTGATTCTCAGCCCTTTCATCCCCAGGAAAGACAGACATCGTTGACTATCCCTCAAGATCTAGTTTGAAGGGGGGCTTTTCTAAGGACATCATGGATGTAGATTTCTGAAAGTCACACAGTTTTAGACTTGGAGGGGACAGGAGTCGGCTGCACCAAATCTGATCTCTTTAAATTGCACCTAAACCACCCCAAAACTAATGTAAAAAATCAGTCCACAGTTTTGGGGACATTTAATTTTAATACCTAATTATGGTTCAAATTGGTTATCTTCAGTATCTTAGATTTTTAATTAGTTAGGTGGATCCTAGATCCACTTTTACAGATCTCTCTCTCTGAGTAGGTTATAAAATAGGATCCGTCTGTTAATTTATCACGTCTGATTAATCCTACATGACCTGAAAGTCACATAGTGATTTGATTACTGCAGGCACTGTGCCTTGGACCTTCTCAGCGGGCAGGAGGTAATGGATCAAACAAGAGCACGTTCAGACACGGAGGCCCCAACGTCAGCGTGGCTCGGGTCTGACCGTACTAATCCCCAAGTCAGAAGTAGTGTCTTGAGAAATGTTTCTGCTAACACAGATGCCTTAAGAGCCTAAAAATGAAAAACTTGAGGGCAGAATTTTCCAGGGAAAGGTGTTGGTCGGAGTCGGATGCCGGCCAGGGCAACATGGGCATTGCTTTTCAGCTCATGGTGGGGGAAGGTCTCTGGAAGAAATACCTCAACTGGTGTTTGCCTCTGCCTTTCATTCCCCTCTTCTGCCCTGTGACCTGCTCTGGGCCAGACAAAGGCAGTCAGCCCTGATGGAAAATTGCATTTCTCTTCACTTTAAATAAAATCAGCCTTCTCGTGTTTCCTGTTCTTTCTCAGCCACTGACCTTGGGTCTAAGTAGCACGTGCTCAAGGTGATGCCCTTGCCAAAGGCTGGGCTTATGGTAGTGCACATGCCATCTTCACAGGTGGTTTTGCTGAACAAAGAATCTCAGACCAAAACCTGTAAGCATTTCAAAAGTCCCTTAGGCACTCAGTAACTTCTTTGATGTTAAAGGTGTTCGGGGAGCGCTGGGAAATGCACAAGAAACACATGGCTGCTGATTTGAAGGAGACGCCAGAATAATTCTTTCACCCCCCGACCCCCCAATCACATGAAGTGACGATCTGGTAATTATCTTGGACACCGCTGCCGTTACCATTGTATTGTAAGTTCTGACCTTGGCCGTGTGTTAGAATCACCTGGGAAGCTTTCAGGAATGCCGATGCTTGGGCTCCACTCCCAAAGGTCCTAATGTAATTGGTCTGGGAGAGACTGGGCAGCTAGGTTTGGGCCGCCAAGTTTGAGGCTCGGCGGCTTCCCATCGGCCCCGAGAAACAAGAGAGACCCTGTTCTTACCCTCGCGCAGCACATATGAAAGCTAAAGGCAGGATTGAGGTACCAACCTGCCGAGCGTCATCCAATTAGTGGCAGAGTTGGGAGGAAAAACGAAGCCTTCTCCGAGTGGACTTTCAAGTTAAATTGGGCCATGCATTTATCACACTGTGGCCATTGTGTGAAATTCTTTGGGTATTACATTAAGAATTAGTTTCTGGGAAATGTAATGCAACTTGTTCAAGCCTGGACTCCCTCCAGCCTTAATGGACTGTCTCCCATACACCAGGCTTCTGGTGCCAGGCGGGAGAAGGATGAAGGCGGCCGGGGCTGAAGGAATGGATTTGGCTTGGAGCCTCTGAGGGAGTTTCACAAGAGACTGACTCCAGCCAAGATGGCACTACCTCCCTCTAGCCCAGGGGGTCCTGTTTCCTCCCTGGGGAGCCATAACCCCGAAGAAGGGGAAAGGGGCAGCCCGTCCCTTCCTCAGGTTCTTAATGTCTAGACTTGAAACGGATCCAACTTTGCAAATATTTTAGTTAATGCTGCTTAGCTTCAAGGCCCTCACCTCAGAGTCTGTGTTGACCACATTTGGGGTCTCCCATAAATGCTTTAGCCATCCACTTCTCAGGGCCTCTTCTGGCCCACCTTCCCCCCACCATCCCCTGCCACCCCTCCATTGTTGCCGACTTTTCATTTAAGGCAAGCATTCCTCATATCTGTCCTCTTGATGCTCTTTCCTTCCTCTAACCATGTGCTCCCCTGACCCCACAGCAGCCCTCACTTGTTGGCTAAGGTGGCCCACATTGTCCATCTCTAGAGGACTCTTGAGAGCTGGGCTCTCACTGGCCCTCAAGAGGATCCTCCGGTTGTGAGGAAGGCACCAGGGGTGTGCCAGCCAGGAGGAGGCCAGGCCATCCCTTCGTGTGATCTCTACCTCATTGGACCACAGCAGGGCTTGTGTGAGTCTGGCTTCGGTGACGTTAGAATTTCCTCTTGATCCTGCTATGGCCGTGGTAGTGGTTCTTTGTAAGTAACCTTTGACTACTAAAGTCCACTTAGAAAGCATCCCCTTCTTCTAAAGGAACTTGCTCTCCTCTTTCTTGGTTCTTTTCCTTTTCATACGTTGAATGCTTACTGTGTGCATGTTGTAGCTATGCCAGTGAACAGGACAAAGTTCCTGTGTAAATCTTGCCTTCAAAGGTGGTATCTGTGTCGGGTTGGGGAGGACATTTATTTAGCACCCACTTTGTGCCAAGAATAATCTCCTACTTCATTGAACAAGCAGCAGGTTAAATAAATATGCTGAGTGTTGTGTCAATAAAGAATAAAGCAGCTCCTGAGGGTATGCTCAGACCTATTAAGGAAATAAAATTATAGCTTATATGGGCAATGTGTGTCCCCCCCCCCCCCAGTTGATCTATGAAGGCTTGACTAGTGCAGATGACATCAGAAATGAGCCTGGAATGAGGAATGGCAGCTGATAAGTGGACAGAGAGAAGGCTGTTCTATTCAGGAGGAATTGGGTGGGCCGAAGTGCAGGGCATGGGTGAGCATGGTGTCAGGGAACAAGAACAAGGGATTCTGGGAATGAAACTGCAAGTAAAGCTGTGAACAGCCTTGGAAATCCCCAAGGGAGGACCCTGTAGCTAGTAGGAAACTATGTCAGCTCTTACAGCTGAGTGGTTGATCCCAGCAGAGCCATGTGTCCTGAGGTCACTTTGGCACAGTGGAGGACCTCTACGGGGGAGGCGGGTTAGGATTCTGAACTGGGTGTAGTCTTCTAATCAAGGCAGGGGAGGAAGGTTCTAGTCTCTGTCCTAGATGGGGGAGGGGGGGAGGGCAGGAGGCAAAGAAGAGTGGATGCATGGTTGTCAGATGTTTGTAACTGGATGTGCTAAGTGAGGAGAGGAGTCACTGAAGACTTGGGTTTCTGGCTGGAATGTCTCGCTGTGCCATTCCCTAGGGACAGGAATACGATTGTGTCATGCTTAAGACACATTTCTCATAGTAACACTTGTTCTGAAATCAACCCTGAGACCTGTAGGTGGGATAATGTCCCCCCATTTTATATCAGGTCAATGGAAGACAGGAAAAATGGTCATCCACTTAACTTTTGAACTATGACCAAAGAGGCCAAGAAAGCCTGGGTAAGAGCCAAAGAGATGAAAACTCCAGCCTCTGCTGGAAGGAGTTTAGCGACAATCCCGGGGTCCAGGCTTACAGGATTGAGAAATCAGCAACCGGGACTTAAGGCCTTGGGGACATGGGCTGTGACAGGCCAGTCCTTCTGGATTACATTGACATTAACTATAACCAGTGTGCAAATCCAGCCAGTTAAAAAAATATGCCCCAAAGCTAGCGTGTTTTAAGTTCAAGTAAGAACAAAGTAAAAGTAAATCAAACACATTTTTTGGTTAAAAATCTGTGCACATTTTGTATCTTAAATATTGGTGGTAAAAGTGTTGCCCATGAGAGAAAAAGATTCTTTTGCTTCTATTTAAAATAGGTAATCAATAAATAGTTGGGGAGAGAGAGGGAGGCAAACCACGAGAGACTCTTGATTACTGAGAACAAACTGAGGGCTGATTGGGGAGGGGGAGAGGGAAAGGAGAATGATGGGCATGGAGGAGGGCACTTGTGGGGATGAGCACTGGGTGTTATATGGAAACCAACTTGACAATAAAGTATAAAAGAAAATAGGTAATTGAGGAAAAGGTTTTAGACTCATGTTGACAAGTATGGAAACATGAGAGACATTAAGAACTGATTATATTGAGATTTTAAATTAAAACTCTTGAGTTAGGTGGTTGAAGTACTCTAAAAACATGATTGAAAATTTCTGAATGCAGTTAAAAACAGCGACGATTTGTGAGCTTCCTCTTTGAAAGAGTTGTTAGTGTAATTACATATAGATTTGTAAGCAGAACTTTAATTCTTGAGGGATTTGAATTTGTAAACTTGAATACATTGAATGTTAACTTTTTCTTTTTAAGTTTGAGAGAGATCAAGCACGAGCAGGTGAGGCTGAGGGGGAGTGGGAGAATGCCAGTCAGTCAGGGTAGAGCCAGACACGGGGCTCGAACTCCCGAACGGTGAGCTTATGACCTGAGTGGAAATCAAGTCAGACACTTAAACAACTGAGCCACACAGGTGTCCTGAATACAAACTTTTAAAAGTGACAAGTTCAGAACTAACTTCTAAATTTTTATGTGTTCCAGAAACCACTCTAGAGAATATGAAACACACTGACAGCCTAGTTTACAGTTTGTATTGTGACCCTGTGGATGGTGACAAATGACAATCGTGCCTTGCTGGCCACTGTGTAGTGTGATTGTCTGCTTGTGCATGCGTAGCCTCTGGTCTTTGTTCCTGTCGTTTCCCCCCCCCCCCCGAAGTTTAGGTATTTGCCCTCCCCCACCCCCCACCTCAGGCCCCAGTCAGGGAGCTTCCTTGAGGTCTGTCTTCTCTGACTTCTTTTTGGGTTTAAAGTCTATACTGCGTAATTTTACTTAATTATATGCCCTCTTGCCACAGTCTTGAAATCTTTGTGTAAGTCTTGTCTTCCCAACCAGAGCAAGAATTCTCTTTCTCACATCATACCTCTGACCGGTCCTCTAATAGGTTTAAAAAAAAAAAAAAATGCAGAAGAAAAAGCCCACCTCCTGGGTTGACTGGGTTTGAGTTCTTTTCCCCTAAACCACTGTCCTCCATAAGGGAAACCACAGGACGTGCATTTTCAGAATCCTTGACCTCAGTGGCTCCTACGGCCCAGCGGAGGCGGCTTCAGAATACCAGGGCTCCTGTCTTGGCTCCGTGACTTGTTAGCTGCGTGAACTTGGCTAATTTATCAGGGAGGTCCAAGCCTCCATTTCTGCGGCCCCCTAGCCCAGCACCTATCGCCCACTACATGGCTTTCCTCTGAGCAGGTCAGAGCTGGGGGGAGGGGGGGAGAGCAGCTGGGGTGGCCCTTGTGCCCTCGTGCCCTCTCTGACAGCCCTGGGGTCACTGTTGCCTGTCACGTGGCCTGGAGAAGGCGGGAGGAAGACTAGGGTCCTCTCTGGAGCACATCCACGGTGCATCGATGGAGGGAGGTTAGGTAGTATGAAAACCCATTGCTTCTGCCCGAAGGTTAACTAAGATCTTCCTTGACACTTGAAATTTGCCCCGATCACCCTTAACTTAAAGGTGTACAGCTCAGGGGTGTGAATAATCACAGCGCCAGCTGCCCGCCACATCCGAGCAGGGCTCAAGTGCACAGACTGAATGGCTTTAAATCAGCAAAGCAGGTAGACCTTGCCCTGGTCCCTAAGACTTTTTAGACCTCTGTCTTCTCCATTGGCTATGTACTGGAGTCAGCATATCCTCGAACCTGAACTTGAGGCTTAAGATTCAGGCTCACTTTTGCAGCTTTTAGTTCAGTGTCACCAATGCCGTTTTTCTGCATTCAGAGAAATGCTTTTTGACAAGCTTCTGCTTTGCCCAAGGGCGGGTGTCTCCTAAAAAGCGTTGTGAATGGTTTTTCTGCTTTTCTGAAAAAGTTTGGTCGCGGTCTGTGCATTTCCTTCTGAGCTACGCTCAGAGGGGCCGAGAGAGCAGCCACCCTCAAGCAGGTGTCCCTAGGGGTCCTGTCCTGGGTCGTCACTCAAGTTCTGAGTGGAAAGCTCACCAGTCCTCTGCCGGAAGGGAGTGTTGATGCTGAGTACACCAGCGGAGGGACACCTAATGGATGACAAAGGTCATGATCTGATGGCGGGGCGGCCCTGGATGTGAGACCACATTGTCCTCCTGTTGGAAGGGCAGGAGCCAGCTATGAGATCAGCCGGTCGATGTCTCCGTATCTTCCAGGTGCATTGACCTTCCCGTTCTTTGAAAACAGGCCTGCTGTTGCAGACGGTTTCATTTCCTCCTCCTCTTTGTGCTAAAGCGTGAACCCTATATAGTCAAAAGCAATTGAGAAAGCGGAATGAATCTGATTCAAAGGCCACTGGCTCAGGAGCATCTCAAAGGTTGATTGTTGTGCATAAAGAGGCCCTTTTCAGGGACCCCCCCCCCCCTCCATCCAGGGACCTCTGTGGGGAGGAAGAGGAGCCTCCACTGAAATTCACTTATCTAGCTGCTCCGCCGACAACGAGCCTTGTCGCCTTCAGTCTCCGTCTGAGGCCCAGCTCAGCTCCTGTATCCACCTAGGAGTTGGTGGGATTATTTTCTGAGTGAGCCCTGGAGCGCCCTCAGGAAGCGTCTGGAGGCGCCAATGCCGCGTTCCCATTTCCCAGGTAGGTCAGACGAGTGCAGTTATGTAATGTGCGTGAAACAGAAGCCCTTCTGAAAATGAACACTAACCATCCCGTTAAAGCACAGTATCCTGATTCCGGGAGATTGTAAAATCTTTTATTCTCGATTTTATCAGTTTGCCAGAGGATAAGATTTCCTACAGCCAGAGGCTAGGGATCCTTTTCAGGTCTAGAGGTCCAGCGGTCTGTAATGTGATTACAGGGCAGCTTTTGGGGGAGGAAGGGGTGAGGAGCAACAGAGCCTAGAACAGTGTTACGTGGTCTTTGCTTAAAAGGGTCTGGTTTTAGAAATTACTTTTAAACAGTTTACTAAATACTATATATGTGTATACATATGCATGCATTACTTTATATGTATTATATACATTATATATATAAGATATAAAACAATACAGTAAAGGCCCTTCCAACACTAAGGTTAAGATATGAAATATTTCAATGGTTAACACGCCCCTTAGTCGCCTCTCTGATTTGTCCTCCCTATTCCAGCCACATAGAGCCATGATTCTGAACCTTGTATTTGTTATTCCCACATATTCCTTACGCTTTTGTTGCTTACGTATATATCCCGAGTTACCTATAGTACTATTTTTCATGTTTTTAAGTTTCACATAAACAAAACACCATAGGACGTTTCCCCCCTTAACATTAGGTTTGTGTGCTATATCCATGGTGACCCAATACTTCTAACTAGCCTACTTTCACTTTCCTGTGATATCCCTTTGGATCCATGTCCCAAAGTTGGAAAAAGAATATTTTGTGCAGAAAAATTTCATTCATATATTTAATTTTTTTCACGTTTATTTTTGAGAGACAGAGACCAAGCACAAGCAGGGGAGGGTCAGAGAGAGCACAAGACATAGAATCCGAAGCAGGCTGCAGGCTCCAAGCTGTCACCACAGAGCCAGATGCGGGGCTCAAACTCACAAACTGTGAGATCATGACCTGAGCGAAAGTCAGATGCTTAACTGACTAAGCCACCCAGGCACCCCTCATTGATATTGCTGAAATATTATGCCTACCCCCCTCCCCCCATAACTGGATCATTGCCTCTGTGGGTAGATTGGTGTGGCTTTATGTTTTGGAAAATTTATGCTTTGGCAATGTTTCATACCAGAAGGAGAAGACCCTTTCAGAAAAAGCCTTTGCAAATCTACTCATTCAAATCTGATCACACGAAGGATGGATTGGAGGAGGGTGAAACTGATAGGAGGTAAAGATACCTTTAGGGTTAATTGGGCCAGGAAGTATGAAATCCTTGACTAAACAGTGGCAGCAGGGATGGAAATATCTATAAAGATACCTATAAAGATCGGAGAACTAGTAAAGATCTACCTCTACTACTAGAGGGTAGAGCCTGTAGTACTTGGTGGACCACATGTGGAGGAGATCAGAATGATTTGTCTGGCTTTGGTCTATTAGGCAAATAATGGAACCATTCTCTAGTAGTGGTAATGAGGTTGGACAATGATGATTGATTAGTTTTGGACCTGTTGAATTTGAGCTGCCTTCAACATATGCAAGAGATGTCCCGTAAGTAGTTGTATGTGTGCGTCTGGGAACAGGAGAGAGACGTGAGCTGGAGATAGACTTCTGGGAGTCCCTGGTGTATGAATGGTGGTTGAAGCCACAGAAATAGATGAGGGTCCAAGAAGGAGTGTGTACAGTGAGAAGGGGAAATGGCTGAAGACCCAAGCCATCAGAACACCGAGATGGAGCCTATAAAGCAGAGTGGACGGTAGACGCCTAAGAAAGGAGGGAGAAAAGTGCTGTCCCGAAGACAAAAGGGAGACATTTCAAGGAGGAGGAGTTGGTCAACAGACTACATGTGACAAAAGTTAGGCAAGAACTCAAGTCTGTTGGATCTAGCCTCAGAGAGAACATTGGTGATCTTCAAGAGAGCTGTGTCAGTGGAAGGGAAGGGATGGGAACCAGATTATGAATCAGTGAAGGCTGGGTAATGAGAGAAAAGAGACAACAGATGTTGAATATTGTTTCAGGAGATTTGGCTGGGCCTGGGAGAAACAAATAGCAAGAGAGTAAAAGCAACCCTGAAGAACTTCCAGTTGTCTTACAGGAGTCATTCAACATCATTCTAAGAGCTGTCCTGTCCAACATGGCAGCCGCTAGCCACCTGTGACTATTTAAACTTAATTTTTAAAATTGTCTTTAATTCCATTCCTAAATAAACTAGCCACATTGTGGCCACCATATTGGACATCAGAGCTGTAAAATATATGTGGAGGCTTCCCTGAAAACTCCCCCTTCTGTAAGCCTGTCTTCTGTATTAGACCTTTCTCTAATTCGGGTATTGATGCTTATGCACCTCAGTGTCAACTACTTAAAAGGCAATTCAACAATATATAGAACTTGATATCCCAGTGGCTAGATCAATGTATGGTTCACGAGGAATGGTGAATACATGGTCATTGAAAACTCAAGGGAACAAACTATAGACTGAATGAATGGGTGTGTTGGCCTAAGTCTTTGGGCCTTAAGACCGTGAAACTTGGGGTTCTACAGGGATTGGATAACTGTTAATCCATTCACAGTAAACACCTTACTTGTATTAAAGTTGCGCTTGCAATGCTCACAGGCCAGTCTTCAGCTTCTCGGAAATCTTTACCTTTCTTGAGTCATTAACAAATTTTACCTCAAAGAACCTTCTTCGTATTACTCCATTAGCAGATATAAAATTAAAATTGGGACCTATTCCTGTGTTTCTCCTGGCAGGTAGGAAGTAAAGACAGAGCACTCTGAAATGCAAAGTTAGTATTTGGTGGGATAACCACTAAATTGTTTTGTCTGCATTACCATCTTGACGTAAGTTTAAGTAGTCTGTTTAGCACAAGCTAAAAGTAGGGGTCTGGAGATCTGGAACAAAGGAAAATTCATTGTCATGTTGACCAAAAGGAGTAAAAAAAAAAAAAAAAAAAAAAAAATCCTGAAAAAGGAGCTTTGTAAATAATACAACAACAATATTAGCTAATGCTTACTGAGTATCTTGTTATATTTTAATTTTTAATATAAGCCCCTCACATATATGCTTTTATTGTCCTCATTTTATAGTTGGTAAGCCAACTACCTGAAGTTTGAAGAGATTAAATAGCACTGTTAGTATCACACAGTTAGTGGTTAGAATTTGAATTTAGGTAGGTTCCAGAACTTGGGTTTAACCAATGTGCTATAGTCACTCCCAAGACCCACTATGGTGCTCTGGGATGAAACCAGGTCTGTCAAGAGCAGATGAATGTAGCAATCCAGCTCTGCAATCTTTCTTTTCGCTTAGGATGGTCTACGAGACTGTAGCAATCATGCTTCCATTTTAGCCTTCGTAGGCAATCACCAACTTCTAGAGGAGCTGTGCCCCCATAGTTTGTAATTTGGGATGATTCTGCAGTTGGAGCAATATCCTAAATGGTGGTAGGTCTCCAGCGTAGCAATCTGCATCCCTGTAAATAATTCATCCTTTTTAGTTCACCGACTATCAGACTCTGGACCATCAAGAGAAGGGTCTTCACGATATACCCAAGCTCATGAACCACCATCTGCTCTGATTGGCACATGCTTTTATACAAAGCTCAGCCCAAACCACACAAAATTAGAGGAAATACTGAATATTTCCAGATGGACAGGATTTGGGGGTTAACCTTGGTTTTCAAGAGGACCACTTTTGCCCTTGATTGGTCTAACTAAGGCATGGGTGTGCTTATTGCTTAGGGGCGTTTCATTTAGAGTGTGGGCATCCATCGCAAAAGGCCTTCTCTGAGTACCTCGTAAAATGTAAAGTGAGAACTTGCATTTGTGTTTATCAGTGTAAGGTCACAGTTTAGTTAAGAAAGCAGTTACGCTCAAAGTCAGATTTCTTGGATTAAAAAAAAAAAAAAAGACTGAAGAGCGACAAAAGATCTAAAGTAAAATACAGCCTCCAGAGATGATACTAGTTGTGTTTCTTGACACCCTTCTGCTGGCCCCAGGATAGGACCCAGACGTGGCAAGGGTTCACATATGGATGTTATCTTTGACGACGAAAAGTCATGTTTACTATTTTTTTTTGAGACCATTTGTAATGGGATGTCATAATGGGCTTGTTAAGTACGTAGATCATTAAAACAAAGTTTGGGTGATAAACAAGAAGGCACATAGGAAGTCAGCATTTCACTTGTGCACTTTGTGGTTTTCTCTGTGGACATTCTCATCACAGATGCCTTTCCGATTTCCCCGAAAGGGTCACCATGTCCCTGTCCTATCTGAGGAATTTATCCCAAGAAACTAAACAAAAACTAAACAATTTTGGAGGGGTTCTCTCATGCCTTTAGCTCTGTTATGGCACACGCAAAAGACGGGCCGGTGTGATGCCTGCCGTCTGAGTGCTCCACGAAGCATTTTTGTTTTTCTTGAAATGGTTAACATTATGGACTAAATTACTGAGGTAACTGTATTTGTCAGACTTGAAGTCTGGGGTAGATGGGACTTTATCCCGAAGCACATCAGGAGCTGAGATCGTCCCAGTTGCTTGGGAAGGGGAACGTGCTCTGGGCAAGCAGCTACAGCTGGGAAGTTCATGTGTTCGGATTCCTGTCCCGGCCCCAGTTTCCTGGGACCTGGCCCAGGCGGGTTTTGAAGTGGAACAGGTCACTTCCTTGGGTTTTTCCCCTGGAAGTTGCCAGGGGGACAACAGGTTATCCCAAGGCTACCTCATCAGGCAGTGGTCCCAGGGGCCCTGGGCCAGTCGGGCCCTCCTCTGGCTTTTCTTCTCTGGTGGCAGGAGTGCCTATGAACTCTGGGGTCTCCTGGGAGTAGAAGGTGCTTCATTTCACCTAGAGAAGGTGATGGGATGAGACACGAGGGGGGGTACCTGCTTGGGGTCAAGAGGCGCTGTTGCCTTGAAGTCCACGGTTTCCCAGCAAGGTCTTGGCACATGGGAGGCAGTCAGGAAATCTCTCCTGGGCAGGGATCCTAATGGCTGCAAATGGCGGGTGCGGAGGACCCGGCCATAGGCCACATTTTCCTCTGCTGAGTTCCCTCCATTGGCTGCCCTCTCAGCACCTGCCTGGCTCACTGTTTCTGTCCTTCGAGGCTCAGTTCCAGTAATGCTTTCTCTGCGAAGCCCTTCCCGTCTTTCCCCAGCAGCGGCCGTGCCTGAGAGATCCCAGTTCACACCTTGTTCCAACCCGCTGACCGTCTGTTCTTGAAGGATAGAACATGTGTTTTTTGCTGTGGCGCCTCGATGCCTAGCACAGCGACTGGCTTTCAGCAAATGGAGGAATGATCAGGCTTCACTGTTCTTCTAAGTTTTTCTGGAATTTAAAAAAAGATCGAGCTATCCTTGACCTACAGTATAATAGTTGAAGATATACAACATAACGGTTCATACTGAGAAATGATGACCATAGTAAGTCTAGTTAGTGTCTAGCACCCTACATAAAGAATTTCTTTTCTTGTGCTAAGAATTCTGAAGATCTGCTCTCTTAGCAGCTTTCAAGTATGCGGTACTGTATCAACTATAGGCACCAGGCTGTACGTTGTATGCAATGACTGCTTTTATAACTGGAAGTTTCTACCTTTTGACCCATTTCACCCTCCCCTTCCTCCTCCTGTTCTCTGTATCTGTGAGCATGGTGTGTGTAAGAGTCCATATATAGGCTTCATCATTCTTTTTCATCATTTCTTTTTAATGTTTATTTTTGAGAGCGGGGAAAAAGAGGGAGACACAGAATCCGAAGCAGGCTCCAGGCTCTGAGCCGTCAACACAGAGCCCGGTGCAGGGCTCGAACTCACGAACTGCGAGATCATAACCTGAGCTGCAGTCAGACGCTCAACTGACTGAGCCACCCAGGCGCCCCTAGGCTTTATCATTCTTAAAGATTTTTTTTTTTAACCTGTCACATATTCCAGAAGACATCAAAAAGACAAAGCTCACGTGAGGTTGCTGCCAGACAACTCCTCCTCTTTCTCTCTTTCTGCTCATTTTGCCTCACGAGGGACGGCACCACTGTTGGGCAGTTCCACCAGCTCGGCTGGTGAGGCTCCCAGAATGGGCACCTTTTCCAGTATTGGCCAGCCAGCCGGGACACCTGTCCCCTAGCCACTGTAACCAGGACCTTCATCCTCGGGCAGGACCACCAGAGGGTTGGTGGCAGTGAGGATGGAGACCACGTTCACATCTCCAGCCGGAGGCAGGTCAGGGGCTGATGGCTTCTGTCACTGGGTAGGACACGAGCATCTTGTCCCCAGTTTGGCCTTGTCGAGCATCTTAGCAATAGCTGACGAAGAGTAAGTGTTGAAAGGCTTGCGGTGTATCTTAAAAATACACTTACTACTGAGCTGATGGCAGTAGGCAGCCCACAGTTCCGTGGTGGAGTCCGGAGCTCTGGTCTAGTGCGTATCACAGTTTCCGTGGCAAATAGTAGCTCAAGTGGGCCACTGATGCAAACACCCACTGGAGCAACCACACAGAGTGGGAGTTGTTTCCTGGCTCCCTCATATCTGCTCATTTGACACTTTTTCTGTGCTAGACGAAGAGGAGTTAACTCACCTTTTAGATATAGGCGATCGTGGCTGGGTGCTTAGTGTTAAGTATTAGTTTGTGTCGAGGGAGCGGTGAAATGTGCTGTGTTTTGTATCTGTCTGTTGGAGTGGACTGTAGAGAAGGTCGGCTTGAAAACCGCTCTTGCGTTTTACGGGGGGAGTGTCTGTGTTGCATGACATTAAGCCCTGCTCTGGGAGCAGGCCTCACACACCCCTGGCTGGTAGCGCCCTGGGTCTCTGTCCAGTGACGCTTTGGCCTGGCAGGGCTCGGTAGCACAGAACCTCTTCAAGTGAGGGGGGCCCCACGGGTTCTTCTGCCTACGTTCTCCGTTCGGTTCTTCCTCACTGATCTGCCTGAGATGAGATAAAGTACCTTTCTACCCTTTTTTTTTTCTTTTGAAAAATTTTTTTCTTTCTTTAAACGTTATTTTAGAGAGCGTGAGCAGGGGAGGGGGCAGAAGGAGAGAGAATCTTTTTTATTTATTTAGAGACTGAGCATGAGTGGGGGAGGGGCAGAAAGCGAGAGGCGGCGACGGAATCCCACGCAGGCTTTGCACTGTCAGCACAGAGCGCCCGCCCTTGGCTCGATCCCACCAACTGTGAGATCATGACCTGAGCCAAGATCAAGAGTCAGACATTCAACCGACTGAGCTACCTGGCACCCCAAGAGAGAGAACCTTAAGCAGGCTCCATGCTCAGCTGAGAGCTCGATCCTGCGACCCCAGGATCATGACCTGAGTTGGACGTTCAACCTAGTGCTCCACTCTTCAGCTTTTGGAAAGTGATAAGTAGCATCAGTGTTCTGATCCACTCTTCAGCTTTTAGAAAGTGATAGGTAGCATCAGTGTTTCTGTTTATCAAGCATCAGGCCTTCCACACCGTCATATACTGGCCCTACGGAGTCCTTCCTGTTTGGATGTGACATCTGAGATGTAGAGCGGTCGTGAACCCCCTGCAGCCTGATGAAGTCAGAATAGAACTTCGAGTGTCCACCTCAGGCTCTAGGTGTTCCTTTGGTTGGATCCCCTTTACCATGTCTGAGCTGCTTTATATTTTTCTTACTTGCTCGGTCTCCAGTATTTTAACAAGGACAAGAGATTCTCTTTCTCCTAAGATAAAACTGGTGTGTTTCTGTATAAAAGATAAAGGAGAGAGTTTTCTGGGTTGGGAGGAAAAAAGAACGACTACGTTTGTGTCAGGAGAAGGGTGCTAATTTCACTTCGCATTCTCATTAGATTCAACAACACAGGAACATATAATGACTTAGTAGATCATTCTGTAATTACTTAAAGATGAGCAAACACTTGAAAATGACCCAGGACGTGAAAGGTTTTGAAGTCAGGAGCTGGGCTCCCTGGAGAAAGCCAAAGACTATATTTAAATCAGATGTTTTGTGGAGAGATGAGCCTTCCTTATCTGTAAAGGCCACATTCTGCCTCTTCACAGCGGTAGAGAAAAATTGTTTTAGAAATAAAAATAAACACTTTATTTACAGAAACCTTTCGGCCAAGGACCCGAAGGGCCTGGCTGACATTAATTGATGAATCCTTGCAAACCTTAGCATCTCCCATTTCTTCAGCTTCTTTCAGCAGAGTTTCAAGCCCGAGGAACTAAGTCCTGGGCCCTGACACTTGAGGCTGTAGGAGTCATGGCTGCTTTGCCTCCAGTGGTCGTTCCAGGATCTTCTGAGTGAGTGGTTAGCATTTGGCTATGGTGCCCACACACTCTGGAATTTTTTTTCGAGGGTACTTGAAATGTGTGATAATAGCAAACAAATGGAGTGTCATGCTCCTGGGGGCCCGTGAACGCAGTACAAGCGATATCCTAGTCCCCACAACAACCTTACAGGGTAGGTAGTATCACTTCATAGTTCAAGACACTAAGGCACCGAGGTTCAGCAAGCTGTCCAAGGTCACAGAGCCTGTAAATCTGAAGCTAGGGTTTGGTCTCAAGTCCATCTGACTTCCAGCCTGAGCTCTTCACCATTTGGCTACAAAGTCTCTCCTCCTGTCAGACCGCGTGTTCTGAGTTGGAATTGGAAACTGACCATGTCCTCCTCCTCACCACGATCTTAGGGTCCTACTGCTCTTAGGCAAGGTAAGTTATGGCCCACAGTTCTTAGGTCTTCTGGGCTTACCCCCTAACCCTGTGGCTTCTCCATGGGATCGCCTTTTCCCTTCTGTCCCTGTCACTATTCCAAGTCCTGCTCATGCCTCAAGGGTTCCCCAAAGCCTTTGTGGTTATTCAAGCTTATTGTGATCACTCCTTCTAGAGCTTCTCCCCGTGTGTTATATACACACCCCCTTTCTGTACTTCATATTTTCACAGGTGTTTACCTAGTGAGGTCATTGTCAGTGGGAAAATTGGTTTATCTGTCCAGAGGTTTTATGTTGAATTTGTACTCTTTGCATAAGCATTAGGAATAAGAATGAAAAATAAGGAGAAAGTCTGTGCTTTGAGTCTTTAAGGCAATACTAATAAATCTTGATGGAAGAAGAGAGAATTAAAGGATCGCATGATCATGCTTGTAATCTCATGGTCTTTCTCAACATGCTTGTCGAAAGGCAAAAGCAGACTAAGAAACAACAGATGGAAGACAATCGTAAAAAAATTTAGCTTGGTTTGCTACTCCAGTCTCTCTTTGCCCTTCCATTGCTCTAAAGCAGGATCCTGGTACCAAGTTCTTGTACTTTGGGCCCCATAAAACCCATCTGTGGTGTTTAGTCAAGGACAGCGGGTAGGATTCAGTTGTGACATTGTACTAACAAGTGGCCTCATAAATAATGCGCTCGCATGACTTGCAGTAGATCCTTTTTAAAAAAAAAAATTTCTTTTTCCCATTTTGTTGTATTTTTTTTTAACGTTTCAAGCTTGTGAATGTTTTAACTTCGCTATGTAAGCAAGAAGATCAGATGTTGAATTTGCTGATGATTTAAAGATGGGTAAAGATGTTTTTGGAAAAATGAGCAGGACAGAGAGGAGATGAAGGGTGTGTATGTGTGGACGGAGGAGGCATGGTTTCTTTTAAAATGTCAAGAGCTTAAAGTGTCCTTCCTCAGTGCAAGTTCTGCTGTTAGAACGGGAAATGATTACGTGCTTTTCCCTGTCTCCCCTCACCAGCCTTGAGATCTTTAAAGGAATATCGATTCTGAGGTTCGGCGGGGAGGGGGGTGGTCAGGGCTGAAGGTGCCAACTGGAGAAGTCAGGAAAGGACTGAATTGTTCTTTGTAAGAAAAGGAGCAAGGTGTTCAGAGGAGCTGGTGGGATCCAGCCGTGGAGTGTGTGGGGTGGGGGTGGGGACAGCTAGAATACGGAGGGGGCTCTGCTGACTGGTCTCTACTCCCTTAAAAATGTCGGACATTCCTTCTGACCATAAAACAGAAGAGCTGAGAGACTGGGGGCCTCTTGCTCTCCCTCTGGAGTGGCCTGTTGCATTGGGAAGCACCACAGCTCTATGGGGGTTAGGATGAATTTTTTTTAATGTTTTACTTATTTTTGAGAAAGAGACAGCATGAGCAGGGGAGGGTCAGAGAGAGAGAGGGAGACACTGAATCCGAAGACAGGCTCCAGGCTCTGAGGTAGCTGTCAGCACAGAGCCCGACATGGGGCTTGAAACCCACGAACCGTGAGATCATGACCTGAGCCGAAGCCGGACGCTCCACCGACTGAGCCACCCAGGTGCCCCAGGATGAATTTTTGACCTTCACTGATGAAAGTTTGCTCTCAAATGATGGATGGGATAAGAATGAACCAGGAGTGGTGGACACCGGTGCCTCTTTTTAAACCAACGACAAGTGTGCCAAGGTCATGTGATATTTTCATTTCCTAAAATGCAGGGACATGACTCGAATAAGAATTCAATTGCCAGTAACTACGGGTTCCATTTTCTAGACATGCCTTCTTGCACTTGAAGCCCCTCAGGTCTCTGAATCCCCAGACTGTGGAGGTTGCTTACAGTCATTCTCCAGGTGGGGATTAGGATCCCAGTGGTATAGATAAAAAAGTTAAGGCGCAGAGCATAACCTGCCCGGATCTTAAGAAGAGGTGGAGCGGACGTTTGAACCCAGACCTGACTCCCCATTTGTGCTCCTAGCCACCACGCCGTAAGGCATACTGTCCTGAGTTACCAGTACTTCAGTAGTGCCCAGGGACAACATGTGACTTATGTGAAGAAACCACATTTAGCTAATTCTGTTTATTATACCGCAGTGACAAGAATTAAGGACATGAACTGCAACCGAATAGTCACTTCAATTTTAAGTTATTTAAATTCGGCGCTGCTACTGTTCTATCCAGGTATGGTAATTATAGTAGTTTTAGATGCTTGCTGGGTCCCAAACTGTGTATGTTCTCCATGAAGTACTTGTCATATGCATCGGCTCGTAAATTGGTTCCAAATGAGCTAATGGAATTAATAGCGTCCAGCCTGGTGCCTGGCCTGTCGTAGAATTTGTTAGTCTTCATAATATAACTTCTAAATCCTCCTTCGCCCCCCCCACCCCCGCAGCCCTCATCTGCCCTTTCCTTTTCCTCCTCTCTTCTTGCTTCCATTCTCTGTATGACTCCGGACTGTGGTTGCAGGGGGGAAGGAACAGAACTTTTAAAAGAGTGAAAATAGGGGCGTCTGGGTGGCCCAGGCAGTTAAGCGTCCGACTTCGGCTCAGGTCATGATCTCGCAGTCCATGGGTTCGAGCCCCACGTCGGGCTCTGTGCTGACAGCTCAGAGCCTAGAGCCTGGTTCAGGTTCTGTGTCTCCCTCTCTCTCTCTCTGCCCCTCCCCCACTCATGCTCTATCTGTCTCTCTCTCTCTCAAAAATAAATAATAAAAACATTAAAAAAAAAAAAAGAGTGAAAGTAGAAGACTAGGTAGGTGAACGAGAAGTAGTAGTAAACTGTCAAAAGTGGGTCTGACGTCAATAGTGGCTGGACTCAGGGCCCCTGTCAGTGAAGCCAGGGTTTGCGATTCCTCCGTCTTTAATTTCTGCTCACCTTGGCGTTGGGTTCTTTCTCAGGCATACTTGGCCGTGTGCTGGTGCAGCGGCCTCCAGAAATGCCAGCCTTGCTTCCACAAGGAAGACCGCTCCAGGTCTATCAAAGAGAGAGTCTTTCTCGGTGGATTCAGGAAGACCATGGAATAGAACCTCCTTCCTGGCTGGGGTGGGGGGGTGCCCGACAGAGAACCCATCACTGAGGCCCAGTCTGGTTCACACACTACCCTTGGCTGGGGGTGGGGTCGTCCCTACCTCAGGCACACAGGCGAGCAGTAGGAAGATTCACATACTTGAGAGGGTAGAGATCTAGAAACAGCATGCCCTCCTTTCTGGGGGCTAGGACTTAGACCTTGCCAGTAGCTGGTACCCAAGGGAAACCTGGATTCAGAACTGGGTTAACAGGTAAATAAGCAGCACATTTGGCTGGCGTGGACCCTGTCCATGGCAGGGTGATTGAGCAACTTCATAATACAGTGGCATCTCACAGTGCTGGGTGACTTTCTGTATCATGGTGCATGCAGTGTCCTTCTGTGGGGATTTTTGTTTTTGTTTTTGTTTTTGTTTTTTTTTTACACATCTGGTAATTTCTTTTTGCTGAAACCAGCCAGCATGGTTTCTGCTTCTCTTCTCTGAGCCATACTTAGCACCTTTCTGGGAGACAGGGGTGTGGGTACTGGGTGAGCAGCACACAGTGGCTACTGGGGTCCCTAACTTCCATTTCTATCCTGCCTTTTTCTTCCCTTTCTCTTCTTTCTCCATTCCCTTCAAGTTCAGACTAGGAGGTTCCAAGTTATGTTCCTTGAGAGGCTCCAAACTACGTTCCTTCCCAACAATCTTGAAGAAAAGGGTGGGTAGTTTATTGGTAAGGTGTTTGAATGGAATTTATGCAGAGATGGAGATGGATTAGCAAGGCTCTTAAGGTCCTTTCTAAGTGTATATACTTGCGTCCTTCTGGACATTTCCTCATGGAAGACAGTGTTAATGGAAATATTAGGGACTTTGAAGTCAGACTTGGGTTCATATCCCCGCTCCTCTATTTACTAGTTGTGTGCATTGGGAAACCATGCAGTATCTCTGGGGCTCATTCCTTGTGTCTATAAATGGATACGAATAAGGCCTCAGGGATTTGGTTGTAAGGATTCCATAGTATACTATACATATAGTGAATGCTCCAGAAAATTCCACTTTCCTCCTTAAGCCTTATTCTTCCCTGTCTGTTCCTTTTCTGACTCCACATTACATTGAATAATTAATTAGTTGAACACTTATTATGTGCCCCGCCATATTATATGGTTTATCTCCTTGAATCTTCACAACAGCCTCTTTTTTTTTTTTAAATAGTTTATTGTCAAGTTGGTTTCCATATAACACCCAGTGCTCTTCCTCACAAGTGCCCTCCTCCATGTCCATTACCCCCCTTTCCCCCTCCCCCTTCAGCCCTCAGTTGTTTTCAGTATTCCAGGAGTCTCTCATGATTTGCCTCCCTCCCTCTCCCTAACTTTTTCCCCCCTTCCACTCCCCATGGTCTTCTGTTAAGTTTCTCCTGTTTGACTTATGAGTGTGAGATATGGTATCTGTCCTTTTCTGCCTGACTTATTTCGCTTAGCATGACACCCTCGAGGTCCATCCACATTGACCACATTTTCTTGATCCATTCGTCAGTTGATGGACATTTAGGCTCTTTCCATGATTTGGCTACTGTTGAAAGTGCCTCTGTGCACATTGGGGGTACATGTGCCCCTATGCATCAGCATTTCTGTATCCCTTGGGTAGATCCCCAGCAGTGCTATTGCTGGGTCATAGGGGAGTTCTATTGATAGTTTTTTGAGGAAACTCCACACTGTTTTCCAGAGCGGCTGCACCAGTTTACATTCCCACCAACAGTGTAGGAGGGTACCCATTTCTCCACATCCTCACCAGCAACTACAGTCTCCTGATTTGTTCATTTTAGCCACTCTGATCGGCGTGAGGTAGTCTCAGCGTGATTTTGATTTGTATTTCCCTGATGACACAACAGCCTCTTGAGATAGGTACCGTGATTATCCTGACTTTGCAATTGAGAAAATGGCATGGAGGGATTATGTAACTTGCATACGTTGACTCAACTAGTGAGAGGTCTGAGGTTTAGACCCACCAGTCTGACTCCAGAGCCCAAGCTCATCACCACTGCTATATAGTATTACTTGATTCCTAGTACCTTGGCCAACTAAAGACGCTAAATGAACTTTAGAGCCTTTAATAATTGGGTAAAATATACTGTTAATCCTCTTCGAACATGATCTGATTAACATATCGTCAGAATTTTTGTTTCTTGCTGTGTTGACCTGTTTGCATTGGGGCATCCACACGTTCTTCTGTGACTGTCTTTGTGACGACTGGCTTATGTTTCCAAGCTTTAAAAGGGTGTGTGTCCTTTCATTATGGAAGAGGTTTTACCCATCTGAGACTAGGTGGCCTCCTTAAATGCCAAACCCATCACTTTGTTTCCAGAGGAGTCCTGTTTTAACCAATGAACAGCCTTGCTTTTATGGACAGTTGGATCCCACTGAAAGCTTCAAATAAACAACAAAACAGACAAGAGTCTTTTGTGAACCATTGCTGCCTCAATAGTATAAAACGAGATGATGCGTGAGCTCTCTCCTCACCTGTCAACTGTGAGAATCAGGGCTCAGAAAGGGCCGCCGGACACAAGAGTTTAGCTTCTGTTGTAAAACTGAAATCGTCAGTTCCTTCTTTTAGGGCTTTCTTCCCCTTTGTCATATGTTACAGCCAAGAATGAATTCCTGTCAACTTGGATCTAGCATGTTCCTGAAATATTAGTCATCTAAGACTCTTGAAGGTAATCCAGGTATTGAAAATGAAACATTTCAACAAGGGTCAACTCCTGTAAAACTTTCCGTGCACACCTAATTTTTTTAGCACTAAACCAGGAAAACAATTACTTGGAGAAATTGTTTTTAAAAAGTCTGTCCTTGGGGTGCCTGGGGGGCTCAGTCGGTTAAGCATCCGACAAGTCATGATCTCACGGTCTGTGGGTTCGAGCCCCGCGTCGGGGTCTGTGCTGACAGCTCAGAGCCCGGAGCCTGCTTCCAATTTTATGTCTCCCTCTCTCTTGCCCCTCCCCTGCTCGCACTCTGTCTCTCAAAAATAAACACAAAAAATTAAAAAAAAAAAAAGTCCTTGTCATCTCTTCGCAGCTGGCCTGGACTCAGGATCGTGGACCCTGATGTTGGGACCTCCTGCCCAAGCTTCTCTTTCTCCCTCACCCCTTCTCTCCTGTAAAGCACTGAAATGGTTTAAGCTATACTTTTAAGAATGAGATCTTGTCCGTTTCTCTCCATTTCTGTAAGGGAAGCAAACACCCATTATATTCAGAACTTTGATTTACCCCCTTCTTTTACCGTTTATGTAAAAAAAAAAAAAATCCACATGGGAATTTGTTGGATTTTAATTTGAGGATTTTAATAAATCCTCACAGAATAGGCTGTACCAGTCCCATGTAGACATTTTTAAATTATGTAGGTTTTAATGGATAACACCTCCAGGACATCTGTAACACCTAAATTTCACTTTTCAGGCATTTCTTGGAGATGGCAAAGCCTTTGGGGTGGCCCATGGGGAGGGCTGCCACCGTGGGCCCCCACTGGTAAGTTATATCTAAATTCCTTCGTCCTGGTATCAACATGTAATAGTCCTGCATCTTTTCTAGTCCATTTGTTCTCCCTGCCAAAGAACTGCTATGTTCAGTTGGGGAACAGTTTCTTTGGAATTGTCTTAAACTTTGTTTAGACACATATTTACTTTTCAGACTATTTTTTAATGCTATAAAATTTGAGAGCCAAGAGTAGTCACCGGTGATAGGAATTTAAGGCAATATTTTGGTCAAGGGAACCCACCCTAGTTTCTGGATGAGCTCAGGTGATGGTGAAAATATAAAACCTCTGAGAATTTACAACAGTCAGGTTCAGTGCTGAGTTACTTTTATTGCATTGTTCTCGTTAGCCCTCATAATGACATGACAGGGCTAGTTCTGGGACTGTGTCCGTTTCTCAGATGAGGTAACCGAGGAAAAGAAATGAAAGTATTAAAGAACCTCGAGGTACACCTATTAGAATGGCCCCCAATCCCTGGCAGTGACCACACCAAATGCTGGCAAATGATGGGAAGTAACAGGAACTCTCCTTCGTTGCTGGTGAAATGCAAAATAGTATAGCCACTTTGGAGGATAGTTTGGTGGTTCTTTAGAAAACATACTGTGAGATTCAGCAGTCATGTTCCTTGGCACTTACTCAAGGGACTTGAAAACAGAAACCTTACTGATGTTTATAGAAGCTTCATTCGTAATTGCCGGGACTGGGAAGCACCCAAGGTGTCCGTCAGTGGGTGAATGGGTAAAATCGACTGGGGTACACCTGGACAACAGAATATGATTCAGTGCTGAAAGGAAATGAGCTAGTGAGCTATGAAAAAACATCGGGGAGCCTTACATGTATATTACTAAGCAAAAGAAGCCCGTCCGAAAAGGCTACATCCTGTGTGATTCCAACTCTCTGACATTCTGGAAAAGGCTAAAGCTACGGAGACCATAAAAAACATCAGTGCCTATCAAGGGTTGGGGGCGAGGGATGGATGAAGGAGCAGAGAGAGTCGGAGCAGGAGGATTTGGGGGCAGTGAAACCACTCTGTGTGATGCTATAATTGTGGACACACGTGTCATACACTTGTCCAAACAGTGTGCGCAAGAGTGAACTGTCAGCTACAGACTTTGAAGGGTTATGATGATACTACCTAACCGTGCGGGTTCACCGATTGAACACGTGTGCCACTCTGGTGGGGGGTGTTGAGAATGGGGGGAGGTATTATTTTGCAGCTAGAAAAGGGCAGGGTTGGGATAAAAAATCTTTCTGATGCTGGGGTGCACAGGGGAGAGCCTGTTTTGTGGAAGAAGTAGGAGTTTGGGGAAAGGAGTGGGCTTTTAAGAAAAAACGCAGAGTTTGATGTGAAATATTAGGTGTTGGCAGTGCCTAGGGGGAGGGAGGAACCTGGGAACTTGAGCTTCCTTAAGCTTCCTGGGGAGTCACGCTTGAGAGCTGATGTCCTTAATCGCTTTCTGGGTCCATAGTGGGCAGCCTCCCAGCCCCCCATGGCGGGAGGCCTGGCTTGAAAGTTACCACTAGCAGCAGAGCAGGAGTGAATTTGCTGTTAGGCTAAACTCCTTGAAGGTCTGTTCCCTTTTGAGAAAATTTAGACGTTCTAAACAGAACAATTTACTTGACAGCAGAATTTTGTTCTGCTCCCGAGTAGCCTGCATGTCTTCAGCTTCTTAAAAAAAAAATTGTGGTGAAATACACATAACCTAAAATTCACCATCTTCACCGGTTTTCGGTGGAAGGTTCAATAAATGGCCATCACCAAAAAGGCAAGAGATGGGTGGGTGCGGAGAAGAGGGGATCCTGCCGCACGACTGGGATTGTAAATTGGGACAGCTGCTAGTGAAGGTCCTCAAAAAAATTTAAAAAATGGAACTGCCATAGTGAGCCACGAAATGTCCAAATGTCAGCATAAGTCATTTGCTTGGGACTCCTCAAGCCAGCGCTGCCTGCAGCCCGGGTTATAAAGCCTCTAAACGTGTCTGGCGAGTTCACAGAATTTCAGGCCTTGCCTTGTGTAAGAACCCTAGGCCTCTTTTCCTTTTCCTTAGATTTTTCTTTGGAAAATGAATTAAATTTTCTGTTTTCGTTTTCATGGTCTATGCTCTTGAGGGAGGATAACAATGTAGATGATCCGAAACAGCTGATAGAACACACCCACTTTAGCATTTACGGTTCGTACTGGAATGCCTTGCAGAAGTTACTGTTGGCAATACTTGGTTTGTACTGTTTTTTCTTAAGCTAATCTGAAAGATGAGAATGCGTTCTCTGACCCCGCCGCATCTGATGGGAGGAATGTGTTGCCGAATTGCTCTGACTCAGGTAGAAAAATTGCTCTTGCAGAAAGAAGATGTAAGGATGTCCGCAGATAAGCATCACGCAGACCACTGAGAAATGGCCAGGCGTTTAGTCTTTTCTCAAGAAGCTCTGTGTTGTAAAATGCAATACCACTTACAACAACCGTGCGGCTTGACGCAAGGTGGACACCTTTGTGGCCACACCACCCAGGTCAAGAAATCGCCAGCCAGAAGTC
Source organism: Cryptoprocta ferox (assembly GCA_028646485.1). NCBI lineage: Eukaryota > Metazoa > Chordata > Mammalia > Carnivora > Eupleridae > Cryptoprocta > Cryptoprocta ferox. Next base: position 72,062,255 of record CM053566.1, on the reverse strand, counting down.
TCTCCGTGTACCGTGTCCTGAAGCACAAGCCTTCTCTCCCTCTGAAAAGAACCACTATCCTAATACTTCCTGGCATTTCTCTGTAGTTCTGTCTCCCCCACGTGCATCCCTGAAGTCTAGGGTTTGCCCAGTTTTCATTCAAATGATCTTTTAAAATCATTTTATATCTACAGACGTCCCTCTTTCCTGTCCTGACAGTTGTTTGTTGAGGATCCTGGGCCCTTTGGTCTATAGAGTTTTCCATCGTCTGGCTTTCGCTCACTGAGGCAGGTTTCGAGGATGTGAGACAGGAGTGTGATTCCAGAAGGCAAAGCTACCCAAAAGCGAATACTCAGAAGTACCATTCCCTACATTATCGTTTATCCTTCTATTTCGGTTAGCAAATAAGAGATACATATATATATATAGTGGCATCCCTTCCTTTATGGTACTAAAGTTGGCAGTCCATATACATTCTGATGCATTTTACTTTCTTCACTTGGCATTATTTTGTGGAGCTCCGCCTCCTTGTCTGTTTATAGGGATCTTCATTTTATTTTTCTTCAACGGCAGGATATCCCATTTTGGGCATATACCATAGATTATTCAACTTGTCTCTCCCTCTATGGGTCCTTTTCTCATTATTTTGTAGTGACACATGTATTGTGTTATACATATGTATTTTCACTTTGAGACACAAATTCCTAAAAGTGAGATTGCTAAAATCAAGCAATAAATGCATTCTTTAGGTGTTTCCTGATTTCCCATTTATAAGGGGTGGGCCAGTTTGCCTGCCCACCAGTAGCACGCTTGTTTCCCAAGCCTGGACAACAGTGTGTTCAAGGTCTTTAATTGTTGCTGATCTGATAGATAAAAAGATGATATCTTCTTATACTTTTAAATTACTTTAGTCCACTTTTTCATTGGGCTCTTGCCCCACACTATTTTTAAATATATACGTGCAAAATAGATTTTACTACAAGCATTTTTTTGCCAGTTTGTCATTGGACTTAATGGTATTTTTCATGACCCAAAGGTTTTTAATTCTTAAATAGTCAACTTTAGCAATTTGTTACATTGCGTGTGGAATTTGCTTATATGCTGCTTTTCGCTCTCGGTTTATAGAGGTGTTCCCTACTCTGTTTTCTTCTAGCACTTTTGTTTCCATTTTTGCATTTATATCCAGATTCATTTGAAGTTGATTCTCGTGTGCGGATTGAGGTCTGGATCTGATTCTTTTTGCAAACGGCTGTCCAGGTGTCCTAGCACAGTTTATTACTAAGTCCATCTTTATCCCCGTCATTTGAGATGCCTCATTTTACATACGGAATTTCCAAAGTAGTTGGGTTGGTTTCTGGTTATTCCATTCTCTTCCATTGATCGGTCTGTCCTCACCATGTACCACTTCTTTAACTCTGAAAGGCTTTGTCGTATGTTTAACATCGGACAGGACAATTCCCCCTCTCGGCTGCCTCCAGCATTTCTTTTTCTAGTGTTTTCTTAACTATTCTTGCACTTGGCCTTTCCATATGAACTTCAGTATCCTCTTGTCTAGTTCCATAAAAAGCAAAAAGTTTTGTTGATATTTTTATTGAAGTTGGTAAATTTTATTAGAATTTATAAATCAACTTAAGGAGAACTGACATCTTTATGATGCTGAGTCATTCTGTCCAGAGACAAGGGGTGTCTTTCGGTCCAGTGGACTTCTTTGTCTTCCAAGAGTGTTTAAAAATATTCTTTACGTAGGCCTTGCAAATTTCTGGTTCTGCTGACTCCCAGGTATTTTCTCTTTTTTTTTTTTTTTAACTTTTTAATGTTTTATTTATTTTTTGAGAGAGAGAGAGAGAGAGAGAGACAGCGTGAGCAGGGGAGGGTCAGAGGAAGAGGGAGACACAGAATCTGAAGACAGGCTCCAGGCTCTGAGCTAGCTGTCAGCACAGAGCCTGACCCGGGGCTCAAACCCATGAACGCGAGATCATGACCTGAGCTGAAGCTGGACGATCAACCAACTGAGCCACCCAGGTGCCCCAGTATTTTCTCTTCTATGTTGTTACGTCATATGCCCCCTGACTAAATTCTTCTGTGGAGATTTTTTAAATCAGTTTTCTAGGTATACTATTTCGTCAACTACACCTAGGGATAGTTGTACTTACTTTGCAATTTTTTTTGTGTGTGCCTCTAATTGATTTGTCTAAATCGAATTGGCTAAATAGAATAATACTGATGTTAAATAGTAGTGCAGATAGTGGTGCTAAATTTGGGAGTAAGGTTGTATATCCACAAATTCCCATTTTCTTTAGTGCCTGTGTGTGTTTAAATCAAGAGGGGCCATTGGATTTTGTCACCTTTTCTTTTTTTAGTGCTATTCAAGTAATTTTATAGTCATACTCCTAAATCAGCTAATATGTTTACTGATGCATTTTCTACTATTGAGCCTTACACAGATTGCTTGAGTACATCCCAGTTGGGACTTCTAAAGATAGTTGGACATGGTCTATTATATTTTTAATGAGATTTTAGATTCTATTTGCTATTGCCTTTTGGAATTTTATATCCATTTTCTTACGTAAAGTTGGTTGTAGTACTTTGTTTTGGTGCTATCCATGATGGGTTATTTATCTAACCTCAGACCCATCTGGTCTTTAATGTTTTAGCAAAAAAACCTCAGTAAAACCATTTTGTGAGGGGTAACTTTCTCCATTTCTTACATGAGATTGGTCCATTGGAGCTTTCTGTCAGTAATGTGATCCATATTGATGAACCAAACTTTTCTAGGAAATGTTAAGTTTCTTTTTGAGAGAGAGAAAAGCAAGTGGGGGAGGGGCAGCGAGAGAGAGGAGAGAATCCCAAGCAGGCTCTGCACCCTCAACGCAGAGCCCAATGTGAGGCTCAAACTCATGAGAGAGAGGAGAGAATCCCAAGCAGGCTCTGCACCCTCAACGCAGAGCCCAATGTGAGGCTCAAACTCATGAACCATGAGATCATAACCTGAGCCGAAACCAAGAGTTGGTTAACTGAGCCACCCAGGTACCCAACTTCTCTAGAAAATTAAACATTTATAGGTCTGTGAACTGAAAATACAGGGAATAGCTACTTACCCCTAAGGTTGTAAAGCCCATGGAAGAGAGCCCCCCACATCCCCAATCTCTAGGGCTCCTCTGTGGGGAGACCCAGACCTTGCTGAAAAGGGCATTGCTGGGTATGGTGGCAGAAACTAAGATGCTGTGCCAATGGAACTTGCTGGAAATACTCCCTCTGGGATGGTGGGGGAAGTCCTCTATCAGGAAACACGCTTCACCTTGAAAATCACTGCAGAACTACCCAAGGAGGCAATGGGGGAGCCGTTCTCGGAGAGGTTCTTTGCCAGCAGCGCTCTGTTAAAAAGCCTCTTGAGGAGGGTGTCAGGAAGCATTTGTGAAGTGCCTTGCAGGTGGCCTTCTCTGAACAGCTGCTTGAAGAAATGCTGCAGGAAGCTGATGAAGGCCAGGCACTGCTCATGGCTTAGCGCCTCGGGAGCTTGATGCCGAGAAAGTCGGTCACTGCGGGACGGGATGCTGGAGAAGTCGCCTGCTGCCATTGCTCCCACCACCCATTGTGAGACAGAGCCATGTTCTGCAGAATCTTAGCAAGAGGTGCGCATCAGAACTGAGCACAGGAGTGCTGCTTGCTCTCTGGTAGAATGATTGCCTGCTGGTGTTCACATGTTGAAACTGGTTAAAAAGGAAACGTTCTGTTTGATTCCAATTACATGGGCAAGATTAGACAAAGCTCATTGGTGGTGTTAAGAGTCAGAATAGTGGTTGCCTCTTAATGGGGGGACTATACGGGCATGAGGGAACCTTACCGAGTGGGGCTGGGAATGTTTACATTTTAATGTGAGTGGTAGTCATGTGAGTGCTACCTATGTAGAAAATAATCAGGCCATCCACATAGATTATTGTGAATTACAGAATTTATTATATATATATATATATATCCTACCTCAAAAGTTAACCATGGCTCTTCTTGACCCTTTGGTATTCTATGTAAATTTTAGAACCAGTGTCCAATTCCACCAGAAAAAGTCTATTAGGATTTCATTAAGTGTATAGATGAATTTGAGAATTGATGTCTTTGTAAGTCCTCCAGTCCATTATTATGAGTCTATTTCCTTTGACCTTTTAAAACGTATCTCAAAGGTTTTGTATTTTTAGAATGCTTCCATTTTTGCTCGCGACTTGACGTTTTAATGCTGTTAAAATGGTATTTTTAAGTATTTTCATTTGTTATCTCTTGATAAAATTGATTTCAACCATAAATTCTACTTTTTTTTCTTTTTTAATGTTTGTTTATTTTGAGAGAGAAATTTAGAGCATGAGCAGGGGAGGGACAGAGGCAGGGGGGAGAGAATCCCAAGAAGGTTCTGCACTGTCAGTGCAGAGCCTGATGCGGGGCTCAAACTCATGAACCGGGAGATCATGAACTGAGCCAAATCCAGAGTCGGATGCTCAACCGACTGAGCCCCCCAGGCACCCCCTATATATAGTCTGTGTTTCTTATGTGAACAAAAAATACACGTTTATGTATTGTACTATTGAAAATTTTGGGCTTGTTCCTACAGCATGTCTTGTCCTGACTTAGATTAGTAAAAGCAATTTTTTTCAATTCCCAGTTTTCCAAAAGGTTTTATCTTAACGTGAGTGTTTAATCCTAGCAAATGCTTTTTTGGCATCCATTGTGATGGTTATGTGATGTGTCTTCTTTATGCAGCAAGCTATATTCATTTTTTTTCCACTGTTAAGACAAACTTCTATTCCTGAAATAAATTCATGGTGGTCATAATGCATTATTTTTCATTTGCTGCTGGATGTGGAATGCTAATATTTTGTTTAGGATTTTCACGTTGAAGTTCATGATTGAGATTAGCGTCCTTTCTCATACATTTTTACTGAGCTTTGGTAAAGTTTATAAAGTGACTTAGGAAGTATATCTTATGGTCTTTGCAAAAGTTTATAAAATTGGAATTATTCTGTCCATGTTTGGTAGAATCTGCCAGTGAAGCAGTCTTCAGTTCTTTGTTCAAGTTCACCAGTTTTTATTTCTGATGAAATCATCCTTTTTTTTTGGGGGGGGGGGGCTCTGTCTCATACCTGCTTTTTTCCCCCTAATCTCCAGACTTCTTGGAAATTTGCTATTCCTTCTCCCTTTAAAGAAGAACTTTGGGAGTCATTTTTAGGCTGCTTCACTATTTCTTTTTCATCTGTTTTTTTTCGGCTGAATTCGCCCAGCCATGGGTCCACCACGTGTTTCTCACTGTGCTTCCGGCTAAGTCTTGTGATGCAAACCCACGTCACGTGCCTCCACGCCTGTCCCAGCCTGGTCCACGAAGATTGCAAAGCAGTAGACGGGTCTTAAACTGAAGTGTGGGACTTGTCATTCCTCACTTGGAGTTCTAGCAAGCACTCTCTGACGTGGCCGATACTCTCTCCTTCTTGCCCATGGAACAGCATTACATTTCTGACTCTGTCTAGGAGTTGCTATGGAAACATGAAACATGTTTGGCCTAATGTCAGGCCTGTTCGTAGCTCATTACTTTTCCAGGGAACTTGGTTCTGGTTGTGTCCCAAAGTGAGTTGGTGAGGGCTATTTGGCTACATTTCCTAAATCCAGTGGGGACCACCCGCAGAGACCAGAGGGTGTCTGCCACTCACCACTGCTTTTCCTGTCTTCCCCGACATGGAGGCTTTTCTTATTGTTCTCAAGTGTGCCTGTGTAGACTGGATTTCCCCATCTCTCAAATGTTTATGCGCTATCTAGCCCCCCTATGTGTTTGACATGGAAGGAAAAACAGTTCCAGAGCTCACTGAATCCTCACCAAGGATTATCGTGTGACTTTTCCTTTTAAACTTCCTGGTTCTTTTTTTTTTTTTAGAGAGAGCAAGAGCATGAGCAGGGGAGGGGCTGAGGGAGACACAGAATCCGAAGCAGACTCTAGTCTCCGAGCTGTCAGAACAGAACCTGACGTGGGGCTCGAACTCACAAACCGTGAGATCATGACCTGAGCCGAAGTGAGACACTCAACCGACTGAGCCACCCAGGTGCCCCAAAACTTCCTGGTTCTTTATTGGACTCAAAGTTGATGAAAAACCTTTTAGGATTGAAGTAGAATATTACTCTAAAGTTATGTTGTGCCCTTCTTTGTCCATGAAGTTAATATTTGTATGCCACTTTTAGATAATAGCATATAACATTTTAAGTCTAATTCTACCTAAAATTCTATTTCACACTTAAATTTATTAAAATGTTTAAAATAAAATTTGTATATTTAAAACATGGCAGTGGGCTTAGAAGTAGTAATTGAAATACAGGTGTGCAGTCAAAGATGGAATTAGTATATGAGAGGGGGGAGGGGGAGGGGCAGAGAGAGAGGGAGACACAGAATCCTAAGCAGGCTCCAGGCTCCGAGCTGTCAGCACAGAGCCCGTTGCAGGACTCGAACTCATGAACCACGAGATCATGACCTGAGCTGAAGTTGGATGCTTAGCTGACTGAGCCACCCAGGCACCCCAATTGCCTCAATTAAAAAAAAAATCAGTGCTTACAAGTGTGGTGTAACCTATTTGTACCAACTGAACAAAAAGGGATGAGCCCGACACCCACAATGAGGAATTGGGAGTCTTGGGTGCCAGTTAGGCATCTGAGAGTGGCGCTCTGCAAATCTTAATGGATTTGACTCAGAGGTCCCTCACCCACCAGTTGCTTCCTGAGCTGCTCTGATGTGTCAGGCCCTGACCTCGGTGTTGGGGGCTTAATAGTAGCAAAACCCAGCACGATCCTTGTTTTCCACATGGTTGTCATGGCTTCTTGTTTTCCAGAGTGTGAAGGCTAGGGGCCAATAGCGACCAAATCATCCCAGAGGAAATGTGACATTACCTTTGTGGGAAGTGATAGGAGGGCGATGATCTGGGGATGAGCGTGTTGATGATGGAGAAGCTGAAAGAAGGCCAGTTCAGACCTCCAGGAGGACATGGCCGTGGTGCATCTTCATGAGACAGGCTGAGAGCAGACCCTTTCAGGTGATAGGAAGCCACTAACTTTTGCTGGTTTCAAGCAGGCAAGTGACAGAGTCAAAGTTGTGTTTCGAGTGGCTTCTCTGAGGCTACAGACAGCAGGCCTGGACTCTGTCAAAGGCTGCAGAGGAGCGTGAGACTAGTCACACCCTGAGGACCAAAGAATTACCCTCATGCGGGAAGATCTCTACTTCGACTCTGTAATCTAAGATCCATGGAGCACAGTGAGGGAGTAAAGCTTCGGGCTCTTGTCTCCGGGGGAGAAAGGGAAATTTGTCACGTGGCTTTCTAGAGAAAGGGCATTGGCTGTGTTTGGGTAATGAAAAACCAAAGAACAGAGCACGTTCTTGTTGTCATGTGCTTTTCATCTGGGGACACTTTTGCCCTCCACACCCATGGGGGACACATTTGGGTTATATATATTATATAATATGTATCACTTAGCTATCATATTTAGCTATCATATATATCCTATATATCAATCATATATATCGTATATATATATATATATATAATGGAAGAAAATCAAGTAGTAAGCAGTAAAGTGGAGAGCTAGGGAGTTGCCTTGAAGTTCCCTTTCATCCATGAGAGTCTAATTTTATATCTTCAGGTTTAGCAGAAGTTCCTCACGTGTTTTATTTTTTTTCATGTGAACTTAAAGCTAAAAGTATATTTGATTGGGAGAACCCACCTGTGTCCTGAGTTCAGGTGATCAACCCTAATGCAGGGTTAGAATTGAGCGTGAATTTAGCTAGAAAAAAGCTTGACTGTTTTCCTTTATAGAAACGCTTAACCACTTTACAGCTGGTAAGTTTGGCACATTTACTTGGTTGTAAAAAAAAAAAAAAAAAAAAAAAACAAAAAAAAAACAAAAAACACTTTCTCCGATGAACAGGATAGAAAACAAACCTGAGGAGGGGCCTGATCCAGGGCGTGGATGAGAAGGCGTCTGGCTCCAGTGCCAGCGGCCACCCTTGGCGGTCGGGGGCTGATGCCCCCCTCCCTGCCCCCCCTCACCCCTCCAGGGCGCACATGATCCCCAGTGAAAGAGCATGACCTCTTAAGCCAAGAGGCCCTCTTGCCCCAGTCTCCACTAAGAGCCTCCAAGCAGACTCCCGAAGTCTGTTTGCACATTCAGATTCCAGCCTTTTCTTATCAAGCACTTGGCATTGGCAGTTGTCTGGTGGTTAAAAGAGCTGGTGTCCGTTCTGCTGAATAAAGCCTCAGGCTTGGACAACAGAGACTGAGTTCTGACAGCCTAAGGTCTTAGAACAAATCGACGAGCCTGCATTGCGTTGCGTCACAATGCGGTTTTCTTTCTGTCGTCTTCGTGAGAACAAGTTGAGCTCAAAGTGTAAGAGAGGTAAAGGAAGAAGAGATGGTGGAAAAGCCTCATGGGAAGCTGTTTTTGACCTGGCCCTTAAAAAACCAGTAGGATTTCTCCCGGTGGAGACAAGAGAGGGATCCTAGCATGAGGAACAGAGGCAGGTGAGTTTAGTGGTATAGCAGGTTGGTGGGAGGGAAGGGGAGCCCTAAACCTCAAAGGTGCATTAGGGTCAGATGGTAACCCCTGATTTTCCTCACCCCAGCGTTTCATCCTCATGGTTAGCGCATGAGACAAGGCTAGAATACAGCTGGCACCGAGTAGGACTTGAGTGCCGTGGGTCCCCACTGTGTAATGGGGACTGTTAGTATCTGGAGACCTTTCTGGTTGTCAGAGCACAGGGTGGGTGCTCCCGGCACCTAGTGGGCAGAGGCCAGAGATGAGGCTAACTGTCCTACGCAGCACAGGCCGGCTCCCCTTCTTGCCCCCCCAGCAGTCTCCGTTCCCAGAGGTGGGTAGTGCCAATGCTGAGAATGCCCTAGGAGTTAGTATATTTGGAGGAACCGGAAGACCCCCCTGCATTCCTCTTTCCCTTACGTTCCCCAAAGTGGTAGCTACCGTGGCACGTTTCCATGTATAGGAAGCCAAGAGCGTGCTTCATCACCCAGTGAATCCGGGAACTCCCAGGCTGCGGTCAGTTACTCTTACTCCTCGTATCCAACGTCTGTTACTACTTGCAAGAAAGTTCAAGAGACAGAACTTGGGAGTGCCTTCAACATTTCCCACAAGAACTTAGGCTGCCTGCCTGGTAAGTTTATATTTCTCCTGTCAACATACATTCGGCTTGGCTGCTTCTCAGTGTCCCGCACAGTACGAGATGCTGTCCCATCGGTTTCAAATGTGCTGGCAACTGTCGCTCAAGTGAAAGGCAAGGAATAAAACCGAAGGCAATCGTGCAGAGCTCCAGTGCCTTTCCTCACCTGCCCGAAGGCAGCTTCGAGTGACGAGCACGTAAAAGTGGGTTAAAATCACAGGCGCCGAGACTGGCCAGCACGTTGGCGAACACCTCCCGTGTTCTCAGGTCCCCGAGTTTTGCATAGCAGTGAGGACGGGAGGTTGGAAGCCAGGAAACCATCCAGTGGGCAAAGCGTGGACTGTTCACCGCCGTCGTGGCCCAGTCCCCAGCTCCTACCTTGCTTGGGCGAGTCACTACATCTAGGACTCCGTGGCCTCATGTCACAGATGAGAATGTTGGACCGGATTGTCCCCAGGGCCGTCTTAACCCTAAGATTTCCTGTAACAACTGGCTTCACCCTCTCAGGGTCTCGACAGGGTTTTGTTTTCCCTAGACAGTAAGTTGCACTTAAATCAGACGTGACTTGCTCTCCTGGAATTACGGGAAAGACAGGAGCTCCAGGATGATATTCTTACACTGTCGTTCTCCTGTTTCCAGATCCCAGAGGCCTCTTTCTCTGGTGTGCTCAGCGCAGTGGTTCTAGTAAATGCCACGAAGGCTGGATGCTGGTGGCCTAGCGTGCTCCAGGCGCGCGCTGCTGTCACGGGGAAGTCAGGGTCGCGTGTGCTAGAAATCCGGTTACAGCGACCAAAGCTGTGGCTCAGGGACAGTCCTGGAGCGGATCTCACTGACCGGGGCGCTCAGGCAGTAGGAGCCCAGACGTTTCCTTCTGGTGGCATGTTCCAGGCTGGCGGCACCACCCCCCACCCCGCACGCCATGTGGGGGGTAATGAAGGGCCTCTGGGATGGTTTTCAGAGGCGGAAGCTGTCAGCACAGAGCCCGACATGGGGCTAGAACCCACCAACTGTGAGATCATGACCTGAGCCAAAGTCGGATGCTGATCCGACTGAGCCACCCCCAGGCGCCCCTCCCTCTTAAAGCGTTTAAATTAGCATCCGACTGGAACCTAGGAAATCTGCCATTTTTTTTTTTTTTAAGATGCCGTGGGATTCCAGTGTGCTGCTGAGGTTGAGGTCACTGTCGTTGGGAGGTGTGTCTCAGGAGTGTGATCTTTTTCTATGTCCTTTATGAAGAAGGCAAGTATCTTCTATTTAAACTGTCTTAGTTCTGTAGATTGGCCCTTTTCCTGTGTAACCAATTCACTTTGGTCAAATAAATCATATTGATTTTTTTCTTTCTATCTGCTTAAAATTAATTTGATACAGTTCTACCACAACTCCTTTGTGTGTTTTCACAATGAGATCTACGTATCCGTGTGGGTACAGGCTGTATTCTGTATAACTCATGCACTGATTTTCTTTTTTTAAAGTTTGAAAGAGGGCAAGTGGGGGGAGGAGCAGAGAGCAAAAGGGAGAGAGCGTCCCCCAAAGCCATGAGATCATGACCTACACTGAAACCAAGAGTTGGACGCTTAACCGACTGAGCCACCCGGGCGCCCCATGCACTGGTTTATTCATAGATAACCTATAGACTTGATGGTTAAAAAGCCACAGATCTTACTGGCATTTCTTTCTACATGGTGAACGAATTTGAGCCTGTTTTGATCAAACATCATCTAAGATGTTTGGGGTGTGCTGCCTGATGATTTAGGTTTAGAACCCGGGGAAGAGCAGAAGTGGCTGCAGTCCAGGGCGGCTTAAGCGGGTCCCTCGTGTCTTTCCAGGGGGCTTTCCTTTTATTAAATTAATCTTTGGACCTGCACTGCCAGATTTGGCTTTTGTTAAGAAAACGAGCTCCAGCTGGAGTTGTGCCCAGAAACTTAAAAGCAGCCTCACAGAGCTGCCCTGTGACCCCGTAAGGCCCCCTCTCCCTATGTGTGCATTTGCCTAAGTGGGTGGTTTGTGCTCCTGCCTTTCTCTCTCCAACTCCGCCATCCCTTTCCCACCCGTGTCCGGATCCAGGAGGGCCACAGATTCCCAGGCACCCCTGCTTCCTCACAAACACAAGTTTGCCCAAAGACCTTTGGGAGAAGACACTGGGGCATGGGGTTTCTTTTATGCGTGCCCCAGCCGGCCCTTGGACTCACCACCAGTGAGGCCATTTCTCCTGGTCCCGCACATAGAGGCACATCCACACAGCTGGCCTGGAGTTCAGAGAGAAAAAGGGGGTTAGGAAGTGGTCAGAAACCCAGTGGTACGCACGCCCAGTCGGCAGACGTGCTGGCGTCCTCGATTCAAAAGGTGGTGGTGGACAGGTCTCTGGGGACGATGCACTCTGGGCAAGACCTGCACGAAATCTTAAATGGATACACTTCACGTCCTCACTGCTTTTGAGGGGACGGTTCATCTGATTGGCACAGAAATGCTGTGGTAGGAACGGCAGATGGGAGGGTGGGCCGGTGGGGAGTGGCTCCAGTCACAGCTTGTCACTGTACGTTTGGTAGGGGGGTGGCGCGGGGGGATGGCAAAAGCACTTTTATCCCATATTGAATCAGAAGCAAAATAAAAGTAGAAGTGGCTTTTTGTCTTAAGCCTCTGTTTCCTTACAGCCTTGTTCCATTTGTTTGTTGGCTCAGTCATAAATATTGAGGGTTTTGACGAGCGTTAGACATCTTCCCATTTAAAATAACATTGACATCTGTCATGAAACTGCTCGCTAACAAAAACAGTTACTGACTAATCTTTTCCTGAACGTCGAGTGTAACACGGAGCCCGTGTCGTAGGGGCAGAAAAAGCGACTTTAAAAACAACTGAATGGTACAGCCGCTTTTGGAAAACAGTTTGGCATTTTTTTATGAAGCGAAACATACATTCATCCTCTGTGTTTACCCAAGTGGGACGAAAACTTACGTTCATACAAAAATGTGTACGCAAATATTTACAGTGGCTTTGGTTTCGTAATCGCCAAAAACTGGAAACAAGCCAGACGCCTTTCATCTGGGAATTGCACACAGCCATGGTGCATCCCCCCACGGAATACTGCTCAGCGATACGCGGGAATGAACTGCTCATACGTGTTAAGAACGTGAACAGATTTCAGATGCATCATGCTAAGTGGAAAAGGCCAAACGCAAAAAGGCTGTGACCTTCTGTGTGTTGTTTTATGTGACGTTCTTGCCGAGGAAGAGTTACAGGAACAGGAAAGAGATCAGTGGTTGCCTAGGGCTGGAGGGGTTTTGGGGACAGGTTTTGGGGGGGATGGAGCTGTTCTGTATCTTGATTGTGGCCATAGTTACTAACTACACATGTATCAAATCTAGCAGCACCATATGCTTTAAAAAGTGAATTTTCGGGGCGCCTGGGTGGCTCACTTGGTTAAGTGTCCGACTTCAGCTCAGGTCATGATCTCACAGCTTGTGGGTTCAAGCCCCGTGTTGGGCTCTGTGCTGACAGCTCAGAGCCTGGAGCCTGCTTCGGATTCTGTGACTCCCTCTCTCTCTGCACCTACCCCATTCACGCTCTGTTTCTGTCTGCCTCTCAAATAAAACATTAAAAAAAATTTTTTTAAGTGAATTTTAGGGGTTGCTAGGTGACTCAGTTAAGCATCTGACTTTTGATCTCTGCTCAGGTCTTAGTCTTGGGGTCGTGAGTTCAAGCCCCCATGTTGGGCTCCCCACTGGGCATGAAGCCTAGTTAAAACGAGTGCCTGGGTGACTCAGTTGGTTGACTTTTCTGACTCTTCATTTCAGTTCAGGTCACGATCTCATGGTGGTGAGGTTGAGCGTGGGATCAGGCTCTATACTGGGCATGGAGCCTGCTTGAGATTCTGTCTCTCTGCCCCTCCCCTTCTCCTGCTCTCACCCTCTGAAAAAAAAAAAACCCCTCATCAAAAAGGGTGAATGTTACTATACGTGATTCATGCCTTAATATGTATAAAAAGAAAATGAAGAAAATGGTGTGGGGAGATGAAATTCCCTATGTAAAATGGGGTGGGGGGAGGCTCTTATCCAGCATTGCTCATGTAGGGCATCAGAACTGGTGGCCAAGGTAGATTGGTTCCAATCTTCTGGATGATTACCTCTGGCTACTTAGGGCTTTATGAATGATTGACAGAGCATCAGGTCATCCAGACGGAAGGCACACCAGCAAAACCAGAACTATGTAGTTAGGTATGACCTATACAAAACTGGACAAGGAGTGTCTGGTCTCCATTCCCATTCTCCTTGCCTTCAAATTCTGTCTTTTGTCCACATGGATCATACGGTGCTGGTCCATATTAGATAGTCATTCCTACTACCAAAATCATAATTTGAATTGCCCTGTAATGTGTGCAGTTGCCCCTTTGTGGTTTCGCATGGATTTTGTGGATTAGTGTGGGCTAGTTTGCTAGGGCTGCCATAACAGGGTCCCACAAACAAGGTGGCTCATAAAAGAAATTTCTCCTATTTCTCAAAGCTACAAGTCCGAGATGAGGGTGTCTGTAAGGTGGGTTCTTCCTGTGGGAGGTGTGGGAGAAATTGTCCCATTCTGGTACCTTCTGGGGGGGGGTCATGGCAGTCTTTGATGTTCCTAAGCTCTTGCCACATCGCCCTGATCTTGGCCTTGATCTTCACACAGTGCTCTCCCTGTGTGCACATCTGTGTCCTAATTTTCTCTTTTTACAAGGACACCAATATAATGGGTTAGGGGCTCACCTTACTCTAGTATGGCCTCATGTTACCTAATCATATCTGCAATGACCCCCCCTTTCTAAGGTCACATTTGGTGGTCCTGGGGGTTAGGACGGTCTCACCCCAAATTTGGCAAACACGCAGGTGCCACAAGACCTCTATATCAAAGTTAAACACCTTGCCAGGCTGCAGTAACATAGAGATAATGAAATCTGTTAGCGGTATTGACCCAATTTTTAACAAGCGCTCCCTGGGCAGTGGGCTTCCTACCATGATGTCTTCCACACAGACCTCCTTTCTCTAACGCACGGCGTTAACCAAGTTATTTCCTCTAAGTGTGATTTATTGAGAAGCTGTTTGGTGGTATGACCGTGAGCTTGAATTTCAAATCATCAGTTGCCTTCAGCTAAAGTTCTGGAAGTGTTAAAGCAGTCTCATCCGACACGAATCAGATCACAAGGGCGGCCCTGGCGTGAACCAGAGAGGACTAAACTGAGGTCATTCAGAAGTTTCTTGGCACCTGTGTAGCCTTTTGAAGCCAGCAGGCTGTACCCCCTGGGTACATGTGCCCCCTGAGGGGGGAGGAAGGTGTGAAGGAGAGGAAGAGCCTTAGAAGAGCATTTACGCTGCAGATTCCAACAACGCACTGAGCAAACAATACACTTAACACCTATGGCATGAAGACTTCTTAGTATAGTTGACACACGATGTGACGTGCATTTCAGGTGTACCACCTGGGGATTCAACGACTCTGTACATCATGTGAGATTCCACGCATTCTCTGTCCTCAGGATGCTCACTATGGACTGGGGAAGCCAGGCATGACGCTAGCTTGACAGGACATTCTATAGTGAAGGGAATCCTGAAGTGTAGACAAAGTTTTGTAGGGTTTCAGATGTTTGTGGAGGTTACTCCAATTTGCGGTAACCCTAGTAAGCAATAATTTCATTTTTCTGCCCGGAAAGTGGTGACACTTGGGTTTAAAATAACTCTTGAAAGTTCCTCGATTTTTTTTCCCCCTCTGCTGTTCTGACTAAAGTATGTCAATTAAAATGAGAACAGAAGAGCAGTAAAAATGTCATGGAGACTCAGGGTCAAAAGTGTGGGTTTGGGGGCTGTGTTGGAGTTTCCCCAGATAAACAGAACCAGTAGGATCTATATCTAGACAGAGCTTGATTTCGAGGGATGGACTCCTACAATCATGGGGCCAGAAAGTCTGAAGTCTGTAAGACAGGCCTCTGTAGGCTGGAGTTTCGGGTAAGATTGTGTATCGATCTTGAGTGATGGCTTTAGCTTAGGCAGATTTTCTGTGTTGCGGTGTGAAGGCAGATTCCCCTTTTCGGAACCCTACATCTTGGCTCGTAAGGTCTTCAAATGATTAGAGGAGGCTCCCCCTCATTACGAAGGGTAATCTGCTTTATTCAAAGTCTCTGGATTCTAGTGTCAATCACATCTAAAAAATAACTTACAGTAACCTGTAGATGAAGTGTTTGACCAAACAGCCCATCATTGTAGTCTAAGTTGACACACAAAATGGACCGTTTTGGGGGGCATACGTAGGTATAGTCTTCACACTCCTCGGGACTTTGCATCCTGAATGTAGCACCAATGTTCGAAGAGGTAAATAGTTCATTCTCTTGAACCTTGTGCCGGGATTCAGCTTCTGCTTCCTGCCCTACACAAGGCTGTCTCAAGAACTCTGGCTCACCCTGCTTATCTGTATTTGCTGAAGTTTGAAAGTAAATGAAGTTAATCCAGCCAAGCTTGCCCAAGCAATATAAATTATCTTGACTGATTTACATATTTTGACATTCCACATAAAGTAGGTTTTTTTCCCCTAAACAATGTGTTAGAAAATCATGATTGAGAACATTGAGAAAGAAAAAAAATTGCCGTGTAGTCATTTTTCTTCCTTGAAGTATTTCATTTGGAAACATTGTCAAAACAGTCCGTGACAAGGCCTGTGCAGTGCCGTTTCATGCGGGTTTAATTATGTTAAAAAAAAAAAAACACTCAAAACACCCATATGATATTATTTTAGTATCTCAAAAAATCGATCTGTAATAACAGGAAATCCGGGACCTCTTTTATTTAGTCTCCCTATAACAACAATTGGTTCCAGCTTCACTAGGGCAAAGGACAAAAAATTTATGACAGCTACAATAATTCTGGCTTGGCTAGATTAAACTCAAGAGCAAGCTGATCAGGGAATTGATTTGATGCTACAAGACATTTTTTAAAAACATTCACTCACTGTTACGGGCTTCGTGGTTTATTTCTTTCTTATGCTCAAGTAACTCTGAAAATGCAAATGAATGCCAAGGTGATGCCAAGTGATGTGTTCTTTCCAATTTTGCTTTCTTCCCCCAGAGACCACCTCTACCAAAACAAGCACCACCAAGACTGGTATCAGTGTTAGATCGTTCTGAAAAGTACACCCAGGGTGTTCCTGGGTTTCCCCAGTGACTGAAGACTAGACTAGATTCTCCAGTAGTTTAAAGACGAAGCTCTGGGGCACCTGGGTGGCTCAGTTGGTTGTGTGTCCGACTTCGGCTCAGGTCATGATCTCACAGTTTGTGAGTTGGAGCCCCGCGTCGGGCTCTGTGCTGACAGCTCAGAGCCTGGAGCCTGCTTCCGATTCTGTTTCCCTGTCTCTCTGCCCCTCCCCTGCTCATGCTCTGTCTCTCTGTCTCAAAAATTTAAAAAAATTAAAAAAAAAAAAAAGACTAAGCTCCGTCCACTGTGTTGACAACACTGAAAACTGGCTCGGATTGCTTGGCCCTCCCGCCGAGTTTGATTCAGTAGGTCTGGGGTGGGGCCTTAGAAATGACATTTCCAGCAAATTCTTAAGTCCGGATCATATATTGAGAATCACTCTTCTGTGTGTTAGGAATAAACTAGATTAAAACAGTCTTAGAAGATGCAGGTATGTCTACCGATTGTCCATGTCTTCTGTCTATTCCTTTATTTTAGTATTTAGTGGGACTATTGTATGGATAAAGAAAAAGCCCCATCACCATAGACCATACAATCTGTTTCTTGAGTTGTTTTTTTTTTTTTAATATTTGTTTTTGAGAGTGTGCATGTGGGCAGAGAGGGAGGGAGACACAGAATCCGAAGCAGGCTCCAGGTTCTGAGCTGTCAGTGCAGAGCCTGACGCAGGGCTCAAACCCATGAACCATGAGATCATGACCTGAGTCAGTCGGACGCTTAACTGACTGAGCCACCCAGGTGCCCCTATAATCTATTTAAAACAAACCAAAAAAACCACTGACAAGTCATGTCATAATGCAGCAAAGCAATATATGATGTGCCAAACGCCTCAGCCTTTCCTGATGCCCTTAGCAAGCCGACCTCTAAAAGGAAATAAGTTCATCTTGGGCTTGCTTCACTTTTGAGCAAAAAAAAAACAAACATGTTTTACTTTTGGGGGTTGATGACTATTACTCTAATCAGAAGTGGTAGGGTGAATTCCTGACTCCAGCTCCTACATTCCAACCCAACGGTCAACTTCCCCCTCTGATGGAGCATGAAATTGAAGCGATATGGTCCCCAGCTGCAGGACCCGCTTTGTGGGATCTGGGCCCAGGACACTGCTGGGGACCACATGAATGACAGAGGCTCTGATGCCTCGGTTTTCATCCTAGTTAGTGGGCGGCCACGGGACCCCCAGCTCTCTCGGAGCCCATGTGCTGGGTTCCTTCTCTGATTCTTCTGCCCAGCAGTGGTTTTGCCCTTTGTCTTTTGGGAAGCCTCCCCCAGCTCTTTAAAAATCACTGTTGTTGAGCTGCCCTGAGCCCCTGGGGAGGTCCTGGCTTCCTAGCACGTCCCTGAAGGCAACTTCCTTTTCATATTCTGGGAGGTCATTGTCCTGGCCACGTCGCACAGGACTCTTCTCCCTTGGCTGTGATCTTGGGGTCCCTGCCCTAGCAACTATTCTTGCTCACAGCCATTTGGGGCTCAAGTCGAATCCAAGAGAATATATGCTAAGCGCTTCCAGAAGCCAGAGATGTTAGAGCCAGCGGATCCGGGACCAAATGCGCCTTCCTTAAGCACTGTTGTGCTTCCCTGATCAGAAACTCACTGCGGACCGTCTCAAGCTCTGGCTTAGAAGCCTGACTTCCCAAAGCCCTTCCCACCCAGTACAAAGTCTGGTTCAGGTAGCAGCCCTGCTTGGCCTCACGTAACATTTTGTCCCTCTTTGGTGTGGGCTCGTGTCCCCTAGCAGACTCTCTGGTTCCTCTCCCTGAGAAGTCACGCCAGACGGTGGCGATGGGCAGCGCACAGCTTCCTACTTAATTTTTCCGTGCATGTAAACCAACCACGTGTTGCCTGGCTTCCAGAAGACTAGCTTCTGGCCGTTTCAGGTTAGCCATCTCCTTAGTTCTCATGGTCAAGAAAGGGAGAAATTGGAAGGCCAGCATGACTAAAGACCCTCTTGAAACCTTTCTGAGAAGAAAAGTAAATAGTCTGTTGGTTAATATTGTGGAGGCCAAGAAGGAGGAAAAAGAGGAGCTCAGCAGACTCCACGCTGACACTCTGCGCGAGTTCCCTTCAAGAAGTCTTCTGGAGGAGAGAAGTAAGGCTGTTTGTTTCCAGTCACACCTCTGTGGAAATACGCACCCACCTCTCTGACTGTACTGTTGCACTTGAACGACCTGGCCATCATCAGTCACTGGACAGAGCAGAGGCAGAATTTTGGGTCAGGTCTCTTTACAAACCAACTGAACAGCTGTGAGCCGCTAGCACTGGGACAGCAGAGCAGAGTGTAACATTTATTCTGCAGAAAAAGCTTGGCCTTTTGTTTCTACCACATAATTTGAGATGTCAGGATTGGGGAGCTGTTATGGACTGATTGTGTCCCCCCCAAAATTCATGTTGAAGCCCAAACCTCCCAATGTGACCGTGTCTGGAGGAACGATCTTCGTGGGGATAAAGGTTACACGAAGTCTGGAAGGTGAAGTTCTGATCAGTAGGATTCGTGTCTTTGTTAAGCAAGAGACCCCAGAGAGCTCAACTGTGTGTGCTTGCTCTCTGCACCCATATGCATGAAGAAAAGCCATGTGAGGACACGTCACAAGGCTGTCATTGCAACCCACAGCCAGAGTCCTCACCAGACACCAACCCAGCCGGCTCCCTGTCTTGGACTTAGGGAAAACAAATCTGTTGTTTAAGCCACCCAGCCTGTAGTATTTTGTTATGGCTGCCAGAGCTGATGAAAACAGGAAGGTTCGGGCTTGGAAAGTGCTGGAAGGACCCTGTAGGGACCCACTTTTGCCCCCAAGAGGGATTTTTCTTCCCCGTGGTTCTCTTTCTGTGTGAATTTGGATTTCAAAAATTGGAAAAATAGCCACAACAGCAATATTTTAATAGCCTGTGAACCAGTAGACAAAATTAAAAGTTCAAAACAAGTTAAACGTTTTTGAAAACCGTGCAATTTAAAAATAGCATCGGGAAAGGGATGTCTGGGATCCATGCTCTGATGCATGAAATTTGAGTCTACTGCTCAAACCTCGAGTGAGTGGGGCCTGCTTTAAATCTGCACGTATTGACAGTGACTTTTATTCGTGTCAGAGCAGAGTTTTGTTGTGCAAAGTCACATTGTTGGCCGGTCTTAGATACAGTTCAGACTGTTTACACCAAGAAAGGGCATCGGTTACCAGCAGAGACGTTGGTCACCAGCAGAATCACTATATTTTCCCAGGGTCCACTTAGCAGCTTAGAATGATCCTGAGGGAAGGGATGCCCAGGTGGCTCAGTCAGTTGGGCATCTGATTCTTGATTTCGGCTCAGGTCATGATCCCAGGGTCATGAGATTAAGTCACCCCCCCCCCCCCCCCGCACCGCCCTGGTCAGGCTCCTTGCTGAGTGTGGAGCCTGCTTAGGATTCTTTCTCCCTCTCTCTGCCCCTGTCCCTTGCTCACATGTGTACTCTCTCTCTAAAATAAAAATGATCGGAGGGTGAAATCCAGGGAAAAAAGAGTGTCTGTTTGCTTCCCCGCCATCTCTTTGTACGTTAGTTTTCCATTAGCTAACTGAAGCATCGCCGTGTCCTCAAAGATTCACAGGGACAAGGAATGTCTCACGAAATAAAGTAGCAAACGAAAGAACATGTGTCTGATCTCTCTCTCTCAGCGAAGCCAGAATGGCCGTTCCCATTACAGACAGGAACCCGTTTGCAGTGTGATTTGTGGCGGTCATGTGGAAGTCCTCGGGAGCTTGTCTTAAAAAGAATCCACTTAGTTTATCTTAATTGCTCATTTCACCCCGACTTTCATCTTTATTCTTAATGCCTTAGGAGGCTTTACAGATTTTTTTGGTAGCTAGACATTCCAGGAAGCAGCCATCATTATTTTTCCCCCCTTGGAGGAAAAACGTGGTGGGGAGTGATATTTTTTAAGAAACAACTGTTACCCAGTCATAATGTCAGTGATGGTGTTTCTTAATAAAGGAACTTAGGGATTTTATTAATATGTTCAGATAAGATTAGCAGCATCAGCAAATCGGATCTTTGGCAGTGCACAGAAGAGCAGAAAGTTCTTTCTCAGCCTCGCTGGGCATGTCTTTCCTGCTTTGTTAGGGTTTGGTTTTTTTTTTTTTTTTTTCCCCAAACACATGTCTAGAGAGCCTGGACTGAGGATTTAATGGACTATAAAATTGCAGTCATTGAAGAAGGTACTTCCATACTTTTAGTTTAATTTTCTATGTTTTTACTTAAATTTTACAGCATTTCTAAAGACAAGTTTAATGTGGAAATCCTCGTAGGTTATACACGTGAGCCTGAAGCAAACATGTTGAATATTAAAGTATTCCTCTGCTCCCCCCCCACCCCACCCCAGAAATTTGTCCTCAAAGTGGTCATAAAAGTCCAGTGAATAATTTTTTATAATGAAAACAGATGTGTCGTGAGT
The DNA here is from genome assembly GCA_028646485.1 of Cryptoprocta ferox. NCBI lineage: Eukaryota > Metazoa > Chordata > Mammalia > Carnivora > Eupleridae > Cryptoprocta > Cryptoprocta ferox. The sequence continues at coordinate 72,041,466 of CM053566.1, read as the reverse complement.
GGTTCTGGAAGAGGCATTTTGTGCCACCATGTAGGAGGGAAAACTATACGTCTGTGGATGGAATGATTGGCTAATTTGCTTTGCTTCTCTGCAGCCCCTTGTCACGGGTCCTGGGATTTTGCTATCAAAGTCCTCTCGGATGTATTCTTTCAGGGAGTGCAGTAGGGCCTCCTATGGTCTGGGCCGTACCCTCCTGGAGGGCAGAAGTGGTGGCTCAGGAGTCACTGGGGATGTGATGACTGACTGGAGACAAGGGGCTGTGGACAAGGGTGCTGAAGCAGCAGACTGAAAAATTCTGCCTTAGACTATCTTTTTTCAAGTTTATTTTGAGACAGACCAGGAGAATGTGAGAAGGGGAGGAGCAGAGAGAGAGGAGAGGGAGAATCCCAAGCAGGCTACGTATGGTCAGTGCCCAGAGCCCAGCGTGAGGCTTGAGCCCACGAAACCGTGAGATCATGACCTGAGCCGAAATTAAGAGTTGGATACTTAACTGAGCCACCCAGGTGCCTTAGACTATCTTCTGCATTAAGTTGGGCTTCACATATGACCGGGGAGAAAACAGTTTGAAAACCCAACAGTGTCCTTGAGACTCTAACAGGATACTTGTACTGTTAAAAAAAAATTGTTGACAACAATTTTTGCTGCAGGCTCTGGGTTTGTCCTTCCCATGCAGGCAGGGCTGGCTTCATGGCCACACGGCAAATGACCAGGACCCCATACTCAGAAGGACCCTGCATGTAGTTTAATGTTCTCCTGTCACCATCTTGAGAAGTCTTTATAATTTTTGGACAGGGGCCCCACATGTTCTTTTTAGAGGGAGGGAGAAGGGGAGGGAGAGAGAGGCTCTTAGGCTCCACACTCAGCACAGAGCCTGACATGGGGCTCAATCCCACAACCCTGGGATCATGACCTGAGCCGGAATCAAGAGATGCTCAACTGACCGAGCCACGCAGGCGCCTCCTGGGCCCCACATTTTCAGCTCATGCTGGGTCTGGTTGATTTTGCAGTCAGCCGGCCCCTACAGTCTCAGCCTAACCCTGATTTCAGGCCCTGAAGTCGCGGTGCTCTAGCCTGACTCAGGTCAGGCGTATAGAGTGAGTTCTAAATCCTGCAGCTCCGCCTACTGTGACGCAACCCTTGACAGAATTTGTCAACTCTTCTCCTTGGGGGCTGGATCTCGTGCCCCTCGTCCTCAGCCTTTGCCATTGCCTGGGATCCTGTTCCTGTTCTGAACAAAGCAGACAGACATCCTGGAAATCTGATGTACCTCTTTTTTTTTTTTTTTTTTTCTAATTCTTAAAGAATGTTTATTTTTGAGAGAGCGCGCAAACAGAGGAGGGGGTAGTGAGAGAGGGAGACACAGAGTCCGAAGCAGGCTCCAGGCTCTGAGCTGTCAGCACAGAGCCCGATGCGGGGCTCGAACTCACTCACTGCCAGATCATGCCCTGAGCCACAATCGGATGCTTAACCGACTGAGCCACCCACGTGCCCCAATCTGACATACCTCTTACCTGACGAAGTCCCAACTTCCCTTTTCCTCTTCCCACCTCCCTGCATTTTGACAGGCTGAGTCACCCTGAGAAGGCCACCACCTGAACCAAACCCACAGAGCCTTGCTTCTCCCCCTGGTGGATCTCCCTAGCTCCTGAGCTGGCTCCCCTTTCTCTATGGATACATGTCAGCAGCCCCGTCATGAACACAGGGACAAAGCCAGTTTTTCCAGTTCTGTTGCCATGGGCCTGCTGGATTATTGAAGCCATCACGTTTGCTGGGTTTAGCTGGGATTCCTGTGACAGACACCAGAATACGTGTTTTGAAGTCCGCTTTGTGATCTGCCTGTAAATCGCTCCTGGGTCTGTTCTTTGTGTCCTACTTTCAGCACCACGGACCTACCCTGGGTCTTCATCACTTTGTTCTTGAGTTCTTGAGGGCAAAGCCTTTCCGATGGTCTCTGGCTTCTCCTCCACCAACCCCATATGGCCTCAGCATATGGAAGGAAGGAAGTTGCCCTTCCTTCTGTCCCCAGGATCCGAACATGCTCGCCATGCAGGAAGCTGAGTGTTACGAAGGAAACACATCGCACACAGGTTACAAAGATGTCATGATCTAGTCGTTGAGACCATTGGTGAAATAAGACAGCTGGTAATAGCTACAGAGGAAGTGCTAGAAGCATCGTCCTATATAATGAGAAAATTGGAGATGAGCCAGATGCATATCATGGTGTAGAGATGGTTAGTTAAATAAACCATGATCGAGCCATACCTACGAATACCATGTAGCTATTTCAGATAGTAGAGGGGTGTGTGTGTACAGAAGTCGGAAAACGGATAGTAAGTGAAAAGAACACAGAAGGCTGTATGCATACGGTACCTCATTTTTGTATTTATAAATTACCTCCATTTGTGCTTTGAAAATACAAAGTTAAGGGGCACCTGGGTGGCTCCGTCGGTTAAGCGTCTGACTTTGGCACAGGTCATGATCTGGCAGTTTGTGAGTTTGAGCCCCACGTTGGGCTCTGTGCTGACAGCTCAGGGCCTGGAGCCTGCTTTGGATTCTGTGTCTCCCTCTCTCTGCCTCTCCTCTACTTGTGCTCAGTCTCTCTCAGTCAAAAATAGGCATTAAACACACTTGAGTCCTGGTCAGAGCTCATCTGGCTGTAAGAAACAGATCTTCAGGTAGAGAAAGTTGTATTGCAAAGGTGGGGGAGGGGAGGCTATCTTGGAAATGTGCTGCAGGAAATCCACTGGGTCCCTTGGGAAGTGGTAAGTCTTCAGGACCATATCGCTCCATTTCTCAGTTTCTCTGGGGCCACAGGGTCTTGTCCCTGCTTCTCTCTGCATCTGGTCGATTCTCTTGCCTGTCTGAAAATGCACGAATTTGCCCATGATGGGAAAAGCCTACTCTGCTCCCAGCTCCTAGTTCTACCAGATTTCCATCTCTAAATTTCTTAGTGTTCTAAAAGGGAGATTTGGATTGGTTCTTGGTCTACTCATGGATTGATTTCCCATGGGTCAAGTGTTCTCCCCAAGCCAATCAGTGTGCATGCTCAAGCCTGCGTATTTCACAGATCGAAGAACTCACAAGTGAATCTGTGACCGTGTACGCTACTTTTGTCCTGGTACTTTGATTTTCGACTCTTCTGCAAACGAATAACACTATATGAGGAGCCCTGTTCTTCATCTTCAGCTGACTCCAGACTGTAAATCATCAAAGTAGACACTGAATTGAGGAACACTGTTCCCACTTTGTTGCAAAGTGGACTTGGATTTTTGTGTAAAACTGTTTACTGATCTCATGAACCAGGTGATCATAGTTCCTTCGGCTAGAAAACAGGGAAAGGCAAATGGAGTGGTTCAGCAGGCAAAAGTTGCAGTTACGAAGACTGAGTAAGTTCTAGAGATCTGTGCACCAGCGCCGACCGTTAACAGCACTGTGTTGTATACTTAAATTTTAAGAGGGTAGAGCTCGTATTCTTCCTACAATAATAACTACCTGCATAACATATACACGAATACGCTCCTAGCAGTTTTGACTTTTTAAAGGTGCATTCTAAGTCACCTAGAAAGTGAAACGCAGGGGCGGCTGGGTGGCTCATTTGGTTGAGCATCTCACTCTTGATTTCGGCTCAGGTCACGATCTCACAGTCGTGGAATCCAGGCCCACCTCAGGCTCCACGCTGGCAGTGGAGCCTGCTTCAGAGGGCCTCTGTCTCCCTCTCCCTCTGCAACCTCCCCCTGCTCGTGCTCGCTCGCTCGCTCACAAAATCTAAAACTATAAAAAAGCGAACCACAGGTGTGCCTGAGTCCCCAAATATAGAGCTGCCTGTGCCCTTCTGTGGGAGAGTTTTGAGGGTTTTTCTTCCTCGGACTTTCTCATCTTTGACATGGAGTGGTCATGATAATGAGTCTCTCACTTCTGTATCTGGTGCTGAGCTTATATCTGTGGGACTGGCATTGGAAGGAAAGATGGAAATGGAGAAGAGTGAGGATGAGCTAGAATCTATGTCCTGCTGCCTCTAGACCTCCAACTCGTACGCTGTGGGCAACCTTCGGGAAAAGCTGGTCCAGGACGCACAGAGGTTGAAGGAAGGGCAGGCTCAGCTCCTGCCCCGTGAGCTGCAGCGGCACCCGGTGTCCTCCGATGACCTTAGGAGCGTGCAAAGCATGGGTGCAGTTGCACTTAACCTTCCAGTGCTGTTGCCCTTGATCCTTACCTATGATCAGTGTTCACGTAAAACTATCCAGGGCCAGGAATCCTGAGAACCACAGTCCCAGCTTAGCTGAGCGGATGCAACATGAATGCAGCAGAGTCTGAAAAATGTATAAACAGTCCCATAAACAACGCAAACCATTTTATCTTTAAGCAGTCCGTAAAATGGGTTTACGTGGAGTACCTCTTTCCTTGACTACTACCGCTTCAGCAAAACAAAGGAAAAGCGGGAAAAAATCTGGGTTGAAGTTATGGTGATGTATTCTTCAAATAATTTCAGAACTGATTATATTCTTAAAACCTGCTAAAAATGGCTGGTGCCCCGAGCAGAAAGGAACCTTTTAATTAAATTCCAACACACAAGGTCACGGTCATGGCTCTTGCTCCAGCTGCCTTTAATGTTGCATAAACCGTGGTCTTCTGCAGCTGGATCGCATTCAATAAGTAATTACAGCACATCTGATTAAGCTCAGTCCCAGGGCTTCCATTAATCATCTCCAGGAAGGAATGCCGGGGAGGCGTTGTGACTGCGAGTCGCTTTCTTCTGTCCTGCTGCTCCGAGGACAACTCCCGCTCTGCGCTCCGTCACGTCCCCCACATTAATCGTTCCTGGAAGACAGAACACAGCTGGACGGACCCTGAACACCCCCGGGACTTGGCCACAGCTGGGGTTTGGCCCTGCCGGAGATCTCAGGGGCTCCGAGGGCAAGATGCCTCGTCTGCATCTCCCGTATTTCCCAAAGTAGCCCACACCAAAGCCGTAGCAGGTTGGTCCACTGAGATGTCATTCAAGGCGGTCACCAAGCAGGAGGCTGGGTGTCAAGGGAAAGGAGGTCCTGGGAGAGAAGAGCCAACCGAGAAGCTTGCATAGCTGAGACCTGGGTGTACCCTGCCTCTGAGCAAACCCTGAAAATGATGAGAATCTGAATATCAGGTATGTAGAAAGTGCACATCCTTATCAAGGCTGCAGGGGTGAGCTCTGTGACACCCCCAAGATCCTGAGCTGTGGTTTTATTGCCCAGACAGGACTTCATCTGTAATGGATGGAGGTGGTCGGTTTCTTTAGGATGTGTGAGCTGTGACTGCAACACCAACTTCCCTTCACGTAATAGAAAATAAGGAATGACCCTAGGTCACGGGCATTTGCACAGATAGGGCGGCATTTCTTTCAACTTGTGAACATTGAGTGGAATCGAAGACTCCCACTGTAGTTTGGCACAGAACCTCCTACCCAGGCAAATAAAGTGACTTTGGTCGCTTCAATCTTGCCGAACTGGAAACCCAAGGAGTTGGCACAAGAACCAGACTCTTGAATTGTAACACGGGACCCGGACTTCTGGGAAAGAAGCTGAACATCACCTCCTGTTTGGGCAAACCTAACAGGAGAGACCATAAGAGAAGAGGCTGTAGGTCATGGGGTACTTGTATAGTTTTGAGAGACTGGAACACACCTACTGAAATTTGCCATCAGAGGTGCCTGGGTGGCTCAGTTGGTTAAGCATCCAACTTTAGCTCAGGTCATGATCTCGCGGTTCGTGAGTTCGAGCTCCACATCGGTCTCTGTGCTGACAGCTTGAAGCTGTCAGCTTCGGATTCTGTGTCTCCCTCCCTCTCTCTGCTTCTCTCCCGCTCACACTCGCATGCTCTCTCTTTCGCTTTCTCTAAAAATAAATAAACATTTAAAGAAAACTTTTACAAAACTTTACTGTCAAATTCAGCTCTCCCTCCCAAGAGAAAAAAGCCAAGGATCCCTATGTTTGTTTAAACTTGGTCTTTTACTTTTGAGTATTGGGTAATCAACAGTTCTTGTTGAAGGATTTTTAAAACGCGCGATTTCAAGAAAAAGTTGCAGGTTTTGAGACCACTTATCGCTATATTTCCCATTAGAGCTGAATGGGTAACATTTTCCATTTGTTAAGTTGGCTCTGAGACAACAACATGAATGTCACAGCCAGAGGAATCTTAAGAAATCCTGTCCTCCAACTGTTTCATTATACAAATAACTTCAAATCCGTGCCTGGCTTAATTAAGGTCTCTGCTGGTTCCTGGCAGAATCTGACACTGTGATTTCCCATTCCAGCCTCTTTCTATACCTCAAAGCTGCCTTCTTCTCTCCAGACACTGGGGCATTCCATTGGAAACCTGTGGTCCCACTTCATAGGAGCACATTTCCAGGTAGTGACTGGGCTGAGGCGGACAGGCCCCGACCCGCACCCCTGGGATCTCTCCTCATCTGCCTCCACGAGACGGTCACCGCTGCTGGACTGTGAACTACCTTCTTATGTAAGATCCGCAGTGTGACAGGGAGAGAAGAGATTCCAGTCGCCTCGGGTTATCTGGCACATCTAACTTTGGAGTCCTTGTGAGTTGGTCACGTTGGCCTGTCATTCTAGTGGCCCCAAGGGAGGTGATAATGACCTGAACATGATCGATGCAAGACAGGTATTTTGGTTGCTCAAAGACCCGTTGGTCTGCAGTGAAATCATGAAATTCTTCTTGCTGGATGAGCTGTTTTAAGCAAGATAATCGTGTACACAGGTCATGTGTAACAGGGTCCCCACACACCCATGGCTCAAAAGTGACAAACTGGACTCCCGTTTTAAAATGATGAGCCAGCATCCTTCCCTACTTTTTATTCTCCAGGTCAGGCTTCTTATCTGGAAAGACGTGTACTCTCTTCTCCTTGACCTCTGAGCAATAACCAGATTGTCTTCTAGATGCTAGTTGTCTACAGCAGCGCCTCCTCTAAAGTCCGGAAGGGAATAGAAAGTTCCTCCTTCATCGGCTGGGCCTTGTAACACCACAGACATATCTTATTTCCACTTCCAGAACCAAAGGGATTATCCCTTCTCCGGCCTCCAAGTCACTGCAGTGGTGATGGGCAGTAGGGCTGGAGGAGCAGCATGGCGTCTGTGGCCAACCCAGGTTCCGGAAGTCAGAGCGGTCACAGGTCACTTCCACCTTTCAGGGAGTCGGGCTCCGTAACAGGAGACTGGTTACAAGGCAGTCCCTGCCCATCTAAAAAATGTGTTATTCCCAAGTAGAAAGTATTGCAGCGGCTTTGGGTTTTGCCCCAAACTTTAGCCCTTTGCCTTCACCTCTGCGACAGAAAGGATTTTGGTGGCTTGAGTTTGATGCTACTGAAAAGGCACAACAGCAATTCTCAGTGGCTGTAACTCCATGCCCACCCAGGGCCCAGCAGCCCGTCTGTTGATTCGGAGGTGGGGCCGTCACTGCCTCTGGGTTACATATGCCTGGTTTGTGCGGTAGCCATGCGTGTGTAACAATCGCTCTGCTTGAGTGTGAGAACCTCTCTGGGCCTCAGTTTCCTCACCTTCCTCTGGGCCTCCGTGGTGTCGTGGGTGCTTGTACTCCGGTGTGACTGAGTTGGGTCCATTGAGCTGCAATGCACATCCCTCCTCCTCAGTCATAACTGGGGTGAAATAGAGACTCTGTCCCCACAGGTAGCTTGTTTGGTTTCAGGTGAGAACAGAAGTAACTTGTGTCTCCTCTGCCCAGGGCTTTGCTGCCTAGTTTTATCAACTCCAGGGTTGGGATGGTCAGCCCTCAGATGATGCATAGGCTGCCGCCAGTTTGGACTAGTGGGGACATCTCCTGCAGGAGGCCGTGTGCGTGTAGTCATGTAGTGAGGCACAGCATTGTCTCATCTCCACCATATCTCCCTGGTGTTACTATTTTATCTTTGTGTGGCCGGACACCTGGGTCCACTACATGATCAGAGGAAGCTCAGCTTCAGTTCAAGGTTAGGAAAACTCCACTGTTAACCCAGCCTAAACATTCATTGTAAAGAGCATCTCCAGGGGCCCCTGGGTGGCTCAGTCAGTTGGGCGTCTGACTCTTTGATTTCGGCTCAGGCTGTGATCTCTTGGTCATGAGATCAAGCCCCTTGTTGGCTCCACACTGAGCATGGAGACTGCTTAAGATTTTCTCTCTCCACCCGTTCCCCGCCCCTCCCCCCCGCTTGTGCCTGCACACACTCAAAAAAAAAAAAAAAATCATAGGAAAAGAAAAGAGCATCTTCCTCCCAAAATGATTACATGGGCTCTTTCACTAGTGAGGTGAAAATACTCCACATTTGCCACAGGCTGCCACCTAGCATTATTTATTGTGACACTAAGTGAGTTTGACCAGGTATCTATCTTCCTTTTTGATCTCGACAACTTTCAAGAATAAAGCCCTCTCTCTCAATGCGGTTTCCTGCTAGGAAAACTCTGCTGGACCCCATCGCCAACTTTGACGTACATTTCTTTCAAATTAAGTGAGCAAACGGATACTTGGGATAGCTGAAGCGTAAGGAGTCATCAGATTGCCTCCAGACCCTGACAGCATCAGGCCGCACAGTAACAGGAGGAATGTTTTTAAGACCATCTTGCCAAAAACTGGATGAAGAAAAGTTCTTTCCCTGGGGCCCCGCGAGTTCATGAACTGACCCCCTGATGAAACGCACTACGTGTGTTTACCTCCTCATCACAACAAGCACCAAGATACGAACATCCTGGGGGAAACGTGGCTACGGTATTTGGCTGCTCTTTTCATCAAGGGTGGAGTCCGTTTCGCCACCTCTCGTGGTGTCCTGTGGCCAATAGGATGTGACGGAGTGATAATGTGCAAGTTCCGTGGCCTTCTCCGCAAGAGGTGGGAAGGCTACTGCCTTTCTGTTGGAATGCTCCTGCCCCCAGGTTAGGAGGGAAGTCCAGTCTTCCTTACTTAGTAAATGATGACAGGCCCCTGGAGAGAGATGGGCCCAGATGACAGCCAGTGCAGAGGCACTAGCCATGTGAATGAGGCCATCTTCTCCCCTCCCGCTCCGTGCCAGCTGCCAAATGGCTACAGCCACTTGAGTGAGCCAAGGCAAGAACTGCCCAGCTGAGCCCAGTCCCAATGGACAGTGATGACCAAATAAGTGGTCCTTGTTTCAGGGCACTGAGTTTTAGGGTGAATTGTGACCTAGCAATAGAGAACTGCTAGATAGCTCTACAGTGCAGATCAAGAAATTGAGGATCAGGAACGTGAAATAACTTGGCCACGGGCTGTAGACGCAATAGGTGGTGCAGTCATGATTCGAACTAGGTCTCTATGATATCACATTCTCTTTTGCTTCTCTGTGTCAAAACTATTCCACTTAAGTGAAAAAGTCCTGAATTTCAGGAAATGTGGCCCAGCTTCTTATAAACAGATGGTGATAAAGATTAGTTAACACATAATTTTTAGTAGTTCTCTGCTTTTATTCATCAGGAAGTGCTTTCCAAAACAGCTTCAGAGAATGCATCAACTGTTTTATTTTTTAATGCTTATTTTTTAAATGTAATTTATTGTCAAGTTGGTTTCCATACTCATCCCAACAAGTGCCCTCCTCCATGCCCACCACCCACTTTCCCCTCTCCCTCACTGCCATCAACCCTCAGATTGTTCTTATTTAAGAGTCTCTTATGGTTTGCCTCCCTCCCTCTCTGTACCTTTTCTTTTTCACCTCTTCCCCTATTTATTTTTGAGAGAGAGAGAGAGAGAGAGAAACAGCATGAGCAGGGGAGGGGCAGAGAGAGAGGGAGACACAGAATCTGAAGCAGGCTCCAGGCTCTGAGCTGTCAGCACAGAGCCTGACATGGGGCTCGAACTCACAAACCATGAGATCATGACCTGAGCTGAGGTCAGATGCTTAACCTACTGAGCCACCCAGGCGCCCCTGCCTCACCTGCCTCACCTGTTTTTTTAGGAGCAGGATTCTTGAGCTTACAGGGTTGTTCAGCCAATGTTCTGACCTGGGGCTGGGACAGGCACAACTCCTCTGAGATACAGGCCTTTTCCCAAGGGCTCTCTAGTCCAGTCCACTTGATAAAAAGATTTACCAAAGGGTCAGCCCACTGCAGAACCTGGCGGTCTGAAGCTCATGAAGTCGTACAGGTGAGGGCCCTTCTGAAGTCTGAAGGCCACCAGATAGGGGTCAGGACATTTTTTCCATAAAGGACCAGAGAGTATTTTAAGCTTTGTAACCCACCCAGTCTCTGTCAAAATACTCCATTCTGCTTTTGTAACTTGAAATCGGCTGTAGGCGATATGTAAACAAGTGAGCGCAGCTGTGTTCCAGTAAAATTTTATTTACGAGAATGGGTGGCAGGCTGGATCATATCCATGGATTGTAGTTTTCTATAGCTGTGCTGCTGGCCCGGGGGTCCGTAGGGGATGAGTGATTGTGTTGCCTTCCAGGTGTCTGTTGTGTCGAGGAGCCAAAGCTAGAAGCTCAACATGCCAACAGGATCAGAGCAAGAGACGCATTTTAAGGAATAGTCCCCTCATCCCGGCAGACTCGTGAGGAAGCCAGGTGGCTGACAGACAGCCATCGGGCACAGGGAAGTTCCTCCGTTGTGTCCTTGGGCAAATTATCTTTGAGACTTAGCCTGTTGATCTGTGCAATGGGGAGGAGAATCAGGAGCACAGTCTGCAAAATGGGTGTGCTCTTTAGGCCACGCTGACGTTGTCATGTTCGTGGGGGAGAGGTCAAATTCTAAGCTAGCCTCGCCCAGCGTGGAGAGCAGCTGTGGATCTTTAAAGTAGTTATTGCCCATGAGCTTCGCTAGGGGCATGCTCATTGCCCTACCAGACACTCTGTCTCTGCAGTGCTGTTGGCTGCTGGCCTTGCTTGTTGGTCCACTAGTCTGAGTCTTGACATCTCCGTCATTGCTTTGACCTCACCGGTGACAGAAGGTGGCAGGGCAGATGGGGGTTTGGTCCCTGGTGTTCCCAAGGGTTTAAGCAGATGGAGTTTGTTTTTAAAATTTTTTTCATGTTTTTTTTTTAAATTTATTTTTGAGAAAGAGAGAGACAGCATGAGCAGGGGAGGGTCAGAGGGAAGGGAGACACAGAATCCGAAGACAGGCTCCAGACTCTGAGCCAGCTGTCAGCACAGAGCCCGACATGGGGCTCGAACCCACGAACCGCGAGATCATGACCTGAGACGAAGTTGGCCGCCCAACCGACTGAGCCACCCAGGCGCCCCATGTTTTTAAAGTCAGCCTCAATCAGTGAGATCAGATATCACCTGCCCTTAAATCGGTTTGCTCTTGTGTCCCTCCATGGATGCCCATTAGTACTGATTGCTCTTGCCAACTGCAATTTGTCTTGCTGGAATTCTTTTGGGGATGGTAGAATGATAAGACCAGCTTACTTACCAATCTACATTCACCGTGGTTATTTTCACCAGCATCCTGTTCCTACAATGCCACCATATTCGAATCAGATGCTGCCACTTTAAAGTGTGGGTTATTTTAGGTTTTAAAAGTATCCATGAATCAGAATAAACATTGTTAAAATGTCAGTATTACCCAAAACAATCTACACATTCGTAGCGGCACTTTCAATAATAGCCAAATCATGCAAAGAGCCTAAATGTCCATCAACGGATGAATGGATCAGGAAGATGTGGTTCATCTATACAATGGAAGACTACACGGCAACGAGAAAGAATGAAATCTGGCCATTCGTAGCAAAGTGGATGGACCTCGAGGGTGTCATGCTAAGCGAAATAAGTCAGGCGGAGAAGGACAGATACCATATGTTTGCACTCATAGGTCTAACAGGAGAAACCTAACAGGACCATGGGGAGGGGAAGGAGGAAAAAGAGGGAGAGGGAGGGAGACAAAGCACAAGAGACTCTTGAACACTGAAAATACTGAGGGCGGGAGGGGGAAAGGGGAAGGAGGGTGATGGTCATGGTGGAGGACACTTGTGGGGAAGAGTACTGGGTGTTATATGGAAACCAACCTGACGATAAACTATAAAGTTAATTTAAAAAAATTTAAAAATCTTAAAAAAAAAAAAAAAAAGTATCCACGAAACCCAGCCTGGAAACACATGTTTCCAAGTGAAATGAAGAGCTTCCCAGTGCAAAGTATATTGTGGTTGTTTTTTTTGGTTATATTCTTAGTTTTAAGGGCTTTCTGCTAATAGTTGGTCCATGATTTCATTTGTTGGGCAGCAGCTGATTTGCTCTGAGATTAATTGAAAGAGCTTCCCGGTTTTTTTTTTTTTTTTTCTTATGTAGTTGTTCCTTGCCAGATCTGAAGGGAATCTTAGTGGCTACCTAGCCATGCTCTGCTGTCTCTGTCCTTCCTTCCTTCTTTTTTTTTTTTAATTATTTAAAAAAATTTTTTAAACGTTTATTTATTTTTGAGAGACAGAGCATGAGCAGGGGAGGGGCAGAGAGAGAGGAAGACACAGAATCCGAAGCAGGCTCCAGGCTGTGAGCTGTCAGCACAGAGCCCAACACGGGGCTTGAACCGACGAGCCGTGAGCCGAAGTCGGCCGCCCAACCGACTGAGTCACCCAGGTGCCCCCCTCCTTCTCTTATAGACTGGAAAAATCAAAGCATTCCTCCCAAAGGGGTCTCTTGTTTTTGTTTGTTTTGTTGGTTGAGTGTAGCTGACACACAATACTACGTTAGTTTCGGGCATACGACATAGTGACTCAACAGGTTTATACGTTATGCATGTTCACTGCAAGCGTGTCTGTCCTGATAGAGGACTATTTGGATGTCATTGATTATATTTTTTATACTATGCTGTTTATTTCTGTGACTTATTGCATAACTGGAAGCTTAGGTAAGTTTTCTCGATGTTGTTATGATACCGAATGGCCGTGTTCTCGGAAAAATTGATGTGTTAAAATCCTAGCCCCCAGCAGGATGGCCTTAGGTGGTATTAGTATGGTAGAGCCCTCATGAATGAGATTAATGCCCTCAGGGAAAGGGACAAGAGAGCTTGCTTGCACACACTCTGCTCTCTGTCGTGTGAGGGCACAGGGAGAATAAAAGTGCAGTGTATTGGGGCCCCTGAGGGGCTCAGTAGGTTGAGTGTCTGACTCTTGATTTTGGCGCAGGTCTCGATCCCAGGGTGGTGGGCTGGAGCCCCGCTCCACGCCCGGCACGATCCTCGCGCTCTCTCTCAAAAACAAAAAAAGTACAGTGTAATAAAGTAAAAGTCTTCCAAATCTCACCTGAGATGTCCAGTGCTTGTATTTCGGTCAGGTTATCCTTCCCCGCAGGAGCGGAATGACCTGAGATCTCTCTTGCTGTAACCAAGGAGAGTCTCACTAGGGGCCCCGCAGCCCTGCTTCTGTTGGCATATTTCTGGGCACTCCCACACCCAGCCCGTGCGGTTCCGGGGTAGCCTGGATCTCTCCCTGTACGTGTTCACCTTCGCTTCCTCAGTCTCAGCCATACCGTGAATGATAGCCACAAGTATTTCCAGCGCCTAGCCCAGAATCATCTTTAGCTGGAAGCAGATATCTTCCACGTGCTGAAATGCTTACCGAGTGGGTGACCCCTGTTGTACGGGTGCTTTTAGTGAGATGTCGTTAATCTATGCAGCTCTGTTCTTGTGGCTCTGCTGGTGGTGCCCCAGCATCACCTTCAAACCTATCCTTCGCACTGGGGCCATTCCTGCCAGGATTGCCTGCTGGACATGTCAACTGGCAGCTTTGGTTGACATCTTGAAAACCGAGTTCCTCATCTTCTCCCCCAGGTGAGCCTGCTGTCCCAGGTTTCATTTCTTCCAGGGGCTCCGCCATTCTCTCATGGTAAAATCTAAGCTTCAGATCTGTGACGCTGTCTTATTTATACTCTTGTCCCCACCCTGGCCGCGCTTGCCAGCCCAAGGTAGTTCCTGTTTCCTCCAAAACATTCCACCCTTCTCTCTTCTGCCCTTGTCTCATTGCCACGTGCCTAAAGTACAACAGTGGTCCTCGGCTCCACTTGGTCAACCTTCCTGGCCTTCCCACCCCAAAAATCAGTGTGATTTTTCTCATTTCCAGTTGAAATCCGAACCTCTGTGTTTGGTTTCTAAAGTCCTGGACACTTCCATTCTCCTGGTCTAGCACAGAGATATGATTGGTTCTGCTCAGGCCCGTTGCCAAAACTTTGCCTTTCACTGTTGCTTTTGTCCCTCACTCAAGGGGACCCTTCATCTGAACCACGCTCCAGTGAACTCTCCCCCCCATACCCATTCACATGATGTTTCGTGCTCTCAAGCCCTCCCTGATTGTGTTGTTCTTTGTTGTCATCAGTATGAACTCCGCATTGCCTGGTTCTGTTGTTCATTATTTCACATGGATGCGTACTCTCTCCCTTGTCAGGCTGTAACCCAGTAGCTGTCATGGCAACGCTGTTTTGTGTTGGTCTCAGCCTGTGGACAGTGATGCTATTGGCTGGGAATTGCCTTGGGGCACTGACCTGGGCTGTATGGCTTATGATGAGCCTCACAGACATTTCCCCGCCCGGGGCCGACGTGGCTGCACCGGCCCCTGTAGTTCTTGGGATTTCAAGGCATAAATCTGCAACAACCATCAGGGAACGTTGGAAAAACAACAACAACAACAAGGGTTATTACAAGTCCTCGAGGGTACACGGCATGCCCAGGGCCACACAGCAAGAGAGAAAGCACAGACCTGGCTTTCTGCCTTTGTTGGGGTCAAGGGTAGGGGCCTCGGGTTTCTGTGGGTTCACTCTTTATTGGTGAATGTAAAACAGCATAACAGCGGGAATTCAAGCCTGGGAAGGGAGAAGCAGGATCGCTCCAGCGGTCAGTAATGTAGGTCACCCAGGGTTTTCTAAAAGCAGAAGGTCGTGGTTGGGGGGTGGCCGGGCTCTTTGTCTGGCTGTGTAGCTGGCGATGTGTTTATTTGAAATGGATGTCTTTGAAATGGATTCCACTGCAATCAAAAACTACATTACACTAAGAAACCCTGGGTGTCAGGCACTTTGCCCATATGCCACAGCCCTGAAAGGATAGCAAATTCTCCCACGGGTTGAGTGGAGTAGCCGGTGTCCTACTGGGAGCTGCAGGATCCAAGCTTGGCAGCTGTTTGCTCACACAGAGGTTGCCTCCCATTTCCCTCCTTCAAGAATGCCATTCCCAACTCCCATCTGCAGAGCAATTTTCTCTTTCGTGCCCTGTGGGAATCTTGAAAGTGGATTATGCTGATCTTGGTTTCCAGACACCAAACCATAGATTTTCTGCTGGTCAGAGGTCCCCAGTTAGCCTCTTTCTGTTATCTTAAAAGCTGATACCCCAAGTCCCCTTTGTGTCTTGGGCTTAGAGTGTATCCGTGACAAAGGGGTCGGCCCACCAAGGATCGGAAAGTGTGAGGGATGTTTGACTAGTCCCGTGTGCCCAGGTTAGAAATGAACGCCGAATTGAGGTGTAAATAGCACGGTCTTGTCCTTCCTGGGACCGGACGATGAAGAGACCAAGGAGTGATGTGTCGGGGAAGGGCAGCGCAGAGAGCAGCACCCTCAGTTGGTTCCCACACTGGTGTCTGCGTCTTCGAGCTCTATGCAGGGAGTGGCTAGCCACCAGTTAGGATGCTTCACGAACCTGAAAGGTTTCTTGGAGACGAACATGAACTGATGAATAAATTGTTCCCTCTGGACAGGAAGAGCTGATCAAAGAATCTTGGCCATTTTTTAGCTTAACCAAACGTTCCCAAGAAAAGCCCCATAGAAGGACATATCATGTGTGTCTCCATCTGGGGATTTAGAGTCCACATATGGACCACCTCTCCTGTGGACCTAGCCAACCGTCTAGACCTAGATCTTCACCAGAGAGAGGTCAGTAGGAGGACAGGGCTACAAATGAGGGCGAAGAGGGGCGCCTGGGTGGCTCAGTCGGTTAAGCGTCCGACTTCGGCTCAGGTTATGATCTCACAGTTTGTGGGTTCGAGCCCCACGTCGGGCTCCGTGCTGAGAGCTCAGAGCCTGGAGCCTGCTTCGGATTCTGTGTCTTCCTCTCTCTCTGCCCCTCTCCTACTTGTGCTCTGTCTGTCTCTCTGTCTGTCTCTCTCTCTCAAAAATAAATAAACATTTTAAAAAATTATTAAATAAAAAAACAACGGAGGAAGAAGAATGTAGGTTTACTATCAGGAAATGTCTCCGAGCATCAGAGGAATAAGCCTCCTGAGGGAGTGCTTTCGCATGAGGCAAAGAAGGGAGGAGGTGTCCCCTTGGCTTATTTCGCTGTCCACAGACAACTTGTTTACTAAAGTGTGAGACTAGCGAGCACGGTCCATTCCCATCCCAGCTGGATTCTTCTGCTTCCCAAGGTTTCTTCCGCTTCCCAAGGTTTTCTCCTCAGGGAATTGAAGGAAATGAGAGACTTGCATGGGCAGATGGTCAAACTTTGTACAGAGCCCCCAGCGTTAGCATCTCCGTGCCAGAATTTTAAAAGAGCATGAAAGGACTCCTGGTGCCACGTTTTAGGAATCAAAGCCACCCAGTTCCCTGCAGGTGTCGAAACTATGGTCTCAACGGGGCCCGTGATTTCTTGTCATGGATGGAAATTCCTGAGATTTCTATCTGCTGTTCTTTTCAGGTATTTTGGAGGCCATGAGTAATTAGTCCTTACCAAGCCCTTTTGATTCTGTCGTGGACATTCGTCTCTCCCCTGCCTCCCTTGTACCCACAATGTGAGTGATCCCACTTCAAACTCCATGTACCTCTCACCTGTGCATGTATAATATTTTACTAACAGTTTTGCCTACCGTCTTGCTTTAATCCATTTTACTCCTGGAATAATCTTCATAAACCGGATCTCATGAGGCTACTCCCAACTTGATCAAGTCCCGCTCTAACTTGGCATTGGATGTTACCCTTAGACCTGGCCCACAATGACCTTTCCAAGGTTCAAGGTAAACAGCTTGCTGTAGTGCACACACCTTCACGTGGGTGCGGGGAGGGTGGGGTGATACAGGCATGTGCCGGCAGTTCCCTGATACGTGTACCCCCTTCACATCCAAATTCCATCAGTCCTGGAGACCCAGCCCACGTGACACCACGTCCACGGACCTGGATCTTTCTCCTCTTCCCCACTCCTCAACCCAGTTTCTCCTTTGACCACCCACATGTCCAACCTTGAGTTATGACCTTTTGTCATCACGTCGTAGGCCATCTGCACTGTAAACACACTGTGGCCGTAGACCGTGCTTTAAGGCTCTGAATCTAGCCACCCCAGACGTCATCCCCATATGAGCCTCCGATTAATCATTGTTGCTGCAGTAGATCAGTGAATGAACTTAGATTGTGTTTTATTCAATAAAAATTGTCTCGGGGCACCTGGATGCCTCAGTCAGTTAAGCATCTGACGTTGGCTCAGGTCATGATCTCACGGTTCATGAGTTCAAGCCCCATGTTGGGCTCTGTGCTGACAGCTCAGAGCCCAGAGCCTGCTTCGGATTCTCTGTCTCCCTCTCTCTCTGCCCCTTCTCCGCTCGTGCCCTATCTCTCTGTCTCTCAAAAATAAACATTAAAAATTTTTTTAAAGTGTCTTAAATGTGCATTAAAAACCTTTTGTGTCTCTTGTAGACACTCCTATGTCTAGAACTATCCACAAACTAATGATTGGTGTAAGCCAGAAAATATAAATGCAAGCGTTCAAAATAACTTAGAGTAGCACATTTTTTTTTGCCCTCAGTGAGTATAAAGTAAACCCTATCAAGACCTTTTCCTTCTTGGAAGAAGAGGAAAGGAGGAAGCTCCGCAGATAACACAAAATGAGATTACTGTAGAAAACTCAAAGTTCTATCAGCTTAGATATTAAATTGCCTAACATTTCTACAGACAGCATCCGGAAGATTAGCATGTATAAAATGCTGACTGGGAGAAAATACTTACAGGATATGTATCGGGATAAAGGGTTCATATTCTCCCAATAGAACAAGTTTCTATAAATCAGAAGTCTAAAAATGGATGCAGCATTTTGTCTGCTGTCTATTGCTAGTGAACAAACTACCCAAAATGCACTGGGCCGAGTGAACACTGGTTCTGCAACCCGGGGCCGCGCTGGGGGGTGGTTCTCCCTGTGGTGGGCACTGGGGCTGGAATGTCCAAGGTGGCTTCGTCCCTGGCATGTCTGGGGCCCCAGCTGGAGTGAGGAGGACAGCCAGGCATCTTGTTCTCCATGAGGTACTTCTTGCAAGGAGCTGGACCTTTATGTGGTGACTCAGGCTTCTGAGAGTGAGCCTTCCAAGGGCACAGCACCCCCTCTGTAAGCACTTACCAACAAGGCTCCATTTGGGTCACGCTTGCTAATAACTTTTTGGTCGAGCAAGTGACTCGGCCAAGTCCAGTGCCACTGAAGGCCGTGGTAACACAAGAGCGTGAACGTGACGTATGATTTACTGTAGGACATCCATGTAACAGCCCATACTATAGGCAGTTCGCTAAAGAAATAGGAATGAGTAATAAACCTGAAAAATGCAGTTTTGTTAGCAGTCGAGGTCGTGTGAATGAAAATGGTGACAGGCTGTTTTCATTAGGAAATTGACAACACGCAGTATCTAGTTCATACCCAGCGTTCACAAGCTTTATGGAGAATCTTCTACGTTTTGGTGGGAGTGTAAATTAGCGTGGCCCTTCTTCAAAGAGGATTTGGCACTGGGTATCAAAATATAAAACGTGCGTGACTTGGCACATTCCACTTCTACGTGTAAACATACTTCTATGTGCAAAAATATTTTTATAAGCCCCCCCCCCAGCATATTACAGAGGGATGTTTATATATCACCATTTGTAATGGCAATGACCTAGAACATAAAAGCCTATTAGTAAGAGAATGCATGAATTCTGATAAATCTATACTGTGGAATATCCAGTAGCCATATTGAGGTTAGTTAGGGGTACGCTGTTGTGGAATGAGAGCCAAATAGGTTGTTGGGTGGGAAAAGAGGCATTGTGGGTATTCTGTGTCACCATTTTCATGAACACAAAATTTTGGGTAAATTAACCCACCAGAGGGAGAAAGGGGTCTAGAATAAAGTGTAGAAATGGGTTGGGAGTTTATTTTTACTTTTCAGTTGCGTATGAGCGTCTGATTATTTGGAATCTTTTCTGCCGAGGGCGCATGGCTCTCGTGATGGGGAAAAGTGGAGGCTTCCTTAAAATATGCGTGTCTACATGTGTCCCCATACACGCATGTCCAGATGTACATATAGGTACAGCGTAAGAGATCTAGGAGAAGGTTCCTTGGATCCCTGAAACTCTGCCAGTAGAGCCTCTCTTGACCTCTTGTCCTCTTCAGTGCCCTGAAGCATATTCCCTCTTCTGGAAAAATAGAGATCTGTGAGTCACTTGTAATTCCTAACAAGAGGCACATTTTTTTATGGCTTACTTTTGAGCTTTTAAAATTGCACGTTGATTGTATTAACCAAAAACATACATAATTTTTTTTTCAGTGTCTGGAACCAAACTTCATATTAGGTGTGAGGAAGGAGGGGTTGTTAGAAAATGTGACTCAGTGGACCCGTGCATACCACATAAGCTCCTCCTGGCATCTCTGACACACTCACACGGCATGGGTACAGTTCCAGTCGAGCTTCTCCACCCTTCGAAAGTGTAATGGGGAAATGTCCCGACTCACTTCCGTGGCAGTCAGTCAGAGCTGGCATTTGTCTTCTGTGTTTCCTCCTCCTGATGCCTGAACACGTTCTTCCTTTCTTCCCTCTCATCTCGCCTCATCTCCTTCACAAGGAAAAGAACAAGGCCATTAGCTTCTGTGCCGTGAAGCCCTGCAAGCCGCACAAGTGGAAGAGGACTGGGCCCAGAAGGAAGTCTTGTTTTCCTCTAGTCCAGAGCTGCTGCAAGGTCAGGCGTGTGTGAGACCCAAGATGAAGGCTTGATTTAATTTGAAAAGATCATTTGTAAGATGGTATCAAATCTGGCAGTTTTTGCAAGGGTAAAGCAGTGGTGTAGAAATACACGAGAGCTTTTATTTCATAACAGAGGGGTTCCTTTCCTTAAAATTTCTTTATCAGTAAAAAGCATCTTAAGGCAGCATGGGTTTTTTTTAAGTTTATTTTTTTATTTTTATTTTTTTATTGAGAAAGTGTGTGTGTGTGTGTGTGTGTGTGTGAGAGCACAAGCAGGGCAGAGGAGGGGAGAGAGCATCCCAAGCAGGCTCTGCACTGGCAGCACAGAGCCCAACTCCGGGCTCGATCTCACAAACTTGCGAGACCATGAACTGAGCCGAAATCAAGAATCAGACGCTTAACCGACTGAGCCACCCAGGTGCCCAAAGCAACATGTTTGTTAATGGACAGATATGTTTAGAACTCTTATGTCTCAGGGTGCCTGGGTGGCTCAGTTGATTAAGCGTCCGACTTCCATCTCAGGTCATGATCTCACGGTTTGTGAGTTCAAGCCCCACATCGGGCTCTGTGCTGGCAGCTCAGAGCCTGGAGCCTGCTTCTGATTCTGTGTCTCTCTTTTGCTCTGCCTCTTTTCCTGCTCATGTGCTCGTGCACGCCCGTGCCCCCCCCTTTCTCTAAAGAATAAACGTTAAAAATTAAAAAAAAAAAGAACTCTTATATCTTCAGTTATAGTTACATGCGTGGGGATCCATTTATTAAAGTGACAGTTTGTTTTATGCCTTGATCAGCTGCTTATGTATTATCTCTTGTGCTAGATATTTTATACATTGTTTAAATTTTTGAAAGTTACACTAAGTAAAGAATATTTAAATAGAGCCTGAGACGACGTATTATTTTCTAGGAGTATTTTTAGACATTGAGAAAAAAATGTGCTGCTTCCAGAATACCTGTGTTTTATCTTCAGTGTTTGGCAGGGAAGGTGATGCTCACAGAAACACAAACTGAGGGGACGGCTGGCTGACTGGCTCAGTCAGTAGAGCGTGTGACTTGATCTCAGGGTTGTGAGTTCGGACCCTACATTGGGCATGGAGCCTATTTAAAAAAGACTTTAAAAAATAAGTAAGTGAGCAAAAAAGAAACACAAACTGAGAATCCCAAAACTCGCTTTCAGATTTCCACGTATTGGTTTCGTAGAATCCTTGTAATAGTCTTAGGTACACGTGGTGGCTAAAGTTTTTTAACACGTGTTGCCTAACTTATCTGAAAATCATATATGCATAATGAAACTGTTTTCTTTTTACCGCCTAAAATGTTTGCCAGAGGAAAAATGAAGTCTTTCTCTGGGTGGAAAAAAAAGAAAAAAATACTACCGCATCTTTCTTGTAAACCTTGTTCCCTAAATAATGTTGAATGAATGTTGGCAGAGAGCTCTAGATTCTGTAGCAGGGTTTTTCTCCAGGTGTGATCTCCAGGCTCTGGGGAAGAGAGGCGAATTTGTACAGGATCCTAGTGCTTCCCCACATCGAGTCAAAGACAGGGTCCTGGACTCTGCATTTTAAACTACTCCCCAGGCAGTGTTTAATAGATAGCGACGTATGAAACATTTAGAATTGAGCTAGAAAAGTCTAGGGCTTCCTGAGAAGGAAGCCAACATTCTGAGGAGGAGTCTATTGTACTTGTTGGTTGGTTCCATAAAAAACTGAGAAGGACTTTGCAAAAAGAGGGAAGAGGTCACTTCTGGGTGGCCTGGGTTTGGCTGGATCTTGGAGGAATCCGTCTTCCTCCCTGGTGGGGTTCAAGAGGTTAGCAGGGATGGGAAAACCAACTGTGGCCAAGAGAAGAGAGACGTTGGCAGGTCAGAGCTCTGGAGGGGGTGCAGTTACGTGGGGCACTCCCACAGTGGCCCTTGGGGGCACCAGGGGAGGAGGGGCTGTGTGGTCGGAGCTTAGCCGCTCCAAGGCACTCTTCAGGTCTGCCTTCCTTGGACTGTCTTGGCCAGATCCTCTATGGCAGTGCTACTGCTTTCCCAGAAATATCACATAAATTTTTCCAAAGTGCTTGCCTCTTTCAGTATATTTCATTTCTGCGATGAGCACAGAGCTCCAGGACATTAAGAATGATTTATCAGTCCTATTAAAGTGAGAGCATCCTCTCTTCCGGTCTGTTACAGTATTCTTTCTAAACCTCTAGATGTATGAATTTTTTTTAATCCTGTCATTTTCAGTTTATGTAACCCCTCTGTAGTGCTTTGGGCTTGCGTTAGGCGTCCTGCATTTGTACAAGAGCTAATAATGTATCATGTTACGTGAACAACTTGTTCACAGACATTCTAGAATCTCCTGCCTAGAGGGGTTGTCAGACCTCATACTGTACAAAATGTGCCCCCTAAATTCTTCAAGGCTCTCAGTAGGAGCACATACGAGCCACTCTTGAACAACAGGGGGTCCCAGATGCACCAAGAAAGTACAATTCTCTCAGGGACAGCTCTCCTTGTAAGAAAGATTGTTTTTGATTAAGCAGGTATCTCTCCTGGCATCTTGACTCTTTCTGACCTTGCTTGGTGAGAAGAGTTGGAAGAAGTCCAGTGTCTTCTCCATCACATCCCTTCAGCTGTTTGAATGCGGTGAGTGTATCATCCTGTGTCTTCCCTCTCAGAATACTTTGCCTTGAATGCTTCCTCCCATGGCCCAGTATCCTTGCCCGCCCTCCACCTGCTGATCTCTGCTGGCTGGCTCCAGTTCCCAGGGCCCCTTGAATCTGGACACCTGGCACTGAACTCAGATCAGAGCCTGGGAAGTCTGAACAACAGCAGTCAGCAGGACTGCTAGCCCTTTCCAGATACCGAGTGTCCGGAAGCCTTACCTTCCCCCCCCCAGTTTTATGGAGGTACAGTTGAGGTACGGCATTATACAAGTTGAAGGCATATAACATAATGATTTGGTCTGTGTCCGTATTGAGAAATGATTACCACAGGAAGTTAACATCCATCACCTCATCTAGTTACACGTTTTATCTTGTGATGAGAGCTTTCAAGATCTGCTTTCTTCACAACTTGCAAATACACAATACAGGATTGTTAACTCTAGTCACCATGCTATAGAAGTTACGGCCCTAGAATTTAGCCATCTTATAACTGGGATTTTGTACTTATTGACCATCTTCTCCCACCCTACCCCACCCCACCCCTTGCCTCTGGCAATCACCAGTCTGATCTGTTGCTATGAGTTTATTTGTTTTAGATTCCACATATAAGTGAGATCATACAGTGTTTGCCTTTCTAGGTCTGACTGATTCTGCTTAGCATAATTCCCTCAAGGCCCATCGTGTTTTTGCAAAGGATGGGATTTCTCCTTTCTTATGGCTGAAGAGTATTTTAAGTAGCCTTAGCAACAGCTGCACCATAGAGGAACGGCACATGTAACTTCCGGTTAAGAAATCAGACCTTTTTGCAGGCTGACTGCTCTTAAGTCTCTTCTTTCCCATTCTAGCCTTCTGAAATTGGTGTTTAGACTTCACTATACTTATTCCCTTATTAGGTCTGGCTTATTGTTTACAGCCTGTTGATCTTTTGGGGTTCTACCTCCTCCCCCGCATACATGATAGAAAGAATGTGGGCTTATCACTAGAACACAAGATCAAGTCCCAATTCTGTCACCCATCAGCTGAATTTTGTTTCCTCCCTTATAAAATGAAGGTGGTAAGAATACCCACTTAATCTATTTAGACAGTGAAATACTATAGAAAATTTTATGTTTTGCATCTGCCACCCATCCCTTTTTAGGTCACCTGCACACATAAGCAAGTTTTTGTAAAAATTCTTACGTAGAACAATTCCGGGCCAAGGATAGATACCAATCCACCCGTATCTAGATTTAATAGCACTTTCCATATGCGATACATTTTTCAGCTGGACCTCAATGAGATTATAAGAGATTATTAAATATCTTGTTGAAATCCAGATATGCCTACAACATTTTGCATGTACTTCCGCTTGCCCTTGTCCAAGAAAGTAAAGAGAATATTTGAAAGTGCATGTTTCTAGTAAATACATCTTGATTTCAAAGGAGCCCTACATACGTATCTCTTATTATTGCAAAGCTCCAGTTACAGTAATCTGGATGTTTGCCTATGATTTGTCATAAAGCTCCCTGACCTATGGACATCATCTTCTGTTTATCTCTATTTTTGGTTTCCAGTCATCACATTTTTCATGATTTTCTTTTCTGACTTTTAAAGAATACTGACCAGAACTTAAGCAAATAAATTCTCAAGTCAACTTAATTCCTTAAGTTGAATAGTAGGCCTCATACCGGTAAACACTGAAAAATAAGTGCTGTACAAAGTTGCCTCATGTAGATTATACCACATCCTTGTGCGCCCTTGAGAGATGGGTCAGATGTTAATCTCACGTGTAATGAACTGTCTTAACTTAAAGGACTTGTCCAAGATTGCCGTGTCCGAAGGCATTATGTAGGGATTCAAGTATGATCCTTTGGAATCAAGTAGGGATTCCAAATTCAGCGCTGCCTCTAGGGGAAAGGTAACTAGCCTGTTGTTGATTTATTATTCTAACAGTTCTACCTAATTTACTGTAAAGCACTAGCCGGACAAGCACTATTCCTTTATTTCTATCATTTTTTTAGAATGGGAGTCTGCAAACCGTTTCTGCAAAGAACCAGATATTAATACCTCAGGCTTTACGGGCCCTGTGGTCTGTCACAACTACTTAATTCTGTTTTTGTAGCACAAAAGTAGTCCAAAGACAACATGGAAGTAAAGGGTTTGGCTGTGTCCCGATAAAGCTTTATTTACAAAAACAGAGGGCCATTGTTTGCTGTTGTGACACCTCTTTTAGAACTTGAATTCGTTTAGAAATAAAACTTTGCAACATAGATTGGGTTCCTTTGCAGAAGTGGTTGTGTTAAGAAAATCCATGCTGCGGGGGCGTTTGGGTGGCTCAGTTCGTTGAGCGCCTGACTCTTGATTTTGGCTCAGGTCATGATCTCATGGTTGGTGAGATGGAGGCCTGTGTCAGGCTCTGCGCTGACAGTGCAGAGCTTGTATGGGATTCTCTCTCCCCTTCTCTGTCCCTCCCCCACTCATGCTCTCTCTCAAAATAATAAACATTTTTAAAAAATTGATGGGGGAGAAGGATTATATTGGTACTTTAACCTAAACCACTACGGTTTGAAACTGTAAGAAGTTAAAAAGGAACCTCCCCCACCTGGCCAAAAAAAAAAAAAAAAAAAAAGAGCAACCCCTCCCTTTACCCTTCTCTCCATTGCCACCCACTTCATACCAGGGTTGGCCACAGTCCAACTCTAACATGGCCAAAATTGGCATTCAAGTTCATTGGGACAGTAGTTGACCCTGAATTATTCCAATACATTTATAAGACACCTAAATTGTACTGCCCTTCTGGGTCCTGTACAAAATTTTCTCAGATAATAGATAAAAATTGAGCTGTTGACTCATTTGGATTAGAGGCAATATGAAGAACACAAAAACCAAAAACAAATAAATACGATCCTAACATTTAACTACCTTTCTCTACGGAGGAAACGTTAAGGAGTGTTTATAGTAAGTACATTAATTTCTCAAAGATAGCTGCAGTGGATTAAGTATATGTTAATTATTAACAGATGCCTCCTAGTTCCTATTCTTCTATTCATCGTGGGCAATGAGAGGATTATCTAGAATTTCAAAATTTGTGTGTGTATGAATTTCAAAATTTAACGGGCTCAAGATTATGTATGGATCTTTAAAGGCAAGCATAAGTGCATCAAAGAGGATTCAGGGGCGCCTGAGTGGCTCAGTTGTCGGTTAAGTGTCTGACTCTTGGTTTCAGCTCAGGTCATGATCTCATGGTTTCATGAGTTCAAGCCCCATATCAGGCTCCAAGATGACAGTGCACAGCCTGCTTGAAATTCTCTTTCTCCCTCTCTCTCTCTGCCTCTCCCCCTCTTGTGCTGTCTCTCT
Source organism: Cryptoprocta ferox (assembly GCA_028646485.1). Lineage (NCBI taxonomy): Eukaryota > Metazoa > Chordata > Mammalia > Carnivora > Eupleridae > Cryptoprocta > Cryptoprocta ferox. The sequence goes on along the minus strand of CM053566.1, from coordinate 72,015,627 downwards.
CGAAATAAACTTAAAAATTTTTATTAAAAAAAAAAAAGTTATGGAGCTCCTGGGTGGCTCAGTTGGTTAAGCGTCCGACTTCGGCTCAGGTCATGATCTCACGGTCCATGGCTTTGAGCCCCATGTCAGGCTCTGTGCTGACAACCTGGAGTCTGCCTCAAATTCTGCATCTCCTCTCTGCCCTTCCTCCACTCACACTCTGTTGCTCTCTCTCTCAAAAGTAAACATTTCTAGGGAGAATTTACCAAATAGAATTCCCTGTGGGACAAAGTCATGTAGAACCTGAAAAAGTCTGCTATTATAAAATAATCTTCCACAAACGGAAAAGACTATAGAAATACAGTTATTAGAACTCTCAGGTATAACAATTTTAGAAGAAATTGAAAATCACAGCCATCTATTATGTAGGTTTTAAAGCAACTTTGAGAGAATTTCTCATTTTAGTTTCCAAACTGATAAATGGAAGTTTAGAGGTTTTTTTTTTTCCTCTAGTTTATTGTCAAGTTGGTTTTCATATAACACCCAGTGCTCATCCCATCAAGTGCCCTCCTTCATGCCCATCACCCCTTTTCTTCTCTCCCCCTCCCCCATCAGCCCTGTTTGTTCTCAATATTTAAGAGTCTCTTATGGTTTGCCTCCCTCCCTCTCCTTAACTATTTTTCCCCTTCCCCTCCCCCATGGTCCTCTGTTAAGTTTCTCCTGTTCCGCTTATGAGTGAAAACATATGGTATCTGTCCTTCTCTGCCTGACGTATTTCACTTAGCATGACACCCTCGAGGTCCATCCACATTGCTACGAATGGCCAGATTCCTTTCTTTCTCATTGCCACGTAGTATTCCATTGTATATATAAACCACGTCTTCTTGATCCATTCGTCAGTTGGTGGACATTTAGGCTCTTTCCATGATTTGGCTATTGTTGAAAGTGCCGCTACGAACATTGGGGGCTACATGTGCCCCTATGCATCAGCACCTCTCTATCCCTCGGGTAAATCCCTAGCAGTGCTATTGCTGGGTCACAGGGGAGTTTTACTGATAGTTTTCTGAGGAATCTCCACACTGTTTTCCAGAGTGGCTGTACCAGTTTACATTCCCACCAACAGTGTAGGAGGGTGCCCGTTTCTCCACATCCTCGCCGGCATCTGTAGTCTCCTGATTTGTTCGTTTTAGCCACGCTGACCGGCATGAGGTGGTATCTCAGTGTGGTTTTGATTTGTATTTCCCTAATGATGAGTGATGTTGAGCATCATTTCAAGTGTCTGTTGGCCATCTGGATGTCCTCTTTGGAGAAGTGTCTGCTCATGTCTTCTGCCCATTTCTTCACTGGATTATTTGTTTTTCGGGTGTGGAGTTTGGTGAGTTCCTTATAGATTTTGGATACTAGCCCTTTATCTTATATGTCATTTGCAACTATCTTTTCCCATTCTGTCGGTTGCCTGTTAGTTTTGTTGATTGTTTCCTTTGCAGTGCAGAAGCTGTTTATCTTGATGAGGTCCCAATAGTTCATTTTTGCTCTTGATTCCCTGCCTTTGGAGATGTGTTGAGTAAGAAATTGTGGTTGAGGTCAAGGAGGTTGTTTCCTGCTTTCCCTAGAGGTTTCGAGGAACCAGAAGGTCCATTCAGATTGATCTAGCTGTGGAGAATTAGGGTAATATTAATGCAAACAGCTTTACCCCTCCTCTGATTGTCACTAGTTGATAGACTTTGTAGGAGTCTCTACATATCCAAATACCCCAGAACTTGGCAGCTTAATACATTATTATCTTAGTTTCTGTTGGTGAATTATTTGCTGAGTTCTTGATTTCATTTTTTTTAATGCTTATTTATTTTGAGAGAGACAGAGACAGTGCGAGTGAAGGAGGAGCAGAGAGAGGGAGAGAGAGAGAGATAATGAATCCCAAGCAGGCTCCATGCTGCCAGTGCAGAGCCTGATGTGGGGCTTGAACTCATGAAACCGCAAGATCATGACCTGAGCCAAAACCAAGAGGTGGACGTTTAACCGACTGAGCCACCCAGGCATCCCGGGTTCTTTATTTCATAAAATGTCAGCTGGACTGTGATCTATTTGAAATTTAATTGGGGAAGAACTTGCTTCCAAGATCATGTGGTTGGTAGCAGGATTTAGTCGCTCATGGGATGTTGGACGAAGGGCCTGTTTATCACTGGCTGTTGAATGAACCCTCCATTCCTTGCCAAGTGGGCCTTTTCCGTGTTCTCCATCAAGCATACAGACCAAGGAGACACTAGAGCCAGCCAGCAAGATGGCTGCCAGTCTTTTATAACCTGATCACATAAGTGACACCCTATCACCGTGGCCACATCTATTGGTTAGAAACAAGTCACTACATTCAGCCTGCCCTCAAGGAGAGGGGATGACAAAGAGATAAATCATTGGGGTCATTGTAGAAGTAGGCTCAGACTTCTAAATTCTTTCCTGGAAGGCTCATCTAGCCCTTGAATAAAGAGATAGCCTGTAAGTGTCACTAGTGTCTGCCACATGTGATTTACTTTGGGCTGTTTTTCTCTTGTCCCTCCTTATGTTAGACACTGATTTTATAAGTTGTCATGGGTAGCACCTTTGACTAGTAGTTCCCATAATTAAGTACAAATATTTCAATGCCCTTAAATTATCCTTTTGAGAATTTGGGTTATATAATAAGATACCCAAGAAAATATCTGCTCTACACAGGGAAGACAGGAGTGACAGGGTTGAGAGAGGTCCCCTGAAATACTTGTTTTTTAGCGTTGTTCTTTTGAAAGTTTTGCAATAATAGATACAAACCTGTTTGTGATTATATTTAATGGATCTGAGTTGTACTAAAAACTAATGGCTTGATCAGAGAGATTCATGGATGGAAATGAAGAGAAAACAAACGTGCATGTATATTTTGGCAACTGAAGATGAACATTTCTCTGAAGTTCTTTGAAGTTTGGGAATTATCTGAAATTTACTGTGGAGTTTTTTAGAATGAACTCATTCGTTTCATAGCTTTTGCTCTAGCTATTCTATACTGTATTGAAATGTGCTTATATCATTCTTGCCAGATATCTTTGCTATAGGGGGCCATAAATCTTTAGACGTATTATCTATCAGATATCCCTAATGAAAAGCAAGATGTTTTGTTAGATAGCACCTTGTCTTGCAAATGGAGCTTATTTATAACCATTTTCTAATACATCTTGCATTTACTGCGTTCCATGTACTCTTCAAGCTGTTTTAAAATAACTCATTTAGTCACCGTAATACCCCTATAGGTAAGCACGAATACCGTGTCCATTTTCCAGATGGGGAAAGTGACCTAGAAGGGGTTAAGTGAGTTACTCAGTGACACACAGAAAGGCGTGGGGCTGTGAATCCGATTCTATTAAGGTACATCATGTAGTTCAACTTCACTTTTGATGGATGAGATGAAAAATGTATTGACAACAGACAGATGAGCCAGATTCCTTATTAGTAGATCCATTGAAGGTTGTGTCCTTTATTTGCTTAGGGAAGTAAGAAAGTTGGCTAGCAAAAACAAAAGCTCAGAATGTTCCTCTGTTTTCCTTGTGTAGTGTCAAGAAATGAGGATGCCCATTTAATACAATTTTGCTCCATGAGTTTGTGTCGGTCAGTCATTCTTCTCATTTGTTTCCATGCCATCACCGTCGCACAAGAAGTTGTGCGAACTGCAAGTTGTGGTTCTGACACTTTTTCTCCCCTCCATTTTCCCGGGAAAGTTGATATTCTCCCAGTCCAGGATAACCTTCCTTTCTACATAAAACTCTTCCTCTTGTATGATCTTGGATATTTTCAAATACAAAGCTGTCTCTTGCATATGCTGAAGCATTTGAAGGAATCTAGTTGGCAAGAGAAGAGTTGCCTAGAGATGATGGTGGTCATGTTGCAGGAGAGAGAAGGGAAGAAGAAGGAAGATGGTGAGCCCAACAAAAAGGAAGATTTTTTTGAGTACCTACTGTGTGCCAGATAATAATAGGGCTGGCTTCATAGGGGCTATTATGGGGACTTAAATGAGTTATTTTTAAGTATCTTGAAGATTGCTTGGAACGTAGCAAATGCAATACGTATTTCTAAATGTAGAGAACCTCACAGATGACCTGTCAGTGGACCCTCAAAATTCTCCCACACCCGATAAAAAAATGAAGACTCAGGAAGGTTAATTTGACCAAAGTCTTGCTGCTAGTAAGGGCTAGAGTTGCTATTCTCTCTCGCTTCAGAATGTACTTTAAAATGAAATATTTGACCTTTACAAGTGTTAGAGAATGGGGCACCTGGGTGGCTCAGACAGTTGAGTGTCTGATTTTTTATTTCAGCTCAGGTCGTGATCTTGCAGTTTGTGGGATCGAGCCCTGCATCAGGCTCTGAGTGCTGACGGCACGGGGCCTGCTTGGGATTCTCTCCCTTTCTGCCCCTCCCCTGCTTGTGCATGTGCTCTCTGTCCCTCAAACTAAAATAAACATGAAAAAAATATAATGACAACATTTTGTATTCACCTGGAAAAAAACCACAGCAAACACAAGTGAAACTCTGTGTATCCTTCTCCCCCTGGAAGAAAAGTACACACTATCCCAAATCTGGATTGTATTATTTCTCTGAGCTGTCTTTATGCTACTATATGTATGTATTCCTTAGCAATAAATACTATGATTTTCAAGTATGTAAACTTTGACAGAAACAGTATCATGACCTATCTTTTCATAGCTCGCTTTTTGTAGTTTACTTTATCAAAACACTTGATGCTTTTCTGTATGTTAAACCACAGTTTATATATCCATTCTCTTGTTGATGGACATTTGGAGTATTTCCAAAAACTTAGTTATTAAAACCAGTGCCACGGGGTGCCTAGGTGGCTCAGTCGGTTAAGCATCCGACTGTGGCTCAGGTCATGCTCTCGCAGTTTGTGGGTTCGAGCCCTACATCGGGCTGCGTGCTGACAGCCCAGAGGCTGGAGCCTGCTTCAGATTCGGTGTCTCCCTCACTCTCTGCCCCTCCCCTGCTCACGCCCTCTCTCTCAAAAATAAATAAACATTAAAAAACAAAAGTGCCACAGTGAAATGCCCCTGTGTACGCCCTTGTGCTCACATGCTCGAATTTCTCAGTGTTGCAGTTTGTGCACTCGGGCTGGAGCTGCTGCAGCGATAGTCACCTTTCCAGCTTCCCCAGGCACGCACATTGCTCTCCAAAATGCACTGTTTTTCGCTTATGACAGTAGTTCGTATTTGAGAGTTCCTCTTGCTCTCCATGCTTGTCAGTACTTGCTTGGTTCTATCAAGCTTTCGGGTTCCTGCCAGTCTGATGGGTGTGAAATAAATTTAATTTGAACAGCTGTAATTACCACGGATGAAAACCTTACTTTTTACAGAAGAGAGCTAAGGCTGAATGAGTACCCTCATCTTGACAGATCTCAAGTCTCCATTCACCAACTTGGACAGTCTCAACCTTTCTCAGTATCTTTCCAGCATCAAGATTTAATGATGCTGTTGGTTTTATTATTACTGAAGGTCAAACTACAACATTCTGAATCGTGTGCTGTAAGATCAAAGAAGTTGCAGGACAATTTTCATAAGTCTGTCATGTAGACTTAAATCATTTGCAGCTACTGTGGTGTAACATTCTTTTTTCTTTCTAGACCCTAGCACCATGACTTATGACTTTTCTCCTTCATGTGCATGGTCAGTTGGGTGACTTGCGAGATAAACAGGTCGTGAACTCCGGGTTACACAGGTCTAGGTTCTAAGCCAGAAGTTCTGGGAGGCATTTTCAAGGGAATGCAGGGAGGTTTCTGGAATGAAACAGAGTCTGGGTAGAACACATTCTTTAGACCAGTTGTTCTCCAATGCCCGTGAGCATCAGAATCAACTGGCAGGCTTGTTGATCTACAGATGGCCTGACTCTATCCTCAGACTTCCTGGTTCAGTACGTCTGGGATGGAGTGAAAATGGACTTATCTAACACGTTTCCCTGATGCTGGGAACCACACTTCGCGAATCACTGCTTTGGAGCAATTTTGCCCAAAGTAGGGGTGGGACTGGACCAGGGTGGAGCTCTCTGACTGAGGGTCAAATCCAGACCCCATGCTAATATACAATATTGGAGTGCAGAGGCGTGGCTAGTTAGGTATATGGGTGATTTCTATTTTCTTTTTCGTGGCTTTAGGCATATCCTATGTTAAGGATGTGTTTTTAAATACTAAGGACAAGGCTAAAACAAAATGGAGCTGCAGAGCCTCACACACAGATTAGGGATTCAATAAATAACAGATGGTTCTTATTTTTGAACTTGCATTTTGAAAATTCAAGCAAAAGTTTGAATTCATGATATGTTACAAGTATGTTATTTTTAAGTTAATAGACTTTTAGGAATGTATGGCTGGGCAAACGATTTCTAAGATGGTAATAGTCATGCATTCATTTATCATTAGCCCACATTTAGTCGTCTTCTATGTGCCAGGTTATAAGGGATGAATTACACAATTTTTAAGAGGAACACATTTTTTCTGTTGTTGGAGCTCTCCCAAGGAAATGAATCAGCCCAAGTTGATGGATGCCCAGGACATGTGATGATAGTCATTTGGTGACTGCCATAACAAATTAAAGTTATGACTTATTTAGGTAAACGGATTAATGTATTTTTGTCCTGTGTATCAGTGGACACATGCACATATATATAACCTGTACATGTAACAGATATCCCGAATAACTTGGATATTGCAACCATCTTCTGTGCATGGAAAAGCAAAATAGCTTTGTCTACCCGCCCCCCCAAAAATAACAATTAGAAACAGACACATGGCATGGAAGAGAAATGGAATATATAATTTTCATGCTGATTTCTCTCTGTCTCACAATAAAATGCTTTCAGTATGGATAAAGTGAAAATAAAATTATTTAAACTTTTCTTTCCATAGTGCTTATATTTCTTTATAACGGTTAATGCATACGTAATTATGTTAGAGTATTTTTCGATGTGCATACGTAAACATAAAACTTAAAAAGTATGGACTAAAAGCAATATAAGAAAGTATTACTCTACTTATAATATCTAGATAACTGGTCTTATTTGGGATGATTTAGTTATTTTAAGCATTCTAAAAAAGTTTGGTTTAAGTTTCAATTTTTACTTTCTCTTTCAAAAGACCAATTATAGATCCATAATCAAAGTAATGAGAAATCACATGCATGTGCTTCAGATACCACTAGCATTTCATTGTAACCTGACCATTCTCATTGTCTTTTTTTGAACTTTGCTCAGAATAAAATGTAATTTCTCATTGTAATCTTTGGGGTGTTTTTTTTTTTTTTGTCTCTGAAGATTTTATTTGAACATATATTAAACATAATGGAATGGAAACCAAGAATAGCATGGAGAGGGGAAAAAAAGAACTAGGATCAAGGTTTCAAAATATTATGAAAAGGAAATAATCAAACGCAATATTTCCCTTTTATGTTGATCTTCTTATTCTGGTTCCTCACCCTCCACGCTGGCTGCAGTGCCCTGAAGCCTGCAGGCATTGGTGACCCGCCAGACAGAAGGTTACAATTACCAGTCATATGCAGCAGTCCTGTGCGATTGATGGGATTTGGAGGAAGTGGACAAGGCTTAGCTAGAAGGAAAACGGATGAGGCCAAGGTCATTTTTTATTTTATATCATTGTTGTCTCAAGAGGAAAGTTGAATTGGAAATTTCTCCCTTCTGAGTCTGAAGGTGGTGTAACAATGGTGGAAAGAACATGAACTTTGTAATCAGATATGCACACCCCCCACCCCGTTTCTAGCTGTTAAAATTCCAGTTAATCATAAATCTGGAAGAATGCTTCTTCAGTCTGTGGAATGGGTATCATAATAGGTCACAGGCTTTGGAGGATGACATGAGACAACCTATGAGAAGATGTGAGGCAGGTTCCTGGTACTTAGTAAATATTGCTCCGCACTTCTCCCTGCCCAGCAAAACATAGCACCGGCAGCTTTGGAGGTTAAGCAGGCCATGGGGCCCAGGTCCACAGTGCCTGGCCCCATCATTGGAAGAGATGAATTTAATGGGCGGCTATCCATGGTTAGCAGAAGGCAGGTCCTGCCTTGTAGACTTTCAGCACCTAAAAACGCAACAAAGTAAGAACAGTAAGTGAAGAGAATTATAGTTGGCCACACGTGTTTATTCAGTGTCTAGTAGATGAACATGATGACATGGAAAAACATGAGTTTTAAGGCAAACTCAACTGGTGCGACACATGCTCGTCCTGGGGGCCAAAGTGAGAAGCAGTGTCGTTTCCACTGGATCCCTTTCAGAGGTTGTCCGGGGCTGGCCAGCATGGCAGCTGATGGGTCTGTGTCTTTCCCTGTTGGGTGTCCCATCCTCCCTGGAGCCCAGGACTCATTCATCCTCAACATGCCCAGCACCTGTCCGTTGGCTGAATGAATCACCGGCGTTAGAACAAATGACCTATGCGTTCGCCCCAGCTTATGTGTTTACATCACGATGTGTTAATAATAGTCTGAGCAGGGACAGGTTTCTGGAGGCTCAGGGAAGGACTGGAGCTCCCCAAAACAACAGTGTTCAGGGTCCTGGCCTACTTTGTTTTTCATTTACTGAGGCTTTTGTCTTTCAGTTAGAGCACAAGGACTCATGGAATATTTTCGTACCTTATCTTTACTGTAGATGGGCAGTGATAAGCCAGGGGGTCTGTTGTTTCAAAGCCATGACCGTTACATTTTTTTTGAAGCATCTGGGGTTTTTCTCAGGTGTTAAGGATAACAGTGAAACCTTAGAATGTGTAAGATAGGAAGCCTGTAATCCACATACTCTAGTTGTAAGGTGAAACATGTATTATGAGATCTTTGTAAGGTAGACTGTCCACCGTTACACTTTGTAAGTCAGGTCCCAAAATGGACAGGTTGTCTAGTGAATTCTGTGTTAACCTGGGTCGTATATAATCATAGGCAGCTGCTAAATGCTAAAATAATTCTTAGTGCATCAAAAGCAACTGACATTTTTTTTTTCAGTGCTTGTTTTGTACCAGGCATTGTGATGAGCATTTTACGTTTTATGTCACTTTATACTCACAACAACCCTATGAGGTAAATGCTATTACATGAAATCCAGATGTTAAAACCGTAGCGTAAAGAATTTATGTTCAGCTGGCTCCACACCGCCTTAATGAAGACATCAGTGGGCAGATGGCCTGAGAGAGTTGTCTGAAGTCAGGACCGTAAACTGGTGGAGTTGGGGCTGACATTCAGAGATCCTATCTTGAACTTCAGTGTTCTTTCTGTTATACGGCATTGTCCTTAAGATTATCTTTACAATCTCTCTCTCCTTAATTAACTTCTATATTTCTGGGACTCTCTTTAGGACAAAATGGGATTTCATCCCATGCTAAAGTGAGTGCGTATTAACTACTGTACCCATATGCTCCTCGCAACAGAGTTCTGATGCGTTGTAGCCGAAGCCCTTCTTCCATGGGGCCCCCAAGTCCCCCGTTTAGTGTATCTCTATCACTCCTCTATAGGCATCTTCAGCTCTCACCAAATCCTGGAGAAACTCTTTACAGTCTTGAACTTCTCCCTTTGTTCACCCACTGTCCTTTGGTGAAATGTCAAAGAGATGGCTTAGTAATCACCCAGTTCTGATCTCATGTCATCTGAGAGCCCTTCCTGGGCTGCTGCCCCCAGTTAAATCCCCTTCGTCAGAAAGCCTGCACCTCTCAGATCTCTGCCACTCATTTGTCCTGGCTGGACACTAACTTGGACGGCTTCCTTTTATTTTATGCTTGTGTATTTTGGCTCCCCAAATGAACTGCCATTTGAGGGTATCCCCTTCCTATACATAGTCTCTTGAATACATAGTAAGTATTTAATAATGTTTTCATTCCTGAGGGCATTTTTTTTTGTTTGTTCCTCCCTCTCTCTCTCATTTTTCTTTTATTCTGACAAAAAGGCCTGATTTGATAGCACGTGAGATTCTTGGACACAAGAAAGAAAAAGATCGCATGTGGTTGAAAGGAAATGTGCTTTTTCCTTTTATCTTGAATGTGTCTCTTCTTGTCTTTCATTCTGGCGGGGGCACTGACGAGGCAGTGTTTCCAGTGTCTGGGTCATTTCGTTTTTGATGTTGGGAGTTCTTTTTGTTCAGTAATTGTGTGGCCAGCAAGTTGATTTGAGGGATATCAAATCACTCAGTTTACCCTGATCCCTTATTATGTTTGAAGAACAGTGAGTTCTCAGATATATTTAACAAGACAGCCCTCTTTAGAGGACGTTCCAACTGGGCTTTTTGATATTCAACTTTAACAGTCTTGAACTCCTCAGTTCATAGCCATCACTTAGGTGACATAGAATGGAGGAGTTTTCTCATTGTAATAAAGCATCTGATTAAAATATTGTGTTTAAGAAAACAAGTATCAACAATTCAAGAACAGATCCAGTACTAGAACAAGACAATGTCGAAATAATGGAGAAATCTGTATCTATAATAATAACAACAATAATACCTAGTGCTATTGATTACCATGGTATTTGAGAAGAAAACTGTTTTAGAACAATGGGAAAGTGGTATGTTGTGGAAATTGTGTGTATCACTGTTCTCATCCTCTGTTTTATGCCATGGACCATAGTTCAAGCCAGATTTTCCAGAAAGTTACGGAAGACCTGTCACTTTAATGAATGCCAGCAGATAGGAGAGAAATAGAAAATTAACATCACAGGATGGGATGTCCAGCCTCCTAGTCAAGGCCAACCTGACCTTGACCCCATATCCTCCTGCTTCCTCAAGGAATTGTCCTATTGGTCATCTCCACTCTGTTCCTTTCTGGCTTCTTACCTAAAAAACACTCCAACACTCATGCTGGCTATTGTCGGTCTCTCTCTTGCCATTTTGCATCCAAAGGTCTTAAAAGAATCATCACCCATGTTTACTCCATTGTTTCATTTTTACCTCTTCTCCCTAAAGTAGCCCACAGTAGCCTTTTGCCCACTCTAGTCTTCTTAAATTGTTCTTCAGATAAACAAAAGATCTTCCTTTTATTGGATGTGGTGTTCATTTTTCCATTCTTCTCTTACTGGGGCACTTGTGTCTTCTTAAAGCTCTTTACCCTTTCAACTTTCTTAAACATGGTCTCTGGTTCTTTTCTCTCTGTGACCACTTCTCTCAGTACACTCACTGGTGTTCCCCAGGGTTTCATCCGTGGACCACTGCTCCATCTGTGTTCCCTTGTGGCACTTAAGATTTCAGGGTTCACGTTCCATGTTTTCCCTCCACACTGGGCTCACTGACGGCTGAACTCCTCCACTTGATATTCCAGAAGGACTTCAGATTCAGTATTCAGCCCCCACCCATGTTTCCTCATTTTTTGTTTCCACTGTTAGTAGTAGTGCCCACCCACAGCTTTGTTAGAAACATGAAGTTGTCCTTGATTCTTTCTCCCTTCCCACATCCAATCCATCAGCATGCCTCTGGGTTAAATTTCTAAGTAATTATTTTTTTAAACCATCCCCTAATGTTAATCCCTTCTCTCTCTGGGCTTCTGTGACCACCTCCCCTCCTACCTGGTCCCATAGACCTCAATCTTGTCCTCATCAGATTCTACTCTCTGTTACAATTGGAGTCCCCAACTCCCGTGTGGTCATGGCATTCCCTGCCCTGGAAAACAACAGTGGTTCTCCATGGCCAACAAGATTAAGTCTAGGCTCTTCAACATGACATGCAGGCCCCTGATTTTTCCCCTTGACCCAGGAAGCAGTCTAGAGAGACGCTGAAGCTAAGGACCCTGTGTCTGTTGGAAACCCAAAAGGTGAATTCTCCATCCAGGGACCAGAACAGTTTGGTTTAACCTCTCTTTGCCTTTATTCCCAATGAGTAAAGCAGATGCTAAAGCTGGCCTTTGATCACCTCCCACATTTCCTATTCTAAACAGCTTAGGTAGATAAGGAGAGGAGCTTGAGTCCTGAAGAGTGCATTTAGTAGACCTGAGCAAACAGGGCAAGGCTTTGTGAAAAACACAACACAGGGCTGTGCATTCCTCTGTAGGTAAACAGAAGGTACAGAGCCAGTCAGGATTTGGGGATTTGAGCCTTTGGTCATGGTATCCTGTGCTCCCTTAGCTATTTGTCGAATCAGCAGACTTTTTGCATAGCCAGCAGCATGGCTTCCTTTATGAAGAACATCTCGGGACCCAAGGTTCTTGCGGTTTTATAGCAGGGCGGTCTGAAGGAGGCACGCTGTAAGCAATAAAATGACTCTATTTGGGTAGAGGAGGTAGACTGTTTGTTGTCACTCCAGGGTGGAAAACTTCATTTAGTCACAGAAAGGTTAGTTTAAATCAAATGCATACAGAAGTTCAGGTATCTTGGGATCACATCAGCGATGCAGAAGGTCATCCTATGCAAATGGGTGGCGTGACACACTATTGAGTCCAGGGGCAGGAGACACAGGGTCCAGGACCAGGACTGTCCAGGGTCTGCCCATCATGGGCCGTGGACACTGTACCTCTTTTAGCTTCGGTTTCTTCATCTCTTTAAAAAAAAAAAAAAAATAGCACCACCCAGCCCTGACTACCATTCACATGGGTCTTCAAAACTAAAGTTCAGTGAATGTGCATGAAATCACCTTGACAACCCTAATGTGCCAACTAGTTACAAGATGGTGTTGTAATTATTACAGTTTATAGTGTCATAACAGCTGTAACAATGTAACATAACAGCATGTGACAATCACCTTATATGCATTATCTAATTTAAACTTCACAGCCCTTGAGATCGCTTTTGTTAAAATTCCCATCATACACTGGAAGAAATGGAGACACAGAAAGGTAAAGTGTCTCGTCTAAGACCACCCAGCTGGTAAGGAACAAGGCCAGGTTTTGAATTCAGAATGTCTGACCTCCGGATTCTGTACTTTATCGGGGCTCATGCTGCCTTTCTGCTGAAGTCGTCTGTCCGCTGCTGGTCTGTGCACAAGCTTATCTGTAAGCTGTGAATGTCTTGATCCCTCTGATCCCCACCACCGTGTCTGCCTGAAAATGAATCGCCGTACATGCGTCTTCAACTGATAAACAGTATTTTAAACCCAGTACTCCATGCTGATGAGAGTGGCAGACGGTGGACACTTTTACATCTTGCTGATGGGCAGTGTTCATTGATAGAGCTTTCTGGAGAGGAATTTGGCAAACCAGAGCCTTAAAATCCTGTTTAGAAATATGTGATTCCTAAAGAACCAGGGTTCATGTAAAAGGTGTCTATTAAAGGGTTATGTATCTTAGCATAGAATTTCAAACTATATAAATATACAGTAACTGGAGAAAAGTTAAATCATGGTTTATCCACAACATAGAATATAATGTAGCTAATAAATGTCTTGTGTTCACAAGGTGTTTAATGACAGAAAATATAAGACTTCCAAATTAAAGCCAGGAACAAACCCGTATAGGATAAAGTCTTTATTTAATATGTGTTATTTATTTTTGAGAGAGAGAGTGAGACAGAGCATGAGCGGGGAGGGGCAGAGAGAGAAGGAGACACAGGATCTGAAGCAGGCTCCAGGCTCTGATCAAGCATTCAGCACAGAGCCCGACGCGGGGCTCGAACCCACGAACCGTGAGATCATGACCTGAGCCGAAGTCGGACACTTAACCGACTGAGCCACGCAGGCGCCCCTGGTACACAGTCTTTATAGATGATGAGAAGTAGGGTCATGGAACATTTTAATTCATGCTTTATGTTTTCCAACTTTAGATAACCCCCATGTAGCATTTTGTTAGTTTTCGAAAAAACATTAAGATTTTTTTCCTCAAAATGTTACACTAATCCAGTGAATCTTCGTCTCTTACAAGTAGAATTTCTCACAATTGTTTCCATTCTACAAAGCCTACCGATTTCCTGTAGTGGCATGATGACCGGTGATCACAGGCCCGTGGTGATCTGATTCCTCATTAAATCTACCCCATTTCTTCAACTGAGTCTAGAGTGAAGGAAACGCAGAAAAAGGAAATTCTTGACGGGCAGCAGCACCCACAGGTGTTGGGTAGAAACAGGTACGGATTCCACAACATAGCCTTTGGATCCACTACTGATGATAAAGGGTGTGCTAGCCCCCCAATTCCCCGCTGACCTGTATAGTTTGGGGGAAATGCTTCCCGGAAAAAAAAAAAGGTAACTTTTTCTCTGGAAGGATGCGTTCCCTCAGACTCATCCACATAACTCATGGATACATTTCTTGTCACCATAACCAAGATCCAGGGAAGTCTGTATTGAAAAGAACACAGTTGTGTTGAAATCATGAAACCCAATAAATCACAATCCTGACGGATAAGAAAGCTGGGGGATTTTTATGTGTGTCATGCTTATTGGAATTTGGCTCTTAATTTTCAACTTAGTAAAATTCTTGTTTGCTTAAAATAGCTCTTCTGGAACAACACTTGAATGTGAGTGTAACACATGGGGTTTAGATGTTGCTGGCAAGGAGGGCTAAAGATTCCACTTTGGACTGTAAAATCCGCACCACTGGCTGAGAGAGGAAGACAGATGGATTGAGTAACAGGAGAAGTTCAGCATTCAGAGAATATTGTTCCGGAAAAATAGCTTTATAGTCCTTTTGTGACTGGTGAAAACCAACAAAAACCTATTACTTTTTAAAACACTATTTCAACAACACACCCAACTGTGTGTATTCTGCTACAGTTAAGAGGCATTGTGCCAGATTGGATTAATTTGTATTTGTGTTTAGCATGTCAGGATCTTAAGGCTTTGAACGAACATTTTTTTTAGAGAAGGAAATGATGGTAGGCAGGATGCTCATTTTGGCCATCAGCCACATTCAGCGCAACTGAAAATCATTATGGAAAATTGGATGCATATGGTTCTGGTGGACGGTTACCCTCTCTGGAAAAAGGAAATCAAAAATTATTGTGGAGCTTAGTCAACGTTGTTTCCTTCTGTGGGTCTTGCCCGGTCTTTGAGGCTGCAAGATTGCAACATGTTGACCCTTCCCGGTGTGGATACTTTGACATTTATCTGAAATGTCTCCATTGCAAGAAGTTACTTGGAGAAGGTTCAAACATACATTCTCCCTTAATAACTGCCATTGATGCATTGTCCAATCAAGCAGGTAAGTGCAGCCTGTGTTGAATTCTGCTTCATCCAAAACTCGTTAGTGGGACCAAAACTTACGTTTAACATCTAAATTTTGGTAGTGATATGAGTCCCAAATAATTTAGGACATGTTTCCTTTGCAGAAACCAGAGCTTACCTGTAGAAGCTGTTTATCCTGGATAGTTAGTAAAAAACAAACAAACAAACAAAGCCACCCGAAAAACATTATTAATTTTAGGTAAAAGTTGGTGAAATTTGGGTGTGACTTTTAAGTTGAAATGTGGAGAATAAGCTGATTTTCTAATTATTCAAATTATCCTATGATAAGAGAGTCTCGCGAATATGCAAAAGCTCAGATCCAAGTAATTGAAGGAAATCTTTTTTTTTTTTTTACTCATTTTGGTTTTTTGTTTTATTTTAAATTTAAGGAAAGCTTAAAATGAGGCCAAAGTTTATTAAAAGCTCTGTTAAATAGAGCATACACCGTGGTAGTGAAATGCTATCTCAAACTAAAATTTTGTAGCCATCAGAAATTAAGGTTTGAGAATAAAATGCTTATTCTGTAATATGAAGTGAGAGAGGTATACTCTCAACTATTCAGAATGTCAAACATATATAAAAATGGAAGGATCGTTGTCAAAAGCTTGATATTCTGGGTTGTAGAATTATGGGTGATTATTTTGTTCTTCGTATGTTTTCACAGTTTGTAGGGTTTACGTGTTTAGCTACATAGGCATATTAATTTACAATCATAAAATGGTAATAAAAATGCCCACGTGCTTAACTGTTTCCAAATGTTAATAAAAATTCTAAATCGTAAATCTTTTAGAAGTCGTAAGACAGGGAAAGGAAGAGGTCTGGACTGATTCAAATGCCTGTCAACCTAATTTAGGAATAACCAAAGAGAATGTTTAACCAGACATATATATTCCCCCCCCCCCAAATCATATCAATTTAGTGAACATGCGTTTTCACTGCCTAGCATCTACTCTCTCTTCCTGGTAATGCCACCCTAATTTCGTTTTGGAGAAAGTGTTCTTTCCCACTCTGAGTACATCAAGTGGCATAGGCCTCCCAGGCTGGTCGGGGTCTGTGGCTGAGGGGTGAGCCAAAGCGTTAGCGCCAGAGTCACAGTGCTTGGTGCAGAGATGACCCACTCTGGACCAGGGGAGAGAGTAAATCCGAGGACTTGCGTGACAGTGTTGTCCCATGAAACATAAAAACCCTTGAACCCGGTGTGTGAAGGGTGTGTGCCTCGGAACTGCCCGGCAGACCCCAGGAGCAAGCACCAGGGCTGAGAGAGGCGTCCTCACACCCTGGAATCAGACCATCCCTTAAAGTAAATCTTTCCAATTGTCTGAGCCAGTAAGTTCCCTCGCTACTTACTCTCGCCTGGGTTAAATTTTCTGTCAACTAAACGGACACTAACCGGTACAGAGACCGGATAGGAAAGTACAGTAACCAGTCAGACGTTGTAGCGTTTACTCTGATCCCACACTGTGTTGCGCTGTCCCAAGTCCTCCTCTTTCTTGCTTTGTTCACCTTTACGCTCTGCACTGTAAGGTGCCCCTTCGCCAGGAAGTGTTTAGAGAAAGTGGATGTTTGAAAGCAGTGCTGAGGAGAGGGCTCTGAGATGTGTGCCTGTGTAACACGAGTTCTGGGAACAGGGTCCCGGGAGGTGCAGTTCACTGATCCCGGCCGCCTCCATTAAAAGTTTTTGTTCTAGCACCAGAGGCATTAAAGAGTCAATTTTGACCATTTCTAAGCAAAAAGTCTTCCTGCATTCTTGTTCTTCTGTCAAATCTGCTAGCTTTAGCAATTTCACCTTGACCTCCTCTATTTGTCAAGGCCGATCTGTGTTTAAAGTGTGGGAATCTATGCAAGTGTGGAAATTTCATCCTTGATCCCTCGCTATTCTTTGCTGAACTGAAAAGCCTCATTTTAAAATAATTGTTCCTTTTCTCTTATCAAGAAGGAGTTCTACATGCCTTGGTACAGAAATTAGGAAACACTGATAAATCCAAAATTAAAAAATGGAAGCCACCATAATCCTATCACACAAAGAAAACATCAATTGACCTTTTAGACTGGGAAATTTTAGGGCTATTAAAAATAGGATTAGGTAGTAATTTCTGTTTATAGTCTCTTTTTTCTTCCATTACTGAATTGACCTCCTCTCAATTCATTACATATTTTACAATGACATTTTAAAAATCCCAGTGCTCCATTATACGTATTGTCACTTGTTATTTAGGTTGCTCCTAATGTTTCTGTTCTTTCTATGACAGTACGAAGAACATTCTTGAACATGTGTACTCGATCACTTTATTAGAGTAAGTTCCTAGATATTTGAGTTTCCTGGGTCACTGCGAGAACCAAATCTTAAAGATTTTTCTCTTAAGTTATTCTTCAGAAAGTTTATACTAATTTACCTTTCCAGCAGCATAGTAGGAGAGGGCTTCTTTCTTCATATTCTCACTCCTTATCATTTGGGAAAAAAAAAAAATCCTCTTTCACCCTTGCAGTGTTAACACATGTGTAAGATTTAACATCATTCTCCCACACCGGACTGTAAGCTTTGTGACGACGGTGTCAGACCTCTTCTGCCAGTACCTCCCACGATGCCTGCCACACAACAGCAAATCTCAGTAAATTTACTCTCAGTGAATCATTGATGGATAGATAAAAATGTATGTGTGTGTGTGTGTGTGTGTGTGTGTGTGTATGCGTGTGTGTGTATCACTTTGGGTTTGCATTTCAGTGAGCCTACAACTTTGTGCTGTTGAGAAACTCCAGAAACTTCAGAGGACTGACTACATAAAACTAAAAGTAATCCCATTTCCATTACAAATGCAACACATGATCGAGTGTCCCTGTCGTAACTGCTTCGCTTTTGCTGAGCGCTAAAACCAGGTCTGATTATAAAAGACTGTGTCTACTTTCTTTTGTCCCCTCCTCATGCTAACAATCGTACAAGCAAGAGTGTGGGTTTCTTTTTTTTACTTTAGAAAATTTAAATATTTAGAATCGTTCTTGAAACAAAGACTCTAGAAAAGCATACATTTTCTAGCTTATTAAGAGTTGTTCACGGAGACAGTGGTGCATCCGTTGGACTCCGTTGTTCTCCTATTTCATGTATCGATTCGTCTGCAACCCCATGATGTCTTTTACTTCATTCCTCTTAGCTCCTTATGTCCGAGGACCTCAGAGCTGGTACTGATCTGAGGTGAGGTTCTTGGTAGAGGGACAAAGGACTAGCCAGTGACTGAGACCCAGGGAGAAGCCACTTCCAAAGCAGCCTGCCTAATCCAAGTTCATTTGGCCTGCTCGGAGAACTGTTCTGTAACAGCATGTGAACACGGTATGGGGTTTAGTTTGGGTTCCCCCAGAAGCCAACCCTGAGACCAAGATTTATATATGTGTGGTATATTGAGAGCTTATATGGGGGGACCCTCGTGAGGAAGGTGGACAGTGGAGGGTGTGCTTAAAGTAAGTTACCACTCTGGGGCCCTGGAGCCTGATCCTGCTGGGAACTCTGGGAATAGTATAAAGTTAGAGACCAATCCGGGTAGAGGGCTGTTCCCAGGGAGCCCTGAATTCCTCAGCATCTCCTCCTCCTCCCTCTGAGTGGCCCTGACAGCAGGCATGTGGGTTCTAGTAGCCAGAGAAGGCGCAGAAGCAAAGTGATACAAGTGCCAGCTGTTGCAAGTTAGAAATGGGCCCACAGGCTTTGAGTGGGTCCCCCGTGATACCTGCTCGGCGTGTCTCCCTGGAACCTCGTGCCCACACCACGCCTGCTTTGTTTGCAGAGAGAGTCACGACCGCCTCATCCTGGTCTACCCTGCTGGCAAATAGGCACTTTTCACACATCGGCCTTAAACTATAGGAAGAATAAAGACAGAAGTCCGTACGATGGCCAAACAGGGAAGATCCATGAGCAAATGAGTTAGAGTTTTGTTTATAGTTGTGTTATGAATGGTTTGTTTTCTTAATCATGACCCTATAACCAAATGTGCGTAAGCACAAACTGAATAATGTGCCTGCTACTGGTTGAGAACTGAGCGATAATAAATACAGAAAGAGAGAGAAAGACTCCCAGATGGAGATCTGGTCAGCTGCGCTGGAATCCCAGTCTATCAGCAACTCCTCAGAGCTGGAGCTTTTTATTCCCCCTCCTAAAAAAATTTGCAGGATTGGGCTAGCTGGCAGGTAAGGTATGATTAGTATCCTTCTCCCTTCCCTCAAAAGATCTCCGTATACTAATAATTCATGGATTTCTTTTCTTCTAGCCTGTGTGACAGCTTTTTTTTTTTTTTTTTTAGCATAGCTGACACACAATGTTCCATTAGTTTTAGGTGGACGGCACGGGGATTCAAAAACTCTGTACTGTATGCTGTGCTCACAAGTGTCACTTCTGTCACCATGCAACACTATTACGATATCATTGACTATACTCCCTATGTTGTATGTCCCTCCGTATTTTTGTTTTGTTTTCCCTTGCCTTAGGAGATGTATCTAGAAAAACTGATGCTACAGCCATTGTCAAAGAGATTACTGCCTATATTCTCTTTTAGGAGTTTCATGGTTTCAGGTCTCATGACTTACATTCGAACATACTCCTTTTTTTCAGTGACTTTTTTTTTTTTTTGGCTGGGTACAGTATACTTTATTGATGGTATATGACAAGATAGGGGTTCCCAAGCCCCTCCGCTTCTGCAAGGGGTCTGGGATGGAAACTGTGTAGAAGTCAGGAGACTCTCAGTGTATCGGGGGATAAGTTGGGGCAAGGACTCCCCAGCAGCTGAGGGCCTCTCTCATCCTCTTCCTCTTGCTGGGGCTGGTGGCCCAGGAGGCTCCTACTCCTTGGAGACCATTTAGACCATATGGTCTACCACCAATTGCTGTAGCCAAATTCATTGTCATCCCAGGAAATGAGCTTGACACAGTGGTCATTGAGAGCAATGCCAGCCGCAGAAGCGAAGGTGAAAGAGTGGATGTCACTACTGAAGAGGCAAGAGACAACCTGGTCCTCAGTGGAGTCGAGCATGCCCGTGGTCCTCCAATGCGAGGTTTGTGACCTTCTTGATGTCATCACATTTGGCAGGTTTCTCCAGGCAGCACGTCAGATCCATGACTTACATGTTAGGGGTGGGGACACAGAAGGCCATGCCAGTGAGCTTCCCATTCAGCTCAGGAATGACCTTGCCCACAGCCTTGGTGGTGCTAGGAGAAGCAGGGATGATGTTTTGGGCAGCCACTTGGCCACCACGCCACAGCTTCCCTGGGGGGCCATCCACAGTCTTGTGAATGGCAGTGATGTCATGGACTGTGGTCATGAGTCCCTCCATCAAGCCATAGTTGTCACAGATGACCATGACCAGAAGGACCAAGAAGTTGGTGGTGCAAGGGGCATTGCTGATAATCTTGAGGGAGTCGTCATTTCATGGTTCATGCCTATCTTAAACACAGGGGCATTAACAGAAGGGGCGCAGATGATGACCCTCTCGGCCCCACCCTCAAGTGAGCCCAGTCTTTTCCATGGTGCCGAAGACCCCAGTGGACACCGCTGGACACTCAGCCCTAGCATCACCCCTTCTCGTGGTGGCAGGATCTCACTTCTGGAAGATGGAGATGGGTTTTCCATTGATGACAAGTTTCTCATTTTCAGCTTTGACTGTGCCATTGAATTGTCTGTGGGTGGACTCATCCTGGAAAACACAGACCATGTGGTTGAGGTCAGTGAAGGGGTTATTGATGACAGTATCCACATTGCCAGAGTTAAAAGCAGCCCTGGTGATCAGGCACCCAATGCGGTCAAATCCATTTACTCTGACCTTTACCCTAGTGTCTCGGGGATACAGCTGGCACTGCACCAGAAGACGAAGCTCTCTGTCTAAAGGGGAGGAGCAGAGAGCCTCCTGTGACTTATTCATTCCATAACTGGAAGACTGTATCTCCCAGTCCTCTTAACCCATCTTGCCCATCCCCCTACCCCTCTCTCCTCTGGCAACCATTAGTTTGTTCTCTGTATTTATAGGTCTGATTCTGCTCTTTGTTTATTCATTTCTTTTTAGCTTCCACATATAAGCAAAATCGTATGGTATTTGATTTTGTCTGGCTTATTTCACTTAGCATAATATCCCCTAAGTTTATCCACGTTGTCACAAAAGGCAAAAGCTCACACATTTTTATGGCAGCATGATATTCCTGTGTGTGTGTACCACATCTTCTTTGTCCATTCATCTGTCAGTTGACACTTGCTTCCATATCTCGGCTATTGTAAATAATGTTGCAATAAACATAGGGGTAGTGCATATATATTTTTGAATTAGTGTTTCCATTTTCAGGGAGTAGATACTCAGTAGTGAAATTAATGGATTATGTGGTATTTCCATTTTTAATTTTGAGGCATCTCCATACCATTTTCCACAGTGGCTATACCAATTCACATTCACATCAACAATGCATAAGGGTTCCTTTTTCTCCACATCCTCAGCAACACTTCTTATTTCTTTTATTTTTGATTCTAGCCATTTTGACAGGTGTAAGGTCAGTATCTCATTGTGGTTTGGATTTGCATTTCCCTGATAATTAGTGATGGTGAGCATCTTCCCATGTGTCGATATGTCTTGGGGAAAATGTCTATCTAGCCTCTACCATTTTCATCAGAATATTGGTTTTTTTGGGTGTTGTAGAAGTTCTTTATGTATTTTGGATATTAACCCCTTATTGGGTATATCATTTGCAAATATCTTCAGTAAGTTGGTTGCTTTTTTGTTTGGTTGATGGTTTCCTTCATTGTGCAGAAATCTTTTGTTTTGATAGAGTCCCAACAGCATATTTTTGCTTGGGTTTCCCATGCCGTAGAAGAACTATCTGGACAAGCATTCCTTCAGCTGATGTCAAAGAAATTACTGCCTGTGTTCTCTTCTAGGAGTTTTATGGTTTCAGGTTTTCTGACAAACAGACATATTCAAATTAAACTCTTAAATTATGCAAAAGAACTTTGGAAGATTTTCACCAAAGAAACGGATAATGATTCTGAAGAAAGAACCTTTTTAAAGATATCTTTGATATTTTGAAATCTGATTTTCCCCAAGAAGGAATTCTACATGTCAAGGAAGCAATAGAGGTTGAAAACTCTGAGTTCTTGACACATACATATATGTATGTGTACGTGTGTGTGAGCGAGAAAGATTAGAACAGTGACTGGAACAGAGCAAGCCCTAGATGTGTTGGCTCTTAGTATTGTGTTATAGCATACTGCCTTGCATCCAAGATCCCGAGAAGGCCCCCAAAGGGGAAGCTTACACCATTGAGGAATTTGTGTTTTTTTCAAGCTACCATGAGTGTATCCTCAGAAAAATGTTGCAAACCACCAGGAGGTCCCAGGGCTTTTTTGAACCTACTGTTTTATGTTCAAACCCCCAGAACAACGTCTCCTTTCTTAATGATGCTGATCATAGGCCTAGCAACAGGGGTGCATGTAAGTTCCCTCTGTCCTACCCACCTTCCCCAGAGAAGTGCCCTCCCTGGTTCAGAACCATGGACAGTGTCATGGGCAGCACCATTCCCCCGCCACCCAATAACCTTGTGCCTGCTGATCGTGTGACACACCTTTTCTAACCTCGGAAACTCCCTCACTCCCTTGACCATGTATGTTGTGTTGTCAAGAAACTATCCATCTCTCCCAAAGTCAAGACCTGTGCCTTTTAGTGACTGTGGCTCTAACCCCCTGCCAGCCTACCTGCTAGTGGCTCACTAGAAAAACTGAATGCTCTGAAAGTCTGCTTCTTTGCATGTTTGCAGTTAGGAACGTCTGGTTTTAAGCTCAGTGTATAAATGACTCTAGGAAGAAAGGAACAGATCAGATGTTTTCACCTAATCAGTGCACACATAGTCTTAAAATGGGGCTTCCATACAACCAGGAGTTTTATGGGGTTCAAGATACTTGACAGGTCAAGAATAAGACAACAATGTGCATTATAGGGGGAGCCAGTGAGTTTTGGTGTAAGGTGTATATAGGTTAAACATAATGCCTCTATGACATTACATTCTTTATATGTAAATAAATGACTTTTTTTTAACTTGAAGCAGAGCCCAAATAATCATCACTAACGGTTACTTACCCTTCTTAACACAAACAGGTGAAAATTCTTCTTACCCCAACAGAAGGTAACCCTGCCCCAAAGAAGCCAAATTGATCTAAGAATACCAAATGCCTAGAATTCCTTACAATTAGCAACAATGGAAAAGAACTTGTTTATGAGTGAACCAATTAATTATAGTGATACAGTTCAGTTGGATGCCCGATTCTCCATGCCCTGCGCTCAGAAGGGCCCTAGCAATCTCATCTACTCGCATTTTTGCAAAAATGAGGAAAGAGAAGCATGGCGGGCCAGTAACTTGTGTAGTGCCGGAACCTCCTCTACTCCAGTGGCCTGTCTCAGCCACCGTGAGAAAATGTGCATTCTTGATTTAGACACTTCTGTCTTGTGTAGTTTATGTTACGGGCAAGAGCGCCAGGGAAAGGTCAGGTGAGGTGGCTGACACTAGAAAGCTCTATTGATACTTGCTTTATATCAAGATGACCCAAATAGGAGATATTGGTAGGAGAACAGGTCCCATAGTGTTTTCTAAGGAAGATCCAAGTGAAAAAGTTGAGTTTGGACAAAGGTTCTCTCCTGGCATCGCAGACACTTATCTGCCTTCTCTGTGTTTTCTGTGATAATTCCGGCAGCCACCTTGCAGGTCACTGTTCACTCCCGCTACGTTTCACTGTAACCCTGCCCAAGAGGACTGAGGACGGGCCTCCGAAGCATCTGGAGTCTCAGGAGCCAGGTCCCAACAAGGAAACCAATTAAGTAGAAATGTGGTTAGCAAGCCAGGAAGGTCTGTGGTAATGCGCCAAATCATCTCGCAAGAAGAGAAACAGACCCTGAAGATGAGTCATAACAGGAGAGTAAACAAAGATAAACCTTGGTGACCCCCCCCCCAACTTTCCTTTTCAGCACAGATCATTTTACCCCCTATCAGTGGAATGTTAATGACTCACACCCATCTCCTCGGTGCCATTGCAACAACAAACACGGGCAGCTGCTATCGGCCACTTGACATGTTTGCTGGCCCTTCTCATTTTCACTGGCTCTTTCTTATCCCTCAGCCTTAATGAAGAGTTATAGATGTTTGCATTCCTAACCACAGAGAGAAAAAGTAGAGGCCTTTCTGAAGAGGAGAATGTTTGCCCTTGTTCCCTTTCCTTGACAATGTGGCTCCTATAAATAAGGGCAATTGTGCTCTATGAAGTTACTTAGAAGAAAAAATACAAATGATTTGAAGGCAAGCACATGCTTGAGTATTACCTGCCCAGTCTCCTCTCAAACCTATAAAGTAGGTCTTCCGGTTCTGCCCATTTTGCAGATGAGGAAACTGAGGCTCAGGGTTATTTGGCTAAGGCACAGCTGGAAAGGGGCAGAGGCAGATTTGAACTCAGGCAGCCTGTCACCTCAGCTTTTCTCCTGTCTCCCTCCAGAGTGGATTTTTAAGGCCTAGAGAAGAGCAACATAGAGCCGACACAATTTTTAAGGTAATATTTTCCCAAAGGATCAGTTTTCTTACTATTTAATTAACGTTCAACAAACTGAAAGATTACTTTGGCCTTCTAACCTGAAATTGGGTCCAAGACAGGCTTTCCGGAGGGTCTGTGTTGACGATCCCAACGAACTGCTGCTCAGAGAGAGAATCGGACACCGTGAGTTTCTGGGCTCAGAAACTCAGAACACAGTAGCTCCGAGAAGACCTAAGAAGACATGGGGTGGGGGGGGGGGAGACTCTTAACAGCCCAGTTTTGGAAATGATACCATTTATGGGAAAATTGCAGCTCAGGGCCCTTCTTAGGAAGATCCATTAGAGACCTGTTACTAAGATCGATTATACGGATTCCTGAAACATTGGTCCCTAAATAAAAGGTAGCTGTTATTTGCACAACCAGAATACTAGCTCGAAACTTTGGAGGCAAACATGTGGCTCACAGTGGCCCGCAGGCATGTTGTGATGGTTGTGCCTTTCTTCCCTTGGGCCCGATTCTAGCTCGGCTTCCTCTCCCCACCCTTCTCTTTCTTGCGCCCCCCACGTTTTGCCCTTGCTCATGTATCACCTTATGCTACGTTATATCCTCTCTGGAGAAAACTAGGACGTGCATAAATTTAAAAAGTAAAATAAATATCAGAACTTCCTGCTTCTCAGCTTTGCAAACATAAAAGTAAAACCATGTGTTTCTGAACCTGGCCCCCTGGTTATTTTAATTCCAGGTGTCATTCATAAGTACAGTTGAGCTAAAAACAGGAGGCTCAGAAATTGAAATTGTAGAGATTTATTGACCGAGGGACCGGTGGCCAAAACAACTTAAAACGACTCTTCTCGAGTAGATGACTTTTCCTTTGCGTTTCAGTGACTGAACACCAAAAGGCATTCTGTGTCGTGGCAAGGGTGCTCCGGGGTGAGGATTCAGTGCATATTCTTTCAAGTCAGCAGATGCCACTTAGATTAGGGTTGCAGCCTTTTTATTTTACTTTTTTTTAAAAAAAGAAAAGAAAACATGCCTGAATTCCCCCAAGGGAAGTCTGTATTGCATTGCAAACAAAACCCCAGCCAGGAGCTACCCTTACACACCCAGGGCTTCAACCTTAGGGTCTCAGCCAGCTGAAAATGTCACCCATGGCTTTCCAAGCCGGTTGGGTCACTGGTCTTGGCTGCAATGAAGACTGAGCTTCGGGAAAACAAATGCCAGATCAAAGCAGTGAGAGACCGCTGCTCTCAAGTCAACTTAGTGGGGGGCCGTGTGTCCATTGAGGAGCTAGGTAAGGGGAGCTCCAAGAGTCCAGGCACCGTAACTGGCCCTTATTAAGTGCTCCTGTATACGGTACTACCTAGCAGCAGTCTGCTAGATGCCCTGAAATGTACAGAAGTGGTCCCTTATTGATCTTACGGATAATGAAGTGATGGCCCCATAGCAGGTGGTAGTCATACTGCTGTTCTTGTGGTGGCTGCTAGTGTCCCAGAACTCCAAGCTGCATGGAGGTCAGCAGGGCCATTCAGGTCCCTCATGCCCCCAACAGCCAGCCCGTTGTGATCTGAGCATGGCGTGCTTACCCCAGAGCAGGAACGGCCTGTCCCCTTCTTCCTACCTGAGACGTTGTGGATGGCAGGAGCACAGGTTGGAGGGAGTCAGACATGGGTCTGGATTCCAGCTCTGAGCCTCAGTTTCCTTACTTCTAACTCAGGGCTGACAACCCTGTTTGAGATGAGGCTCTCTGACCTGTATCACGTAAGTGTTGCGTGGCCTCTCCCCTTTATTTGCAGTCAAAGTGTAGCCCTTACCGATGTGCAAGGTAGTCAGGGGTATCTTGTCTGCCACCTCCAGGTTGACAGGCTTTCTTCTGCCACCAGTAGCTCACACTGGCTTGATGCTCAGTCTGCCCAGAAAACCACCCCCCCTCCCATGTCCCTGATGGAAAAGAGTGCTGGCCTCCTGTCCCACCACCAAACTCCACATACCTGACTGCAATGTCCGGCATTGTTGACTGATTTTAGAGCTAGGCATCCCTTCAAATTCTTCCTACTTAGACCTCTGTCACTTTTCAGTTCTCTTCCACTCAAAAGCCTCAACCTCTCCCTCCAGGAAATGACATACTCTCAAAAGAAGGGAGTCATTTCCCCCCTCAATCTCTGTCCTCAGGGGTTGCCCTGACTTCAGCTTGGAAGAGCTCTGCTGTCTGCCCTGCCCGGGCTGGGAGGAAGGTGGGACCCAGGGAAGGTGATGGGGGGGAGGCGATGGGGAGGAGGTGAGAGCTTGCGTTCTGGCTCCTTCCCACCTCCAGCAAGGGCTGTGGGCCTGCACTTCTTACCAGGGAGACTGTTCCCCAAGCACATCTCTGGATAAGACTGATTTCTTTTTTCCCTCCTCCACAGCCCAGCTGAATCTCATCCAGCAGAAAGCATGCTGGGAAAGGGGACCCCATAGAGGCTGAGGAGCAGCGGGCTCTTTTCCTGCCTGGCCCTGGGCCTGCCACAATCACACAGGGATGCCCACTCTGCCTGTCTCACAAGGTTCTTTACTCCCATCTCTCTGATGGGTGGTTTGAGGGGAGCGAAGTTTCCAGCTCTCAGAGCCACAGCTCCTCTGGCTGCCAGAAGCAGAAATCTACTTCAGGGGGGAGTCAGAATTCATCGTAAGGCTACAGAGGAACCCCCCAAACCCAAGGACAGAATTTGAAGCACGCATGAGCCTTGTGTGATCAAGAATTGGAAAGTCAAAGGCTAACGTTACTCTCTCTGTCTCATTAAACATCTGTTCACTCTCAGTATGGCTTCATAGTCTGCACCTTTTGCCTTTTCCATTTGACTATCTTCCTGTGCTTGTTCACTATACATAAGCACCCATATCCCACAAAGGGGTACCCCAACCTTAGAGTCAATAGATGCCCTGCTCTGCTCCCCACCTCTAACTGCTGACATGGGTCCCCTGTCTCTGAGTCGAAACTCCTCAGCTAGTTTGATTGGCTCAGCCCAGTTTATGGCCATTCTTCAAAGCCAGTGTGCACTGACATGGGGTTCTGAACTGTGATGCACTGCACCGGGGGCCCCTTTCAGGAGCTGTGAGAAGGTCCGGTTCCCAGAACTGGGATGTAGCCACGTTTGTCATGATGATGACAATGACGATGACCAAATGTTATCAATTACAAGATACGGGAGGTAGCTTTCCCTCATTGTATCCAGGCAGCAGGGAGGATATTTTTGTAATGTCTGCGAGCACTCTAACCACAAACTGCTGGCATCACAGTTGCTGCTTAGGAAAAAGCCCCGGAGACACAGCAAAGCATTACTCAGTGGACACAGTTGACCTTATAATTCCTTAGAACCAAAAGGTTATGGGTGGGGCGGGGGTGGTGAATCCGATGTCTTCAGCATTCCTGACGCAGGAGTCACAAGTAGGCTCTCGGTACCCAGAGTACTAATTTTAAAATGCCGCATCCCCAACGCTTCCGTGGCACAAAGTACGTTTTGTGGTAAAGAACGGGCATTGGGGACTCTCCGTTGATAGACTGATTCTGAAGAGTCAGACTTCATATATTTTAAGGCCAACTTCATCAACCTCTCTCGTTACCCTCTGTGCATACTCACATACGTGACCTATGACAATCTGTGTCCAGCTAGGATTAAAAGAACTGTTTTAGTAGGAATAGAAGAATTTCAGTGATGGAGCCTTGTGATGGAGTTTAATTGGCAACATAAGCTATTACACGAAATAATGGTGCGGCTTACAACTGCTTGAGTCTTGCAACTCAGTGAAATACAGTGACGTCAACAACAGTAGGGGTTACAGAACTCTGACGGGCAGAAGCTTAGAGGTAGGGATCTGGTTTGAGGGGAGAGAAATCCTGGGGACTTGCCTTGCATTAGGATTTGCATAGCAAACATGTCTTCATATAAGTTGTACGTGGCCAGTCCATATATATAGCAGTCAGTGTTCTTGAGGAATCCTTGCATTCGTGCTTTACGTGAGAATGCCAACATGTCAGCCATCTAGGTGGGAGAAGAACCCCAGGGGAGATGGGGTGTGCTGCGAGGTGGGGGGGGGGGGGGCGGGGCAGAAAGCAGCCCCACGTAGCTCCAGCCCAGGCAGCCAGGGGGGACCTTCATTTGGCGAGGAAGCCAAGGACTTGATCCCATTGGACTCTATAGGCCAGAGCTGGGAGTTTGGGATTTTTATTCTGTATGCAGTGGGATGCCATTGGCTGGGGCCAACATATTTTAGAGGTCATCCTGTTTGCCAGGAAAGCAACATCCTGTAGGTAGTAAGGAGAGAAAGCAGAGAGACCAGAGGCTGATAAGTGTTGGGGACTAAAGATCGGGGCAGGAAGAGGGTTGGAGCAAAGATGGAGAAAATAGAATTAAATCCTAAGGAGCCTGTACATGTAGGGCACGCAGTATGGTACGTGGCCCCAGCCTTCCCTACCACTCACCCAGTGGCACGAACTGATGGTCCCTCAATATATGGCTGTCCGTCTGCAACATAGGTGGCTTTGCTTCCCAGGCACTTGTATCTTTCTTAATCCAACAAGGCTGTGGTGATGGAGGTTCACATTTCACAGCGCCTGGTGTTTGGGTTCATGGATTTTTCTTCTGGCTCCTGCCTCTGGCAGCCCAGCGTCCTTGTCCGGCCCGGTTCACACGCGTCCTCCCTTCCCCAACTTGCCCCTTAGAAAACCACCACTCCACTGCTCAGGGAACGTGTCGGGTCACTTAAACAATTATTTCTTTTCTCACCCAGATCATTAATAATGACATTCCATAAATCAGCCCTATCTAAGAATATTTTCAGAGCAATGGAACCATCTGGATTTCAGAAAGGTCATTAGAAAGTACACATGAAATGATTTTTCCTCGTCCCCTCCTGTATGAATCTGGCTCGTTGCCACTAAGCTCTAAAGTTCTCCTTTTGTGTGGCATTCTTCTGCAAACTTAAGAAATGTGCTAGATTGCACATGTGTCTAAGATCTCATAGTTTCAGCGTGTGTCCATGAGGGGTGCTGGTTAAGGACCACATTCTTTGTTGTTTTTCCTTTTTTTTTTTTTTAAATCTCCTTATAGTAATTGCATTCAAAGTATACATGTTAGCATTTTCTTAGTATTTACCACGCATCTACGGATGCACAGCAGTAAAAATGAAAATAAAATTGCTGAATCATCCTGAGCATATTAAATGATAGCAAATAATTTATAGATCATATCATTAAAATTCTTGGCCACACTAGTTTACTCTCCCTTACAGCTCCTGCAGAGTGTGCATATAATTTTTCATTCATGTTCGTATCTTTACATAGGTAACTTTTTGATTAGCTTTTGATTTGGACCCTAAGCAATGCCCCACAGGTGGCTAAAGTGTTGATAAATACGGAGAAGACCTGCATCTGCGTGGTGTGGCCAGTTTCTCAGTCTACTGAGGACCCAAGACAGTTCGGGATCTGTACAAGCACTGATTATAGGTTTGGTTGTTTGGAGAAACCATGGTCCGGAAGTTTATTTCTGCTTTTTCTTAGACCTAGAACGGCTGGGCAAAATTGCTGGCTTTAAGAGACAAGGAGAATGATGGGATGCCTGGGTGGTTCAGTCGGTTAAGTGTCCGACTTCAGCTCAGGTCATGATCTCGCTGCTTGTGCGTTCCACCCCCACGTTGGGCTCTGTGCCGACAGCTCAGAGCCTGGAGCCTGCTTCGGAATCTGTGCTTCCCTCTCTCTCTGCTCCTCCCCTGCTCGCGTGCGCTTGCTTGCTCTCTCAAAACTAAATAAACATTAAAATATATATATATATATATTTTTAAAAAAAAATATATATATATATATAGATATAGATATATATATATATAAAGAGAGACAATGAGAATAGGGACTGTGTGATGTGACCCAGCAACCAACTGTCCATGTCTGGGCTGCATGTGGTTAGAAATGACACACTTACTGCCCTTGAGTAGAAGGTGTGTGACTGTGCTATTCACTCTTTGCATTGTTAAGAGGCTAACTTGATGCCTGTAGTGTGCTAAGTACTTTATGTACACTAGCTCTTCTTACCTTCCCTATGACCCGGTGAGGCAAGTTTCAAATTGCCACTTAACAGATGAGAAAACAGAGACACAAAGAGATACATAACTTGTCCAAGGTCACGTAAGTAGAAATGGATAGACTTGAACTCTAACTCCGGTCTGTCTAATGCCAAAGCTCAAGCTCTTACTCTCTGTGCTGTAATATCTACTTTGACGCAGAGAAACACGAACTACCATCGCACATGGCTTTGTGGGTTAATCTGAAAACTATAAAGGGAAAGAGGCAAAAGGTCACGGTCGGGTATATACTTACTACTAATCACCAAAAAAATATGAGATTTGTAAGGTTTTTGGCAGATGCTTTCAGTTCACTTGGATTCATGGCAGACCCTGGTGAACGGAGTATAAGTGAGTGTTCTCATCAGGTGATAAAGGGACAAGCATGAGCACAGCAGGAGGGGAGGACAGCAAAGGAAGCAGCTTGGCCACAGCAAGGTTCTCCTGGACAGATGGTCAGAAATACGGTTGGAAAAGTATAGAATGGAGTTGGAACGTGAAGATCCTCAGCATCTGGGGGGCGGATTCT
This sequence comes from Cryptoprocta ferox, assembly GCA_028646485.1. Taxonomy (NCBI): domain Eukaryota; kingdom Metazoa; phylum Chordata; class Mammalia; order Carnivora; family Eupleridae; genus Cryptoprocta; species Cryptoprocta ferox. Next base: position 71,984,360 of record CM053566.1, on the reverse strand, counting down.
GGATCTGACCTGTGAGGGTCTGCAGCAGAAAGGGTCATTGATAATTTGAACACAGGCATGGCATGAGGAAGGCCCTGACCATGGCCACATTGGAGGACCTGGGAACCTAGAGTTGTGGAAACCAGCTCAGAGCTTGCTAGCCATTACCCAGTGTAGACGGATGTGGCTTCGGCGCAAGTGGTGGCAGTTGTAGAAATGGAGAGGAAGGGTGAACAGAGGCACAATGTCTTTATTAAAGCCAACAGGCCTTGATGTTTTGGGGCAACAGGAATGAATTGGAGAGTTTGAGGCCAAACGGGTTAGAGAGGTGAGATGAAGAATTCCAAAGGGGATGTTGGTTTTGGAAAGAAGGTGATATGGTTGATCCTCGAATGTTCTGACTCTGAAGGGTTGACGATCTGTCTTGGTGAAGATTTCCCAGGCTCATTGGAAAGTGGGGCTGGAGCTGGAGAGAGAGGCTGGGCTGATCATGCTGCTATGGGAATCTCTGTTGCAGCAAAGGCCACCATGAAGGCTGTGTTGAGACAGAAGAACAAAGGGACCAAAGAGAGAGCTTGAGTTAGAGAAACCTCAGCTAAGGAGGACCTGGTAGAGGAAAGAGAGACCGACGTCTCTTACTTCTGGGGGGAGGAATAGTCACTTTACAGGAAGGAAAGACTTAGGTTGGTACCTCCCAGCTTTTTCATCCCAGAAGTTGTCATTGGGAGATTGCATCTCGTGCTGGTAGCTTTTGTCCACCCCTCCAGATATACTGTCCACCCTGTGACCTCCTGCTCTGTGCCCAGGGCCTGGCCTGTGTGGCCCGTGTCTACAAGGCTCTCAAACCCTCTGGCTCCCTGTTGGGTATAACCAGTTAGAAGCCCCAGGTGGAGATGGGAGGAATGGAGGAAAGAGGTTGAGGCTGGGACATGTATTCCTCTGGCTCCCTTCTTACAAGGCTGCCCCTGAAGGTCACTGCTCCACCCAGGGGCCCACCTGGCACACAGTTTCCCACTGGGCTCAGTTCCTCACTCTCTTTTCATCCCTTTAGGAAGTGCAGGGGTGTATTAGTTTCCTGGGGCCGCCATGACAAATTACCACAAACTGGGTGGGTTAGCACAACAGAAATGTATTCTCTTAGAGTTCAGGAGACCAGAAATCTGAAATAAAGGTTTCATGAGGGGATGGTTCCTTCTGCAGGTTCTTAAAAAGAAGCTAGCGCCCATGTTCTTCTAAGAGCTTCTGGTACTCGCCAGCAGTGTTTGGTATTCCTCGGTTTGCAAACACATCACTCCAATCTCTGCCTCCATCTTTAGATGGTTGCCTTCTCTGTCTCTGTGTATCCTTTTCTGCTTTTCTGTCTCATACAAGGACACTACCATTGAATTCAGGGCCCACCCCAATCCAGTATGATCTATCTTAACCTTACTTACATCTGTAGAGACCGTATTCCCAAATAAGATCACGTTCTAAGGTTCCTGGGTGGAGGAGCAATATTCAACCCACCACAGGCGACAACAGCTCCTATGTGGTCAACCCGGAGTTCGTGCACTTGACCTTGTGGTTTCCCTACACCCTGACCACATATATGTACGTTAGTCTCTTTGTAAACAATCTCTCCTTGGTTCATCCTAATTGTATTTTATTTTTTAAGTTTATTTTTTGAGAGAGAGAGAACCCACGTGCGCATGCACGTGAGCGGGGGAGAGACAGAGGATCCGAAGCAGGCTCTACACTAGCAGCAGACAGCCGGATGCGGGGTTCGAACTCACAAACTGTGAGATCATGATCTGAGCCAAAGTCGGACGCTTAACTGACTGAGCCCCCCCAGGCGCCCCATCCTAGCTGTAATGTGCCATCTGTTTCCACTTTGGACTCTAAGTGATGAACATCCCTTTGGTAAATTTCTTACCTTTTATACAAAGCTATACATATTACAACTAACTCCTCATAGCTCCCTTTTGAGGTTTAGCTGCCAGGAAAATTAGCTCTAAACATAGTGCTCAACTGTAGACGCTCTTCTTAGCCTGACTTCTGCTATATTTATCTTTTCCTTTGAACGGCTGTTATTTTGTTCTCATTTTAACTTGTCTTTATAAATTATTTTTAAAGATTGAAATTATGTAATTTAGTAAGAAAATGCTGGTTCTCCAAGTCTCCCTTTCCCTTGCCAAGTCGCTTGCAACTCAAAGCTTATCCCCAGAGGAACCCATTTGCGCATCGATTTCTCACATTTCAGGGGATGTATAGTTGGCTCATCTAAAGTAGTATGTTTTGAATTCACACTGGTTGATCCTGACCAAAAGAAACATTTAAGTCCTTTTCCCGTGTGTGTAAGTCTGAGTTTGTGTATAATTGCGATCACCCACCTTTATCATGATGAACGTGTCACAGCCCAATCATCACAACCTATGGCATCAGGCCCAGTGGACAGTAACTCTTACCCTGCCGGGCCCTGGCCTGGTTGTGTGTTTAGCTTGAGGATGCCATCATGTGGCCTTTGGGAAAATGAGGAACGTCTCCCAATCATTGTTTTCAACTCTTAATAGTTTGTGACCCAGAGTTCTATACTTTTGCCCTTCACCTTCTACCCCACAAGGGAGCTTTCAAATAGTATCAAGATATCTGGCCTTTTTCATAGAGTTACAGAGCTGGAAAGAGCCCATGTAAGTCAACTAGTGTAACTCCTTTTGCAATGAGTAAACAGAGGTCCAGAGAAGTGAGTCCACCACCCAGCACCCCGTGATGCATTTGTATTTCAACGGGGATGATGTCCCCAGCACTGTGCCCTATGCACTGTGATTTGCTCTATTCGACTTTTACAGGGTCCGAGTGGCCCACAGAACAGGTGCTATGGAAGTTCAAGGGGAGAGGAAGTCCCTTTCTGCTTGCCTCCAAGAGCCAGGGACACTATCAAAGAAGAAGAGATTGAGATAAACCTTGAACCTAACCTCTGCCCAGGCTAACTTCCGTTTCTCATGGGGAAGGCAGGAAGCCATTGCAGACTCCATGTAATATGCTAGTCCAGTTCACCCAGGTGCTAGCTCTTTATTTAATCAAGTGAGAATGGTAGCGGTCAACCAGAATTTTTGATTAACCAAGAAAATTGTACTTTGGCTAAGCAAACAAAAAGGTAGGCGTTGCAGTATCGGATACTACTCTGAGTAGCTAGGTGTTAACTGAGGAAACTACTTTTGAGTGGAATAAGTCTAGACTTAAATGTCAAACATTTTTTTAGTTAGAATTTAATTTTTTCGTTTCTTGTGGCTATTCCAGAAATTTAATGAAATCTATGACGTTATAACATAGGAATTGTTAAGATTGATTATACCAAGACCCCCCCATGCATATATGGTCAGTTGTCAAAAATGCAGTGATCTTTGATTTTCAATCCTACCCCCCACCCCTGACTTTGAGATTCTGTTTCTTCGATCAGTGAGTGAGTCAGCTTTGTAACATCCATCAGCATTTCCCTTCTGCCAGGTCCTGGGGAAATTACAAAGATGAACAAGACAAGCCTCTTGCCTGCTGGAGCTCACGGTCTGGGTGGAGGGACAAACGTACCCAAAGAGCTGACAGAGGCAGAGAATTTTTACAGAGGGTTCTTGTGAGCTGGACATCTGGTGTGGCTGGTCCCGGTGGGGAATGATAAAGACAGAGGGTGAGGTGAGCCCTCTCGTGCTCCACAAAGGATTGGACTGGAGCAGTATCCACTGGGAGCCAAGGGACGTTCTTGCACAGGGTCGTAAAATAGATCCGCTTTAAAATATTTGCGCTTGATGGGATGTGGGAAAGATTGGAGGCAGGAAGATGAATTAAGAGGCTATAAAAAAGGTAAGACTGAGGGATTTTAGGTCTGAGCTAAGGAAGTTGGCAGCGGGGATGGAGAGAAGTGGATTCCAGAAACATTTTCAAGTGTCCGTCCTGGGACCAGGGAGGGCTGCTTAACAGCGTGATTCGGAACCCAGGCTTTGGAATCAGGCTGATCCCGGTACCGATTCCAGCCCTAGTCCCTTGTTGTGTGACCAGAGCAAGTCGCCTAACCCCCGTGGACCCCTGTATGGCAGGGTAACGCCTCTCCCCGGGGCTAGCGTACAGAGCCCTCAGAAGACAGTCGTACACTCTCAACTTTAGCTGCTGTTTCTACTGCTGCTACTCTGATGCCCAGGAATCCTGACTTCCAGCTGCTTTGCTGTTCTCGAACCACTTTCACTGTAGCTTCCATTTCATGGCACACGGAGGTGCTTGATCTCCGCAGGGACAGTTCTCAGTGCTCGCTCCACGGCCACCAGGGTAACCGTAGCACGGCAGCCTGTGTCCTGTGCACATCACAGGGCTGGTCCTCAGACAGAGGGGGCACCAACCCGTCCCCTCAAAGAACATCTCAGAACACTTGTCTTGCTGACAGCGAGCCAGGAGCCTGTCTTCACAAGCAAGAGGCCACCTTGCCTCCACTTCTCTCTGCCGATCGCCGTCGTTCGGTCTCTGTTCCTTTTTAAGGGGATTTATTATCCATCGGTGACATAGAATGTTCTGCATCCTCTGACAGGAGAGAGCGCAAAACTGGAAGGGAGTCAGCAGTCCACCTCCTCGCCATGAGTTACGACTGTTTGAGTTGAGCAGCCTAGCAACGCAGTCCCCGCAGCCCCAGAGCTCGAGTCCCCGCAGTTCCCCTCTGGCACGCCTCTCGCTTCTGAAATGGAATTTATGGCCTTGTAGCTAATGTGCCTTTTTCCCATTCCTTCTTTTTTTCTTTTTCTAAGGAAATTGGAGTCACAAAGCCAAGTCCTGTGAGCTTGAGAATTCCAAGGGCGCAGAGTTGGGCTCAAGTTCGGCAGACGAGTGTCTAGCACTGCCCTCTGGCTCACCTTTGTTTAGATAAATAATTGAAAGTGTGCCATTTACAAGGCTGGGGCCTCAGAGGCGCACAAGGGATCTGGCTGAAGCCTCCTTAATTGAAAGCAGGAGATAACCAACAACATAGCCTGTTCCTCCCCTGGGAGGTTAACGGGGTAGGAGTGGGGGGAACTTATTTTCTTTGGAATCCATGTTCTTAGGCTGCTTGCATCAGAGGATGAACACATGTGACTCCTTACAAAACTAAGCAAACCATGCCCGTATCCCACCTAGGGACTGAGGCTGCCATGCCTTGGCAGACATCTGATGAGCCCAGGGGGTTGGGGGGAGCCTGGGGTTGGGGGAAGCCTGGGCTCGGCGTTAAGGACAGCGCCGCATGGGGCTGGGGCTTCGCCCTGAGGAGCTCCCAGCTAGACGGGGGGGAAAGGACAAAAAGGCCACACTCCAGTTTCACGGTGTGGTAGCCCTGGTTCTCAGTCCTGGCTGATTTTTAAAATACTGATTCCCATGGGGCGCCTGGGTGGCTCAGTCGGTTAGGCGTCTAACTCTTGCTTCCGGCTCAGGTCATGATCTCCCAGTTCATGAGTTCGAGCCCCACGTCGGGCTCCGCGCTGACAGCACAGAACCTGTTTGGGATTCATTCTCTCTCTCTCTCTCTCTCTCTCTCTCTCTCTCTCTCTCCCTCTCCCTCCCCTCTCCACCCTTCCCCTGCTCACTATGTTTCTCTCTCAAAATAAATTAAATTTAAAAAATACAGATTCTTTGGTGCCAATCCCAGAAGCTCTGATTCGATTATTCGGAAGTTGGGCCTCGACACGAATATTTTTATCATTTTTTAAATATTTATTTGTTTTTGAGAGAGAGAGAGAGAGAGCAAGCGGGGAAGGGGTAGAGAGAGAGGGAGACACAGAATCGGAAGCAGGCTCCAGGCTCTGAGCTGTCAGCACAGAGCCTGAAGCGAGGCTCGGATTCACAAACTGTGAGATCATGACCTGAGCCGAAGTCGGACGCTTAACGACTGAGCCACCCAGGCACCCCTTCATTTAAAAAGAAAAGTTCTCCGGTGGATTCCAGCGTGCAGCTGGGATTGGGAGCCGCTGTTGTTTGGGCTTTTTCCCCTAGATCTCCTGGGATGAGCTCAGGTAGAATGTGGACGTTCATAGGAGTTGGAAAACCCTCCTAGTGGGTGGGAATTCAGAGAAGGCTTCCAGAGGAGGAGGGAGTTGAGCTGAACCTGGAAGGGCAGGTTGGGTGTGTTTGAGGTCAGGCAGGGGAAGACTACTCATACTTCAGGTGGAGACTTCAGGGGTTTCCTCCACACCTCAGAGGGTTTTCTAGCAATTTAGCCTTCATGTTCCACCTGGCACCCACTCAGCTTTGCTAACTGCCCACAGTCCTGGCCTGAGTCTCAGGAAGGATAAATGGGCATTACCTACCCTTCTGTACTAATTCAGTGACCATGGGTCCAGAGCCACCCTCTAGAGCCAGGAGGTGGAAGGCGAGGTGGTGTTCAGGGGAGGGCAGCCCCAGTACTCAGTCTCCAAGTCACCATCAGATCGATGCTCCTGCCAGGCAGCCCAGGCCCGGGCTCAGGCCCAGGTTCTGCTAATGATGGCATGGTTATTTCCATGTCTGCATTTTTGTTTTGTTTTGTTTTCGGATCTTTTTAATGAGCAACTGTTCTGAGCCAGACACTATGCTTTGTACTTGGAGGACTGAAATCCTGGCTCTGACCCTTCTTCACAGTATGACCTTGGCCAAGAATCTTCAGCTGTCTGGCACTCGGTTTTGTCACCTATAAGATGGGGGTAATCATAGACTGACTTTTTGTTCCTCGTGAGGATTCGATGAGATGCCGTAGGAGGCGGCAGTTTCTCACCTTGGGACTCACTCTGGGAAACCCTTCCTTACCCTTTTTGGATTTCCACCACCACAGGGATGGAGCTCCTGCCAGTGGTGAGAGTACAGTCTGCGGAGGTGTAGAGGCAGGTCCTGGCTATGTGACTTGCCCTTGCCTCGTGGGCTTCTGCTAGAGGGCCTGATGGCACAAGGTCACGCTCAGAGAGGGAGCACTGCTGTGCTGTGTCTACCACCATTGTCCCTCCAGGTTTTAGCAGACGACGGGTCTAAGCACAGTAGCCTCCTTAGAAAGGGGGCCTGGGGTCTAGAAGGGCATGTGGCGTTTGCTGGGTGAACCCAGCTATTCTCTCTGGACCTTCCCCTGCTGGGAGGCTCCTAGAAGGACACTCAGGAGACCATGGACTCTTTCAGTAGAAAGAAGCCAACAAACCAAAGGGAAGTCACATGCCTGAGACCTGCCTGGGCTGCCGGAAGGTCCCCACTGCTGTCAGAGCTGCCACAGTGGGTGGCAGGAAGGGTGGGCAGGGTGTTGTTGTGGTTGTCCCCCAGGGTGACCCACACAGGAAGAAACTGACACTTCAGGTGGTCTTCTGGAATCTGTGGGAAAGCACCGCGTTCTGGATCCAGGCAATCAGCACTGCTGTGGGCTAGGGCTATGCTCTGGCTGGTGCTGACAGGGCATCCTCAGGCCAGAGGGTCTGGGTGGTACCCAGCATAGTCTTACCCCACTTTCCTGTGAGTTCTCTCTTGACTGAGGACAACCTCTGCTGGAGGGCTAAGTCCTACCTGTAGAACTGGGCTTTCTAGAAGTGGCTCCGCATTCCATGATATGCACCCAAGATGGCCATCTTCACAGCTGTCCAAAGCCCCTAGAGCATCGATCCCTGGAAGATAGCGGCTCAGACAAGAAGTGTCTAGAGCATTTAGGCTGTGTGGGAAGGCCCCTCCCGTCTACACCTCCTCTTCAGCCATTGCCTCATCATGCCACCAGATATAAACACACTTAGCCCCTGGGCAAGATCAGATCTCCACAGTGTGGAAGTGGTACCTCCAGTTCCCTGGGCCACTGTTGAGCATGAGAAGACAACTGCTTCCCTAGTGTCATTTATGAGACTTCAGAAAGCAACCCCCAGTCCATCCCTTGCCCCAAGGCATCATCCCCCAACCCCCTCAGTAGCTGGGATTCTTTACTTTGTCACAGTGCACAAAAGTCCAACAAGGTTTATTCCTCTGAGTTGAACACCACCCTTTTTTAAAGTTGATGCCCTGAGATATTCGTGTCTTACGGTGCCCGGTTCTTTTTATGGTCTCTAGTTTGACGCTCCCCTCCAGTTAAAGGAGTCCTCTGTCACTAGGCTTTCTAGCCATGCTTGGGATGTTTGAGTTAACACTGAAGCCCCCAGGGCACGTTTTCAAGGTTACGATTCCTGCTCAATCACATGGCACTATTGGTTCATTATCGCAACTGCTATACTCGGGGGGAAGAAGAAAAACTGCTCTCTCCAACTTCTGAGAGCCACTTGGCCTGAGGTTATATCAGGAGACCAGATAGATTAGAAAGCATTTCGGAAATCTGGAGGAGGGGCATCGGTTAATAATATGACAGCAAGGAGCAGTCACCTGCATGAATCAGCAGTGCACTTATTTGTCAGTCTTATCACTTCTTTCTAATGCAACCCACAGAAGGATGTCTCTTGGCGGGGAGTAAGGAACCAGACCCTGGGGAAAGGCAAACAGAAGACAAGAGAGCGCCGATGCTCTGCCAGTGACTTCCGCACTGAACATTGCCAAAGACTCTAGAACGTCCCTTGTTCTTTAAAGCAAGCTCACGTTTAAGAAACATGTTTTGTCCTCGGCTTGCTCTGCTCTGCCTGGGTACCCCTGGTCTCTCAAGCTACAACTCTGTCTCAAGGTTACCAGTAAATAATTTACTACTCCCAAAAGCACCTGGACGTTCATCTGTTATTGACAGAGTCCAGTTCTCGGCGTGATAGGGGCTGTGTCTACAGGTTAACAAGAACCTTTATATTTGAACTGCCTGTGAGTGATTTCGGTACACAAAACAAATATTTGTCCTTTTGATAAAACACACAGCAATCACGGAAACGCTACTTGCGACTAACCCTCAAATCAAAAGCCTTTTGTACTCTTACTTCCAAAAGTCGGATCATCCGTGTTCCCAGGATAACTGGAAAAGCACAAGATCTTGGTTGCGAAGAACAGAGTGCCTGAAGAATGAAAGGAGTTGTTAAAATGGGGGTGAGGTTGAGGTGGGGGCCTCGGAAAACAGGGCAGCCCTGGGGGGGGGGTGCTCCTCCCTCACCCCCCTCCTGAAGCATCTGCTTCTCTCAGGAGTCTGGCCAATGCCCAGTTTCCTCCCCCAGCTCAGGGTTTCAGCTCACCGGTCTTTCCAGACCTTTCTCAGCTGCGGGAGCCCCCACTGTACTGCCGTGACTAGCTAGCCTACTCTCGGGGCGTCTGTTAACGTAGAGCCCTGGACAAGAACATGAGATTGGTCTGGCTCACTGTGTTGTCCCGGGAGAGATGGGCCAGGTTGGCCGCCCTTGATCCGCATGCCCCTTCCCAGTCTTCTCAACCTAGAGGGGCAGGAACGTTGCCTCCTGGTGCCAAGTAGGACCGAGCAGTCTACCCAGTGAGAAGCAGCAATGGGCGAGGCAGTTTTCCCTGGGAAGTAGCCACGGACAGGCAGGTAGAGTGATTGGCGTTCCTGGTTCAAGAGATACCTGGGTAATTTGAGGCTCTGGTTAATGGGGCACTGCTGTCTCTTACCATGCAACAAAACTCAAACAGCACCGTGTCCCTCACGCCAGGGTAATCAGCACCTCTAGGAAGAATGCCCTGAGTGCCCTGTTTCTGCCCTGGGTGGCCTTCCATTCTCTTTGCTGTCTAGATAGATCCGATCCCTCCTGCAAAATCGAAATCGAATTCACAGAGAATTCCCAGACCCTTCTGGCCCGGGCCTGCCCTATTCTGTGGTAATTTTTGATGGATGGAGTATCTTTTAATACCTTGAGTATTTTATTACTTTCAAAGGTTATGTCGTAGTCGAACTGCTCTTACGTTCTGCGTCCTCCGTGATTGCATCAGTTCGTTTTAATCTTAGGATTCTTTATATTTCCCAAGGCATCTATCAGTGACTTGCCCGGGGTCAGGATGCAATTTTTTTTTTGATTCGATGTAAGTCAATATGCTGTTTAATCTTCATGCCTTCCAATATTTTACAACAGCTGATCAAAATTGTTATGGGGCGCCTGGGTGGCTCAGTCGGGTGAGTGTCTGACTTCAGCTCAGGTCGTGATTTCGCGGTCCGTGCGTTTGAGCCCCGCGTCAGGCTCTGTGCTGACAGCTCGGAGGCTACTGGATATTTCTTATATAGCAGGAACTATGCCAAGTCCATCCATAATCCATCTCATTAAAGCCCTAACAAAGTATGTGTCAATAATATTGCATTTTTTTTTTCAGAAGAAACTGTGAAACGTAAGTTTCTCTGTAAGTTACGTCAATTCATCAGCCCAGTAAGTGGCGGACTCGGGTTTCAAGCTCAGGCCTGCCTGACTGTAAAACAGCTGCCCATAGAGTGATACCACGCAGTGTCTCCACGTGTTTGTGTTTCGTGGTTTTGATTCATTCAGACCTTCTCAACACAGCGACCTGTGTCACCACTGGGCCAAGATCCAACATCATCCCGAGACGGCTTCGCGCTCTGGACGGAGCGGCTGAGTTGTCACACGGCCCCTGGATTGTGTTTCTAGCTGTACCACTGAGCGGTCGTGGACACCCTGCCTGGATTACCTGGGCTTCCCGGTGCTGCTTCTCAGAAAGCGCGTGCTATTTACTCCAGATAAAGCGGACTGGTTTTAGTCCCGGGAGGCCGGAGATGGTAAAGGCAACGTGTCATTATTCCATGCAGGAACCATTCCTGGGGCTACACGCTCCTTAATCCCCGTCCACCACTCCTGCCAGTCCCTAATTCCTTCTGCACCTTTGTGAAACAGAAAAGGAAGAAGGAGGGAAGGAAGAGCCCACAGGAGGCCAGAGAAGATAAACCAAAAGCCAAAAAAGAAGATAAAGGCATTACTCTTATCATGAAAGTTCTAGCCGAGTTCAGCTCAGCCAGAATGTGCTGCGCCTCTGGGATCTCTCAGTCATGGGGCGAGGTGACCAGGATGACCAAGACCTGGTCCCTGCCCTGGAGGAGTTCATGGTCAAGTAGCAGAGCCCAGCTGCAGCATGGTACAATGGTAGGGATTCGCGTGTATGCTCATGGCCTAGAAGATTCTCTGTAGAGCCACCTTTATCATAGAGCCCAAAATTAAGCTTTGTTGTTGGGGATCAGACCTACTACTCTTAGGCGCGCGCTCTCTCTCTTTCAAAATCTGCAAAAAGGAAAAAATACGGTCAATGACAAACTCCGTAGTAGACTCAGTATTAATACGGAGATGTGGGCAGCCTCTCCCTTCTAACTGATACTTCAGACATCAATGATCTGAAGTTGTATTAAAAGCGGGTATGGCTTGCATCAGGAACATCCATTCCTGCACCTTAGAAACCTTGACGTCTATCCACATAGTCACTGACGTGACGAGCTCCTGAGAACCACACTTGAGCAAACTTGTCTAGAAGTCCTTAGCACCTGTGAGCTGCAGGCCCCAGGAACCCAGGGTGTCCTACAAAACCTCTGCACACGACACATCTGAGAGTCATCCCCAGGTTCTCATTACTTTTGCACGTGTTTGTAAAACATTCCCGAAACATCCGCTCACTCATACCAATGTGTGTGGAACGATTGGAAACTAATTTCTTAAAAGAATTCCTTCTGATCCATGCCTGTTTTCTCCCCCTGGGAATTGAGGGTATACATTCTTTGACCCATATTTCTTTTTTTTCTGATGAAAAAATACCCGCAACTGGAATATTTCATGCTATCATTAATAATTTTGCATGGTGGGCGCCGGGGTGACTCCGTCTGTTAAGCATCCGACTTCAGCTCAGGTCATGATCTTGGAGTCCGTGAGTTCGAGCCCCACATGGGGCTCTGTGCTGACAGCTCAGAGCCTGGAGCCTGCTTCTGATTCTGTGTCTCCCTCTCCCTCTGTCCCTCCCCCACTCACACTCTGTCTCTCTCTCTGTCTCTCAAAAATAACGTTAAAAATTTTTTTAAATAATTTTGCATGGAATGGTAATTACTTGGAGCCAGAAATTTTTTTAAATCCACTTAAATATAACTTACATCCGATAAAATGCACCAATTTTAAGCAAACAGTTCAATGAGTTTTGACAGAGTGTGTGCCCATGTAACTACCACCACCTTGAAGATCCAGAACATGTTCATGACCTTAAGAGCCAGGGAATTTGGGGGGCGCCTGGGTGGCTCAGTCAGTTGAGAAGCCGGCTTCAGCTCAGGTCATGATCTCGTAGTTCGTGGGTTCGAGCCCCACGTCAGGCTGTGTGCTGACAGGTAGCTCAGAGCCTGGAGCCTGTCTTCGGATTCTGTGTCTCCCTCTCTCTCTGACCCTCCCTTGCTCACAATGTGTGTGTGTGTGTGTCTCTCTCTCTCTCTCTCTCTCTCTCTCTCTCTCTCTCTCTCTCAAAATAAGTAAAACATTTTAAAAAAATTAAAAAATAACAACAACAGGGAATTTGGAGGTTGGGGCAAGATCTTAAAAACCACCCTAGTCCAGGGCCCTTTTTTTTTGCAGAATGGGAAGCAGACACTCAGAGTAAGACTGGCTTCTTCCTTACCGGGTCCAGTTCTTGCAGGAGAACATCTCCCCAGATCCTGTCCTTGGCCCATACCTTCCTGGGTGTGTTTATCCAATGCTTAGCGTTACCTGTTCCTTTCTAAACACCCGGCCTCGTCCGAGAGTTGCCTGAGGCCTCAAACATCTAAATGCTGTGTCCAAACCGAGAGTGATTAATACCTCCCAGTCATCCCCAAATCTGTACTATATCAGTCCTTTGTACTTCGCTCTTTTCCCACGTAACCTGCACCAGCTAAAGGTGACCTTGTCTTCCAGGCCGCGCCGCTAAAATAATTCTCCAGTCTGAGACTTATCTGTTTTTCTTATTCTCTGCACCCAGTGTGTTAGGAAATCCCATAGATTCTGCCTCCACAGTTTCTTTAAAATCTGTCCTTATTTTTCAATCCCCATTACCCTGTGTGCACCCTCTTAATCTCTTGCGCGAAATATTTTGGTAGCCTTTTGAAGTGTGCTCTGTCTGCAGTCTCTCCTGTCCAGCGTGTCCCCTGGGCCTGCCCGGTAACTCTCTGACTTACAGATTACATGAGTTTCAGGCTTTGAAGGCAATCTACTAAAAGTAGTCCGAATCCTGAATCAGGAACAGGGAGTTGTTTCCCCCGAGTGAACTGAGATTGCAAGGCAGAGAAAGTGGCTATTTGGGGCCAAGCTAGAGAGTCACGCCTGATATGTCGCGAGAGCGAGCGTCACTTTATATGGGCCCTGATCTATCTTTCTGGTCCTGGAGCAACTACCATGGGCCACACGTTTCTGCAGCCTCTGATGAGTTATGACTCTTCCCGTCTGTACTGAGAAAGCACATTGTACCTGTGTTGTGATGTTGTTCATGCCCTCCCGTGTGTTCTCTGTAGCTGTGGATATGTATTTCTCAGGGGCCAAAGGCAAATCTCACTCCTCTCCACATCTCCTGTAAAACCCCATTCCCGGAAGGGGCGGCCTCTGGAATCCAGCAGCCTGAGTTCATGTTCAGCTCAGCTACTAATTTGTGTTATTTACCAAGTTACTTAAGCATTCTGTGCTTTAGTTTTCCCATCTGTAAGAAGTGTGGTTATGAGTATTTAATTAAATAATCTATGGAAAATGCTTGGCTTGCTGTATGGAAAGCTTTCAATTAAGCATTCGTTGAATTAAGTCACATTTAAGACTTCCAGTTGCTAATCTGAATCGAAGTTCTTACTGCGATACTGGATCATTATGTAATTCAGTATCTAAAGTAGAAGATTCCTCCTCTATTCTGTAAATCATTTAGAGGTAGAAATCCAACTTTCAGTAATGTATGACTTTAGACCTGACTTGGCATCAGTTGTATTTCATTTTCCGTAAGAATTTGATGCGTGTGAGGAATGGCATGTGTCACCTGATTGAAGGAAGAAAGATCTCCAGTCAGGCTCCATCTGTCTTTGAAAGTCATTACAAGTAAAGCTGTCTCCTTTAAGGCTGCCGAATTTAATTCCCAGGTGACCGAATCTGGGAAATTGTAGTTACGTGTTCCTGTTCTGAGAGCTCTCTGGAAAGGCCTCAGTTACAAGGTGAAATGAAGGAAAGGGGGCTGAGTGCCAATGAAACTCTGCCCACAGTGCGGAAAGAAAGATCGCAGCCCTGTCAAAGCAGGGAGGTCTTTAGCTTTGGTTAATTTGCCAGGACGGCTCCAGACATTTCTATTTCAAGGGTCAGCATTTCACAAGGCTCAAGGGCTCCCTGCACAGTGGTTCCTGATGCAGAATAAAAGTCTGGGTCTTCTCCAGGCCCCTTCTGGCTCACTAACCTTGCGTTTCAGTACCCTTGCTCCCGTAGACTCAGATTCCCTTCAGGTATTTTAGTTTTCTGGGTGTATTAGGCTCCTATAAACTGAAACCAAAGATAATAGTTTAAACAAGGTGGAAGTGTGTTCTCTTATACCAACCTGTCGGGAGTCCTTAACTTATATGGTGGCTGGACAGTATCTTTGACTGAGTTCCTTGTGTGTTGACCCACCATTGCTAAGGTCCAAGATCGCTCACTACCATGTTCTTGCTCCCACTCATGGGAAGGTGAAAAGGAGAGCTGATGTGCCCCTTCCATTTAAGGGGTCACGGCTACTCACATCCTGTTGCCAGGCTTACTCACAAGGCAGTACCTGGCGGGTGACAGGCTGTGGAATTCTTCCCTTTTTTCTGGGAGGTTAATGTACCCAGCTATAATTTGGGCTTTCGTTACAATAGGGGAAAAAGGAAGTAGATACGGAGAATTAGCTGGTTATCTCTGCCACAGTAATGACCTTTGGAAGTGTGGCTGTTGTGGGTAATTTGGGGCTCATACTAGGGAGAAAAACAGAAGACAATATATAAAAATGGCATTGTGGGTTATTTGCCTTCGAGCTCTGGCCCCATCAAGGATGCTATTCTTGGGGCGCCTGGGTGGCTCAGTCGGTTAAGCGTCTGACTTCAGCTTAGGTCATGATCTCATGGTTTGTGAGTTTGAGCCCCGCGTCAGGCTCTGTGCTGACAGTCAGAGCCCAAAACCTGCATCAGATTCTGTGTCTCCCTCGTTCTCTGTGTCTCCCCTGCTCATGCTCTGTCTCTCAAAACTAAATAAATGTAAAGAAAATATTCAAAATAAACCTTTAAAAAAAAAAAGAATGCTATTCCCATCCACAGTGGCAGTGAGAAGTTAATTTTCTTTTGTTAGTTGTAAAATGTAACATTTTCTCACTATGAAAGTTAAGACCTGATAATTAGAGGAAACCCGGAAAGCAAATGACAAGCAAAGTGAGTGCAACTAGGGTGTCTGGGAGTTTACAGGTCAAGAGTCGTAAACAGAAGTCAGAGTTGAACTCCTGAAAGCTGAACCCAGCCTTTGAAGAAGAGAGAGCAGTGAGGAAACGCTGGCTGAGCTGCACAGGAAGCCCAGGGTGGGAGGAGAAGGTGGAGGAAGAGTCAGGACACTTCAGAAGACTTCAGCAATGCTTTGGGACCTGCCATGGATGACTTCTTATATTGCTCAGTTGATCGGGAACATTCATTGCTTGAAGATCCGATTTTCTTGATGAATGCCATTGGAGCAGGTTATTAATAACCATTCAGGCATTCCTTAGATGCTCAGAGGGTTGACAGAATAAAAATATAGCTGTGATTAGGGCTTTGGGCCCAACAGTGTCCCTGCATATGGGGAACTATATTACTGCAAGGAATGGCCTCCACTCTCCACGCACTGTCCATGTATGATGGCCCAGAGAGTATGACACGATTCACAGCTATTGGTGCTTCTGAAATTTAGCAACCCTGGGAATAAATGTCAGCAGAGACTTGTCGGGTTAAACCTGTCTTATGAATGGGGAAAATCATTCTATTAAAAGACTCTCTTCAGACGAACCTCTATTAACCATCTTTCTGATGTGAAAAAAGAATGAACATCCTTCTAAATGATACATGAAATCCCAAAAGTAATTCCTTTTTTTATTTTTTATGTTTTTTTATTTATTTTTGAGAGAGAGAGAGGGAGACAGCATGAGTGGGAGAGGAACAGAGAGAGAGAGGGAGACACAGAATCCGAAACAGGCTCCAGGCTCTGAGATGTCAGCACAGAGCCCGATGTGGGGCTCAAACTCACGAATGGTGAGATCATGACCTGAGCCGAAGTCGGACGCTTAACCGACTGAGCCACTCAGGTGCCCCAAAAGTAATTTCTTAATAAACGCCATATATTGGTTCCAGGTGACTTGGTCAGAATCAGTTCGTTGAAACCTAGTTGTCCAGAATATAAATCCCGAGTTTCTGGGTGAAATAGATCATGGTGGGTGCCTATGTGTACTGTGAGATGCGCTCATGACTGCTACTCCTTGGCCAACTTTCAAAACTAGCAGTTTCCAAAATCACTGCCAAGCCTGGCATTGGAAATGTACCAAAACAGGGGCTCTTGGGTGGTTCAGTCGGTCAAGTGTCCGACTCTTGATTTCAGCTCAGATCATGATCACAGGGTCATGGGATCCAGCCCTGCCTCAGGCTCCCTGCTGAGTGTGGGGCTTGCCTGAGATTCTCTCTCTCCCCTTTGCCCCTCTCCCTCCCCCCCCCTCAAATAAATTTTAAAAATTAAAAAAATATGTACCAAAACACCCTAAAAAAAATCCCTAAAGATCCTTTTATTTTATTATTTCCCTTATTTTCTCTTATTACAAAATTAGTATTGCAGGAACATCGGAAAACACATTAAAAAAGAAGAAAAAACCTGACTTACTGTTGTGATCATTTCACAGTGTATACGAATATCAAATCGCTATGCTGTGCACCTAAAACTGGTGTAATGTTATAGGTCAATTATATCTCAAAAAAGAAATGAAAAGCATCTTGCATCTTACCCACATAAAGAGATCCATGAATACCCAACCTAATCTTGTTTTTAATGAAACGATCTCTTACTACCTATGTATATATGAATATATATATATATATATATACACACACACACACACCCACCCATAGGTGGAGTTTTATCTTTTTTATACAAAGATAATGCCAAACTACATTTTTCAAGTTGTCACCATTTTCCCTTATGTTTCAAAAATGATCAGCTTCTCAATTGAATTAGGGAAAAGACAGCCAGCCAGCAAGATGATGAGAATTCATGGGGTAGAAAACTCATTTGGGGAGGCAGGAAGGGAGGGACAAGTATGTGAAAAGAGAGCTAGATATGTAGCATCAGCATCGTGGCGAAGAGGCAGTCAGCCAGCCCCAGACACTTGTCTCCAGGACCCTTGTAGACTCCAGGCAGCCCTCCGGAGGTCCCTGACCCTGTGAGTCTGAGAACCGCTGTTAGGCAGGGAGCTAGGGAGGCGGTAGAAACAGTGCACGAACGTGGCTACACACGTTCTCAGCCCTGCAGCCTGGGCTGCTGTCCGCAGACCCCAAGTGCTCCTTGTCCGCACCCCCCAAGTGCTCCTGGGCCAGCTTTGAGCAAACAGGGCGAGATCCAGCCATGTGCCTTTCATCGTGGAGAACAGATATTACACTGATCACAGGGAGGAGAGTGCAGTGTGTTAGTAGCCCGAGAGGGTTCTCCTGCTAGCCGATAATATCACCTTTGAGCAGGCGGGACCAGGGAAACGAAATGGCCAGGACACTGGCTTTGGTACTGCTGTCAGTCAGCCCTCGCTGCTGCTCGCTTAAAGCCAAGCCGATGGATGGGCACTCGGGCAGTCAGACCGTGGCTGAGCTGCCAATGCCCTCATGCTTCCTCCTCTAAAACACTCCCAGGTCCTTGAAGGTGAGCATTAGAGCAGGACACAACAGGAAAAGCACATTTCCTTCTACATGTTCTGTTGGACTTCACGTAGCCAGCATTGTACTGAGCTCCGTATGCGTCTTAACGCATTGAACCCGCACGCCAAGCCTATTGTGTGTGCAAGGTGTGCCTATTAGCATCCCTCTTTACAGATGAGGAAATCGAGTTAGGGGGACTTTAAGCCACTTGTCTAAGGTCCCCACAGCTGGAAAGCAGAGGAGCCTGGATTCAAACCTGGGAGGTACATCCCCAGGGACCAGGACCCTAACCACCAGCTATCCTGTCTTCCCGGGAGATGTGTGATGATTATTTGTTGAATGAATATGTTTTTATCACTTGAAGCCTAAGGGATAAATACCTTTAGGTTGTTATCTTAGCCCCATCGAACAGTAACCCTCACATACCTAAAAAGTACTTTTTCTTTAACTCACACAGCTAACACCCAGATGATCCCAGGCTCCGGCTGTTAATGGTGAGAGGGATGGCTCCAACAGCTTCCCCTCCTCCTTTGATCTTTTGGTATACGTGTGGTAGGACATACAACGTGAAATTTACCACGTTAACCGTTCTTAGGTGTGTATTTCAGTGGCATTAAGCACGTTCACATTGTTGTGCAACTATCGGCATCCATTGCCAGAACTTTCTCATCGTCCGAAACTGACACTGCATACGCGTTAAGCAGCTCCCCATTCCCTCCTCACCCAGCCCCTGGCCCCCACCATTCGACTCTCTGCCTAAGAATTTGACTACTTTAAGCACCTCATACAAGTGGAGTCCTTCGGTACTTGTATCTTCTTAACAATATTTCTTTGGTGTGATTTCACTTAATGTTTTCCAAGTTTCATCCATATTCTACTGTGCGTCAGAAGGTCCTTTCAAGGATGAATCATAATCCATTCTCTCCGTGTATCATGTTGTCTTTACCCATCTGTCAAGGGACCTTTGGGTTGTTTGTACCTTTGGCTATTGTGAATGATGTTGCTATGAACCAATATCTGTTTTGAGTCTGTTTTCAATTCTTCTGGGTATATAGTCAGCAATACAATTGTAGGATCGTGTGGCTACTCTGTGTTTAATTTTTTGGGAACTTCCATGCTGTTTTCTGCATTTGATCTTGACCATCAGTAATTGTGCATATAAGACCGTGTGATATATAACATACTCCCTGTGAGTCTCTTGATATTGTTACTGAGATTTGGCAGGAACAAGTTTATATATAGATGAATAAATGGGTTTGTTTTATTTGTTTTTTTTTTCTTAATCTTCACTGATTGCTATAGTAAACATGATCTTATTCCATTTGCCTGGGAGGAGCACTTTCTGGTTACAGGGCTGGATCCAAGCCTGCCTCGATGGGAGGTGAGTCATTTTGCTGGGTTCTGTTCTCAGGGCATCTGGTGTGAAAGACATTCTAGAAGTTCATGTGAAGTCATGCGAAGCTCCATCAAAGTTTCTCCAAGAGAAGAAGGTTAAAAGAAAGAGGAGAACTTCGTCACTCTAAGGAGTTTTACAAAGAAACTCAGGACCCCTTTGAAATCCTCAGGCTTTTAATTTAGTCCCAGGAGTCTTGTGTTGTTCCTGGCGAAAGTCTCTTTATGGACCCCTTGTCTGGCATGTCGCAGTGTAGTTAGATGGTGACAACGAACCATGCAGAGTGGGCTCTGCACTTTCCCAGCCTCATCTGTCTTCATTTAGGACTGACCGGTTGGAGATGTGGGGACGCAGCTATCAGGGCCTCCAGAAGCCATCACCAGGAGGCTTTCATTGTTGTACAATGAGATATTCCATTGAAGGGGCTCTTTAAAAATGTTTGGAAACTCCCTGTGCCTGGGCAGGACTATCTACTCATGGTTATTTCCACGTGGGCCTCTGGCTTGGTGTGACAGTCATCTTCTCGGGTACAGTTTTCCCCAAGGACTGTACCTTCTGCCTCTTGCAGGGCTGGACGAAGGGTATCCGACAAAGGGAGCCTGGGGTCAGGGAGGAAACTGGAAGTCCACCTTCTCACCAGACTTTCAGATTGTCCTGCTGTCTTCTGGCCTCCACTTTCCTCAACACCTGGTGTCTCTGATTCCTAAGCAGGGCTGAGGCTCTGCGGGGCCATTTGGCTTCTCCATGGTAACCGCCTCTGGAGGCATATGGGTTTGAAGTCACTCTGCCCTGCAGAATCACTTCCCATTCTCCCATCTGCTGGCCGTGTTCATATCAACTCCATATTGGAGGGGCGCCTGGGTGGCTCAGTCGGTTAAGCATCCAACTCAGTTTCAACAGGTCATGATTTCGCGGTTTCACGGGTTCGAGTCCCACGTCCGGCTCTGTGCTGACAATGCGGAGCCTGCTTGGGATTCTCTCTATCCCTCTCCTACTTGCACTCTCTCTCTCAAGATGAATAAACTTAAATAAATAAATAAGCTCCATATGAGACATATACTCCTAAAACCATGGATTAGGAGCTTGAATTTTAATTTCCTATTCCCATTATTCGGGGTTAACTTGTGAAAGAAAAGGACAAAAATGTTACTTTTCCCCATCCTGTTGAAATCAAAATTTGCTCCCTCCCTCCTTTCTCCCCCTCCCTCTCTCTTTCATTTTTGGAAAAAGAAAGGATATCAGCCATGGAACAAGAAGTAGAAGGAGGAGACGAGTCGTGAGATGAAGTCCTCTGGGAAGAGTGGCTTTTGCTGTTCTCTTGCTCTGTTCGTAAAGCTGCAGCTAGAACACTGTTCTGACCCCAGACCAGGCCCTACGCTAGATACCTCTATGATCTGTAATCCTTGTGATAATTCTATAAAGCAAATATTATTGTTTGTGTTTTATCCACGAGGAATCTAAAAACTCAAGTTTAAGAAAAAAGCCCAAAGTCATGTCACAAGCTCTTTATTTTTTTCTGTTTATTTTTGAGAGAGAGGGGAGGGGGGGAGGGACAGAGAGAGAAGGAGACACAGAATCCGAAGCAGGCTCTGTCAAGCTGTCAGCTTGAGCCCGACATGGGGCTCAAACCCACGAACTGTGAGATCATGACCTGAGCTGCCGTCAGACAGTCAACTGACTAAGCCAGCCAGGTGCTTCATCATCACAAGCTCTTTAAATGACAGAGCCAGAATTGTACACCAGATTTGCTTGACCCCAAAGCCATCGCTCCATCCACTACATGTAGCTGGGCAAAATACTCTAAAACATACAGTTCTTTCTCTCATTAAAAAAAAAAAAAAAAAAACAAATCTGTCTAGTGCAGCTCTAGGCAGCTTTGCAAAGAAACCCCAAATAAATCAGGAAAATTTACTGTTGCAGTAGAGTAAGTGTTGAAATATTTCTTGCCTACTAGCTCACTTGACCTTTCAAGGTTCCTCCTTATCCTCTAATTCCGCAGGGAGGTTTTGGGGTTTATTTGTTGTTTTTTTTTTTAATTCTTCTCTAGAACCTGATAACTAACAGCAGACAGTCAGATATGATGGTGTCTCTGCCACCTTCATTCTCCTGATTCAGTTTTTCCTTCCAAAAGCTCTCACACATGCTCAGTTGGTCAGATAGATTTCTGGCTGCACTGTTTTTATTTATGATTGTGTGTGTGTGTGTGTGTGTGTGTGTGTTAATGCTCTGGGGCACCCAGGGGAAAACCTGCACAGACTTTCCTGATTAGCAGATGTCGCCCTTTCTATGTTACAACCGCCTAATCACCACTTCCCCTCGGCAAGAAATGGGAAAAGGATTTGTGTTTGGAAAACCAAGCGCTGACACATGAAGCGGATTAGGAAGGGCTCTCTCTCCCCAGAATCCACATGAGATTTCCCCATCGTCGTTTGTTTTTCTTAAAGATAAAAACCACGCAGCCATGCTTGTAGTTAGGTCTGGTTGCATAATGAGGAGGAGGCTTCACTTAGTCTATCTCAACTTTATTATATGTAAGTTATGTTGTAAGTAATCTTTGAAACGGGGTAAGATGTGCAGCCAGTGTTTATTTTTTTATACTGTGGAATATTCCATTGTTTATTTTAAACGGTGACTTATGTTGGGTGGGTGTTTGCCACGCAAAATAATGCTGTCTTCCCAGGAACTCTCCAGAAGCAAGAGGGTACGGTGGCGTCTCAGACCCCCTCCCCTCGAGCGGAGCGATGGCGTTAGGTATGCAGTTAGGAAAAAAGCCAAGGGGAAGTTAAGGAAGCGTGGCCATCCCGAAGCTTAGATCTGCTCCCGACAGAGCTCTGTAGCCTTTTCAAAGCATATCAGATCACTATGTTATTTAATTTTGTAGAAAGGCAAACGACAGGTTCCTTTTGGCTCCTCTAAATGGACAACCCCGAGCTCTTGCAATGCTCAAAAAGATCAGGATGCCCAAGTATGATGTCTTGGATGTAGAAAAAGAGATTGTAAGCGCTGCATCCACGTGCATGAACTTTCAAAGGCCGTCAGACTTCTCAGCGGCTGTGTGTTAGGCGCGCCGTTTAAATAGAAACAGACAAATAGAACCATATGTTTAAATGTGGTGTTGCACTGAAGATGTATCAAAAACACATGTTTCCCTTCCATCCAGCTTTCTTGTGATTCGCTTGAGTTTCAGATCATCTAAGGCACCGTTCTTCCTCGAGTTTTCCGCAGGACAGCTTCAAGTAAGACAGTAAGTAATAACTGTAAAATTTGAATGAATACCCTATTAAGCAGTTTTCCTTCTGGTCGTTAGGAACTTGGACTTTCTTAAACCATGGAAAACTAGACCGAGAGTACGTTTTATGGAATATAAAGGTAGATCCTCTACTTCTGTTGGAAATCACCATCGTCATAAATTCATACCCCGTGGGTTTCTCTTGTCCTGTAAAATTACAATTCAGTTGGAAACGTTGGGAAATTATGTCTGATTGGAAAACTCTGAACATGGCCACACATTATTCATAGCAGTAAATCACACACACACACACACACACACACACACGTATATAAACATAAAATATGCTGTGGAAAGATTCAAAGTAACCTATATTGATTGGACATGGACAGGTAGGCAAATGTGTCCTTTGCAGGGGATGGGACCCTTAATTATTTCATTCACGTCTGATACAGGAGCGTCTCAGCTGCTGCTGCTGCTGCTGCTGTCCTTTGTAAGTGAAGCCCACTTGTTATGCTTTTGAAGTAAGACTGTCTACCACAGCTGGACTGCACATGAGAAAAGCTGCAGGGAGAAATGAGGCGGTGTTGCTCTACCCAGCTGGGCCTCAGAATGTTCTCTTACCAGATCAGTTGTGTACATGTTTAATACATTTTCTATAAAGTTTATAAATGGATTTAATACAATCCTTAGAAATTTTGTTAAATTGCTGTCTTACTAAAATGTGATGGAAAAAAAATACGTTTAAGCGTGCCAAATTTTTCTCAGAAGGTCTTGTCTAACCTGGTTGAAGGTTCTGACCATTTGACAAAGGTGGGAATTGGCTTTAGGACCCAGATAATGCCTAATCTCCCAAATCTGTGGTTTGGGCCCTTGTGTTCAATACAACATAAAAATAGAGGCTCACACACGTGGTATAGATAGGCCACAGGTGATGTATATTTGCCAGGTGGCCGACCATATTTAACTCCCTTTCTCTTCCACCTAGAAAGCATGTCCAAATACACATTACTGAGAATATTTCGATGGGAATAACCTTGAATCTCATTTCTCTTATGGTTACATAGAAATAGGGTTGGTGTTTTTTTTACGTGTTATTTATTTTTGAGAGAGAGAGTGAGCAGGAGCAAGGGAGGGCCAGAGAGAGAGAATCCCAAGCAAGCTCTGTGCTGTCAGCTCAGAGCCCAACATGGGGCCCCAACCCACGAACTGTGAGATCATGACCTGAGCGAAAATCAAGAGTTGGATGCTTAACCAACTGAGCCCCCCAAGCACACCCAAGAATAGTTTGTTGGTCTTGTTTGTTTGTTGTTGTTGTTGTTGTTGTTTTAATGATAGCTTGACCTTGATAGTCCATGCAGAAGATTCTGGGCTATATTCTTGAGATTTGCAAACTCACTGTCCCCAGCTTAACTCTTGGCCTCTGAATTAACATACTGATTATGGAAGTGGTAAAGAGAAGTTCACGAGGAACCCAGCTAGGGGAGAGATGGGGAGGGAAGGGAAAAGAAAGGTCTGAGAAGCCCAGAGCAAAGGGGAATGTTTGCTGTAAGGGAAGTGTCAGTATTGTATCGTTTCACATGTCGTGTAGAAATTTTGTCACCAAGTGGGTCCTCTGCTATTTAATTCTGGAGTTATCCTCTTGATTGCATCTACTTGCGTTATGAAACCTGCAAGACAATGGCATAGAGTTTTTGCTTTGAAATAATTAAGCGTGAAAAAATCACCTTTTATAGGTACCCAGACATTTACCATTTACGAGGCATTTCAGGAGGCATTTCAGTCCTTCTAAAAATTCAGGTTTTGGGAAAGGTAATGGGAGGTGATGGTCTTGGTGGAGGTCACTTGTGGGGAAGAGCACTGGGTGTTATATGGAAACCAACCTGACAATAAACTATAAAGTTTAAAAAAAATAAAAATAAAATAAAAACCTCTGTTGGAGAAAAAAAAAAGAAACAAATGCATTACCTTGAGAAATTATCCTACTCATCAATAAAACTGATCCTAAGATTTAAAAGAAAAAAAAAATTCAGGTTTTTTCCCCCTGCTCCCTGTCCTTTTATTCTGAACAACTCCCTGCAGCATTTCTCATAGCCCAGGTCTGCTAGTGGTGAATGCTTGGTTTTCTTTTGTCTGAAATCTTGTTGTCCTCTTCATTCTTGAAGGGTATTTTTCACTGGATAGAGGATTCTGGATTGACAGGTCGGTTTGTGTTCTCAGCACTAAAAAGATGACATACCATTGTTTGTGGTTGCCGTGGTTTTTGATGAGAAGTGCATGGTCATTCAAGATCATTCTTTCCTGTTATAGAATGTGCAGTTCTTCGCTGCTGGCTTTCAAGATTTTCTCTTTTTTTGTTTTTCAGCAGTAAAACTATGACATCTCTAGACTTGTGTGTGCATGTGCACGCGTGCGTGTGTGTCTTGAACCTGTTTGGCTTTTGCTAAACATCTTTAGTCTGTAAATTTCTGTTTTTCACTAAATTTGGGATGTTTCGGCCGTATTTCACTCCATTTGTTTTCTGCTCCATTCTCTCTCTGTTTGGCTTCTGGAACTCCAAATACCATACCTTAGACCTTTTGAGATTGTCCCCCCAGTCCTTGACGTTTAGTGCATTTTTTTACATCACTGTTTCTCTTTTCTTCAAGTTGGGTAATTCCTGTGCACAGATCTTCCAATTCACGAATTCTTTCCCACTTCATATCACCATTCTGTTGTTAAATCCATCCAGCAAGTTTTTTTTTTAATTTGATACGTATATTTTCCAGTTCTTGAATTTCTCTTTTGTTCTTTTCATAGTTGTGCTATTTCTCGTAGATCTCCCACCTTTTCATTTATTACAAGCGCCTTGCCCCTTACCTCATCGAACATAGTTGTAATAGCCGCCTTAACGTTGTGTCTGATATTTGCAACATCTGGAACTGGAGTTGGTATTGTTGATGGTCTTTCCCTTGAGAATGAATCACATTTATACAAGTTCTTTTGTGGAGATCCTGGCTCCTGCTCTGTTCATCCAAAAAGCGTGGATACTTTTCTTGGAGCAGGCAAGCAACTCGCTTGGATGGAATGTGGAAACGGCCTTGCAGTCACCAGCAGCTCACGCCCTCGTCCAGCCCGTGTTGTATTCAACTGGGGTGTTTCGAGTCTGCTCCCCACACTCCTGGGTTAGGGCTTCCCAGCGACTGGGCAGAGTTAATACACAGAACTTAAGGCTCCTGTTCCCCACTCTCCTTTCCAGGATTTCCCCTCAGGTTTTCACGCCTCTGGGTACCCCAGTTTTGCCCTCCATTTGATCAGGCCAAAACATGTCACAGGTTCTCTGTGTGTTAGCTTCCCCTACCACCTAGCAACTGTGATCGGCACTCAGGCCAAAGCCCCACAAAGCAGGAAAGTTAGCCTGGGTGGGTCCCTTGTTCCAGTGTCAACTCTCCCCCTAAATCCTGCCTGCCTTTCGTGACTCTTCAGAGCCTGCCAGTGGTTATTTGCCTCTCTTTTGTCTGGAGTTTATATTTGCGTCTGCAGGGGGGCGGGGGGGGGGGGTCTGTTAGGAACTTGCAACCCCACATCCGAGATGTAATCCTTCCAGTGGAGATTGACACTTTGAACTGATGGCACCATTTCGCTACCGCAGGCAGAGATGTAAGTCCTGGAAACTTTCATTAGAATTGCCTGTTTGCTGGGTGTTTTTGTTTTTTTTTTTTAATTCAGATAATTTAGATACCTTTCAGTACCGATGGGGTCCAGGTAAAGCAAGCATTCAAAGGGGGGACTCCTTGGGCATCAGCCTCAGCTACCTAGTTATAATTAGCAATCATTATGTTACAATTATCTACTGATTATTAGCAAATTGTTATAATTAGCAAGTCATGGGAATCCTTGGCTTGTAGGATGAGGGGCCTGGCCCGCCTCAGAGTTCCTGTTCAGGATACAAAGTTTCTTTATATCCTTTACATAAAAGTTCTTTATATCCTGTAGGCCTCTAGTCATCTGATAACAAGTATCCTGAAGTCTCTGAGTTAATCCACTTCATAGAATTCAAGTGATTAATTCCATATATTATGTGGTGAAAAGGACCTCCTACCACTGGAAGATGTGGTCATGTGCTGTTGACTTTATTTTCTCTTTATATCTCCACATCCCTTAAAAATACCCGACCCCTTCTTTCCCTTATGCCTCACTTTTTCCTGGGTACAAATCATTTAATAACTGAAAAGAATTATGTATTTATTTATTTATTTATTTATTTTGAGAGAGTGAGCGTGTGAGTGGGGGAGAGGCAGAGAGAGTGAGAGTGAGAGAGAGAATCCCAAGCAGGCTCTGCACTGTCAGCACAGAGCCCAACGTGGGGCTCAATCTCCTGAACTGTGAGATCGTGACCTGAGCCAAAATCGAGTCAGATGCTTAACCAACTGAGCCACCCAGGCGCCCCTGAAAAGAAGCATATGTTTAATCCAACATCACATTTAAAATGCATTTTTGTTTGTTTCTTAGGAAAAAATGCTGCAAAGGGTATAAATTTGTTCTTGGACAATGCATCCCAGAAGGTATGTAATATAAAAGATTATGTCTTCTCACCTTATTTGTGACTAACCATTAGGTGTCTGTAGAGTTCTGATGTATATAGAACGCACATGGATTATCTGTGTGCAACTTCAGTTTTTTCTGGCATTGGATCCTTTTAGTGCCAATCTGGCTACACGTAGCATGCTCTAGCTACATCATTATACGACATGTACGCCTATATTGAGTAATTCTCATATTTCAGGTTTTAAGCCGAAGAGGCTACCGTCCCCTAATCAGCACTTCATACACAGAACACAGGCGTCCTCCTGACCTCTCTCTGTGTTTTTCACCTGCTAACACTGTGCCCAGCCAGGTGGGAGCAATGGGAGCCAAGGGCCCAGCTCTCAAGGCACGCACACCCTCCAGCTGGTGAGATGGGGTACAGATAGCACGGAGTCAGAGAGGCCTGAATTTTAATTACACTTTCCATATTGCCTCAGTCCATTCTGGCTGCCGTAACAAAAACACCATAGTATTAAACAACAAACGCTTATTTCTTATAGTCCCGGAGGCTAAACCAAAGACCAAGGCACTGGAAAACTCCATGTCTGGTGAGAACTTCCTGGTTCATAGACTGCCATCTCCTTGGTGTGTCCTTACGGGGCAGAAGGGGCAAGGGAGATTTCTGGGGGTTCTTTCATCAGAGCATCAATCCCATTGGGGAGGGCTCTACCCTCACGATCACAGCACCTCCCAAAGGCCCCACCTCCCAATACCATCACTTTGGAGGTTAAGATTTCAACGCATGAATGTCAACAGGACACCGACATTCAGTCCAGAATACAAATCCTACCTTAGTTTTTGTGGGAAAGTATTAGGACTTGACTCATGGTTGTTTTAAGAATATCATCACATGTTAAGTACTCGGAACAGAGGCCAGCTCTTTTTAAGTGCTTGATAAATAGTGGTTGCCGCTGTTGTTTTTAATAATCACTGCAATATATGCGGTCGAGGCATTCGGGGCAGCAAGTGTTTGGAGCAGGCGCATAGCACGGAGAAGCAGAACGGTTTGAGGTGGTCCCTGGAAGGAGGGGGAGCTAGGTTCCCCCCCGGAAGGCTGCCCGGGACCTAGACAAATAGGAAGAGACGATTCCAGCGCCAATCCAGAAAACACTAAGCGTTTGTTTGGAGAGCACGAGATTAGTGTGCCTGGGGCTGGGGAGCGGTGGGTGGGTAATGAGAAATAGGTTTCTTCACTGGTCGACCAGGAGCCCAGCCAAGCCGAATCATGCCGCGTTATCTCAGAGAGAGCAATTTCCTTTTATCCAAAATAACTGAATCCCTCCCGTGTATTGCTGTCTTCAATGAAAGGATACAAGAATTCACTAAACCCTAGCTGGGGAGAAAGACTGGTTAGGAAATCACTTAACATCTGAAGGTTGTGGCCTTGGGGCTTTCTGAGACCGAATTTCTCACCGCCAGCCAATTCCGTGGGTTAGAGCGCGGTGGAAAACAGCAACAACAACAAACAAACCACAAAGGTCCAAAAAATTGCATTCTTTTATAAGCCAGCTTTTCTCAGTCCCCAGCTGTGTCCTTTATATTTCAATTTGGCAGATGCTGAGAAAATGAAGTTTAGGCCAATCACTTGAAGATCCCGCTAAAGACCTTGTCCAACCTGATTAAAAGCATGTTACATGGGGGACCACATACTTAGAGTTTCTTCACACGTCAGGTCTTGTGGTTTCAGACATCAGAGCCTACCCTCACGTGAGTCTGTGACACCTGTGATTAACATAACCTTGCCATAACTAACACCCTGTTCTATTGCTTTTACTAGAACATGTAAGTGTTTTAATCTGTGGGAATAAGTCAGCGTGTGTGTGTTTGTTACTAAAGATCTCTTGAGTCATAAAGGTTTCTGTTACCAAGAATGCAAAGTATAAATGTAGACTTTCGGAAAAGATAGTGTATTAGTTAGGATTCTCCAGAGAAACAGGTTCACTTTAAGGATTTAATTGGAGGCTGGCAAACCAAATGTCCCTAGGGTAGGCTGGAGACCCAGAAGAAAGTTACAGTTTGAATCAAAAGTCTGTCTGCTACCCAAATTCCCTCTTCCATGGGGGAGGTCTTTTCTCTCTTAAGGCCTTCAACTGATTGAATGGGCCCGCCAACATGTTGGAGGGCAATCTGCCTTTTTCAGATTCTACTGACTGAAATGTTGATCCCATCTTAAAAAAAAAATAATAATAATTTGCACGGAAACATTTAGCATATGTTTAACCAAGTATCTGGGTACTCTGGCCTACCCACATTGACACATTAAATTAACCCTCCCAGGTGGTAAAGAGACTAGAATTTTTAAACAAATATGCTGAGTAGAAGCTGCAATTTAAAAGAGTGTTGTCTCCTATTTGTTGCTCTAAGTCAAAAGTCAACAACCTGCGGGCCAAATCTGACCCAGTGCTTATTTTTATAAATAAAGTTTTATTGAAACACAACCATACTCATGCACTTGAGTATTCTCTATGGCTGCTCCTGCCCTACCACTACAGGGTTGAGTGGTGCTTACCAACCAGATACGTTTCGCTAAGCGCCACCGTATTATTTTGATCGGTCAGAGTGATAGAGTAATCTTATTTGTTCTAGTTCAACAGCTATTAATGGAGCATAAACTGTAGAAAGAGAGCAGTGCCCGTTACTCCAGGAGACACGGTCCTGGCCGGATACCCAAACGATCATAAGGGCTAAGTCATAAAGGAAGCCGAAAAGCGGGGTTAAGCTTTTTCTGTGGGTCAGGCACACACAGTTTTACCTTCAGAAAAGCACCATGAAGTCGGTTCTATTGTCACTCCTATTTTACAGGTAAGCAAATTGAGCCTTGAAGGACCCGAGATCACAGAGACAGTAGCAGAGCTGGGAGGGCTGGTTCCAGAGCCTGTACCCTTCACCAGGATGCTGCACATGCCTCCCACCGTGGGGCCCGCTGTTGGGGGGGAGGGTGTAGGCATTCGGCCAATATGGCAGAGCACAGGAGCAGGAGAAGTAGAGAGCCCAAAACGTGGGCTGCCTAGAGGCGATTTTTGGCAAGGAGACCAGCCCATGCAGGAAAAGCAGGCCTGGAAGCCCAGTTGCAGGGGAAGGGATTCGTAGCAAGGGTGGCGTTCCAGGTCATCAGGAGGAGGGCCTGCTCCTTGTCACACTGACCCCACCTGCATCGGAGGCACCCATTCCCATTCCGCCTTCCTGTGTGCGGGGAGCAAAGCCAGGCTCACTCCACATCCAAAGATCGTTTATCCGTCAGCACCTGGGGAAGAGAGCGCGGTGATTGAGATGCTGGATCTAGTCCGGAGGTAAAAGTGCAGCCCGCGCTCCTGACTCACAGCCAGAGTCCCTTCCTTCACAGGCTCATGAACTATCTGTTGGTAAGGACTGGGAGGAGGAGATGCTTTCATTGTTTTCAAGTCGGAGGGCAGCCACAGCAGTTTGCTCAGAGATCTCCAGCCGCTTGACCTCACCCGGCCCCTCGTCGGCACGCGGGGTCCATCCCCAGCACACGCGGCGACAACACACCCAGACCCCGGCTCTGCTGTGCTCACACCCTCTCTGTTCCCAAGCCCTGCTCATACTCCTCCTGCCTGCCTGACTTCCAGCCCCTGCCCCCCTCAGCCTGTGATGCCCACACCCCTCCCCAGGGCTGGCTCTCCTTTAGTGTCCATCTGGAAGGAATCCCTGTCTCTACTGCAGCTCGTGAAAGAGCCAAAACAGGCCCTCAGGTAATGCTGCAGGGCCCGGCTGTCTAGACCATCTTTGCTTTTTTTTTTTTAAATTTTCTTAACATTTATTTATTTTTGAGAGATAGAGCATGAGCAGGGGAGGGTCAGAGAGAGAGGGAGACACAGAATCTGAAGCAGGCTTCAGGCTCTGAGCTGTCTTCCCAGAGCCTGACGCGGGGCTTGAACTCATGAACCGCGAGATCATGACCTGAGCTGACGTTGGCCACTTAACCGAGCGAGCCACCCAGGCGCCCTTAAGACCGTCTTTGCTTCCTAGATGAGGGACAAACACCAGAGGTTGAATAGGTGACCCGGGGGAGAATGACAGGTGACGTTCGCATTTAACAGTGGCCATGCTGAGCTCCAAGTTACCCATTGTAGTACTTTTTTTTTTTTTTTTTTTTTAAGAGAGAGAGACACACAGAGTGTGAGCGGGGCAGGGTCAGAGAGAGAGGGAGACACAGAATCCGAAGCAGGCTCCAGGCTCTGAGCTGTCAGCACAGAGCCCGATGTAGGGCTCGAACTCGTGAACCGTGAGATCATGACCTGAGCTGAAGTCGGCCGCTTAACCAACTGAGCCCCCCAGGCGCCCTCCCCGCCCCCCCCCCGTTGTAGCACTTTTAAAAGGTGGCCCAGGGCCCAAAGAGCGCATGCCCTTCTCAACCCAGCTGGCCACGGCTCCCAGGTCCCCAGCAGAGTGCTGGTCCTCCAGACCTGGGCGCAGTGACACCGCCCCCACCTCCTGAACGATCCAGGTTGATGTGAGCTCACGCTTGTCTTTTTCAGATTACGACGTGTGCGCCGAGGCCCCCTGTGAACAGCAGTGCACAGATAACTTCGGCCGCGTGCTGTGTACCTGTTACCCAGGATTCCAGTACGACCGCGAGAGACACCGGAAGCGAGAAAAGCCCTACTGCCTGGGTGCGTCGGCGTCACATGTTATTTTCCAGCTCCTGGGGGTGGGGGGGTGGGGAGGATGAGTCTGTCCTTTGCTGGTCATTCTTCGTGGGTGGGACCAGCGCCCAGGAGCTGCTTTGGTTTTTGTTTCTCCCCCTGTGTCCCGATACCCAGATGGAGGCGCGTTAGTACCAAGCTAGCAATCCCTGGCTCTCATTGTGACTGTTCAAACCAGCCGTGGCCAAGGAATTCTTCAGGGAGGCAGGACCAGTCAGAGCCTAGTGGGCGGTGAGACATGAGAGCAGAAGGGGACCCTTGTCAAATGAAAAGTAGAATGGTGCCACGCAGAATGTAAGTGGGCAGAACCGTAAAAGCACAGAAAGATAAGAACCCACCTTCTCCCGGAAGACTAGGACCTGGGGACTAGGAAGAGACCATGTGGCAGGCAGACTGAAGTGACTCAGAGGGAGCTGTTGCCGGCCACCTGGACCGTCGCAGGGAGAACTCAGTCCCACCCCTCGCCACCAACAGGTTCCTCCCCACATTGGCTTGGCTTTCCAGCCGCGCACTCTGCGAGTTCCGGAGACGGGTTCATGGGGATTGTTCCCTGGAGCCACATGTTTCTAAGTGTGGTCAGGCTGTGGCTAACCTGTCTTGGAAACATCTGGGCTTCTTGCTTTGACAAAACATTCCTGGCCTCACCTCCAGAGCCGGAGGTGTGGGTCTGGAAGTCTGCATTCACGCAAATGCCTCTAGTGCCTCATGGGCACAGTCAAGTTCGAGAATCAGCTGGAGGATGAACTGAGGGGCCAGGCAGATGGTCCCAAGTGGAGAATAAATGAGCTGCCATGAGTGGCTCCCCCCCTCCTCTGTCCCGGCAGGGGCTCTAGAGAGTACCATTTAAGAGACAGTTGTAGACAGTAGCCTCCTGGCTTCGCCCCGGTGGCACCCCACACTGGCAGAGAAGAGGGTGAGCCCACCAGGTGAGTGCAGCCGGGACCATCGGTGCCTCTCACAGAGAGCACGATGTGCCACTCTGTCCTTCTGACGTCCCAGGCACGGGGACTCTTCTTTCAGTTTGTGGTAGTTACCCTGTTCTTCCCATTTGGGGGTCAGCAAAGCGAGCGTTCTGCTAAGAATTCCATCTATTTCTCTCCTCTCAACCTTGTCCTCCCCGCCCCTGGACAGTAGAGGCAGCTTCACACTTAGGTCAAGGGCAGAGGCGCATGAAGAAAGGTGTTCAGCCTGAGGCGTTGCAGAGGCAAATACGGCTGTGTCACTTAGTCCGCAGATGACATGGTACATACTGCCCGGGGGGGGGCCATACGAATGACCACACTCCCTGGCCTGCGTGGGCCTTGGCTTAGCTGGATCCTGGGCAGCTGGTCCAGAGAGTGGCCGGGACGTCATCAGCGTCCTGAACGGCAGGGCTGAGCTCTGTCTGCGGCAGGTGCACAGGCAGGGCTGAGTCGTGGCCCCCCCACCCACTCGCAGCCGATGTCTCCGACCAGGGAGCAGGAGACGGATCGGGGCCTCCCTCTCTTCGCCTGGTGGGAAGCAGTTTTGTCTCTACCCCATTCGGCAGGGGAGCGAGGCTGTGATGTGCACAGTTTACGTGGACTCTGACTGGTTCCTTGTTTGATGGGCTCATGACTCATTTCCGAGGCTGACAAGCGGTCTGTCTGGGTCATTGATGACCCCAAAATTTCCTGGGGAAAACTCTCTCCATTAGAGCCATGGTGACTATTTTCTTTCACCAGAAGTGGCTTCTCTCCGGTTTCATGACATCTCTTAACTGGGAAGGAGCCATTCCCACTGCCCTTGGGTCATTGTCCTGCTGCTGCTCAGAACTAGAGCCGTAAAGGGGAACATAAAAGCCCTCGGCACATGTGGGTCCTTGTAGAAAATCACGTCTCTGATACCTGCTTTTCCAAGCATGTTGTTCTCCATTATCTCATCTTCTCTCCTGATTTGCCCGGTGCAGTATTTCAGGCAGGCATCGTTACTGTGTTTTGTAGGTGGGAATTTTGAAGGCTAGGCATGCCAGGACCAGGTCACATGACGCGGTAGTGGCAGAGCCACAGTGGAACCCCATCACTGATGGGCTTGTCCTCAGGGTGACACTGCCTGAGACACTCCCGTCAAGATGGCTCCTGCTTCTAGCATCCTGCTTCAGTCCAGCCTTCTCGGATGGCGGCCGGCAAAGGGTCCCCTGCCGCCCTTCACAGGAGACCCAAGCCTAATGTCCCCCTGCTGCGTTGTTGGAAGAGAGTTCTCTGAAATGGAGCCTTCTCTGCCTTTGGTCCAAACCCAGATATCGACGAGTGTGCCACCAGCAACGAGACACTGTGTCCCCACATGTGCGTCAACACCGTGGGCAGCTACCGCTGTGAATGCCGGGAGGGTTACATCCGGGAGGACGATGGGAAGACGTGCACCAAGGGAGACAAATACCCCAACGACACTGGTGAGTAGTCCAAATGAAGCTACCCCAACAGGTAGGTCCCTGGGAGCCCACCAGTGTTCCTCGGGGAGCGGTGGGCAGGAAGGGGCATTTATACGAATGGCAGGTGGCATCTGGGGGAGAAGGGAATAGGACATCAGGTCGAGCCCCAGCGGAGCAAAGCCCGCCAGCAGTGAGAGTTGTGAGCTGGCGTGTATTTGAGGAAGCCCCTCCACCGAGGACGTGGTGTGCTCACGCGCAGTAGAACTTAGCTACGCGCTTGCACCAACCTCAGATGAGCAGAGAAGAGGCCAGAAACCCTGTGTTCTCTCGGAGAAGGGGTTGAATATCTATAGGAAACCTTTCCACGTCAGGGAACCGCGTACATCCGTGCTGCGTGACATAGAGTCCATGCCCCGTGCCTGCCCGGATCCACGTGTTCCTTGGTTCATTATTGGATAAAAAAGAGGAGTGGAGAGCATTGAGACGTGTTTATACCCATGTGATATACATTTTGTCGAAATCCAAAGGTCTCCGCTGGTATGTGGTCTTATTTTTCTAGTGATTGGTTTGTACTGTGGTTTGCACGTCCCGTCCACGATGAAGCACAGCAGTATGAGAAGCGGCCTTCACGGAGTTTGAGAGGCTCGTACACATTATGTCAGCCCGGTCCAACTGATCTGTCACTCGGGGGCCTAATCGGCCCGAATGTTGGGTTCCTTCTTTAAGTTTGGAGGAAGGAGCCCTTGTATCCAGCACTCCTAGGCCAGGAGGCTGCTTCCATATTCCTGTGCTTGGGGCCCAGCTTGCCCTTGCTTCCCTTAGGAAGGGAGGTGACGGGACACTGTGTGTCCAGAGAGGCTGGCGGGGCCGTGGGCATCTCGGAGCCGGGAAGGGCTCCTGGGCAAACCCCGTGTTCCGGGACATGCAACGAGGTGAAAGGGCCAAACGGTCTGGGCACTCAGGAGATTGTGATTCTTGGGTGTAGCCTGAAATTCAAAAAGGGGGTGGAGGGCCGTGGCCGTCAGCTGAGGGTGGCAAACAGCTGGGAAACAGCTGCCTCGCATGGAAAAACTACAAAGTAAAATTCTGAAAACAGCCAGCTTGAGTCATGAAGAAGCCACCATACACTAGGAGGAGATACAAAATCAGTTTGGGGCCAGCCCGGGATTGGGCAATTTGAGATAACTTGGGCTTAGTGACACTTTTGAAAGCCTAAGGCATGTGGGGCCCCTGTGCCCAGAGGTGCTGGAAAGCAGGGGTTAAGCAGTCTTTTTGGCATAAGGGTTAATTGAGGAGAAAAATGTCGACAGGGCTTTTTATTTGTTTTTTTTTTTTAATTTTTTTTATATCTTTATTTTATTTTGAGAGACAGAAACAGAGAGTGAGCATGGGAGGGGCAGAGAGAGCGGGAGACACAGAATCTGAAGCAGGCTCCAGGCTCCGAGCTGTCAGCACAGAGCCCGACATGGGACTCAAACCCACGGACCGTGAGATCACGACCTGAGCAGAAGTCGGACGCTTAACCGACTGAGCCACCCAGGCGCCCCATTATTTTTTTAATTCCACATTAAAATCCATTTTTGTCCCATGGTGGAGACGGTGGGGAAGGGGCAGGGTGTGTCATTTACCTATTTGATTTTCTCCTTTACTGGGAGGAGATAATCCTTTGAAAAATGAGATGCAGCCTTTTAGCCACTGACCTGTTAATGCTTGGACCCACCTTGACAGTTAGCAACCAGAAAGCGCTTTCTAATTTGTCATTTTGGAGTTGGATTTCCAGCTCTGCTCTGAGCCAGGAAGCCAGGGGGGCTGGGGGCTACTCAGCCTGGCAACCCTATTGTCTCTCTGCTTTAATTTGTATCCAGGGGAACTCTGTTTACTTGGGCCTGAAAGGCAGCGTTGGGTCTAGAGCTTAAGCCTCAGAAACTGCAATGGCAGACGCTTCCTGCTGAGTGTCAGGGCAGGGATTCGATGGTAGGGATCTCCAAACAACAGGACCTGGCCTCCCCTGTACGAGGTTCCCAAGTGGCAGGGGTAGCGCCATCGGCCCCGGGACCCGAAACCAGAGAGGCCAGATGGAACTTTCAGAGAAAGAGTAGGTGGGCCTGGTGGGAGACACTCCGCTCCTCCCGCCTCACATGGACCCAGACAGACCCAACGACAGCAGGGCGGGGGCACAGACACACATTTTGTGTCTTCACGATTGGCAGTCTACGGTGTTTAAGTTTGTCTTCTGACTGGAGTCCTCTGTCTCCTTCCCTGAGAAGCGAATGGTACTACTTGAAAATCTTTAGCGTAATCCACAAAAAGTGTTAGTGTGAGCGATCAAGTTCAAGAGATCCAGAATTCGAAGTGATGAGCAGTTTGACTTCTACGGCTAAGAATTCGGGGAGAAACTGAAGCGGTCATGATTATAAGGGCTGGAGATGTGCACCGGTTTTTGCACCTTCTCTAACATTCCTTTCATTTCAAGGTGACCTGTTTTGACCATCTGTTGCAGCATTTCCCCACGTGTGTTCACTTTCTTTAGAAACATCTGCATTCGGATGTTTGGGGAAGAGTACATGACTGCACCCGCTCAAGGGCCCATGGGGCTTGTGCGTGAAAACTCAGAGATTGCCTTCTTCAAAAATGTTAATGTTGATTAAGCCTGAATTTCCCCCCAAATTATTTTTTTAAGTTTATTTTGAGAGAAAGAGCACAAGCAGGGGAGGGGCAGAGAGAGAGGGGAGAGACAGAATCCCAAGCAGGCTCTGCACCTCAGCACAGAGTCCGACGTGGGGCTCAAACTCACTAACCGTGAGCTCATGACCTGAGCTGAAATCACGAGTGGATGCTTAACCTGCTGAGCCACCCGGGTGGCCCTCAAGAGCCAAGTTGTTTTTCTATTTAATTTTTTTTTTTTTTTTTACTTTTTATTTATTTTTGAGAGACAGAGCATGAGTGGGGGAGGGACAGAGAAAGAGGGAGACACAGAATCCGAAGCAGGCTCCAGGCTCTGAGCTGTCAGCACAGAGCCTGACGCGGGGCTCGAACCCACAGACGGCGAGATCATGACCTGAGCTGAAGTTGGACGCTCAATGGACTGAGCCACCCAGGCGCCCCCTAAGTTGTTTTCTTAAGAAATACCTATAAACGTCTCACAGATGATAGTGTCCTGAAGCATACAAACTTTGAAAATCCTAACTCGTTAACATCGAAGGCCTGGGCTCTGGGGTTGAACCTGGTAGGTTATCTGGTTGACTTTCAGGCAAGCACGTCTTCACCGCTAGATGAAGCAGCCGACGTCCAGAAGGAAGCCATTTGCTGCGGACTACAGAGCATCTGATGAACCAGGACAGGACTCCTCTGTCCGGCCGAACTGAAAGAACATTTGTTCCTGTTTACAGCGACTTTAAATGGGAGTCGACTTACCATGTAATTAGTAACAACCGGCTGGAGGTCATACTGTTGAGCTTTCTTGTGACATAAAGCTCATTGCACAGATGAGCCCAGGCTGCAAATTCTCTCTCTCCTCTCCCTTCCTCCCCCAAATACAACAGCTACAAATCGTTTAAAAACCAAACCAAACCAAAAAACCGCCAAAGCTTCAACATCACTGTCTGTTGAATCACAGTCCCCTGCCTCTGTCTGCAACATTAGAAAAGAACTCCTCCGGATTTAATTTTCAGTCACCAGTGTCTGTCGGATTCACCACACACGCACACAGGCCTAGCATTTGGTTTTCGTATTTGACTGAGAAAAGCAGTCCAACAGCAGTAACCAAGGACGTCAGGAGGGTAGGGGTGGAGAGGAAGAACTCAGACCCCTACTTTTAAAACTATGAGAAAGGACAGGCATGTCGTGTGCCCTGAATGTTAGCGTCCTAACCCAAGTGACGGGCCACGGAGAAGGTGGAGGGTTGGCTCTGATGGTGCCGGCAACAAAAACAAGTGCCCAGATGCGTTTCTTTGACAACCGCGATGCCATGGAAAGTTCCTTGGCTTGGAAGTTAGGAGAGCTGGAGCCTGAGCTGCTTCAGTATTAACCGCTGAGTGTCACTGGGCCTCAGCCCCCTGCCGTGTAGGAAGACAAGGGTGTCAGACTGGATGGGCCCTGAAGCCCCTCTTGCCCTCGATGATCTTTTCCGTTACTTGGTGGGATGCAGCGTAAATACCACGAACCTGACCAGCCCTGTGAGCCCTTCTTAAGTCCTCATCGCCTTGCCCTCCATCCCCGAGAGTGCCCAGGCTCAGAGACATGGCCAGCTTCAACACCGAAACCGAGAACTTCCCTTACGAGATCTGAAAGACAAATAATTAACATCCAGATACTTGG
>CM053566.1:71923255-71945989 GCA_028646485.1 Cryptoprocta ferox | reverse complement strand
TTTTTTTTTTTTTTTTTTTTTTTTTTTTTTGCTTTGCATCGTCCGATGGCTGTGCTGTTATAGCCGGAGGAATTTAAAAATCAAACACAGCCTCCGCTCGCTATTAGAAAAGCATGTGGAGAGGAGAAGGGGCGGCCTCGAAACTGCCCCTGCCGGTTGAAGGGTTGCCGTGTACACACACAGGCACGGTGACACACGCCGTCTGGCTACTAGGCAGGAATGGCGGGCTCACCGTCTTTGAAAGTATGTCACTGGAGCCAATTCAGACGCTCCAGGGAGTCTGTGTAGCACCAATGGGGAGACAAATTAAGGACACGTTGGCTCCGTGGTCATTAGTTTACTGCTCTTTTTTTTTCAACTTG
The DNA here is from genome assembly GCA_028646485.1 of Cryptoprocta ferox. NCBI lineage: Eukaryota > Metazoa > Chordata > Mammalia > Carnivora > Eupleridae > Cryptoprocta > Cryptoprocta ferox. The sequence continues at coordinate 71,945,627 of CM053566.1, read as the reverse complement.
TGTTTACTTTCTGATAGAGTGACTGTGGGACCCTCGGCGTCCCTTATTGCAGTTCAAAGCGTCAGGGAGGGCCAGGTGTTTCATGTAACTTTCAAGCTCCGCTAAGCCATAGATCAGCGGTTCTCAACCTAGGGAGCTTTAAACATTGCCGATCTCGTTCTCTTGTCGCAACCCCCCCAGAAAGGGTGAGGTGCGACATGGTGGGATTTTTTTTTTAACCCTCCCCCTCCCCCAGGTGGTTCACATGTGCCACCAGCATTGAGAACGGCTGCCCCGGGGCCCAATCAGCTTTTAAAAACAAACCTCCATTCATTTGTGACACTGCCCCCATGAAAGACATTGGGAACATTCTTTAGTTTCTCTGAGTTTATTGACGTATTACTGACAGAGCATCTAAGGAACTCTTATTTCGAATGCTAGCATGTGTATCCTGCTCGACATCAGTAAAAATTAGGGCTACATGCCCCCATGTGGCTAATCAATAATAATGCACCTTTAAAATCCGAACTGGTTGGAGGAAAATGTTAAGTAACCCCTCCCCTAATATGGGCTGCTCACAGTTCCGGATATTCGGTGAGCACAGCGTGACTTGAGAGAATCCGAGATGTCTTCCCAGATTTCTAAGTGCGTTATTAACGCACGCACGCTCAGGATGATTTTAGCTCCACATCTGGCAAATTGCGGGATCGGTGAGCCCCAATTCAGAACAGATTGCATGCCCCCGGCCTACACACACAATTAATTTATCTTCAGACCATCTGAGCGCTCTTTCCAAAGGGCGATGTAAGGACCTGTTATTCTGTAAGGAACGTACCAACAGTAACATCAATGGAGCACTCGCCCTGTCCTGGGCACTGCTCTAGGAACTTACAGGTGTTACTTCAGTGACGCCAAAGCAACCGAGGTGATAGAGGCTTTTGTCATTTTATTATCTGAGGAACGTACCCGGGAGCTGTGGCTCCCAATCCCCGGGGTACTAAGTGGCAACATCGGGATCCGAATTCTGATCATCTGATTCCACCAGAGCCTGTGTTCCTCGCTACTGTGTTAGTCCCTGTCGGTGGGAGATTGAAAAATCTTTTGGACAGAGTCTACCTTGAGGTCTGTGTTCTAGTAATCACACAAAGGGACAGAGAACAGACCAGGCGTTTTCCAGGTCAAAGTCATTTGGCAGAATTTATTCCCTGGAGCGGTGATGGTTGAACGAGCAGGTGCTTCAGGGCCCCTTGGAGGACTCTGATGGAACTATGCCGTAGGGCCCCCTCCCAGGATTTCGGATTTCTGAGTGCAGGTTACATGTGCTGCTGCTGGTCCGGCAGTCACACGAGAACCACGGTCCTGGGCTTCGCCAGGCAGAGGGCTCTCGGGTGTTCCAAACAGAACTCCCAACACCAGGCTCGCCGCGTCCCCACGGTGCCAGATTCAGGACCTGCAAGTGCCCAGCCTGGGTATACGGGAAAGACCCAAAGCAAGTTACATTTCCTTATCTGCAAAGCAAAGATTGAACCAAAGATAACATCCCTTCTGATCTAAATAGAGGCAAGAACCTGGTATAAAGCTTACTCTTCTTGTGAAAAGCATCACACCGGGACTTGGAAAATTCAACCGAGTATCTAACAGCAGAAATGGAAAGACGGGCTTCTAACTCTTGTTCATGATGGCCTGGCTCTGCCAAGTGGGCTGGTTCCTTACAAAGGCCAATCACAAATTGTTAAACAGGCATCGTTGGTTACTTTGCACTCTCACTGCCTCACACGGCCTGGCGAATAGCAGATGCTCCCTAGGTGGACAGGCAGAGGCGGGGGGATAGGTGAATGGATGGATGAACAGACAGGTGGGTGAGAGAAATGGGTGGGAAGATGGGATGGATGAGATCGGTGAGTTATGGGATGCGATGGTATGAACTGACCAGGAGAAGGGCTGGAATGGATGGATACTAGGTAGGCAGACATGGATGTCCTCCAACTGTCCTTACGCAGTAACCTCATGAACCTGGAGCCGGGGTCATCTCTTTATGCAGGGGTCCACCATTCTGTGTCATCAGCACAACCAGAGCTGCTAAGGCTTCCGGTCTTCAACACCAAGTGCACTCTTGCATGGAAATGCCCCAGTGTCGCTCTTCTGTGCTGGAGACTGATCTAAATAACTGACCCTCCTCCCAGAAGTTCAAGTTCTGTCAGAAAGTAGGACTGTAAATTGGTACATTAAACAAGGGTGAAGAGCCCAGAGGAAATGGCCTGATTTGTAGGATGGGTATTAGACTCGGATTCAGGATACCTCAATTCTAATAACCCACATCGGTTAACTTGCAAGATGGCTTCCAGGAAGTCACCAGACATCGGTTTTCCCTCATCCTCTGCGTTAATACTGTCTTTCAAGGATCCTGGGATTATCAGGCAAAAGGAAGCAAAGGGCTTGGGGGCGTCTGAAGACTGTGCCAGGCACCATCTCCTGTTTCTTACTAGCAGGTGGCATGCCAGCTCATGCACAGAGCTCACCTCACTCATCACACTAGCCCTGTGTGGTAGGAATTATCCTTCCAATGCTATGGTTGAGGAAACGGGGGCTTATCGAGGTCAGACAACTTGCCCAAGGTTCCTGAGCTAGTCCGCCACAGAGCTGGGCTGCGGAGCCAGGACAACAGCACTGTGGGGGTCATGCTCTTAACCACTGTACTTGACCACCTCCAAGCAAAGACTCTCTCCTCCTCAGAACTCACTCATTATCACAGACAGCTGTGATGTGGGCCAACAGCGTTCCCCAAGGGTACCAACTGACCATGCAGATGGGGAAGCCACTGATAGGACGGTTAGGTAGGAAGTGGGAATTAACGAGGTGGCCCCGTTACATCACGTACACCTAGTGTATCAATATCAACATCAGTTGACTGCCAGGGGCACCTGGCTGGCTCAGTCGGTTGAATGTCTGACTTTGGCTCAGGTCATGATCTCGCAGTTCGTGAGTTCGAACCCTACATCGGGCTCCCTGCTGTCAGTACCAAGTCTGCTTTGGATCATCTGTCCCCATCTCTCTGCCCCTCCCCCACATGCGCACTCTCTCAAAAATAAACATTAAAAAAAAAGACATTAAAAAAAGATCGCCACCTTCCTGTAGACCCACGTGCATTTCCCAGTCATTCAAACCCTAAGCTAGGTTTGACCCCGTTGCTTTTAGAGACAGAGCACTGCTTCACCTGCTTGAACCTGCTGGCTTGAGAAGTGTGTTTGAGCAGATGCACTCCAAGCCTCAGGCCTCCTGTGAGGTGCAGGAATGGGGGGTGACAGGGGATCTCTGAGCCACCCCCTGCTCTGCTGCAGGTGAGGAGCCAGGGATCTCAGGTGCCATGTTGCCCCCCCACAACCCCCCTCCCCCTCCCAAAGAGCAGAAACACTGGCCACCACGTAGATCACCAGGCAGGGGACTGACTCCGTCGGAGAAGTCAGCTGGGCTTGGTGAGCAAGGTTGACGTGAGCCTGGGGTGCTCCTGATGCCCAGCGCATCCATCTGGTTCCCAGATGTGTCACAGAGCACCGTCAGCTGGGTGGCTGAAAGAGCAGAGATGCGTGACGTCTGTTCTGGAGGCCACAAGTCTGAGATGAAGGTGTCAGTAGGGCTGGTATCCGCTGAGGGCTGTGGGGGAGAGCCTGCCCCGTGCCCCTCTCCTTGCTTCCGGGCTTTGCCAGCAATCTTTGGCGCATCTGCCCGATCTCTGCCTTCCTCTTCATGTGGTGCTCTCCCCGCGTGCGCCTCTCTGTCCTCATTCCTCCTTTTTATAAGACTACCAGTCACGGGGCTCCTGGGTGGCTCAGTCAGCTAAGCGTCCGACTCTTGGTTTCGGCTCAGGTCATGATCCTTTGGTTTGCAAGTTCGGGCGCCGCATCATCAGGCTTGGTGCTGACAGTGCAGAGTCTGCTTGAGATTCTCGCTCCCTCTCTGCCCCTCCCCCACTCACTCTCTCTCAAAAATAAACATAAATAATTTAAAAAAAAACAGTCATATTGATTTCAGGCCTACCCTACATCATCGTAACTACTTACATCAGCAGTGACCCTGTTTGTGAATAAGGGCACATTCTCCGGCACTGGGGATTAGGGCTTCAACATCCGAATTTTGGCAGGAAGACAGTTCAACCTATGACACTCTGTTTCACAAATAGTTTTTGAGCAGCCACTATGTGAGCTGCGAGCAACTCCAGTCCTTGGATGGCTTACACCCTGGTGCTGGTAGCCACTCCACAGGGAAGTCTCGGACATGCTGCTGATCTCGGGACTGCGGTATCTCTGGAGAGAGAGAGGACAGGCTTGGTGGAACATCTGAACTGGGTCTTGAAAGCTGATAGGTTTCCATGAGTGGAGGCAGCAAAGAGGGCTTCCCAGAAGAGGGAGATGATCAAAGTACCTGAGCCAAGAAGGACAAGAAGTGACTTTAGAGGGACATTGCCCGGCTGTCCCCACCTGCATTCCAGACTGCCGTGGTGGGTATCGGCATGCCCAGCCCAACCCCAAAGGCTTTCTGAGCGAGGCATGTTTGCCCCTCCCTGGGTGTCATAGTGCCCTACCCGACCCCAACGAAATATTCGCACACCCTCCCCCTCATCCCACAGACACCTTTCGCACACAGCTTGGTGGCCTGCACACGCTCATCTCAGCAAGATGACCTCTGGTATCCGGTCTTCCCAGCACAAAACATTGTGCAGCCCATTTCAATGCCATTTTACCCTAGAGCACCTGGCATGTTTTCCATCCTGGCTTCACATCTCCCTGGGGTCAGTGCTCAGCCCTGATCTGTGACCCCTCCCCCCCCACACCTGGCCTGGCTGTGCTCAGTTTGAACAGTGGAACTATCAGGGTTGTTAGAGACCAGTTTTGTGAGCCCTGCACCAGAGCCCCGTGGCCTGAGCTTAGGGGATAATTTACAGCAGGTGAAATGTTGGCCCTTGGATGGGTGGGACTGTCACTCATGTCACGCTGGTAGATCCCACCTCCTGAAAGGCACGGATAAAAGGGCCGCAGTTCACATGTTCACGCGCGAAAGAGGAAGATGCTGGGATGCCTGAGTGGGAACAACTGAATCCAGAGTTTTGGGGGGTGGGGGGTGTCGCCCTCTCTCCCCTGATCCCGGTGTGCTGTCCGTGACCTGAGCACTGTAAAATCCCCAGCCTCCCTCCCTGGTGTGTCCCACCTCCAGCCGATCCTCCTGGGACGGCCCTTTGCGATACTGTCTGTCCGGGTCTGGAAAGTCTTCCAGCCTCGGAAACCAACTTGAGCTCCCCCTTCCCCCCCGCCCCCCACAGGGCACGACCAGAAGTCTGAGAACGCGGTGGAGGCCCAAACCTGCTGCGCCACGTGCACCGAGTTTCACCAGATGAAGCAGACGGTGCTGCAGCTGAAGCAGAAGGTACGTGCCTGTTAGGGTAGAAACAACCCCCCAAAAAGAGGACTCCGCGGAGATAAAGACGAAGAATGTTTAGAAACCGTAAGAAAACACGGTGTCGCCCACGGCTTCCTCGAGCATTCGCTGAGGCTGGCGCCAGCTCGGTTTGGACTTGGACTTAGCTTTGCCCGCCCAGCCTCAGAGCCGACGGCTAAAGGGCGACAGGACAGCCAAGGCAAGGACAGGATCGATGAGGTGACTGTTACGGCAGTCCTCAAGGAAGGGACACGTGGTGAAGCCGTAGGCAGGATGCGCTGGGATTATTGCAACTTTGGGTAAAATGAGCGTCCAGACACACGGTCCTGGGACAGACTCGCCCGGTTCTACTTTGTCTAACGTTCTGTGTTTTACTTAAGAGAACGTCCTGTCTATAAACTTGCGTAAGCTGATGATGAACTTCTGTAGCAACTTGATTGTTCACATTTAAAAGCGATAGCCTGTGCTTTGTTTGGCCTGCGTCGCCTTGGAAAAGAGCCGTTTGGGTACCTCGTGTCAACAAGAATGAGGACTGACTCATTTTATAAAAGGCTCCCACGCATGGCTCAGAGAACATCAGATTTCTAGTAATGTTGCTTTGCTCTGAGTAAGCCCCCCCGTGATGGGTCTAGTGACCTGATTTCTTGAACAACTGTCCTGGGCCCAGATCAATGCTGTTTATTACATCTAAGGTCAGTCAATTTCTCCAACTTGTGGGCAACTCAGAAATAGCTCTAATGCTGCGAAAACATAAGCGTACTGGTTTGTTTATTTAATTGCTTCTACCCAGGGCTCTTAGCACATCAAGGAGGTGTATATAATCCGTTTAACTTTGGCATCTAGTTATTCTCCAGGGCAAAGGGTAAGCATAAGACAATATTGCTTTTCCACGTTCAGTAAACATTCGGGCAGCCCTTAATGAGAACGACAGCTACCACCAGACCCAGAAGATCACTAGGAAGAGGAGAAGAATGGCTTTGCGGGTCTTTCATTTGTTGTTGGTGAGGGTCTGTTTATATATCCTATACTCACGATCCCAAGTGCTCTCTGATCCAATAGGGAGAACCAGCAAAACACTTTGTAAGTGTAGCAACGTAAACACAGAGGTAGAAATCCATCCCACGCACGTCCTCAGGTTAAACTTGGATTGATGTTAATATTTATCGAGCAGATCCAAAAAAGGATTTGTGGAAGAAAGTTTGCATTTCATAGACCAGAGGATTAGGGCGTGGGGGGAGGCAGTTGCTCAGTATCTCGAGACCTCAAGCTACTCTCTGCTTCCTCTCCTGGGCAGTTAAAACTCCAAGAGCCGTAGGAAGTGTTTTTCCAGCCTGGACGATCTTTAGGGCAGTGCGACTAAGTCTCCCAAGTTGTTCAGAAACACATTTGCTAAATCCGTATCTGGCTTTCCCTGAGGCTCCGTGGCTTTCATGGAATGTACGCTCGGTTAAAGAAATAGAGTTGAAAATTTTGTGTCCTAAAACCCGTCACCTTTGAAGACCTTGCTGTAGAGCTCATACAAATCCAATAGCAAGTACTTCTTAGTGCTTCGGTAACTCCTGTGGTGGCTCACACACACTTAGTACTCCAGGAACTCATGTGGTAACTCTCACACACTTAGTACTCTGGTGACTCATGTGGTAACTCTCCTGCACTTAGTACTCGGGTAACTCATGTGGTAAGTCTCCTGCACTTAGTACTCCAGTAACTCATGTGATAACTCTCTGGCACTTAGTACTCCAGTAACTCTCATGTGGTAACTCTCCTGCACTTAGTACTCGAGTAACTCTCGTGTGGAAACTCTCACGCACTTAGTACTCTGGTGACTCATGTGATAACTCTCCTGCACTTAGTACTCCAGTAAGTCTCATGTGGAAACTCTCACGCACTTAGTACTCTGGTGACTCATGTGATAACTCTCCTGTACTTAGTACTCCAGTGAGTCTCATGCAGTTAGTTAGACTGGAATTGATCCATTTCCTACTGAATTCTACAAACACATTGTGGCAAGTCGGACCTAATGCTGATGTTCAAAGAACGTTATGAGGAGCGACTCCTTTTCAAAGGTGCCTGTTGGAAGGGGTTGCATTCTGCAGTTTCCAAAGCAGCCTTACATCCAGAGCTCCATTTGCGTCTCCCCATCACCGTACAAGAAAGATGTGGATGACCGCAGACAGGTGAAGTCACCGCCCAAGAGGCAGGCCAGACTCCTGCTCCGGCACCGGGGGCGGGATGGTCGGTTGGTTTTAACTTCCTCTCACTCCTACCGATGCCCTGTGTTCTTTCAGAAAGAGCGTGGGACATCTCCCCAAATAAGCTGGCCGAGAAGTAGGTACTGGGTGTCCTGGCCCGTGGCCACCCCCGGGGTAGAAAATAGGATGCAGATGTGCTGATCTGCCCCGTGGGGATAGTCAGCCAAACCCCAGCTGCAGGGACTCCACGGGGTAAGTGTCCTGGGTTCTCCAATGGGTAGATTGTAAGGAAAAGAGAGAGTGGGGCGGCAACCTGCAGATTAAAAGAAACTTCAAAGACATGTCATTTTTGTAAAATGAACAAGACTAAACCGTAGCATGTGGATGTGCAGAGGTAGGTGAGAAATTCTTTTTAAGACACAGGAAGTGATTCAAATGAGGAATGGTGGTTACTTGGGGCAGGGGAGAATGAATCTGCGGTTGGGTCAGAGCACGTGAAGGGTGACTTCTGGTGACTGGCTAAGTTCTGTTTTGTGACTTAGATTTCATTAAAAAGATGCTTGCCTTATAGTAATTTGCTAAGGTAAAGATTCGTGGGTTTTCCAGGTTCTGTGTTTTAAATTTTTTTTAATGATATTTATTTCTGAGACAGAGACAGAGTACGAGCAGGGGAGGGGCAGAGAGAGAGGGAGACATAGGATCCGAAGCAGGCTCCAGGCTCTGAGCTGTCAGCACAGAACCTGACGCGGGGCTCAAACCCACGAACTGGGAGATCATGACCTGAGCCGAAGTCGGACGCTTAACCAACTGAGTCCCCCAGGTGCCCCCCAGGTTCTGTGCTTTTATTTTCGCATGAAAAGTTTTTCCAAATTGTGTGCTGATACCAGTGCCTCTAGCTCCGTCATTTCTTCTTCAGTTTGGGAGAAGGTGATTTTTGCTAAAAAGGGAGATTAGGGATTCAGTAAAATATCCGTCATTTAACTCATAGAGAGGCTTGCCAGGCCCGTGAGAGCACTGAGGGAAAGTCTGAGGCAAGGAGCCAGGTTTTTAGAAGTCCCTTGTGTTCCTGCTGGGAGGACTATTTGATTGGAGACCGACGCTGCAGGGCGATTGAGGAAAGCATGAATCATGAACTCACAAAGGGTTAGCCGAGCACCTGCTCTGCCCCATGGTGGGCTGGAAAGTGAGGAAATACAAGACAGTGTGGAATAGAACCCTGCCTTCATAAAGTGACTATTTTATCTAGGCAATCAAGCCAGCGGTGTGAGTCCACCACCAGTTGCCAAGCGGAGCGGGGCAGATAGTCAAAGCCTCAGGAGTTAGAAGTCCCTGCAGTGTCAGAGGCGCGTGCACATTTGCAGCCCGAGGTCTGCGTTTGCTCATTCTAGCACTGCCCTTGGTGCTGGGGGACGAAATGGCCCCTCAGTCGTTTGTGACTTCCTCTGCTACCTTGATCTAGTTGCTCTGCAAAATGGGTCTTCTCAGGATGCTGAGAAGACTAATCCACACTAAAGTGACCGTAGATTGCTTTGCAGCGTCTCACTGGAAATATTAAGAGAGACAGCTTGGCGTACTGGTTAGGAGCACAGATTCTAGAACCGTGTTGGTTAAGTTAAATCCTAGCCCTGATACCTGCTAGATGTATGACCCTAGGTAGGTTACTTAACATCTCTGTGCCTCATTTCTATTAAAAGGGGACGACATTTCTATTTTTATGATCAAATAAGTTAACATTTATAAAGGACTTAAAACGGTATTTGCCACTTAGAGCTTTTTAAGTGGTTACCAAGTAAATAACATTAATTATATGTCCTTAGAAAGTGCTTACAGACAGCAGCCACCTGATTTGTACCAACAGCTCTACGAGGTGTAGATACTTTATTACAAAGGCTAATATAACAATATTCATGATTCCATTGATTGGAATCTAGGAGAAATGTACACGCCTCTGACGTTACTATGACCTTCACAAATACCTGCAACCCACAAGCCAGTCCTCTGCTGTGTTTTTGCAGCAAGTCAAACCAGGCACCCTGGACATCTGCCTCCCAAACACTAGCGCCCTTACTTTCCACTCATCCTGCTGATGTGCAGAAGAACCAAAGGGAGCCCGAATGTAATTACCCAGCAGGAGATCAGCCAGGAAGCGGAGGTTGACATTTACTGGATCCACTCACAGTTTTAACAAGGGAACAAAGAGAGCTGGACACGCAGATATCATCCTCTGGGCTTGCTTCCAAAACTATAAATCCAAAGACGTGATCATCCAGTCCAAACCTCTCATTTTGTAGACGCGAAGGTGAGAACCTGGGAGGGAGAAAGGACTCACCCAGCGTCACACAGCCAGACATCACCACCTTCATGTCCCCAAGAGCCCATTCAGGTAGATGTTAACAGTCTTCATTTGGTAGATGGGGAGATCCAGGTGATGTAGCTGGGGGAAAAAGGTGGAAAAAAAAGTAGCAGGGCTGAGATTTAGACATAGCTCTGCCTAATGCCAAAGCCCACAGATGCGATCCACATTTCCGTTTTCCTCTTGGAAGCAGATAATATAAAGTTGGACCCGCCTTCAGCTGCCAGTGTTGACTGTTCGCTAGTTACGGTAGATTTGCTTCTCAATTCCCCTCACTCGTTGGTTCCCTCCTGTTCCACCCCAGGGTCACAGGTTGGAGTGGTGTCTTGCCGCGACACAGTGACACCAGCGCCATTGTAAACCCCTGGATCACAGCTGCATCCCGGTGAGGACTTTGAATCACGAGTCCTGATCTGAAATTGTGCAAAGCTGACTTCCAGACTGTACAACGTTCTGTTTCTTATGGTTACCCCCGCTGGACTCTGCGTGATGATCACAGGGGAACTGAGTGTCATTGTTGGCATCTATCAGGGAACGCTAGGTCTTCTCAAGGCATGGAGGAAGGCAGTGAGTGGTCAGGAATCTCCTAGCTCGTGGACCCTTAGGGCTGTCCTTACCCAAGGATGTGCGTCCTAGCCAGGGGACTCCTAAGCATCCTGGGAATGCTGCTCAGAAATGCGAAGGGTATCGAGGGGCTCTTTGAAAGACATTGTTGATGCTTCTTTGAACTTCCTGTCCTCTGAACAACCTCGTGCCCAGAGCTGGATAGATTTCAGTAAGAACCTCAAGAAAAGAAACTAAACTCTCTTGGGGGAAGTTCCAGATCGGGGAGCATCGCAGACTCACGTAGGTCACCTAAGGCAGCTGAAGCGGAACAGGACCTTGACCACAGGAGAGCCTGCCACGTGCTCTGAGGGCATGTGAGGGACTCTGAGCAGGAGCAGCACCTTGAGCCTCTTGGCTCTACTTGTTCTTCACACCAGGCTACAGGGATACAGCCGAAACCTTCCTGTGGTTTCCCGTGAACTTGCCTTTTAGAAAAATTGTACATGCTTCCATTAAGAAGCTATTAGGATACAGGATTAGGGCAGTCACCCTGCAAAGGAGCCAAAAGAACTTATTCTCCATGAGACGTATCAGATAAAACTTGTTTGCCAAAGTAAAAACCTTGTATCATGATGTTTGCTTTTCACTGATACTAGCTTCTCCTATTGGCAAGAACATCCGTCTCCATGACTAAGAAAAATCATCGGTTTCTAAAAAGGGATCAAGCCAGCCCCAAACCCAGCAGCTATCCAGCAGGAGAAACGGATCTTGGCCAGAGGTCCCCATCAGAATCATGTTTCATCGTGGATGTGCTAATTATTCCCAAACCTCCATGCTCAGAAGTAGACACTAGTGCAGAAGATCAAGGACCTTCTGAAGCCAGATGAGGTCATCTAGGACAACAAGACTTTCCCAGGCCTACCATTCACCACCTGGTCTCTTAGCAGTGATTTAGTAGATGTATTTTGTAGTTCCTCCTATTCTCAGGCCTAGGCTTCGGGGCTCAATATCTCATGATCGTCTTTTACTCCATTACTGTCAAGCCAGGTGCCCTAATCCCTGATAGCAAATCCTTATTTTTTAAATTTTTTTAATGTTTATTTTTGAGAGCGAGAGAGAAGGAGAGTATGAGCGGGAAAGGGGGAGAGAGAGAGAGAGTGTGACACAGAATCCGAAGCAGGCTCCAGGCTCTGAGCTGTCAGCACAGAGCCCGATGCAGGGCTCAAACTCATGAACCGCGAGATCATGACCTGAGCCGAAGTCGGATACTTAACCAACTGAGCCACCCAGGCACCCCAATTCCTTATTATTAAAGACACGTCCAGGCCCTGAAATCTTAGGGTGGTTTGTGTGGCATCAGGGACAGAGGGTTTCACCCTGCTGCATCAGAACTTGACTAGAGGGCTGTAGTCTCTTGGCTGTAGTCTCGTGGGTGGAAATCCCTGAGGAAGGAAACAGGAGGTGAGAAAGGCCGACTTGCCCATGAAGGTGGAAAGGGAAGAACTCCAAGATCAAGGGCATTCAAATCCACTTCCTGCTTGGAAACCCTGTGCCCAGAGGGTGACACAGACCAGGAGGAGGCAACTGGCAAGAGCACCTTGCTGTTTTTCGTTCCCAGAAGTCGTAGTTCAGGGTTGATACAAGCCTCAGAGGAAGAAGATTGCACAATTTTTAATTTAGTGCACTGTGTTGATGTTGGACCCCACAGGGCACAGAGCTGCCCATCTTTGAATATGCAGCGATGGTAGGTACCTCTCTCAAAAGCTCAGATCCAAAGATACATGTAAATTATCAGAGCATTCCAAGGCTAGCGATGAGCCTTGCCGTGTGCCTTCTCCTAGCCTGTGGTGTTCTCTGGGCACAGGGTTTCCAAGCAGAGCCTCCTCTGGAAGGACATAGGGACAAATATAACATGTTCTAGAAAAATCTCAGAAATACCTGGTTTCATTGGGACTCCAGAGTAAGTCTTCTGGAGGGGATAGCTCTGACCCTCATAAATGAGCCTTTCTCTACCTGACTTGGCACCCCTAAATTAGCTTCTTGAAAAAGAGAGACTAGAACTACCATTTATCAAGCACTTAATATAGTCTGGGTCCTGTGCTGGGCACCTAACCTACATTTCCGGTTAAATCCCCATAGCCCTGGGACACCTGGGTGGCTCGGTTAAGTGTCCGACTTCAGCTCAGCTCATGGTCTCACTGTTCCCAAGTTTGAGCCCTGCGTCAGGCTCTGTGCTGACAGCTCAGAGCCTGGAGCCTGTTCTAGACTCTATGTCTCCCTCTGTCTCTGCCCCTCCCTTGCTCGTGTTCTGTCTCTCTTGCAAAAATGAATAAACTTTTTTTTTTTTAAATCCCCGTAGCCCTAAAAGTGGGTGGTGGTGTTCCCTATTATGGGTGAGGAAATGGAGGTTCATAGCATCCAGTGCTCCCCGAAGGTCTCAAGGATTCACACGGCTTACCTGATCTCAAGGAATGTGAAGGTCATTTGTCTGGGCGTCCCCTCTGGCTTCCCCTGGCATGACCTGCCTGAAATCCAGGAGCAAAAGTGTAGAGGAAGCCATGGTGCATTTATGCTCTCATCTCAGAAGTTACACACCATCTCTTCCGCCATTTTCTAGTCATTGGAAATGAGTTTCCGAGCATTAGCTTTCACCTTTTGAAGGTGGGAGTGCCCAAAATCTTATGGACATATTTTTTTTCCATCACAGTCACTGTTTGCCACTGGTTCCCAAACACCTGAGTGTGAGGTGAACTGTAAGCCACATTCTTGGTCCTGGTTCCCAAGGCTGAGGGGTCTCTAGGAACGGGGACCATGCGTATCTCTATCACCTTAGAACCAAGAACAGGGCCTGGCACATGGTAGGCACTAAATAAAGTAATTAACAAACTGAAAGTCTGAAACAGGTATATTCTGGTAATTAGGGCAATAATGAGTCTAATGATGACCTCTAGGCTTTCTGGAGCCTATCCAGGTTTGTCCACTAACCAGCCAACTGATCTCATACAAGTAATTTTCACTGGAAGGCTTCTGGGTTTAGAAAGGGATCTCTGCAGCCCTTGAGCTCTAACTGGCTCAGCCATGGGGGGAATTGCCACGGAAAGATTTGCAGCTTCGGCAAACACACAAATGCCAGCAGTCTCCCTGGCCGGTTCTACCACCACTTCCTGACTGAGGATCCTCTTCTTTTTCCAGATTGCCCTGCTTCCCAACAGTGCTGCCGACCTGGGCAAGTACATCCCTGGCAACAAGGTGCTGGCCTCAAATGCCTACCTTCCGGGACCTCCTGGGCTGCCTGGGGGCCAGGGCCCTCCTGGTGAGTGTGGGGGAGGGCAGGGGAGGGTGACGGAGCCACCAGCCAAGACCTGCTGGAAGCTCCCATGGATGGAGATCAGCCTCTGTGGGTGAGGGCACCCCCAGGAGTCCAGGGAGCTCCCACACCTGTGCGATAAGAAGCCTGGGGGAATTGGGTCCTCCAGCCCGAGAAACCCTCATAAAATTTGGAAGAAAAGGGTCATTTTCCTGGGCTTGGGTATGATTCTTAGAGATCATGTTAAGTTACAGAGAAACAAAAGGAAGAATTAGTTTTTCATGTTAACGTACAAAAATAGAATCGGGTAAGGAACCCCTAGGGGCACATCTTAATCTTCCCTCCATCTTACTTCCTTTTTCCCCTATTATTTATGAACACATGCACATCTACATTTCTTTTTATATCTATATATTTTTGTAAGTCAACTTTATTGAGATACAATTATATACAGTAAAATGTACCCCTTTAAATCACAGTGCAGCAAGTTTTGATAAATGTATGCATCTCCTATCAAGCCCTTATCAGTACCCTGTCACTATATCGAGATATAGACTATTTCCATCACCCCAAAACATTCCCTTGTGTCCCTTTGCAGTTTACTCCCCTGTCCCCAACTGTAGGCAACCACCGACCTGCTTTCTATCACTAGTTTTGTCTGTTCTAGAACTTCAGAGCAGTGGAATCTCCTCATGAGTGTGCTTTTGTCTGGCTTCTTGCATTCAGCATATTGTCTTGGAGATTCACCCTTATACTTGAAGAAAATCCCAACTGTCCTGTTATTCCATGAGGAAATGTACAATGAGAATTTTTAAAAAGTGATGTTTTATATTTTATTGTGAGTCCCTCCATAGATAGATCAACAGAATTTTTTCCACACCAATAAAGGAAATGACGTCAGCGTTAGCAGATGATTCTAAAACATGGAGGGCCTTATCCCTGATTATCATTGCTTAGTAGTTTGCTAGATGTTAGGAGTGACCTGGCATTCTAAGGAGAAAGACAAGAGCAAAAGCATATAGAATAAAACCGTATCTGCATGCCCCTAATTAAGTGAACAGGTACTTCCCACCGTGGGAGCTTATGGAAGGGAGCAACCACTGTGCCTCCAGTGACTCCAGGACTTGAGTTTGACCTTGACATGAAGGGCCTCGTAGGGTTTGTTCGAGCAGGAAGGACGTGGGCGGATTATAGGTTGGCAGCTCAGCAAGAACAAAGCTTCACAATTCTTTCCAAACCATTTATGGGCTTTCTTTTTCACTTACATCTTAATCTCCTGGTTTCTACCAGACATCGGTTCCCGGGTCGCAGCCTGTACAGGGAATAAGAACTGGTCCAGGACTGTGGTTTACCCTCTCGTTCATTCCCTTGGCCTGAGGAACTCTGGGCCATGGTGGAGTTTTCTCCAGATGTTCCCCCTACAAGCAGCCTCTTGCTGCTTCTAAGTAGACGTGGGTCTCCTTACACATTGATTCCTAGCACGGAGCTCTCCATCCTTCTCTAAGAGGATGCTCTTGCTCTGCCTGCCTGGAGGAAGTTCATCTCCAGACCAGTCTACATACCAGTCCAACAAGGACAAATGAAGGAGAAACGAGAGAACCATTGGCTGGCTTTCTTCTTCATGAATGACTTGCTGGCTTTCCAGTTCTGTCAATCTGGTTTCTAACACAGTTTGAGCTGTCCAGGGTCCTTGATGGAGCAGTGAGTAACTGAGGACTAACTTTAGCAGTGGACTATCCCCTTGCTGTGTTCCTCCAATTCTTAATTCCGGCATCAGTTTGTGAGGCCCTCCCTTGAGATGTATCAGGGCAGCTAGAGAGATTATAAGGTTTTTCTTATCCATAACTAGAAGTCCAGTCCCAAGGCTAACGAGGAATCACAGACTGGGCTGCCAACCCTGGAAACTACAGTGGACTGGAATCCTTTGACTTCGTTGGTGGCTGCTGCTCGCTGGCCCCCACTGTTACGTATAAGGTGTTTCCATTTGCACATCAAAGCCCCACATTCTAAGGACCCTTGACCTACAGTGATCTCTGAAGTTCATTGATTGGGAAAATGAAGGCAAAATGTTATCTCTGGCCTTTTCCTTGTGCTACTGGAGATGAAGAATGTAGTTCTAGGAGGAATCTGGTCCGTTTCTCAGATAAACTCTTTCAGAGTGTGCTTAGAGCCATCGTTGTGTGAAACATGTTTGGATAGAACATTAACTGTCTTTAACTTTGGCTTAGTTGGTCTATAAGCTAGAAAAGACTCCCCCAAATATGAAAAGCCTGGTCTTGGTGTCTTTGACATTTGACTTGTTCTGTTTTCTGGTGCATGAGAAGTATTCCGTCCTGTCACTGTGTTCTGTCAATAGTAGGAACTAGCTAGGTATTTTCAAAAAGTATTACTGTGTGCATTTGAGATAGACATTGCTGGTGAATAATTATCGCACGGCAATCAGCCCACCCTCTTCAGTGTGCTCACTTGATGTGAAACATTTACGAAGCAGCCCATATGCACCTAGGACTCTGTGAGAGTGCTGCCAATTCGGACATAGCCCGGGCCCTCACGAAGCGGACAGTTGAAAACACGTTAAAACTCACATTGTTCTATATGCAAAAGAATGAAGTTTGACACTTACCTCACACCATATACAAAAATGAACTCAAAATGGATTAAAGATCGAAATGTAAGATCTGAAATTATAAAACTCCTAGAAGGAATCCTAGGAGAAAAGCTTCAGGATGATGGGTTTGGCAAAGCTTTCTTGGCTGTGACACCAAAGCACAGATGACAAAAGGAAGAATAGACAAAGGGGTCTACATTCAAACTTAAAGCTGTGCATCACAGGGTACAATCAGCAGAGTGAAAGGCAGTCTACGGATGGGAGAAAATATGTGTGAATCATTTCCCTGATAAGGGGTTAATATCCAGAATAGAAAAAACCTACAACTCAACAAGAAAAATCAAATAACTCAATATAAAAACGGACAAAGGACTTGAATAGACACTTCTCCAGTGATATACAAATGGCCAACAGGCACATGAAAAGACACTCAACATCGCTAATCGTAGAGAAATGCAAACCAAACTACAGGGTCTCACTTCACAGGCATTAGGATATCCCTTATGATAGCCACTATCAAGAAAAGAAGAGAAGTTGGTGAGGCCGTGAAGAGGGGAATCCTATGCACTGTTGGTGAGAATGTAAAATAATGTAGCCACTATGGAACACAGTATGGAGGTTCCTCAAAAAAATTGAAAGTAGAACTAATATGACCCAGCAATCCCACATTCTGGGTGTAATATCCAAAAGAATCAGAAGCAAGATCTCAAAGAGATGTTTGCAAACATGTAGACATGACAACACTATTCACAGTAGCCAGGCTACCCGAGCGTCCATCAACGGATAAATGTTTAAACAAACTGTGGTGTACACAGGAATGGAATATTCAGCCTTAAGAAGAATGAAATCCTGTTGCATGCTAGAACATGCATGAACTTTGAGGACATTAGGCTAAGGGAAATGAACCAGTCCCAAAAAGACAAATGCCATATGATTCTACTAGTACAAGGTATCCAGAGTGGTCACCTTCATAGAGACGGAAAGTATAATGGTGGGGGCGCCTGGGTGGCTCAGTCAGTTGAGCGTCCAACTCTTGATTTCGGCTCAGGTCGTGATCTCACGATTTGTGGGGTCAAGCCCCCCGCATCAGTGTGGAGCCTTCTTGGAATCCCTCCCCGCGCCTCTCTGCCACTTTCCCACATGTGCCCTCTCTCTCAAAATAAATAAACTTCAAAAAATAAAGTAGAGGAACACCTGGGTGGCTCAGTCAGTTAAGCATCTGACTTTAGCTCAGGTCATGATCCCGCGGCCTGTGGGCTCGAGCCCTGTGTTGGATTCAGTGCTGACAGCTCAGAGCCTGGAGCCTGCTTCGGATTCTGCGTCTCCCTCTCTCTCTCTCTGCCCCTCCCCTGCTCATGCTCTGTCTCTCTCAAAAATAACATAAACATTAAAAAATTGTTTTAATTAAGAAATAAATAAAAAAGAAAGTAGAATGGTGGTAGCCAGGGGCTGAGGGGAAGGAGTTTTTCAATAGGTACAGAGTTTTAGCTTTGGAGGATAAAAAGTTCTAGAGATCTGTTGCAAGATAATGTGAATGTACTTAACACTGCTAATTTGTACATCTTAAAGTAGTTGAAATGGTAACTTTTACATTATGTGGCGTCCAGTGCAATTTAAAAAAATACTCTCCTAGGGCTCACCCTCTCTCCCATCCTCCCCACTGCCCCAGCTGACATCTGGGACCCAGTGCAGATGTGACCATCCTGAAGTCTGCACCAAGTGCTGGCCCCGACCGCAAGCCCAGCCCAAGCCAAGGTGGCTGTTGACAGCTCTCTGTGTCTATAGTTAAAGGCAGATGAGGCTGGCAGGTCACTTCCCCATCAGCTTCCATGAGAAGTAAGGCCACATTCGGCCCTCAATACAATTATTATCAAGCAGGCACAAAAGCAGTCCTATAGTTTGCTCTTAAACCCTTTACGCTCCCAGTGCTCTGTTGATTTATGTCTCGGAAAAGAATTAGAAAACAAAACAAAACCCTCAGTGTCTACGGGGACCAGGCAGGTAGGCACAGGTGAATGAAGGGGCAGGGTGTGAGCAGTGGGAAGTGAACTAAACCAGAGAGGGCTGAGCCCCACTTAAAGGGGCAGCCCCCGAATTACAGCCCTGGTCAGTTGTGCCAGTCAGTGGGAGGATCGTGGTCCAGGCTTTACTTCCTGTTTTCAAACAGATGCCAGAAATCTCCCCAATTTTTAAACGTTAGGACATTCAGAGGATGATAGTATCCATAAACAACTTCATATACCTGCATGGAGCATACATGTCGTGTATTTGTATATATGGTTACAGTTATATACATCTATATTTAATGTATACCTAACATATATCTGTATCTAATATATACATATACATTATATGTATACTATAATGGTACCCAGTGATGTAACCTGTTAATTCTCTTACAGAGAAGGGGTGTTGAGATGTTCTTGGAGAAATGTGGTCTACAATGATTATATACAAGGATTGAGAATTCTGATCGTGTTGAGTTTAAAACACCCTACAGGGCATCTTAGTAGATACGTCAGAAGGCACAGGGCAGATCGCAAAGAGAAATGGCTGAAAAGGACTCCCAGACCCTCTTGTCGGCCAGAGCCCTTGTCCTCTTCCTGGGATATGGAGCTAATGAGGTGTTCTCTGATTACAGGCTCACCAGGACCTAAGGGGAGCCCAGGCTTCCCCGGTATGCCAGGCCCTCCTGGGCAGCCCGGCCCACGGGGCTCCATGGGACCCATGGGACCGTCTCCTGATCTGTCCCACATTAAGCAAGGCCGGAGGGGCCCCGTGGTCAGTATTTTCTCAGACATCTATTTACTGCGGCTGGGGAAAGCGCGTTCTTGTCCCGTGCTTTTTTCCTCCTGTTCAACTAGATCCCTGTGTCTTGTAGGGTCCGCCAGGTGCACCAGGAAGAGATGGCTCTAAGGTAAGTCTGATGAGTGGTCCTTAACAGGGTTTCCCATTTTCAGCCTATTGGACAGGCATCAAGTGAAGCTCAAGCACTGTTTATTAGCCCCATTCTGCGTGTAGCAAAACTGAGACACATCTTCCCCCCAAGCTGGGAAGGAAATCTAAAAAGCAAACAACTGTGATAACAACCAAAAAAACAACCGAAACCACCCCAAAGAAAGATTACCCCAGGGCGCCTGGGCAGCTCAGTTGGTTAAACGTCCAACTTCAGCCCAGGTCATGATCTTGCGGTTCGTGAGTTCAAGCCCCATGTCAGGCTCTGTGCTGACAGCTCAGAGCCTGGAGCCTGCTTCGGATTCTGTGTCTCCCTCTCTCTCTGCCCCTCCCCCACTCACACTCAAAAAATAATTGTCTCTCAAAAAATAATTAAACATTAAAAAATGTTTTTAATAAAAATGAAAGATTACCCCTATAAATTTTAAACAAGCTGCCGGGTTGCCATAGCGGTCTGTGCCTTACTCTTTAGCCAGGGTTCTTTTGGGGGGCTGTGTGGTGCATCCCCCATTCCTTTGACGTGTTCAAGTCAAAAACAGGAAAAGCTGCCTTCTATGCAAGTGGGTGGGTTCTCTTCAAGAGCTGCCTGCCGCCTGCCTCGCAGAGAAGTCGGCCTGCATTACTTTAGAAAGTTGCTAAATTGCTGCACAGGCTGCCTGGAGATACACGGCCCCAGGGCTCCTCTCGTCAGATCTGGTTCGGAAATACACGGCCCCAGGGGAAATCGGAACCAGAGACACTTGACCCAAGCAGATCTGTTCCAATGAGTGGTCCCGTGAGTGGAGCTTCAAGGTTGCATTTGTTTCTGATAGGGGATACTTGTCATCTGTGCAGGGCGACGGTCATGGTGAGGGTCGAAATAGAGACCGGTGGTGGTGGCATCCACGTGCTCTTTGGCCACAAAGCTAATCTGACCTTTTTGCTTGCAGGGAGAGAGAGGAGCACCCGGACCCAGAGGGTCGCCAGTAAGTAGCCCTGTCTGTCCTGCTCCCCCCAAAGGGAATGTCCTCAGGAACATAGCTGTGATGAGCCACTAAGTTGGTCCTACCAGCCAAAGCCAGCCGCTTCCAGCCATTACTCCGCCTACCCAGTCAGAACTCCGTGGTTGGGAGGGGAATCACTGAGGACTTTAACAGCTGGTTGGGATTTATTTTTGAATCTTGTTTTCTGCTTTAGTTTTCTTTCATCATGGCTAATCTTCATCTGGAAGGCCTTCTTTTAAGGTTAAAAAAAAAAAAAACAGAATGCCATGACTCTTATTTCCAAGCATGTCCTGAAACATCTGATCGTGCCATCATCAGTCTGAACACGTAAGAGTTTAGCCACCGATGCAACTCTAGTAGATCAGAGGACCTGTCCCTTCCCAGAAAAGTACAGAGATAATGCAGGGCTGCTGGGGAACTCTTGAAAGTATTAGCTTGGATGTATGTGTGTCGTCTGGGAAATGAAAAATGAAAATCAGCAGTATCCACAGGACAGAAAACCCGAGCAACTCCAACTCCAGTGCTTTTGAAAAGATCAGCATCATTTCTGAAGAAAGACAGCCTTGGCTTTGGATGTAGGAGGTCTGGGTTCCCATCCCAACCGTTCCACCTATTAGCTGTCCGATCCTGGCCATCCTTAGCGCCCCCGGATGTCCCTCCCCTCCTCTGTGCACTGCCAAGTGCTGTCTGAGCTGCCACTCTTAGAGGGAGCATCGGTTAATATCAAAATATCCTCCTCCACTAAGTACTTTGCAGATGAAGTTGCTATTTCTGGTAGCTCCGGCAGCAGAGGTTGGGGGGAAATAAAGGTTTTACCGCAGGCCACTAAGAAGCCCAGACCTTGCTTGTTCACACATTATTTTGCTGTGTCCCACACAGCACTACGTAGAAATTAAAGCTTAACAAATACTATACAATGACAAAAGTCCAATCAAGAGAAAAATTAGGAAGTCCTTGGACCTTTCCTGGTCGATGGGGAATGGGTGCCTTTAACAACCTACTTTCAGCTTCAATCAGGTGGCGTTATAGTCAATGATCCTTATAAACGTTCTAACAATTTCCTTTTTTAAAAGATAACATTTTGGGGGCACCTGGGTGGTTCAGTCGGTTAAGCCTCCAACTTCGGCTCAGGTCATGATCTCACATTCGTGGGTTCGAGCCCCACGTTGGGCTCTGTGCCAACAGCTCAGAGCCTGGAGCCTGCTTCGGATTCTGCCTGTCTCTCCCTCTCCCTCTCTCTCTCTCTCTCTCTCTCTCTCTCTGCCCCTCCCCCTCTCATTCTCTGTCTCAAAAATAAATAAAACATTAAAAAAAAAGCAGCTAACATACAGTTAACCTTTAAAAAAAGATAACATTTTGAGCATTTGTGATGCTCTAAGCCCTTTACATAGATTAACTCATTTAAATCCTCACTTATGAACCCTATGAAACCCTGTGACATTGGGATTATTAGTATCCCCATTTTACAGATAGGGAGATGAAAACCCAAAGAAACTGAGTAACCTACCCAAGACCAGCTAGTGAGCAGCCGAGCTGAGATTCAAACCCAACAGAACCCCAACCTCTTAACCACTGCTCTGCCCCTTCAAAGGATCTCCCCGTTTTCTTTGGAAAGTAATGTAGGAGGGTTCTTCTGTTCCTTCGCTCTACCAGATTTAAGGTAGCCAAGAGTTAAGAGAGGAGAGGTGATGATGGGGGAGATGAACAGATTAGAAGACAATCTTAAGAACGTCCCATACCCAGCTACTGTAATAGTTGTTACATTTACTCCATTTGGGACACAGAGTCATCTGCTAAATAGCTCCCATCAAGCAGGGGGAGGGAGGTGGAGCTCACAGAAGCCATGGCCTTTGCACAGAATTGAGTCTGTGGTCTTCTGGCTTTGATTCCTCCCATGTGCACAGGGCCCCCCTGGTTCTTTCGACTTCCTGCTGCTAATGCTGGCCGACATCCGCAATGACATCGCTGAGCTGCAGGAGAAGGTGTTTGGGCACCGGACGCACTCTTCAACCGAGGAGT
>CM053566.1:71844996-71923155 GCA_028646485.1 Cryptoprocta ferox | reverse complement strand
ATGCTTCCTTCCAAGAGCCAGTTGGGGGGGGGGGCTAATACATTGGAACTTTCCCTTTGCCTCCTACATATTGAGGAATTTCTCAGTTTCTGAGTTAAGTACTCTCACGGTATCTTAAAGTTTAGCAGAATATCCAAAAGGAAAAAGTGGCAAGGTAAGTTATGAGAAAATGTGAGGTTACTTATTAAAATATGTAGATATGTGTCCAAAATCAACAATCAGTATCAAAATTAGGCTTCTTCACTTAAAAGGAGAAGACAATAATGTATGTTTACCTTGGCAGGTAATTCTTTTTCCTTGTCAGTCTAACAATCTAATATATTTTAAATGTCCTATCCTCTGTCCAACCTCATTTCCCAATTTTGATTAAAGGAAGGAATTAAGGAGCGGATCTTAGGGAAAATGGAGAAAAATTATAATCCTATGTTTACTGTCCTGTAAGTTGCCACATCCTAAATTCAAATATGACCATTAAGGGTTCATGCCCTGCGTTATCTGTAAGTTTCCTGTAGTGATAGGAGTAAATCCTCTTCTAGAAACAAAGTAAACACATTCCCATGAGAACAGTGGCTTTGCCAGGACATTTTAAAGCCA
This sequence comes from Cryptoprocta ferox, assembly GCA_028646485.1. NCBI lineage: Eukaryota > Metazoa > Chordata > Mammalia > Carnivora > Eupleridae > Cryptoprocta > Cryptoprocta ferox. Next base: position 71,922,561 of record CM053566.1, on the reverse strand, counting down.
CTTGATCAAATGAGTGGGCTTGCTCAGTAAATCACAGATTGTTAAATAAGGGTGGCTGACCCTTAGGGAGACGCACTGGCCTGGCTCTGACTGGGTGCCCAGAAGGTGCCGTTACGCCAGGATCCTTGTTGGATCGGTGTGCTGCAAAGAGATCGCTCACTTGGGTTGGACTCACTGAATCTGCAAGGGCAAGTGAACTTGCTGTCCTTGGGAATTGGAAGTCCTTGTCTGGGGCCAGCAAGGCCTTCCAACACAGAGTGATACAGTGTTGGACGTTCTCTTGGATGCAGAGGGAAATAAGAACGTTTTTTCTTGTTTGGCAGAAATTTCCTTCCCGCTATTCCCATTTTTCCTTAATTTTCCATAACTTAGTCCAAGTTCCAGTTCTCACAGGCCTTCTTGATTCCCCTTCCTCAGCAAATGCGGGAAGCAGTTGGGAAAGCGGTGTATTCTCAAACCCGCCATTGAGTCTGTGTTTGCTCATACACCTGCGAGTCCCAGAGGGAGCCGGTTTCGAGAAAAAGACCGCCTCTGGGTCCATAGACACAGGAGCGAGAGTAATGCTAGAGAGACCAGGAGCATCTCCTGCTTTGGAATATCGTATGGGAACATTTTGGTTCTGATGGGGAAGCGCACAGGTTTCCTCAAGTCCGCGTTCGTATCTGCCACGCGGAAAGGCAGCCACCTGTTCAGGGCCCTTCACTCCTGTGTTGAGCCTTACAGATGATCATTGTCACACTCACGCCTGCTCATGTTGGGATTCCTGTTCCCCACCCTGCGATCTGTCCCTGTATTTCTGGGACCTCTGTGTTTACTTATTCCATCTCCTTGTCGCCAATCATATAACTGTCATCCTGGGACAGCTTCTTTAAAAGCCACTCTTGGTGTTCGTGTGCCTTATTTCAATCTTCTGCCTCTAGAACGATAGGCAGGGCTTCTGTGTGCCAATCTCAAGTGACCACAGCCTTCCTTCCCCTGTTGCCATCAAGTTAAAACCCTAGGATTCCGGTCGGTCCACTGGTGGCTGGAGTTTCCACGGACCCTTGACTCCACTGTTTCTTCCGCCCGCAAAATCCCCAGTGACAGTCCATCAGAAAGTTACAGCGACAAGCAAACACATTCTCAGTGCTCCTTCTCTGGCATTTTCCCTCGCTCTCCCGTCTCTCTGGGGTCCCATCTTCACAGCAGAAGGCCTCGCCGACCTCGGGCTCACTAAGAGCTGAACTGAACGGCCGTTGATTCTCATCTGGAACGCATTTAACGTTGCCGGCTCGCGGAACACAATATTTAAAGGGTGTGGATGGATGGATGCTAAAGAATTATGCACAGGCTCTATGAGAAATGATTAGGTCCGTCTCTGATTTTTTTTTTAAGTGAGGATTTGTCTTTAGAAATATAAATGTCTCTTATTGTCAAATGTTCATAACATACACCCAAAGTGTTTGGAGGCTAGGATAATACATTAAAAAATGAACTGAAGGAAGTAATATCTGGGATTCGTGAGACTCTTCTAGGTAATATTCTGTAGCTAAACACACAATAACCTGTTTGTATAATCTCAGTCTGCTAGATCAGATCAGTTTATAAAATAATTGTTCGTCTGCAGATTTTCAAAAGCATGGACTGCTCCCCAGGACTAAACACGTCCTCCGTAGGTCCAAATTCTACTTACCAAAGATAAGGCATAATCCTAATGTATCTTTTCGTTGTGGATAGAAAACCAAAGCTCAGTATCTAAACAGGGCTTCTCAAAACCTAACGGGGGATAAAATTTGCTATAGTTTTGCTGAGCTGCTCCATGTTTTGTGGGGGAAAAGATCTTTGTACACCTCCTCAACCCTTTAGCAGAAATATTGACTTCGACTTTTTTGCACGCTGATGACTAGAATGTAGAATAGGACCTAATAATTGCTTTTCTTTTGGGGAAGCAGTGGGAATAAAAATTAAGCCGTTGAAAATAGTGCACGGAGGGCACTATTTTAGTTTAGGAAGATCCTTCTCCCTTCCCAATTCCAGATGGAGAAATTAAAAGCTTTACTATGCCAAAGAGCGTGGGGGCACAAGGACAATGCCATCTTCTGTGTCCTGTGTTAATTCCAACACCTGCCACAGAGTGAACGGACCAACTGAAGTCATTTCTACTGTATAAACTCAGACAAGTGGGTCCGTAGCCAAACGGGTAAATAATAAATGCACATTGGCACGGGGGGAGGGGTATGACCCCACCAAATACCAGGTGAAGGGCACCCCCGTCATGCTCCCTTTCCGTGATTCACAACTACTGTTTCCTTGTGATCGCTTTTTCCAGGTAGGCAGGGGAAGAAGAAATTCTCCGCAACTAGGCGCCAGGCATCTCCTTGGGCTGAGAGCAAATCCCTCACCGGACCTGGGGGTAGGCAGTGCCCCCTCCTTTCCCTCAACTCTGGCCTGTCACAGCCTTCCGATAATCTTCCTGAAAAGGAAATTTATTTGTAGGAATCCAGGCCAAACAACGAATAGAATAGAGCCATCTCGTTATTAATAAGGAATTCAGGGAAATAGATGAAATGTTTCCTGGCACGGTCAGCCTGTGTATTTCACAACAAATCAAAAAATAATTTTCCATCTGAAAAAAAAAAAAAACCATGACTGTAATTGTTAAAGCATAAAATCTCGGACTTCACATCTCCTTCAAAAAATATTACTGCTTTAGGGAAATCAGAGAAAAAGGAAAGACCCTTTCACACATCCCCCCTCCCCCAAGACAAGAGCATTCTTTATTAGATCCCGAAGCATGTGCCCTGGGGATTTAATGTGTGTCACGGCAGTTTTTTATTTCCTAGTGAGTAGTCCTATACTTCAGTAGTCACGTTCATTATTTATGACCGGTCCATATAACAGCTGAACTAGTATTGGAACAGTTACGGATGTGATACTATGAAGTACTTTTGATAAGATTATATATGCTTAATAACAAAGTTATTTTTCTTACGTGATTGTGCTGTGTTTTGTACGGACTCCCGGTCTTGTGGAACTGAGCTGTCTTTCTACAAGATGCGTTCGAGGAGATCGAGACATTCCTCCCAAGAGCGGGAACCCACCTGCTGGGGTCTGAGTGTGGACCCAACATCTGAGTCTGAGTCAAGGTCTAAAGTCTCAAGGGCCCATGTCTCCGGCTGGGGAGGTCTCTAGGACCCAGGGTGGGCTTTTCAAACCAGAAGTCTCTGGGGACCATTGGAGAGGCCTTAGGAGTTTACAAAGGGGAGGCCTGTGAGCGTCCCATCGCCTACTCCCGTTCCACTGCGATCAACTCCATTTTCAACTGATTCTGGATGAGAATTCCAAATAAGGCTGCCTTTGGAGGAGGGAAAAAGTTGACTACCTTAAAAAAAAAAAAAAAAAAAGTTGGGACGGGCAGGGAGCCTCATGAGTTGGTAGCTGAAGTCTCCTATCTGAAGACGAGAAAAAGAGAATTGTCATCAGTTAGGCCATAGGGAGGTAGAGTGCAATAAAAAAGGGAGGGTACCTCTAAGATTTTAAGCACTCTTTCGCAGGGTGCCTTTAACACCCTGAAGTTGACCTGTATTTATACAGCTCATTTTCCTTCTGCAAATATTTACCACATGCCTATTGTGAGCTGCACGCTGCTATGCACCGCAGACACCACAGGGGGCGTCAAAGTCCTAAGCGCCATCCTCCCGGGACTCTCTGGCAGGACAGACCAGGATCCTCCCAGGCAAAATCAATTAATCACAAAAATATGCAATTACAAACTATGATAAGTGCTGGGAAGCAAGAGTGCTTCGAGAGCCAGTCCCAGCTCGTGCCAGCAGGAGCGAGCCCGGCCCCCACCCCCCGCCCCACCACGCGGCACCCAGCGCCCAGCACCCAGCGGCACCCACACCGCGGCCACACAAGGCCTCCAGCCCCGGCAGAGAAAAGCTTCCCGAATCCTCTGGGTGAAATAACCGTCCGTGGAAATCTGGGCGACTACTCCATGTGTAACTTCTCCAGCCTTCTTAATTCAAGAAGCAGCTCATAGGGGCGCCTGGGGGGGCTCAGGCGGTTACGCGTCCGACTTCGGCTCAGGTCATGATCTCGTGGTTCATGGATTCAAGCCCCGCGTCGGGCTCTGTGCTGACAGCTAGCTCAGAGCCTGGAGCCTGTCTTCGGATTCTGTGTCTCCCTCTCTCTCTCTCGGCCCCTCCCCTGCTCGCTGTCTCTCTCCCTCTCTCAAAAATAAACATTAAAAAAATTAAAAGCAACTTGTGAACCAAGAGCTGGGTGAACACTGCTCCCCGTTACCTCCGGACATCCCGTGGGGTTGGCTGGCCACCCCATGCACTCGGGTCTCGATTCCGGCAGACCTAAAAGCTCACATCCTCCCATCCAGGACCCTTAAGTTTTGAGGAGGCTTGTTGTGCTTTTGAAACAGCCCCAGCTCTGTGTGCAGATTTTAATCACCTGTTCACTTGTAGCTACAAGGTTCCAGGGCGGCTAGGTGGGAGCCTGCCCTCATCAGGTGACGGGGTAGGGGGTGCAGGGAAAGGCAACTCTGAGGACATGTGGGGGCAGCTGCAGTTGAATTGCAAGGTTCTGGGAAACTGGTAGAGACGTGAGGCTGGGGTGTCTTCACTTCCTCGAGCCGCCGAAGCAGGGCATCGGGGACTTGACGAGCACCAGTTTCTTACAATTTTGGAGGCTGGGCGTCTGAGAGGTGCCCGCAGGCTCGGTACCTTCTCGAGGCGCCGCAACAGGAAGCCATCCATGCCTCTCTCCGGTTGCTGGCGGTTGCCCGCAATCCTTGGTGTTACTGCCTCGGACACCTGCTGTCCTGCCTTCACTTGATAGTCTCTTTCTGTGCGTTCTGTGTCCCTAGTTCCTTTTTATTTTTAATTTTTTTAATGTTTATTTTTGACAGAGTGTGAGCAGGGGAGGGGCAGAGAGAGAGGGAGACGCAGGATCCGAAACAGGCTCCAGGCTCTGAGCTGCCAGCACAGAGCCCGACGCGGGGCTCGAATTCACGAGCTGTGAGATCATGACCTGAGCCAAAGTCAGACGCTCAACCGACTGAGCCACCCAGGCCCCCAGTCTATTTTCTCTTCTCATAAAGACACTGCTTATGGGACGAGGGCTCACCCTAATCCAGTACGACCTCACCTCAAGGTAGTTACATGGGAAGACCCTACTTCCAAATACGGTCTCATTCTCAAGTCCATGGTACACATGAATTTTGGGGGGTGGGGAGGAACACCACTCAACCTCGTACACGAAGGAAATTTCTGACCTACTCTATAGTTTTCACCACCCTGCTTATTTCCTTTAATAACATCTTTCCGAATCTGAAATTCTTGCCCACTTCAGGAAGAATTCATTGAGGGCCAAGGACAGAAGTGATAATACAAAGTCCTTCTCTCGTGGAGTATGCCTTTGGCTCCAGGCAAATGAACAAATATACGTATTCGGTTTCTCCAGAGAAACAGAACCAACAGGATGCATATGTGTGTACAGATAGACAGGTTGATATTGGTGTGTGTGTGTGTGTGTGTATGTATAATATGTGTGTATTTATACAGAGAGTTACTTTAAGAATTGGCTTATGTGATTGTAAAGGCGGACAAGTCCAAAATCGGAAGGATAGGCTGGCAGGCTGGAGACCTCAGGAAGAGTTGATGGTTGATGTTGTATTTAGAATCCGAAGGCAATCTGCTAGCTGAATTCCTTCTTTGGGGGAAGTCAGTGGTTTTCTGTTAAGGTCTTCAACTGATTGGATGAGGCCCACCCACATTATGGAGGACAATCTGCTTTATGCAAAGTCTACCAATTTACATATTAATCTCATCTTTTAAAAAAGTACCTTCACAGGATCATCTAGGATAACATTTGACCACATATCTGGGTACTGGGGCCTAGCCAAGTTTACATTTAAAATTTACCATTATGATATATGTCCATGTTAAAAAGAGCTGGGGGGGGGGGAAGGGGTGCCTGGGTGGCCCAGTTGGTTAAGTGGCTGACTCTTGATTTCAGCTCAGGTCATGATCTCGCGGTTCGTGAGTTTGAGCCCCATGTCATCCAATCCCTGCTTGGGATTCTCTCTCTCCCTCTCTCTCAACCTCTCCCCTACTCACATGTGCTCGCTCGCTCTCACTCGACTAAACAAAAAACCTTTTAAAAAATAATAAAAAATACATGAAAAGAGCTATGGGGGAAATAGAGTAGAGGATAGAGAGAGAGAGAGGGAGAGTGGGAGGGTCTGCTTTAGGTGTGATCTTCTGGAAAGCCCTCACCAACAAAGGGGTTGTGAGCAGAGACCTGAATGAAGGGAGAGGTGAGATGGGGGGGGCGGGGCATGATCCACACAGAGATTTGAGCGAGACGCTTAGACAGACCTGCTTGTTGTGCTCAAAAAGCAGCAATGAGGTCACTGCAGAAGGAACGAAATACACAAGCAGGGAGGTGGTAGGAAATGTCTTCGGCAGCCGCGGCCCAGGAAGAGCCTTAAGGCCATCTGTCAGGACTCTGTATTTCCTTCTGGACCCATGGAGGGTTCTTGAAGGGGCGAAGACAGGAGCAGGGAAACCCAGAGGGAGACTGTAGAAGTGATTGTCTTCTTTCTGGACTGTCTCCCTCTATGAGAACCTGCCACTGGTCTGTTTGTTTCCTTGAGAGACTGGAAGCCCCTCAGGGGAAGGAAGTTTCTGTTTGTCTCTACTGGATTCCCAACATCTCCCACCATGCCCAGTACACAGTGGGAGTCCCAGTCAATATTTTTTAAAAAAATTTTTTTAATGTTTTATTTATTCTTGATACAGAGAGAGACAGAGCATGAGAGGGGGAGGGGCAGAGAGAGAGGGAGACACAGAATAGGAAGCAGGCTCCAGGCTCCGAGCTGTCAGCACAGAGCCTGACGCGGGGCTCGAGCCCACGAACGTGAGATCATGACCTGAGCCGAAGTCGGAGGCTCAACCGACTGAGCCACCCAGGTGCCCCTTTTTTTAATTTTTTAACATTTATTTATTTTTGAGAGACAGAGAGAACATGAGCAAGGGAGGGGCAGAGAGAGAGAGAGAGAGAGAGAGAGACAGAGTCCGAAGCAGGCTCCAGGCTCTGAGCTGTCAGCACAGAGCCCGACGCGGGGCTCCAACTCACAAACTGCGAGATCATGACCTGAGCCGAAGTGGGACACTCAACCGACTGAGCCACCCAGGCGCCCCTCCAGTCAATATTTTTTTATAGTGAATTTGATAGAATTCACACATTTTGCCTTCACAAAACCCTACAGGCTAGTACTTTTATTATCCCTATTGTATACATATACTGCAAGGTAAAACAGCTTGCCCAAGGTCACAAAGCTAAAACGTTCCTAACAAACATGGGCAATATTTCAAAGCAAACATTAATTCACTGTCAGATTAATCCTGTAGGATACACACAGCTCAGCCACCCAGCCCCACATTCTCCTGCCATGTTGGAATCACGTGACCTCACAGACTATATATGATACATTCTCAAGGAAATGATGAGAGAATTGCAAAGTGTTATAGTTATTTAGTGCTAGATACGCCTAAAGAAAAGTGCAAACCAAGGCTCAAAAAAGTATATAATATGGGGTGCCTGGGTGGCTCAGTTGGTTGAGCGTCTGACTCTTGATTTTGGCTTAGATCATAATCCCAGGGTTGCGGTATCGAGCCCCGAGTCGGGCTCCACATTGAGTGTGGAGCCTGCTTAAGAGTCTCTCTCCTCTGCCCCTCTCTCCTGCTCACATGCACGTGCTTGCACACTCTCTCTCTCTCTCTCGATAGTATATATAATAAATCAAGTAACAAATTAATAAAAGGAAACATGCTGTCATTCAGGAGTTTTTTTCTAGAAGGAATATATCCAGTGGGGTCCTTATTAAACAGTCACTGATCAACACGTATAACCTTATTTCCTCATGGTAAAAGGGTAAGAAAGCATGTTTTCATTCAGGTGTATCTGCAGAGAGGGTGAGTTCATGAGCTGCAGACATCCATCTGGTTTGTGAACTTGATGGACAGGTAAAGCTTGCGCTGCCTATGTAACCAACCAGACCGTAAGATCGGCGCTTTCCACACACTTTTGACAATGACCCATGGGAGTGAGGGAGGGGAGAAACCACACATAATCACACACTGATCCAATATTGACAACAATCGAAACAGAAGTTTCACCGTATTTACCCTTCCTACGTACGATGTGCTCTTGTACGTTCTCTATAGGGTTTCTTTTTTCTTTTTTTTTTTTTTTTTTAAATCCTGGTCCCAATCACTAAGTTGATTTCATGACTTATACTAGGTGGCAGCCCACGGTTTGAAAGCCACCTGCTTACCCAGTGCTTCTCAAACTTTATCGTGCATGTGAATCATCTGGGGGCTCTATGAAAATGAGGGTGCCGACGCAGCGCACATGGGCAACGCGGGGTCTGAATTTGCGTTCAGACACACTCCCAGGTGAGGTCGCCGCCGCTGCTCCATGAAGCGCACTGACACTGACTAGCAAAGATGCTCATCTGTCATACAGGACAAATGGACTCGGCTCTGGACTTTGATTGGAGCAGGAGAGAAGCAGATTAATTTAGAACTCCCGCAAGAGTTACATCATTCAATCCTTTGTGCCTGATACTTTTGTAATATACACATACGTGGTTTCCCTGGAAATTGGCACATCCTGAGATAGCGTCCAGGAAAACTTCTGTCTCCATTCACATTCCATCAGCAATCAAGTCGTTGGCCAGCTGAAGGGGAAAGAAAATATCTGGAGGGGGACAGGGATGCCCCTGATGGAGAATATGGAAGGGTGGCAGACACAAGCTTTGCTCATTCTATTGCCTCCCTCCCTCTGTGGGCCTTGGCCTTGGCACAGGTTGCTAATACTTTGTAGGCTGGTTCCCAGACATGGGAAGAGAAGAATGAAGTCCATGCAGCGCATCAATCCAGTTAAGCGTGATTCAGCTCCTGTTCCACGTGGCGGGGTCTTCACCAGCACCCCCAGGTGATTCAGGGACTCCCGATTCTCGTCCATTTCCAGCAAGGTGACAACTTAATGTTTCCTATTCTTATTTCTCCTCCAGTCTGTTTCCTGTGGCTTTTTGTCATCTTTGTCTCTAACATCACTGCCAGCCACACTGGGAATGGAGGCTGGGTGGGGGACATTTTTAAACCAGAAGGAAAGTTGTATCTATGGAGTCATAAGTTTGCTTTATAAATAGTTTTGATGATATATGAGGATGGAACTGTTTCCAAAGTCAAGCTTTGTTGTTCGGGGTTTTTTGGGTTTTGTTTTTGTTTTTGTTTTTTTTAACTGTAACCCATGGGCGTTCTTGGCTCTCTCTCTGTTCTGCCTTCTCCCCCTCAGGAACACGATGATGTGCTGGATACACCCTGAGTCAGCTCAGAGAAGATTGCGACCTTTTTACCCCCCGCATTCCGGAGAGAATGCACAGCATCTTCTAGGCTGCCATCGTGCCATGGAATGTGGAATACTTCTCCCGTGTTCCAGCGGGGTCATTTATGTACAATTCAGTAAAAGTCTCAGCCAAAACCAGAAGAACATATATATGATTACCGAGAGCCATATGTGGGTAATTTGCCTTCTGAAAAAAATCTGGAAAAGAGAAAGGTGCCACAAATTGAATTAGGCTCAGATTATTCAGAAAGGAAATAACACCTGGAAAACATTTCAAAAAGAGGTCCCTTCAAAACAGCCTTCCTAGGACGGGAGCCAAGCACGTTTTTTCTTCCAGGGCTTAGTCTGTGGCGCCGTTGACTGCTGAGATCGAATGCCACTCACCCGACTGGTCCACACTCTATGTATAAATATTCATGTGAGGTGGGATGAAAGCCATTGGGTTGATGTGATGTGATTTGGTTGCTCCAAATAAACAGAAGTAGCCCCAGGGAATTGGCTTTCTTAGGTACATGGGCATCCTTGTACCAAAGATAAAGTCGGTGCTTGGTAGAAGGGAGCATTTTCTTCTAGCCTTTCTTGGAGAATCAACACCCACTGGGTTGCACGTGAGTCTGTCTCTGCTCTGTTGCCTGACCACTGGACTTGAAGTTCCATCCGGTGGCGTACTCATGGTCAGATGAGACTGGAGGGCTGCACCCATTTTGCAGAGAGGTGCAGAGTCATTTCCCAAGCGTCCCTTCCTCAAGCAATTCAGACTCTTTTGTGCCTTCTACTTGATTCCCAAAGTCCTCTCGTGAGACCAAGGAATCTGGTTCTATTCTAGGTTGCTCCAAGGACACTCAAGGCTAAAGAGATCCGGTTGCATGGAAGGGACCTCAGAGGAGTGAAGGGCTGCCCTCTGAGGGAATGGGGAACATGCAACTGATAACCTGAAATACCAAGCCCCCCACCCTCATGAGTCTGCCTCAAGCCTGAAATGCTCACCACTGACTTCCCTCCCTAAGTACCATTCACTTAGGCTACAGCTTTCTGTTATGAGAGCTGATGTATTCATTAACCAGCAGGTGCGTAGAGACATTAGTCACCTGATTGATTCCATGTTAAGACTCAACAGAAAGCAATTTTGAGAGAATTGGTGAGATAGAACGAGGAGGGGGAAAAAAACCAAATCTAACCTGAGAGCTAAATGTAGGCATGGCTAGTCCCCAGGGAAGGAGGGAAGGTTATGAGACGTCAAGACAACCCATGAACTTTGTGATCTCAAATGCACCATATCTTCCAGTTCTATGAGTGTTGTCTCCACCATCATTGTAAATTTGAGGGTTTCTGAGCTACTTCTGTTACTAGCTAGGTGACCCCCATATCATACTAGGGAAACACGAAGGAATGCATCCAGCTTCAACTTGAAACAATTCGGATCAGGGCTGTGTCCTGATAGGAGTCACGCCAGGGGCTTCGTCTCCCATCCCTTGTTGCCTTCAAAGACCGGGTCCTTGCATTCTCCCAAATAGAATCTGGAGACTTCATGGGTAGGGAGGTGCGCCAATCTGTCTCCCACTCTTACCCATAACACTCTTGAGGACGGGAATTTTAACTATCTTCGTAGGTCCTGGAGAACCTAGGAGAGTGCTTGGGGCAGTTAGAGTTCAGAAAACATTTGCAGGAAGCAACCAGGTGCTAAGGATACAGCCACTGGTGGTCCCCAACTACTTCAATTATTCAGAAAATATGTGCTGACGGCCCCCTTGCAACATACACTGTGGTGAGCACTGCAAATACAATAGATCTCAAGACCGGTCGTGGTCCCCGGTGTCTGGGATTATAGTTTAGTGAATGAAATCTCAGGCCTGTGTTGATACATACTGAAGCCCCATCGCCTTTTTAAAATGTTTTCCTGCACAGAATTTTCCCGAGGGTCTTTATTTTCCAATTCAAACCTGGATTCATGCTAGATAACACCACCCAGGCTGACTTTCACGCCCCTCTTAAGGGACAGCAATCGCCTACACACTAACCAATAAAGCAAGGCCTCTTACAAACTCTCTGCGGCCTCTTCTGCACTAAGTATGCACTCACAGGTGGCTTTAGCAAGCCGCAAGTCCTGCCCAGAGAGGAGGCTCTGCAAGGACTCCCCGTGACAATGTGGGGTGCTCATAGGAATGAAAAAGGGCAGCGGTTCTCCAGCTGGGTGTGTCTGAGCTGCAGGACTCGGGTGTGCATGGTTACTGCCACGCAAGCAAGGCCTGGGAACAAGCATTCTTGGGAGGATGCTCTGAAAGTCTAGGAGTATGATTTGCTTTCCCTTTTCACCTCCACCACCCCCCCCCGCCCTGGGGAAGAAGAGAGGGGTGCTTGGCATATATGCCTTGAAGAGAGGGGACATACTCACACTTAAAGACTAACATCTGTGCCGGTGAAGTCAGAGGCCCAGTGGGAATAGCCTCTCCCGCGGAGCCTGAGGGACTCTGGTGTCTCGTCCCTGGGAAGAAGATGGGCCCAATGGGAACAGACCCTGGACTTATTTGCAAGGGGGCTGCCTGCACGTGAAGGAGCACAGAGGTAAGAGGAGGAGTGGAAACCCGGTGCTAGGGGTCCCTCCTCACTCTGACACGTGGTGTCACCAAAGCCAGTCCTCATACCTCCTGCCTCTCTCCAACCCCCCAGAAGCATGAATCCGTAGAGGCAGGGGGTGGAGCACTCTTAGCCCCAGACCCCTGCTCCCTTCCAAATAGCCAGGCCCACAGCTCTCGCCCCCTCTGGAGTTGGGGAGTACAGAAAAGCCAAGATTTAAATCAAGTTCAAGGTTAAAGCGTTTTAAATGAACAGGACTTGGTCTTAAATTCCAAAGGTGACTAGAATTTGGCCAGAGTTAAGATGAGATGCATTTTTTTTTGTCAGCACTTTCAAATCCACTTTATAGTTACTCCAGAGTTCGATTTCATTTATTTTTATTTATACACAAAGATTGTCTTCTCTAAATCTTTTAAACCTGCATGGGTCCAATCACAGTCCAATGCAAGTGCCCGAGAAGCTGTGGATCTGAACATTGAGACACGTCCCTTCATCCTTGTGAGATACAGCATCCTCCTGCCATGAGCACCATCCATCAGAACTCCGCACTCTGTTTCCAGAAGAGAGACATCGCTGCTGTAACCATTCTGGCATTTCACAACTCATGTTGCCTCGGGGAATGCACGTGAGGAAATCCAGACATAGGCAGAGATTTCCTTCAAATGCCGGGGGAGGTGAAACATGAAGGACGCACACGGCAAACCAAATGTTGAGGTCATTTGGTTTCAAAATGGGAGGGAGAAACACAAGCATGTGCAGATTTGCCTGCAACGATTCACAGTTCTTGGACCTGGGGCGCAGGATTGAGATGATGTTATTGGCACAGGGGATGTCCATCGATCTCCGTAATGATTCTCGATTGCACTGATTCACTTGGGGGAAGGCAGATGGACGGGTGGGAAGGATAAGAACAGAATTTGGAGGGGCACGTTTATCTAATTCTGATTGTTGAGGTTGTAGAAGTCAACCGTGACACCATTAAAACATTTTATAATTCTATGATTTTTTTTAATCTTTTAAAAACAGTTACTTAAAATATTATGATGTGTTAAACGATAGCTTTAAAATAATCCCATGGTGGGGAGTGGAAGGAATGGGTGGGAATATATAGGTAAAACAAGATTGTTGGTGGGTTGATAACTGAAAGCTGAATGGTGGGTACATGGATGTTGATTATAATGTTCTCGTGAAAATGTCTTTAATACAAGGCCATTCAAAAATTGTATGAAGATTTAGAGGCTTAAAAAACGAACTGGCTGGTTATCAAGTAGAAGCATCACCATCCTAAGGTAGAGACCACAGCCCGGTGTCCACGTGGGCTACAGGAACCGGCCCCTTGAGGGGAAGCTCTGAGCCTCCCTTTCTGGAACAGTCCCCATTTTACAGAATTGGCTCTGTCCTCGAGAAATCATAGCCATCCACTTTGGACGAAATAAAATCTCATCCCTCTGTTTTTCCCTCTTTGTTTTCCTTCCCGACAGAATGGTCCCAGTATCCGTGGAAGGAGCTGAGTCACACACCGTTCGCTGCCATTTCTGAACGAGGTTTCTTCCTCATAAATTTTCTAGCGGGTTGGTCGGTTTGGGGAATCTGTCACAATCATTTCCTGCCCATCCCCATGGCCACAGGCAAAAGCCCTAAGATTAGGTTTGGTCCCTAGTGAAAAGAGTTTTCCAAGCCCCAGAAATAAAAGTCTTTACATGGAATTTGCTTCAGGCCTCCTTCCACACCACCAGGCCCCACACATTTAAACCAGCTCCTGTCCACTTCCCTCGGTCCCGGACAAAAGGGACCTTGGCAGAGTGGGAATCTGGGTCTCATGGGAAAAGGTTCCAAGGATTTTCCTTTTTGTTTTCTTACTGTCCCATTGAGCCACTCGATACGTTCTAATTCCAAATTAATGTGAAACTTTGGGTTCCTGTAAACAAACACAGCATCTGTGATGGGCAAGGGGTATCTCTGTCGTCCAGTGATTCTTTACTGGCAACAAAATCTGCTTTCCTTTGGAGAACCCATTGGTATGTCTGGGGCATGGCTGACCCCATTTCTACCACACCAGGTGGCCACATGCATAACGTGGGCCCGTCTGCGTGGTGCCCCGGCCGCCAACAAAGCCTAGAACACCATGTTAGCCCAGCAGTTCTCACGTGTTCGTATCTCAGCAGTCGTTTGTACTTCTCCATACTGTTGAGGGACCCCAGCGAGCTATCGTTCACGGCGACAAGTCACCTTTTCTGCCGTGTGGAGAAAGCCTGCCTGAGGATGAAGTCAACAGAGAGGAAAGCATAACCAAGAGACGGAGAATAAAGAAGCCACCCAACACGACCTGACCCCTTGGAGCAGGTGCCAAGTGAGACCTACCCCAGCGTTTTTCAGGTGCACGAGCCTCGGGTAAGTTGGATTTCGACCTGAGTCGTCGCTCGCTGCAGCCTGACTTAGGCTGGAGAGAGTGATTCCTCACTGTGCCCTCTCTCACGGGTCTGAGTGCCCAATAATGATGGGTCTGTATGGCTGTGGAGCACACAGTTAAGCAGTTTCTAGAACCTCCCATAGGAGCTAACTGCCGTCAAAATGTTCAGAAATGAGAGATATAGTATTCGTGAGACATAACGGTCCAGGAAAAAAAAGGCTAGAATATAGTGCTTATATTAGAATGTACCCCATAACATACCCCAGAGAATATACCCCAGAATATTAGAATATTCTAGACTATTCTAGAATATAGAATATTCTAGGCTATTCTAGAATATACCCCAGAGGCATTTCAAGAACAGATAGGCTCAGGGACAGTGATGACCCTAAACTACCTACATGAAGGCTCCCAAGGCCTCGACATTAAGAGTTGTTTTTACGCTTCAGGCACAAAAGATGGAAGTTTCTGGGCAGGACCACCTCAATTCCCTAGAACACGCTTCATGGTGGCTGGAATCCGTGCCAAATTCATGATTTATGACCCAGCAAAGGCCGCTTTGCCTTATGTTCTGACAGAAAAAAAAAAAAAAAAAAAAAAAAACCCCACAACACCGTGCTCTTTTCCAGAGAATCACAGAAGGACTCTTGCGGCCTCGGAAGTCTCCAAAGCGAGTTGCATGAAATCATGTAGAGAATAAATGAGCAGTTTGGAATTCCCTCGCTACCCAAAAGACCTACACAGTTTCTTGCTGTTGGTGAGGCTCATTAGGAGTGAGAAAAGCAGAGAGGGCAGTCTTCCAGGAGAACTGGCCCCAAAAACTCAGGCAAGAGACTCTGGGGTGGACCCGGGAAGCCAGAAGTGATGTAGGTGTGACATATAGTCCTTAAAATTGGACCTCGGAGGCAGACTGCTAATTGTCCGCAACGCTCCCCCTTAGTAAGAACATTCCTGGTTCTTCACTGGGCTTGTGACCATCCAAAATAAAGGCTACATTTCCCAGCCCCCCTTCCAACTAGAGATGCCGTACCAGTCAATGGATGCCATGTTTAACTTCTAGAACGTGTCCCCAAAGAAAGGGGACATGCTCTTTTCCTCCCTGCTGGCTGGAATTTAGATGTGATGTGGAGATCCCGAGTAGCCATGTTATACCATGATTGAGGATGGGAAAGCAGGAAGAAAATGGAGCCAGTGTCCCTGACGATCGTGGAGTCATTACACTAAACCTTGGCTGCCTGCGTCGGGCCTTACATGTGGGAGAAAAATGAACTTCTGTCTCTTTAAACCACGGGAATTAAGGATATTTTTTAGTTTTCTGTGATATGCGGCCAAGCCTACTCTGATTTGATAAAACCCTCGAGAGACAAATTCTCTGCACGTGAAAATTAGCAAATCCTCAAGCCCAAGTAGGGGACCCTCCAAAACTCTGCCGCAGGTCTGGAACGGACAGCATGATATAATGTGTTTCAGAGGAGATGAGAGCGTCGTTCAGCCCTGCCCCCTAGGGTTGGTGACATTAACAGTGAAATGATGCGGACTGTCCTACTTTCTCTGGCTATGGCACTGGGTAACTTGGAGGAGCTGCTCACTCTCAGACTTGCTTTTCTTCCCCCGCAAGACTCTAACCTTGGAAGGGAGGTGGCTCAAAGCTACAATGTCAGTGTTTGCACGCTCCCTTTTTGGAAATTTGCTTTCCCAGCCCCAGCATTCGTTCGAAGAGGCCCAGGCCCCAGTGCTTGTCAGCACCTCCAGGAACACCAGAGAGGGACATTAGGCCTGTGGTCCTCAAGCCTGAGTACGCCTCAGAATCCCCTGGAGGCCTTATTAAAGCCGCTTGCTGCATGCCCACATGCCCACAGCTTATGATTCAGCAGGTCTGGGGTGAGGCGGAACATTTGCATTTCTAACAAGTTCCGCGAACCACACTTTCAGATTAGATTATATATAGAAACATATATAATATCCTTTCCATATTGGTCTTCTCTTTGACCAGGGGAAGTGTAACCAGACAAAAATAATTAACGGATGTCAAGTACTGTACCCAAAAGCAGAACTGAAGAAGAGAGGGGTGAATGAAAAGCAAGACTCATTCAGAATGATCTCTCTAAAAGCAGGAAGAGCAGGAGGCGGAGGGGCCTTCGGAGGGGGCTCGGCAGGGGCCTGGCCCAAGAGACAAGGCAGTCCTGGTGGAGGCTGGGCGGTGGGGTTGGCAGGGGAAGGAGGAGTCTGGGGACAGTGCTCAGGTTTCGCTCCGCTGCTGTGAAAGAGTGGCTAGGAAAGAAACAAATGGACGTGTGTTAAGAGCAGTGTTGTTGTGAAAATATGTTTTAGCAGAAGCAGATGCGAATCGTCTGTAACATGCAGCGCTCGGGAAATTGACGACGTACACTAAGACTTTATAAGCATCAGACGTGCAATTAGCTTTCCCTGCCGTGGTCGGTGGAAGACCTTGAAAAGTCCAGCGTGCCACTTAACTACTGTGTGAACTTGAGCAAAGTAACTCAAACCTCTCAGAGCCTCAGTTTCCTTATCCGTGAAGTGGGGCCAATAACACTGTCCTTATACGGGTTTCTCTGTATCATAAACGTCATCACCAACAGGCTTAGTCTGTGGATCGTAATAGCTATCAGATCAGCCTGCTTCCCCGCCCCCGCCCCCCTCCCCATCTCTCCCACTGCCCTAAACTCACACCTGCATTTCCTGGCTGAGTCGGCAGATGGAGCAGTTGAATCGCACAGTGAGCCTCACGCAGCTGGACCGGAGTCTCATCCCACAAAGCTGCCCTAAGCTGTTTTCGCTGGGGACAAACCTATATTCCTTCTTGAATGCTCCCCAGAGGAGGGCAGCGGTCCTGGCAGGAGGCAACAGCAGTGTCCCTGTAAAGTCTGCAGCTGCCTGGAGCCCCAGAGCGATGCAAACAAACTCTGTCGTTTTTCACGCTAACCACAGTTGGGCCAGGTGTCTGTTGTTTCCTGCAGGCATGCTACAGAGAAACTTCTTCAGGGTCCAACTCCTCATCAAAGTCATACTCCTGTCTACGAGGAAGACTTGGTTAATTGCCTGGCTTTAATGAAGGTTTGGGTTTTTTTTTAAGCTCTTGGAATCAAGGAGCACGAACGTGTTGGCTCTCCACTGTTTCGCCCACTAGGGCGAAGGGAAGCTGATATTCTAGATTGGACACAAGACTGAAATAGGCTACAGAGAGGCAGCTCTTTATATCCGGCCAGCTTTCCTACCTCAGTCCTCCGTTCATGCCCAGCACCTAACGTTCTAGAATTCGATACATATCGCCTGGTCTGCTGTGCTCCAAGAAGCTAGGTTAGCGCTGGACCAAACACAATGTGTGGAGGATTGAGTCGGGGCTTCTGTGTTACAGCAGCAGAACAAACATCCAACCACGGAAACAGTCACTGCAGTGTGTCAGAGGCAGAGCCCAGAGCAGAAATACTCCAGAGTATAGCTGCACAGCGGAATTGCTGGGGGTTGCAAGTTCAATTTGAGCAGCATCACCCGATCCCATCAGACCCAACGCCCTCCCCTTTTATAACAAATATTGTGCAGTTTTCCCTTACACTTTCCTAAAATGAAATGCACAAGTGTCTACACTTATAGTTTTTTGGGCTCACGCTAATGTCCTAACAGTATATAAAGAATAAATAAAAGAGATGTGGTTCTAATAAATGCATATGTATTTCAACACAAGGGAGTAGGCAGATGCTCGTGCCCCTTCACACACTCACCCAAATAGGACAACCGCCAAGCAGAATTGAGTGTTGGTGACTCAAATCCCACGAGCTGCACTATATTGGTGAGTAACTGTCCGTAAAATTCCAACCAGGCGTAAGTATAATCTCTCCTTAATTTACACAGAATTATAAAGTTGTGAAAGGTAAATTGTGTTTATATGGAGAACAGAGTGAGGGTCTAGGCTCTTCATTCATTGTGACAGCAAGGCATCTTATATTTCCTACACACACACACACACACACACACACACACACACATCATTTCCTAAACAACCCCTAGGAGGCAGTATTGCCACTGTTGAGAACCACTGGCTTGGCGATCAGGGAAGTGCCCCCCAAAACCTGGGGTGTGCCTCTAGCTGCCTTCCAGCGCTCCTAGAAAGCATCAGGTTCTCCAGGTAACTACCTACCGCCTCCCCGGCCGCAAAATCCAAGACTTGCATTCCTGGTAACCAGATTGGATTACAACAAGGTAGAGGCCTGTCACAGGTGGCTCTTGCCTACTAGCTCTGACCTCAGATGGAACAATCTTGCAACAATCACCGCAGTCAGCCTGGGAGAGGCAGGCAAAAAGGGGCCCCCGGCCCCTGGCTCATTCTCCTGTGCCAACCTTCACCCCACCCACCTTGCCAGGCTACGGAGCAAAGACCCGGAAGCTGAGCCCACAGCAGATCTTCACAGAACAGGGCTGGCCCAGCTTTGTACCAGCCTCTGGGATTACTTGGTAATCGGGGGTGTCGAGAAGCTCCTGTCTGGGACTCTCGTTAATTAAACGTTCTGGCTACTTGATGGTTAATCCACAACGCTGTTTGCTTCGATGCTTGCGAGAAAGTTTTCTAAAATTCGTGAATTCACCCTTCCCCGAAACAGCCCTGGCTTAGTTAGCAGGCAAGATTCCTTCCCTTTCATCTCTTTTCCCATTTCCCGTAATGGAATCATAATATTTTTTTGTATTAATAGAAATGCATTTAGTAAACACACAACTCCAGTCTCCTGGCTTACTAAATGCACGTTGCAGAGAACCGAGCTTTTGTTTTCGGACGACTGCCACATTTGGGGCGCAGTGCCTGTGCAGCCATCAAAGATTGTGTTTAATATGGGTTCAGATCTCGGGAAATGTCCTGAAAACTTTGTTGACGTTTCTGGATTCGGCAAATTTTTTTCTACAGCAAAGGTAGTGTGTGTGCTGTGTCCGTTGGGGGTCTTCTGAGAAGCAGAGCAGATGGAATCCAACGTGCATGGTTCTGTGAGAGGAATGGCCTGCGTGGGACAGTGGGCAAGGAGCCAGGACTGGCTGGAAGGTGTCAGGTTCAATGCAACTATAACCCCGAGTGCCCATTCGGGTGCTTCTGTAGCTGATAAAATATTGTCTAGGTCTATGAACAAGTGAGTACACGAAAAAAGGCAACAAAATTGGATACTGTGAAGAGACTTGGTAAAAACAATCATTAAAGCATATTTTTTAAATCAAATCAGGTATGGATTAGATTCCTATAAAGGTTTAGGGGAAGCAGGATGCCAGAGGGGGCGGGGGCGCTGGCCAGTTCAGTCAGTGGAGCACGCAAATCTTGATCTCGGGGTCGTGAGTTTGAGCCCCATGTTGGGCGCAGAGATTACTTTTAAAAAAAAGACGTTAGGGGAAATTTTTTAATATTTAGTAGAATTCTACACTTCTGTTGTGTTACAGGGTTTCTGCAATTTAAGGAACCCAAACTGGAAAGTATGGGCAATGAGTTCAGGCTGTGATTTGTGCAAAACAAATCTGGCTACTTGATGGTTAATCCACAATGCTGCTTGCTTCGATGCTTGCGAGAAAGTTTTTCTAAAATTCGTGAATTCGCCCTTCCCCTGATCAATGGGCCCTATGCAAAAAAAAGACAATAGGCTTACATCTTCAGGTTGGTGTAAATATACATTTCTAGGCTTTAAGCTAAATGAAAATGTTTACTTTTTTAAAAGCCTGATTTGATGGGCTTTCTCAATTAACCAACCAACTACTGACCATGGGAGGCTTCTACATTTGTTAAATGTAACACAGCTGCATTTGCCACTAATTTTTCATATGGGATAATAATGAAAAAAATAAGATGTGTCTGGGATGGAAAGAGTTTGTGAGGGTCAATTTAGGGTCATGGTTAGGTCCTTTCCTTTCATGAATTTTTTTAAGTTTATTTGTTTTGGGAGAGGGGGAGAGAGTGAGCGTGAGTGGGAGAGGGGCAGAGAGAGTGAGAGACAGAGACAGAGACAGAGAAAGAATTCCAAGCAGGCTCCATTCCATCAGTGCAGAGCCCAATGCGGGGCTTGAACCCATGAACCATGAGATCATGACCTGAGCCAAAGTCAGACGCTTAGCCGACTGAGCCACCCAGGTGCCCCTCATGAGTACTTTTTAAGAATGATTTTAGAACCAGGGCACCTGGGTGGCTCAGTTGGTTAAGCGTCTGACTTCAGCTCAGCCCCCAATCCCACGGTCCATGAGTTCGAGCCCCACATCGGGCTCCCTGCTGACAGCTCAGAGCCTGGAGCCTGCTTTGGATTCTGTGTCTTACTCTCTCTCTCTCTCTCTCTCTTTCTCTCTGCCCCTCCCCCACTTGCACTCTGTCTCTCTCTCAAAAATAAATAAACTTAAAAAAAAAAAAGGATGGTTTTAGAACCTTGTTGAAATCATAAATGGCCTATTTTTATTTCATCTGTATTTGGCAAAGATATCAACATATTGTACATATATTTTATGACTACGTGGCTATATTTTATGACTCTCTACATATAGCTATATATATATAGTTATATATGGCATAGTTGTCTAGACCCCCAAAGGAAAAAGATCAGCCAAAGGGCTTATCTGCTGTCCCATATGTTTTCTGTCCAAGACATGCTAGGGATTATTCAGCTGTCACCCACATTGTATTTCAGCTTTCTGCTGAACGAAGCATTGGTTTTAAAATTTGATTTGTCCAAGCCCATCTCCAATCCCAGGCTATTCCATGTGGTTAACCCATCATGAAAAAGCGCCTGCAAACCCTTACCTGCCCCCGCCCCAGCCGGTGGTCTGGGAAATCACCTGCTCTGGGGCCACACTGTCTCCACTCCGGCCCTCCCTGCCTCCCACACACGGTGTGACAGGAGCAGGCCCTTGGCCTCCATGAATGGAGCCCCCGTTCCTCACCTCTAAAGGAAGGTCCTCATGATGAAGTTTTGGGGGGATGGTGGGGTGGCCCAGAGCCAATGACCAAGAAAGAATTCTTGAAGACGTCTTTGGTGCAAAAAGGTGATTTTATGAAAGCATGAGGATGGGACCCATGGGCAGGATGAGCTGCATGGGGTCGTGATGGGAAACTCATTATATACCCTCAGGTTGGGAGGGGGTCAGGGAGAGAGTAAGTCTCTAAGGAATTTAGGAAGCCAGGTTTCGAGGACCTTGAGGGGCTCGCTGTTGCTAGGGAAACACCATTTATTAGTGTTTCATAAAACATCAGTCATGAGACCCTTCGGTTGTATATCGGGGGCCATAAGCTTGGAGTAGGATTGCAGCATAGATCTTGGGGCAGTTGAGATAAAGGCAGTAGACTTACAGGATCCTGGGGATTGGGATCATGTGAAGCTAAGATTCTCTTTTGCCCCCAGCAAAAGTGTCATCATCCAGGCAGCTGAGCTCCTAGAGGGAGGTCACTCTGCCGGTCTCAAGGACTTGTCAACGGGCTATATTAAGTAAGGGAATTTATTTTTTATTTGCCTTAGTTTCCCACGTCACCATGGCAAGCACTTCAACCTCTTTCCATTGTTCTTGGGTAGCCAGGAGTATCCAAGGAATATCACACATATTCCACCTGGGGGCAGGGAGGGGGGGTTGTGCTAGCTTTTGCTTCACCCCTTAGCCTGCCTCATGCTCCCTCATCACTAATGCCTACTCCAAGCTCTTGTCATGAGGCTCACAGGAGACAGGGCGGTAAAACTCCTGAGTGACGCAGGACCCCAGGAGTGGATGCTCCCTCCCAGCTAGCTGCATCCTCACAGCACCGGAAAGTTCTGTCCTGGAAGACCTTCGGTCACTGTCCCCTCTAAGGACCTCTATTCTCAACATCCACCACGCAAATACCGAATTTAATTATCTCTTAAATGACGTGCATGCTATTTCCCATTTTAACATCTACAAAATTGAATGCATCTTACAAATCAAAGGCATTTTATAATTGCTGTCAACCAGGCGCCACGGTATTTGTCAACCCCTGTGCATCTTCCAGTTACCCATAGCTGTTCCTATCATCATCACTTCCACGGAGTTATGTGCATTCTTGGTACTCACGTGTCCTTTAAGATGGCTTCAAGAAAATTCCACCCTGACTCATCACTGAAACAAAACGTTGGTGTCCGCAAAGAGGCACAGAGCTAGAACAACTGGGCGTGAGTTTGCTATTAGTAAAGCAAATATCCTTCAGGGGAAGTATACCACATTTCTGTATTTTCTTGCAAATCACTTCAAAAGACCTAAGACATGTGGATACCCACAAGCAAGTGAAGGCTTGTCACTTTTTGTTTACCGAGATAAGGATTGCTTACCAAGAAAGGCGACAGAAGGCAGAAGAGGCCACATCCTCTCAGAATGGATGAAAGAAAGGTCAAAGCAATGAGAGACCAGTGACATTAATATGCTCATTGCAAAGGACGATTGTTCTGAAGTCCGCACTGCTATCTGGAGAGGACAGGAGCCCCAGAGTTGTGGACCCTGCTGCCCCAGAAGGAGTGGCAGGTAGAGGAGGGACCTCTGCCTTCCCTCCTGGTGGCTTTGCCCTTCATGCTTCCTCTTCCTCTCAAGGCCCAGCTGCTCTTCCAGCTCTGAGATACCCTTTCATCCTTGTAGATAGAACGCACTCTACCTTCTTTACTTTCCTCCTGATCGGGCTCTTCACCTACAATAATAATGGTCTTGCTGAGGCGTGAGTCCTGCTTCCTACCCTCTCCCAGTAGTCTGCTTCCCCAGTTTGGACTCCTCTTTCTCAAGGAGTGATGGTGAGTTCTATTGACCCACTTCCTTGTCCAGACTCCAAACAGCCCAAGATATGCAGGTGGTGAATCGGAGGAAGTGAGAATCTTCTGAATGAGAGATCAGAGTGCACACACCACCACAACCACCCTGACCCTCCCCGCGGGTTGGCCTATGGTTTGGGGTAAGATAGTTACATTAAGCATTCTAAATAACCATTTAATATAAGGCAAAAAAAATAAGTTATCTGAAGTGACCGAGTGTGGCGTGATCTACTTAGATAAACGTTCTGATTATTAGATAAATTTCATACGCTCCATAAGCAAATGAAAAGACAAAGAACTATAACAGAATACTTTATTCCGAGTACAATTTAACATCGCAAGATGTTACGGTCCTATGTTGTAAATATCAACTGTTTTTATCCTATAGCGTTAAAACTCCAGGTTCAATTAAAAGGCCTGATTGATAGAATGCTAAATCAACATTTCCTATTTGGGTTTTGGAAGAAATTCCTGAGAAAGTAGTTGTATATTCAGTGTGCCTTTCATTAGTTTCAAGTTTTATATCTCCTCTAAAAATGAAAAGGACAGGGGTGCCTGGATAGCTCAAGTCCATTGAACATCTGACTTTGTGTGTGTGTGTGTGTGTGTGTGTTTTTTTTTTTTTTGAGAGAGACAGCATGAATGGGGGAGGGACAGACAGAGAAGGGGACAGAGGATCCCAAGCGGGCTCTGTGCTGACAGCAGACAGCTTGATGTGGGGCTCAACCTCACAAGATGAGAGATCATGATCTGAGCTGAAGTGGGACGCTTAACTGACTGAGCCACACAGGCGCCCCTTAATTTCTGCTCAGGTCATGATCCCAGGATCATGGGATCGAGGCCGATGTCAGTGCAGCATGTCTCCATGCTTAGCGCAGAGCCTTCTTGGAATTCTCTCTCTCTCTCTCTCTCTCTCTCTCTCCTTCTACCCCTCTTCCCAACTTGTTTTTCTCTCTCTCTCTCTAAAATAAAAATCAATAAATTAAAAACTAAAATTAAAATGATGAGGACAGAAGTCATTTCCCTTAACCTGTTCGTGAAGCTGAACGAGCTTAGAATATCCACGTTCCCCTTCTCTCGGAAGCACATTAGAATTTTCTGAGGGGCAGGCTGGAGGCAGAGTCTTCATTTCCAAGGAGTAAACCCTGGATGCCTAATGATTATCTAAAACCCGCCCCCCATTCAGTGGAGCTCTTGGTGTTGGGGCCAAGCAGCTGACCAGCCTTGCTGTTGGCCCTTCAACTCCAAGGGCCAGGAAGTGACTGGGACTGGGGGCTCTCAGCCCAATCCCTGCTTGCTGGGGGGGTTTCAAAGCTTGGGGGAATTAGGCTAGACCCGCAGAGGAGTCTGGTGCCGGCAGGTCGGAGGATGTAAGAAAGCTGAGTATTCTGGTGAAGCCAGAGACCGGGATTTCTGACCCTTGTATGCAGAAAAGGATGTGGCCGAGGGCGGCCCTGGGACACGTCAATGCCCACATGCAGAGTGCATGTTTGAGAATTAAACCATCCATAAAGGAAGGCGTTATAAATGGGCTGTGACTGTGGCAAACATTTACTTTGGGCCGCAGAGGTCTGGGTTTGCTAAGCAGCACGGGTGAGCGGATGATGGGGGATTGGAGCCAGGAGTCGGAGCCAGGAGGTACCAAGGTGAAGAGGGTGCTTTCAAGCCCATAAAACTACCCTGGTGTGATCTAGTGGCCACATAGGACAGTATGAAAAAAAAAAAAAAACACAAAGAGACTCCAGCCTCATTCTCTTTTTAAATAAATCGGGTGCGTGGGGGCAGGGGGTTCTTGTTAGAAAATTTCCTGGCACTTCTGTAGTAAATTACGAATTCCACTTAGGAACCAAACAGAACAGTTTGAACATCCCGCTTTCTGAAGCTGGAGTAATAACCGGTCGCCGTGCTGGCTCTGCTCACCTCCTGAGCTGAGCCACCTACCTACTCGCAGAAGAGACAAATCGCCCCTGTGGTCTTGCCCTGGCTCACCCCCTTGAGAACCTCCTTTTTTCTCTTTCCTGCTTCCCTTCCTTTATGTGCATTTAGTTCCCACAGGCTTCCTTTATCAATATTTCAATTGGTTGCTGCTGACCTATACTTGAATGCAAATATTTGCCCTATTCAGCGTGAATTGTGCATTCAGCCAAATGCTTGATTATGTCTGTGCTCTTTTGAGCAGACTGAATGGGCTACTTGACTAGGTAATGCCGATACAGCCTGGTCATTAGTAGTATTTGTTAGAATTGACGAGAAAGGAAAGAAGGAGAGAGAAGAAGAGGGTTATGTTCAGTTTTCCTTCCAGTGCAGCCACGGGGAAGAGAATGAAGTTGTGTACTTTCCAGGGCATGATTACAAACTGTCTCTGTGTTCTTCAAAACAGACTCTTAGTCTAGCATGAATCAAATGAGCCAGCAATCAAAGGAGATGAATACCCCTGGAGGCTCACAGTTTTATTTGCTCACTGGCAAATCATCCCCTGTAAAATGAACATGGCATTTTAAATGGTGGCTGGCGTGCTTATTTCCATTGTTCAGAGGAGGACACAAAGGATGAAATAGAACTATATACATCGCTTGCCTTCAATTACTACCAGTCTCTACATGGCCATACCAAGTATGGCATTTTCCTCCATATACAGGCTGACCTTTTATGAAAATCCGACGTCCCAGGATGGCACAATTTATATCACTGTAATATGCTAAAGCATTATTCCTACAGTTATGTATCGACCTACAATGTGCCCAGGACTGAATAATGTTGCAGAAACAACTTTGTGTGGAATAAAATGGAGTTAAAATTCTTGGCCTTGACCTAACGGAGGAAACCAGCACAGGCCCCGGAGGATTTTGCCAGAAACAAGAGTGCCTTTGAAATAGACGTGAATTTGGCCAGCACCCCAGAGCAGGAAGTGGTAGTAAGAATGTACCTGTGTGTTTGCACTTGCCCTTGAGGGGTTCATAGCTTATTGGAGAAGGTGTAAACAGTGTAGAAAAGGTAGGAATGACAATACTTGGGACAATATACAAAGTGAGGTAATTATGGACCAAAACAAAATGTGAATAAAAGGACTCCTTTCCTCCAGGAGTCGGTTAGAGGAGATCATTCACAGACACAAACAAACAGTATCCAAGGCAGACTGTGTTTTAAAAAAAAAAATAACAAGGCAACGTGGCTATTCAGAGCTGGAAGAAATCACATCCAAGTACGCTGCGTATGTCTAATCTATGGTTTTTAGAGCCTTGCCTGAAGCTCATGGCTCTGACATACCTGTAAGCTCACACCATGCAGATTTTACATTTGTCTTAAGAGTTTGCAAAATTCTTTGAGTATGTCCCACACAGTTAATTAAAAGTGGATTTGCTAGGGGCACCTGGGTGACACAGTCAGTTAAGCGTCTGACTCGACTCCGGCTCAGGTCATGATCTCGGGGTTCGTGAGATCGAGCCCCACATCGGGCTCTGTGCTGGCAGTGTGGAGCCTGCTTGGGATTCTGTCTCCCTCTCTCTCTGTCCCTCCCCCACTTACTCTCTCTCTCTCTCTCTCTCTTTCTCATATTAGAATAAAAATAAAACTTAAAAAATTATTGTTTAAAAAGTGGATTTGTTGCCTCACCTCCCTGTTTCTTTTACACTAATGCCCTGTTTTATTTCTTTTAACATTTTATTTACTTCTGAGAGAGAGAGAGAGAGAGAGCACATGCCAGGGAGAGGCAGAGAGAGAGAGGGAGACAGAGAATAATCCGAAGCACGCTCCAGGCTCCGAGCCGTCAGTGCAGAGCCTGATGTGGGGCTCAGACTCACAAATCTTGAGATCATGGCCCAAGCCAAAGTCAGACACTTAACCTACTGAGCCACCCAGGTGCCCCTAAAACCTTGTTTTATAAAAGACGAGCAGGATGGACAGAAATGGGTATCTATTAAGCACTTACTGTGTACCAGCCATTGAACTAGACACTTTCAACTTTGTTTCTCATTTATTTATGGAAAAGATTTTCACTTACTCCTTTGTTCTTGATTCTGTCAATGCTGTAAATATATAATTTCTCCTATAACTTTTGAAATGTACGTATTGTCTTCATTTTAACAATGAAAGATGAAAATGACTTCTCTTAATGAGAAACTCACCTTGACATTTGGTGTTTCTCTATGGTCAAGAACACCACAGAGTAGAGGAAAGACATTGAAGTGGCCTGTACATATGATATTTTATTTAGGGGGTGTGGGGAAAGGGACATTGTCAGAGAAGTGTCTCAGAAGTTTTTCTGATAAATATCCAGCAGTGATCAAACTCTTACTGCTTGAAGATCTTTGGAAGAAAAGGATTATATGAACAAAAAATAAATAAATGTTGTGCTAATAAGAGCATATGAACATGATTTATATGATAAATCACTATAGGGGCGCCTGGGTGGCTCAGTCGGTTAAGCGTCCGACTTTGGCTCAGGTCATGATCTCGCGGTTCATGGATTTGAGCCCCGCGTCGGGCTCTGTGCTGACAGCTCAGAGCCTAGAGCCTATCTTTGGATTCTGTGTCTCCCTCTCTCTCTGACCCTCCTCTGCTCACGCTGTCTCTCTCTCTCTCTCTCAAAAATAAATAAAACATTAAAAAATTAAAAAAATAAAAATAAATCACTATATTACTAATAATTGTGATGACAGAAGAGTAAGGCCCATTACTTATAATGAGCTTGAATAATAGCTCCTTTTTTTTTTTAATGTTTATTTATTTTTGAGAAAGAGAAAGACAGAGCACGAGCTGGGAGGGGCAGAGACAGAATGAGACACAGAATCCAAAGCAGGCTCCAGGCTCTGAGCTGTCGGCACAAAGCCTGTTGCGGGGTTCAAACTCACGAACTGTGAGATCATCACCTGAGCTGAAGTTGGTTGCTTAACCGACTGAGCCATCCAGGCGCCCCTAAATAATTGCTTCTAAAAACATTTGTATCACTCCTGCCATTTGGTAGGGCTGCCAAACAAAGTACCATAAAATGAGTGGCTTCGAATGCAGAAACTTACTATCTCATAGTTCTGGAGGCTAGAAGTCAAAGTCAAGGTGGTGTCAGAGCCGTGCTCCCTGTGAAGGCTCTGGGGGAAGGGAGGGATCTGTCCTGGGCCCCTGTCCTCGCTTCAGGTGTGGGCAGTAACCTTTGGTGCCTGCGGATGCATTGCTGCCATCCTCCACGGTCACACGGGGTTCTCCACGTCTTCACGTCGTCTTCCCTCTGTGCGTGTCTGTCCCTGCGTCCAAATCTCCCCTTCTGATAGGGACACTGGTTCCAATGGGTTAAGTCCACCCTATCCTAGTAGGACCGCCTCTTGACTAATTACATCTGTAATGACCCTCTTTTTAAATAAGGTCACATTTCTGAGCCAGACAAGTGCCCCTGTTTTGATGGTTATGTCCATACATTCAGATTTTGAAAAAAGCTACATGATTATATATATAATATATATTATATAAATAATATATATTATATATATATTATTATATATATATATATATATATGTCACCAGGCAGTATATTTCAGATAGAAGAGTATTTAGTATTACCTGGTGATGTAGACTTTCCTTTATTTACAAATTGAGATTGAGCCAACGTGAACCCACTTGAAACTCCGGATGTTACAAAAAGGCAGCTCTTTCCTCAAAATTGGAGCATAGGGTGCTCCCCCAGCTTACAGGGCAGTGGCTTCTGGTCCTGCATTTGCCACTAGCCATGATTTTTTTAGTAAATCCCTCAGACTCCCTGAACCTCTGCTTTTTCACCAGGCACTTAAGACCTAAGCCTTCCCTCCTAGGATTGTTGTATCAAATGAGAAAATGTCAAGGAAAGAGGTTTCTAAAGGTGAAATCCCCACAGCGCTATAACTTAAAAAACCACTATGAAACCTGTTAGGAGAGC
Source organism: Cryptoprocta ferox (assembly GCA_028646485.1). Classification (NCBI taxonomy): domain Eukaryota; kingdom Metazoa; phylum Chordata; class Mammalia; order Carnivora; family Eupleridae; genus Cryptoprocta; species Cryptoprocta ferox. Next base: position 71,893,496 of record CM053566.1, on the reverse strand, counting down.
TCACGTATCTGGTGCTCCCTCAATGAGGTGTTAGGTCAACCACCCTCTTGCTTGGGTCCGTGCACTTAAAGGTTTGTTTTTCCCTGGAAACAGAGGCATGCGTGGCGTCCCTCAAAACTCCTGCTAGAAAGCACCGATAATAAATTATTAAGAGAACAAAGACTGAGCTCATCGAAAAGCTATTGCTCTGTGGGTAAATACAGCCCCACTGTGTATTAAACAAAAATTAAACCCCATTTTCTTTTTTATAGTTAACTTGCCATCAATTCAAATAGAGGGAACAAGGCACTGGACACAGTTAATAGTCTGCAGACCGGCCAGGCCCGGCTTTGAAAGCATTTAAGCTTCTCTGTAGTGCTGCTTGTCCCCAATTATAACTCACTACTTACCATCTTCATAATTTAAATCTGTCCGCCCCTTAGGGGGGCAAATTTTTTTGCTAATCAAAGCCATGAATGCACCTTTTTCCTTTTGACAGCATTAAATTAAAGCTAAATGGTCGGTTTTGAATGAGTTACTGTGAAGAATAAAGGCATTAATGAGGTAATTTCATTATGGAGACTCATCGAGTCCTCTGTGAAAGCGAGGGAAGTAAGTGGAGGGGCAAAGCTGTGGAGGAAATTAGGGTTCCTTCCACCCTAATTAATGTTTGGGGGCATTTAGTACAGGCACCAAATTAACTGCTCCAAAGAACTCTCATTGAAAAAAAAATACATTGTTGCCCTCCTGTGTAATTAGAAGACACTAGAAGGAGAACGCTCTGTGAGCATAAAGCCAGGCTTTCACTGATTCGGCAGCTCCCAGGGAACTCGCCATTAGGGAGGCTGGAGTTTAGGGAAGCACCAGGCGGACAATATAGGATTGTTTAGGTCCCGGGCTCTGGGAGCTGTAAACAGGTAGTCTCTGAATAAGGAATTATGAGACTCCCAGGAGGCCTGTCTTCCCAGCAAAACAGTCTTAAATGCATCCAAAAGGAAGAAAGAAAGGTGAATAGGCCCAGCGTGGTTAGCAAAGAGAATGCTCAATGCTTGTCTTAAGTGATTACATGGTTGTGCCGGCCTCTCTCATTGAGTTATCTTTACACTGCTTTTGTCTCCTCTAATTGGAGCTGATGAGGTGCTAATTGGAGGCCTTTTTTAAAAGCCCACTACTTTAATCATTGGAAAATCTAGGGAGACTGAGGGAGTGGAGTTAATGAGACCCCCCCCAAAAAAAAAAGAAAAAAAGGGGAGAGAACTATAAAGTGTAGCCTGACCACGAATAAAGCTGTCATTTGTGTGTGGGGGGGGAGTGAAAGGGAAAGGGTCGGTGGGGGAGAAAGGGGCGCAACGGAGAGATTTGATTTTCAGATCTTTCCAGAGCGGCTTCCCAGGTTAGCCAGAGCAGGAATCATCTGGTTAGTTGGGCTGTGTCCCCCCCCCCCTTAATTCCCATATTGGGCTGAATTGGGGCTAAAACCTTTATGTTCCAACTCCCTGGCTCCCTTTCAAAACCGCAGGGAGAGACTGTATGGAGACAGGCATGCGTCATCCCGACCTTTGTCTCTCTTCTCAGAGAGAAAAAAGTTTTTCCTGGGCCAGTTGGATGCGATTTGCCATTTCTTCTTGCTCCAGAGAAGAATCTTCATCTCAGAGCTAGCTGCCAAGGCGTGGAGTGATACATGGTCATGAAAATTTGTCTTCAGGGAATAGGAATTGGTGAAAACAAGGTAGACTTGACTTACCAACAGTGACTCTGAGAGTTGAATGGGTTGATTTTTTTTTTTTTTTTGCTTCTTCTTTATACTTTTCTCTACCTCCCAAGTCTTCAGCATGAGCCCGTATAACTTTTATCATCAGAAAACTAGCATCTTAATATCTTCAGTCAAGGTGACTGTTTAAATTTTTTAAATATATTTTTTAACATTTATTTTTGAGAGACAGAGTGTGAGTAGGGGAGGGGCAGAGGGAGACACAGAAGCCGAAGCAGGCTCCAGGCTCTGAGCTGTCAGCACAGAGTCCGACGCGGGGCTTGAACCCACGAACCGCGAGATCATGCCCTGAGCCGAAGTCAGACGCTTAACCGACTGAGCCACCCAGGCATCCCTGTTTAAATTTTTAAGTAGCAAAGAAAAGAGAGCAGAGGGTGTTGTAGGGAGGAGAGGCGCGCTGTGGAGCGGGCGGTGGGGGGGGGGTGGTTACTTCCAGAAACACCTTCTGGCGGGCAGGGTGCCTGGCTTGCCTGCTCTTCCCGTGTAACAGGATCCCATAGAAAGGATGCCAGGTGGACCTGGAGATAAGCACCGAGCACGTAGGCTACACGGGCTGCTGTTCCACCCTCCGTTCCCTGACCTCTCGGAGGATTTAGAAAGGATGCCAAGGGATTTAGCGCTTGGTATATTCTCTTTCGCTGTCCTCAAACACTTCTTGCGGGTTAATTTCCCGACACACTGTAACTCACTTTAGGGCGCTGACCCTGCCCTTCGTCTTCTGTTCCCAACCTAAGTATTCAAGGGCTTAAGTTACCTTTCCATGCTGCCTTAATGTAAAATCTAGCCACGCCATAGCCATAAGTCAAAGAAATATGAGGTTGACAAGCCACAACTCAGCTGGTAATATGAGCACCTGACATGAGCAAACCCTAGGGCGACTGCACTTTATCCTTGAGAAATGAGTTGACACATGTCAAGTGCTTGGAACAGTGCCTGGCACCTAAGTCAGCTGCCAATAATTTAAAGCCAACACAAGGAGACCAAGTGAGAGACGGAAAGCCAGGACGCAGACGGGGTTGTAAAAGGCAACAACGATTGTGCAGCATCTGGTCTGAAAACTGTAAATCTAAGAAAGAGTCTGGCTTAGGGGGAGATATTTGGAATGAACATCATTTATGTCCATTGCAGTCTGAGAAGGCAGCCTGCCGGTCTGGCTCTACGTCGGTGAGACCATACTCCGAGCGTGGAGAACCTTAGGATTGTAACGCTAGGAAGATCCCTACAGGTGTCTCTGTTCTGCAGGCCAAGGGATGAGCTCACAGTCCCCCAGGTCACCGAGAGCGGCTGAGCCTGCACCAGATTCTAAATCTTCAACCTAGCAGGTCAGTGTTTGTTTGTTCTTCCTAATAACATGCAGCCCCACCAGACCAGAAACTGGCCAGTCTCCTCTTCTCAAGTCCCTGAGTATGTTAGATTAGAACAGGAGAGCCCTGCTGTCCATTGTATCCACACACGTGGATCTGCACACGTGTTCTGACACCTAGACCTATGTGTCAGCCCCCGCTGGGGTAAAATCCTTCTTTAATCGTACGTGGACAATTTGAACATCAAGAGGAAGGTCTCTGTGTGTCCGAGTGGCTCTCCAGCAGACCAGCGGATTTGGTCACTCATGCACCTGGGATTCAGCATCAAACGACTACTGGGGTTGCCTGCAAAGCTCCATCCCCTGAGCTGAGGACGGGGACAGTGAAGGTGAGGAAACCCAACCCACCCTGCCCTCATGGAGCGTCTCGTCCAGGACCGGAGGCAGGCGTTGCACCAAGATTGATGCAAGAAATGTTCTGATTCCTGATGCTGTCACAAATGCTATGGAGGGAAAGCAGTGTGTGATGCCAGAGTGTGGATCATGTAGGACACGTTTACCAAGGTCTCCAGGTGACCCTGAGGCAGGTGCTTGGAGCTACAGTCAGTAGACAGCAAAACCTCCCCTCAGCTGCTCTTAAAGCAGCTTCTAATGAGTTAATGAGCAGCTGAGGATGGGGGGGGGCGAGTAGGCAGGGGGGTGGGGGGCGCGAGGGAGGAAGGACACACCCCAATCTGCAAAGCCCTAGCAGATGCTTCACCAGGAGGCTGGGGAAGCTATTTGCCAGTTGACTGCAGCTTCTGAAAGAGCAAACAGAAGGGTCAATCAGTGTGGCCTCGATCAGTTCAGTGACCATATTTTTTAATATTAAAAAAAACAGAATGTATACCTAATGATGTTTATATTTTACAAATTAATTTCATAAAATAAGTTGCACAGACAAAAATGAAATTGAACTTAGTTATACAACTATTTTTTTCCTTCACTGGAAAAAAAATGCCTTTGTATGAGGTCTGAGACACGGGAGAGCCAGAAAGTAGAGACACATATCCCAATTTGATAAGGAAGAAAGGAGGATCCCAGAAAGGTAAGTGACTTCCTCACAGGTCATGCCAACGGCAGGATTAGAGAACAGGGCTCCTGGATAATAACTGGAGCGGATTAAAGTGCATCAAATACATTAAAAGCCATGGGTTCAAAATGATATCATCAAACAATGCCAACAACAACAAAAACATGTAGATCACTTCTGGATGGTGCCTGGGAACTAACTCTTCAGTTTGGAACTATTGAAGAAGGAGAAGGAGAAAGAGGAGGAAGAGGAGGAAGAGGAGGAGGAGGAAGAGGAGGAGGAGGAGGAGAAGAGGAAGAAGGGAGAGGAGAGGAGGAGGAGGAGGAGGAGGAACAGGAGGAAGAAGAGGAGAGGTGCCTGGGGGGCTTAGTTGGTTAAGCGTCCAACTCTTGATTTCAGCTCAAGTCATGATCTCACAGTGTATGGGATCCAGCCCCACGATGGGCTCTGTGCTGACAGCATGAAGCCTCCTTGGGATTCTCTCCCTCTCTCTCTCTGCCAATCTCTCTCTCTCAAAATAAATAAATAAACTTAAAAGAAAAAGAAAGGAAAGAATCAAGAGTTTTTCCTGCCCTCATCAGAACAGTAAATCAAACTAAATGGTTGATGAGAAGTTTGCTTTCATAGAACTACCCAACTAATAAATGACGTAGAAATGGTGGAATTAGTATATCGCCATCTCTCAGAATGTACCAAATGTAAGATATCGCTGCCAAAGAAAAGGACACCGATGGTCCCCTTTCATTGCTCACTCCTGCTCCGAGTACCTCTTAGAGCGGACTGTTTTCCAGCACTGTGGTGGGTACAGGGGGCACGTGAGAAGTCCAGTCCTGCAGTCCTGGTCTGCAGGGGGTGGTGCTCTAACGGGGAGGACCGGATGATCAGTGGAATCACAGAGTATGCAAGAGGAGCACCGTAAGAGGAAACCTCCTGATGAGAAAAGCTTTGCTGAGCCAGTCCTAAACGAAGGGCAGCATTGGGCACAGCGGGGAAGAAGACAAGGAATTCAGAGCTGAGGTCAGTTGCGAATCAGGTATTGCCCTGGAATTTCAATCCTCCTTGGAGTGTCGGCTGTGCTCTGTAGGTATCAGAGGAGGGGAAAGATAGGATCTGACCAACTCGTGTTAAGAAAGGGGGCAGGGGGAGCGCAGGTTTGGAGAGCAAAGTCTGGCAGGTGGCAGGCACTGGAGAGGCAATGACAGCCTGGAGGTAAATGCACCAGCAGGAATGGAAAGGAGTCGGGAGCATGAGGCCTCCCATCTGGAATGGCTGGGAGAGGGCTGTCTGTCAAATGGATTCTAGTGCTAAATGGGAATTAGCTGAAAGAGGAGAATCAGTTGGCCAAAGGGTTTACAGGAGGACCTGTGGGCAATGGTAGAAGGAACTAACCCTGTTCTGGAGAAGAGAAGGTTAGGAGCTCAGAGGGGAACCCGGTACACACTGGGGGTGACGGGCAAGCTTTCTGGAGACTATGGAACCTGAGCACATTCGCGAGGTTAACTGGTAGGTTCGGATGGACAGAGGCAAGTCCCCGACGTGGCCATCTTACCTGGGCATAGTTTTAATGGTCTTGCTTTTGTCATATTTCACCTTCCTTCTAGGTTGTTTTGGTAGCATTACTTACCATTTATTCGTGGTTTGGCTTTTTCTTAGTTTAAGTTTGATCAAAATATTTATTAAATATATTGTATGTGCCAACAAACATATCACCATCTTATCAAACCTGAGGAAATAATGGATGGGGATGGAGGAAATAATCGTCGGTGGCTGCTCGGAACCAGACACCATTCATCTCCTGATAAAAGGACACATTCCTCACTGCCTACGAACTATCCTTGCCCCAAATTCCAACGAGACTGGCTGTGCTTCTGGCTCAGCGTTCTTAAAGATGACCTTTGTGTGGGCCTCAGCGGTTCCCGCTGATTTGCAATAAACCCCTAAGTGGTCCTCCAGCATCTCTTGGTCCTCCAATCTCCTCATCTCAAACCCCCAGAGCAATGCATGTAAAATATGTATTGAGGTGTGTCTCTTCCCTGGCCTAACAGGCCAGTCCCTGCCACAAGTTGAATGATCTCCCCCACCTACAATGAAAGATATGCTCTGGTCCTACCTCCCAGTACCTCTGAATGTGACTTCATTTGGAAATAAGGTCTTTTCAGATGTAATCAAGTTAAAATGGGGTCATCCTCAATTAGGGTGAACTTTTTTTTTAAGTTTTTTTTTTTATTTTTTAATGTTTATTTTATTTTTGAGAGAGAGACACGGAGCATGCATGGAGGAGGGGTAGAGAGAGAGGGAGACACAGAATTTGAAGCGGGCTCCAGGCTCTGAGCTGTCAGCACAGAGCCCAACGCAGGGCTCAAACTCATGAACCATGAGATCATGACCTGAGCCAATGCTGGACATTTAACCGACTGAGCCACCCAGGCGCCCCTAAGTTTATTTATTTTGAGAGCGACAGAGAGAGTGTGAGTGGAGGAGAGGCAGAGAAAGAGGGAGAATCTCAAGCAGGCTCCACTCTGTCAGCACAGAGCCCATGTGGGGCTCGAACTCACGAAACCATGAGATCATGACCTGAGTGGAAATCAAGAGTAGGATGCTCAACTGGCTGAGCCCCCCAGGCACCCCAGGGTCAGCTTTAGTCAATGACTACTGCCTTATAAAAAGAATCAAATTTAGACGCAGAAATGCATAGAGAAGTTGGCCATGTGAACAGAGACTAAAACTGGAGTGATAGAACCACAAGCCAAGAAATGGTAAAAATCACTGGCAACCACCAGAAGCTGGGAGGGCTGGCTTTCCCACTCATCTGCAGGGATAACTCCCTCATGCCCTGTGTCAGCTGCACCAAACCAGTCACAACTCCTCAAAGAAGCTAGGTCTTGCACACCTCTGACCTCTGCACATACTGTCCCCTCTGGCTACAATGACCGTCACCCCTCTCCTGATCTACTCAGATGTCTACTGAGATGAACCCTCCCATTTTCCTCCTGGGCAAAAACTAAAGTCCTTCTGGGACCCCGGAGCCCTTTGTGCCCACCTCTTCCTTTGTGTTTGGCAGGCAGCACTGTAGTTGATTTCCTACCAGATGTGAGCTCATAGCAGAGAGAACATCTAATTCTCTCCACGATCCCGGTGCCCTGCCGAGTAGAGGTAATTGGCAGCTAATGGGATCTAGTGACTCTGGGGTTCCAAGCATTGCTCCGAGTCTTTTCCATGTATTGACTCAGTTCATTCTCACAACTCTGAATCAGTATCCCCGTTTTATAGTTGAGAAAACAGAGGCACAGAAGGTTAAGTGACTTGCCCAATATCACACACAATAAATGGTGGTGGTATGAATCAAGACCGCTCTAGACCCAGAGCTCTCATGCTCTACTGCCTCTCAGGACATGGAGCAGTGGTAGGTGACCAGGAGACTGGACAAGGTTGGAGGACAAGTAAGTGAATGGATCCGCAAAACTTCTCTTCCTAGGTGTTCGTAATCTAAATCTAACCAATGCCTGGTTCTCCTGTGCTTCCCAAGCTACCAGCCCAGAGTTGGAAACACAATTTGAGCATGTGTGTGAGTGATGTTGAATGGAATGGCAGTCGAACCGGATGGTTTCTACGTGATCTGTTGTTTACCCACCCATACACGAATCCAGTTACCAAAATTGGCTTTCTGTCCCCAGAGCTCTCTCTGGCCGTGGCTTCTAACTCCCCGATTTTTTTTTTACCTCTTGTACCTTTTTTTCAGTTCCTTTGCTTGACCTTGTTGAACTGCATTCTACCCGATTCAGATCTAATTTAGGCAAGAACATTCTAATTTTAGCTTCCAGCAAGTTACTACAGGTCTAGTAGCTTGATGTCTTCTCAAAGCAATGTATGTGCCTTTTAAAGTTTTAGTATCCTGGGGCACGTAGGTGGCTCAGTCAGATAAGCATCTGACTCTTGATTTGGGTTCAGGTCATGATCTCACAGTTTGTGAGTTCGAGCCCCGCATCCGGCTCTGCACTGACAGTATGGAGCCTGCTTGGGATTCTCTCTCTCTCTCCCTTGCTCTCTGCCCTGCCCCCACTCACTCTCTTGCTCTCTCTCAAAATAAATAAACTTAAAAAAAAATAAAGTTTTACTATCCTGATCATTAATGAAGTGTTATAAAATCAAAACAGGGTTTAGCAACCACGCACTACACCCACAAGTGGCCCTTGAGGAAATACAACCTGATGTGTCTTCCACTCTCCTTCTTTACAGTTCTTTTTTTAGAAATTATGGTACAATGCATAAAACATACAATTTACTATTAGTGACAGTACATTTACAGTGTTGTATGACCATCACCACTATCTAGTTCCTGAACATTGTCACCACCTCTAGCAGGAATCCTATACCCATTAAGCATTTGCTCTCCATCCTCACCCCCCCGCCCCCACTCCCCGGCCCCAGTAACCACCTGTCTGCTTTCTGTCCCTGTTGCCGATGTTGAGTACTTCATATAAATGGAATCATATAGTATATGACCTCTCGTGCCTGGCTTTTTTCATTTAGCATGCATAACGTTTTCAAGAGTCAGTTGTATTATAGCCCATATCAGCTCTTCACCCCTTTTATGGCTGGATTATATCCCATTGTATGGATAAACCACCTTTTGTTTGCCCTTCTTCAATCAATGGACATTTGAGTTGTTTCCACCTTTGGACTATTGTAAGTGCCATTACAAACAAACATTCATGGACAAGTTTTCCTTTGAATGCCTGTTTGTAATTCTTTTGGGTATGTATACTCAGGAGTGGAATTGCCAGGTCATGTGCTAACTTATGTTGTTTGAGTTATTTAGCAGTAGCCAAACTGGTTTCCATAACGACCGCACCATTTCACATTCCCACCAGCAATGTCCTAGCGTTCCCGCTTCTCTACAACCTCACCAACACTTCCTTTTTTTTTTTTTTTTAATTATAACTATCTTAGTAGGTGTGCCTTAGGGTCTTTTAAAAGCACAAATATGATCACAGCAGTGCTTCTCAAAGTTTTATGTACACATGCAGCGCCTGGTGATCTTGTTAAAATACAGATTGTGGGGGCACCTGGGTGGCTTAGTTGGTTGAGCGTCCAACTCTTGATTTCGGTTCAGGTCATGACCTCATGGTTCATGAGATAGAGCCTTGTGCTGTCAGCGCAGAGCCTGCTTGGGATTCTCTCTCACCCTCTCTCTGCCCCTCCTCCACTGGTGCATGCGCGCGCGCTCACAAGGCGCACACGCACTGTCTCTCTTTCAAAATAAATAAATAGAACTTTAAAATATAGATAGATGATAGATGGTTCCAATTCCCTTGGTCTGGGGTGGGATCTGAGATCTGCGTTTCTAACAAACCTTCAGATGATGCTAGTGCCACTGGTCCATGAGATTCATTTATTGGCGCAGATCGCAGAAGACGATTATGGTAGCTCCTTGCTGGAAACACCTCAGTAGCTTCCAGCGGCGATTTGAATAAGATTCAAATTCCTCACCATGTTCAGAAAGCCCCTGCAATCTTCCAGCATCTTCTCCTACCCTCTTCCAACTTCTGAACATACCCCAGTCACGCTTGGTTTCCCTTCTGCTCCTTGAACAAACCACAGCTTTCCTGCCCCATGGACGTTGCATGTTCTGTCCCTTCTGCCTCGGACACTCTGTGCCCTGATCCTCCCTTAGCTGCCTCCCTTCCTCCACCGATCAAATGTCTCCCCATGGCGAGGCCTTCCTACAGCCCTCACCTGCTCACCCAATCCCGCCAGTCGCTCTCAATCCCTTCCTGTTGGTTTTTGGTATTGTTGTTGGGTTTTGTGGAATTTATCAATATCACAATTTGAAATTTCCTTAAGAAAAAATCTGTTGACAGTTTTATTGTGCATCTCCTGTTATGAGCATGTAAAACACTGAGACCGGGGCCTCCTCTGCCTGGCTCATTTTTCTATCCCTGCTTGGAGCAGGGCTCAGCACATAGAGAACTATAGATGCTAATGAAATGAGTTAATGAGTTGATGGCAGTTTTTAGGCCCTTGTTGTGGTTTTTAGATGTGGCCATGCATATCTGAAATCAAACCCAGGGAAGGTTATAAATCATGACCATAATTATAGGCACAGATGACCTATCTGCATGCTTCCATTTAAACAGTCATCAGACAAATGGCTTCCATTTATTTCTACCTCCCAACATTTATTTCTACCTCCCAATGGGCTCATTGTGTCTGCTCTCAAATCTACTTTCCTCCCCAGTGCTTTTATATATGTTTACAAATACAGAATGGAAAATACAATGCCCCCTTACCTCGGCCCATCCCATTTGGCGGGGTGAACATCCTCCCTGAAAATGTCCTCTGCCTCCATTAGGAGATTTCCCCAGCTTCATCTGATAAAGCTGCACGTCTTCCTCATTTGAGAGTCTCCACTAAACAACAAAGTGTTCTCAATTTCCCTTGGTGGAGCTGGTATCCTTTCTTCTCTTTTGCCTTTGGGCCTAAAGACTGAACTTCTTTGGGCCTTTTTAGGGCCCTGCCTCTCACGGAGCGACCTTATTTGGGTCTCAACTGCCCAGAGCATAGGTTTGCTTTTGTCCTTCTCATCTTTTGATCAACACTGGGCATTCCTTCCTTTATTATGAGAACAGTTTCCTAAATGAAGACACAACCTTCACAGATCCCATCAGCCTTTATATCTGTTTCATGGAATCTTAAGTCTGGTGTCCTAAGACTGTGATATCGGTCCTTGTCCAATTTAGGGTCATGTTAAACTGAATTGTCTTCTTCCATTTCCTGTCATCTAAACCTGATAGGTTTTGGATCACTTTCTTCTCTCATGTACTCAAATCTGTCCTGATGGAGGTACTTGCTCAAAAACGTGCATACCTCAGCAGATGCTGGAAACATATCATCCTGGACAGATTGTCCTGGTTAAGGAGGCTGGATGGAGCCAATCTGCCAAAACATCTTCCTCGCTCTTCACCCTTTTCTTCCTTAACCCGGAAGTTCATCACCCTTGCTTTTCATCTGTGCCTTGATTTAGTGATTATGAGCTAATTATTTTCAAGGCCAGTATTTCCTAAAACCCTTTCCTCAAGTGCTGTGGTTCAATCCACCATGCCATTGGCCTTAGTGATAAATCATCTTTCTCGTTACTAGCCCTCTTTCTTATTACCGAATATCGGAGAATGTACAGCACCCTGCATCCATCCCGCTGGATTCATCTCAGAGTTTATGGCACATTTCTGGTTTCCTCACCTGGTTCCTTCACTGGTCTGTGAACCCCTGCTGTCGGACACCGTATCTTATTTATCTTGGTATCTCCAGCATCCGACACAGTGCCCAGCTCACAACTGATTCTCAGTAAATGTTTATAGAATACTGACTACACCACGACTCACAAGCAAAAGAGACCCAAAAGCAAGGCAGGCGAGACTGCTTGGGAACACTGACACAGGACATAGAGTTGAGAATGACATGCATTTCAGTAAGCTTTTAAAGGAGGGACGTGAACGAGAGTTCATGGAGTTGTAGAAAGCATTGTGGAGTTCATGTGAGACCCAGCCTTGGCCACTGGGGAAGAAGAGGCTCCTGAAGGAGTCAGCCGGGTGCTCAAGGTCTCCACCCGTCCCACTTAGGTTTCCTTGTGGGGCTGCCTTTGTGCCCCCACTTTATGGCAGTACTTCCTCATTAGGTCCTCGCCACCCTCCCCTTCCATCTCTACCAACCTGGTCAGAAATCCTCTTATGGTGCTTATCTGTGCAACCTTATCTTATTTTTTAGCCCAGCGTGAGATATCAAAGCCTCTGATGGACAATGCCACCTTTGTCTCCTCTTCCAAAGGTCCCTTGGGCCAATCTCCCAGCCTTGGTGTGGTTATTGAGGCTGCCCCTCTGGAGAAACTAGGCTGTGGGGTAATTAGGTCATAGGAAGCACTGAAACCGGAGGATTCAGCCAGAGACGAGGCTAAAATTCATAAATAAAGATTGGCATAGCTTGAATTCAAGAGAAGCTAATTTTAGATCCATAGGCTTGATCTAGCAGAATAGTGACAATTATATCCTTTCTCTAAACGCTTGGCCCGCGGTGGCTTTTGAAACATTTATTTTCTATCACTGAATCATTCAAGAGCAATATAATTGTTATTTCTATTTCCCTGGCTCAAATGGGTCTGGGAGCCAGTTACCATTCCCAGTTCATTAACCGACTGGCCTTTGCATTAACAGCCCCTCCACCGGGGGTTGCCTTGGAGACAAAGCTTCCTGTGGGTAATCCAAGATTATCTAGCTCTTTATCCTGCATGTGACCCTTAATTACTTGCTAAATTAGAATGGTTTTCTGAAAATCACAAGCGGAGGTTAATATGTTCTTCCAGAGCTGGTCAAGCTAAGATGACACTGAATTCACAGGGAATTCAAGTTACATGATCCCTGAAGGCGTCTCTTTGAGTAAGAAGATGAACTCTCCCCCTGGGAGGCACGGCCCCCCCCCCCCATAAAGCCCCTGTCACTCACTGTTCCTCCGCCTGCTTTTCTAGTTGTGGTTTAATCTTCTCGGGACAATTCACTATGTCAATATTGAGCAGACTCATTCTGGTGCAGGATCCTGCATCCATTTGTCTTTGATAACTAACTGCTTTAAATGTAAGCACATATTTTTACCGTAATTGCAGGGTTTTACTCTATGCATTTAATCTGTGCAATTACCAAGCTTCATGTACCAATTTGGGACAAGCAATGGAACGGAAGAAACTATTTTAAAAAACAGAGAGTAAACACTTTGGGGGGGGGGAGGGAATGGGGCACTAGCATGTCCTCCCTTACATTACGTAGGCCTCAAAGGGAGATTAGTGGAAGGTGCCTCTTCAGATGGTTTTTGGAAGCAAAATATTAGAAAATTCAGATATTGAATGAGAATGATCATGACAGCATACACTTAGCATTACTAGGTGTTTACTCATCTAGACTACAATGAAACCATTGAGTGTGGTTCTAGAAGTTTAACTTCTAGAAAAGGAACTGTCCTAAAATTTTAAATATTATAAATAGTTCTCCACATAAAAGTAACAAACTAGAAATAGTAGAGACCCTGGAATCTCACAGGTATCCTGCCCAGGAAGGGTTTAGGACACAGAATGGAATTGAATGTGTTAGAAATAAACACCATTTGTGATTGGACACCTCATATTCATTCAGACTTTTGAAGGAGTTATTGGCAAATTGCTAAAATCCTATTCCATCAGAATGCTCAACTCATGATACATTAAGCTTTGTGTGTTCATGATTATATTTCTCAGCTGTGTACCATCTTTAAAAGTATTTAAGAATCTGTTGTGTATAAGGCATCAGAAGCCCTCATTTTGTCTACCTGAAGTGGGCAAAGGAGACATTAGTAGAGAAACCCTATGAAAATCATTTTATTACATTTGATCATAGCTTCATCATGGTGTGTGTGAAACATTCAGATATTGATTTTGTCTATGGTACGCTCAGATTAGCCATTGGAGTGAATTGTTTTTAGAGAGAAGTTTGGTCAATCTTGGAGTGGTTATTAATGGCAACAAACTGAGATTTTCTTTCACTTGTTGGCATTTTAAAGTTGTTTTGTTCAGCATTTCCAAAAGTGTGTTCCACAAGACGGAAGTCCTGCAGTATGTTAACAAGCATTGTGCAAAAAGACTCCTATAATCAAATAACTTTGGGAAATGTGCTAAAACAAAATCAACTGGGTTTTACCACTAGAGGATTTCTATGTGCCTTTAACACTTTAAAGTATGTATGAACATTCATTGTCTCCTACACTTAATTATAAAGCTCTTACCTCATAGTATCTCATAGCATCTCTTGGTACCAGGGAGTTTTAAGGAGCACATTCTGGGAATGACCTTTTTGTGTCTCTTACTCTGCTTTGGCAAATGGGTGCAGATACAACTGACAAAAAGATGGACCACTCAAATATTCCATTATCACACTCTCACCTATAAAAAGGTATCCTAATTACAAACCATCTTGAGAAGGATTTCAGCCAATTGTTTATGGCCTTGCCCTAGCGTTTACACACTGGCCTTGCAGAGACAATAATGACTCCACAAGGCGATCCAAAGAGGGGAGCAACTGTTCTATGTAGAGACTAGATCCGACTCTGTGTTTACCTTCCTTAGAAATCTTACATCTTGTATCCCTGTTTATTAAAAGGATCTGATTATTTGAACTATGGTGTAATCTTGAAAACTCTTTGTTCATATAACCAGTTATCATGTCCTCCTAATTTAGATCATTTTTCCATCTTGCATCCTTAATAATCTATAAAATCTAGGACATTATCATGTTTTTACTAAACGTGTAGGAGATGCTGCTCATTGTCTTCTGGTCTTTCATTTCAACCTTCTTTCTAAACAGAACCCCAGCTTTGGTCAGATATTCACCCCTCCCACGCATAGCCCATGTGGCTCAGGGGGGCCGACTCCATCCCCAGTTCCTGACAGCTCATGATTTGTCTAAGCCAGTGATTCTCAAAGTATGGTCCCCAAACAAGCAGCATTTGGGCCCCATCCTTGACCTACTAAACTGTGAATATTGTGGGTGGAGTTCCACAGGTAATTCTGAATCACAGTAAGATTTGAGGGCCACTCTCCTTAATCAAATCTCATAATCCCATACTCTTTATCAATAATTGATTCAGTGCGTGGTCTTCCCTTGGTTAATGTCAATGTTCCAAAGATAGGCATGTAATCTAAGTTGAATAAAGAACAGAAGTTTCATTCCCATGTTGGAAGAGATATTTTTTTTTCTCTCTCTCCCATGGAATCTGAAGAAGAAAGTGCCATCTTAGAAGTTGGGAAGAAGCCCAAGGACAAAGTCAATACAAAGTAGAGCCAAGGAACTTTCAAAGATGCATAGCAGAGCCATATAATTTCCTGCACCCAGTCCTACCTCTAACTTACGGTTCTGTGAGATAATGGTTTTCCTTATTGTTTCAGCCACTTTCAACTGAGTTATGTTTGTTTTCGTAGCTCAAAGCATCCTGTGCGGTACAATATGTTCCAGGGGCACGTGGCTGGCTCAGTCAGTGGAGCGTGTGACTCCTGATCTCAGGGTTGTAAGCTTGAGCCCCATGTTGGCTGTAGAGGCTACTTAAAAATAAAATCTTAAAAAAATATATATGTATAATAATTTTCCCGGTGTTTAAGATTAAATCTGAATTCTCTGTTGAGGTTGCCTGCCTATTACCTTGCCTCTAGGATAGTCGAGTACTCAGTTATGCTTAATGAGTGAATACAAATGAACACATGCATGAATGAATGAATGATCACACACTGAAGGATCAAGCAGATAATATCATGTTCATTACTCTTATCAACTGTGATTGATTTAAAGTCATTATGAGATCCCCAAAGTAGTTAAGCCATTCATGCAAATAATGAATTGTCATGTAACCTTAGTTTTAACACCATATTTGCTGCAACTAAGTGAATTTTTTTCCAGCCAGTTTAAGTGAAAATGAGGGTCTATTATAAGGTTATTGACGTGTCTCATGGACCATAGAAGATTTTTTTTTTTTATGGACCACAGATTTTTATCCCTGACTCCAGCCAATAAGAATGAGTGTCACTGGTAAGGGGAATGTAGATGGATTTTAAAAAATTGAACTTGATCACCGATTATGGGAAAAAACCACATTGACCCACAAGGCTACCTCAATGCGTGAAAGACCAGGAAGAAAAGACACTCCCAATCTGCTCCTAGTCTTTTTACTCATTTAAGAGCAAAGCATCACCACAGGTCTTAAGTTTATTTTATTTTTGAGAGAGAAAGAGAGCCAGAGAGAGCAAGTGAGGGGCGGAGCAGAGAGAGAGAGAGAGAGAGAGAGAGAGAGAGAGAATCGCAGGCAGGCTCTGCCCTATAAGCACAGAGCCCGATGCAGGGCTCGAACTCACAAACCATGAGATCATGACCTGAGCCAGAATCAAGAGTCAGATGCTTAACCATCCTGAGCCAGAATCAAGAGTCAGATGCTTAACCGATGGAGCCACCCAGGTGTCCCTAGCATCACCACAGGTTTTATAAACGGGATAGTCCTATCAATCTTCTGGCATCCAAGATACTTTTTGCTATCATAGAAGAGGCATACAACTAGACACTGCTCTTACCAGGAAAGGGTTACAAGGAATCAGTGACCAAAGCGAGTTCACTTCTCAGCATTGTGCTGGGCTCAGCAGGCTGGGGAGGGACTTCCATAATTTATATTCCCCTTTTGACTTAAAAATTGAAGCTTCATTTTTGGAAATTTCCTCAGGCATTGGAGAGTAGTAGAAAATCCCTTCTTGGTATATTTAACAAAACTTATATATTTTTTAAAAACCTTATAATAGGGTATTGACCTTAATGTAAAACATCCTCCTATTGTAAATAAGCCTTCCCATTTCATGACTGATTTATAATTGGTGAAACTTGAAGAAGGGCTTTTAACATGTTCAACATGTTATTTTAGGAAAGACAGACAGATAGTTTGAGAAAGAGTTCTATTTTCTATTAATGAAACAGCTAGGGCAAGGACTTGATGTTAAATGAAAATATTGGGTTCGTTTCCTCCTGAGTGAATGTATGTTTATCACCCTGAATAGTGCCTGATACATAGTACATGTGAGATATGATATCACTTAGGATTGCAGGTAATAAACCCTGGAAATAATAGCTCAAATGAGTAAAAGTCTTAACTCAGAAGACAGAAGTCTGGAGATAGGCAGACTTGGCCTGCCAGGCAGCTCAGGACAATCATTAAAGATAGGGGGCCCCCTGGCTTCTCCTGCCATCATTTTTAGTGGTCGCAAGATGATTGCTGCTCCCTGGACATTGCCTACACATTCCAAGCAGGAAGGACAAACAGGGAAAAGGAATCCCTACATCTAGTGAGGTTTTACCTTTTTATTTGGTAAGTGAGTCCCTCCTCAGACATTTCTACCTACCTTTCATTAGATGCCCCGCAGGCTGGAGAAATGAGTATTTCAGCTGGGTACATTGCCACCCTGAACAAAATGGTGTTGTGTTAACCAGGACAGAAGGAGGAATGGAGAGTGTGCAGGCATTTAGTAATATCCACCCAGGCTATCATTACTTCAACTGAAAGGCAAGCCTAAGGAAATACAAGGTGGAGGCTGTGTTGAGGTGGAATCAGGGCAGAAACAGGTGGTCTTTGTTTTGAAGTTATTCTCAGTCAAGTTCTCTTGCCTCTTTCGTTTCTATTGCCCTACTGGCGTCTCATTCCAGATACCAGTAACCTCTCATCTAGGTGTTCCCTTTCAACGAGAACCTGCCAGATTTTTCTAAGACCATTACAGACACTTCCTACTTTCAATGGCAATATCCAAACTCCCTGGGGTAATATTCATGGTCCTCTGTTTAAAATGCCCTAAACACAGATTGATGGAGCTCAGTGGGCTGGGACCATCATATTTGTACCTATGCCTTGTTTCTGGAAAGACTTGTTTCTGCAAAGTCCACCTAATGAAAACCAGCTACTGAACAACTGGTATCACATCAAAAAAACGACTTTTTTCTCATACTGGAACGGTTTATTGTAGGCAGGGAGGACAACAGGTGTTACGGCTCGCGAATTCCATCTCTAACTTGTTTTACAAGGCAGGGGAAAACTTCTTGCAGGGAAGCGTGCGGTGTGCTCCCCCCAACACTCCGCGTCGCGTGGGAAGGGAACGTTGGAGACCCTTTCCCGCCCGGGAGAAGACTAGGTGGCGCGTAGACAGCCCCGCCTCCAGGCCCCGCCCCCTCCCGCGGGGCCCCGCCCACAGATGCTCCAAGTCCCGCCGCCGCCGGGCTAGCGGAGGCCGGGGGCGGGGCTCACCCTTGCCCTCGGGGTCCCTCGGGCTCCGCCAATCAGCGAGCGCCCTGTTGGCCGTCCGCGGCTCCCGCGCCCCTCCTCCTCCCGCCGGCCTCCGCTTCCCAGAATCCAAGATGGCGGGATCCAGGCACAGGGGTCCCCAGGCCAGAGTTCGGCCTCTCTTCTGCGCCCTGCTGCTGTCGCTTAGTCGTTTCGCCGGGGGCGACGGCATGGGAGGCGACCCCGCGGCCGCTGGTGCCGCGGGCACCGCAGCCGCACCGCCACACCGCCGTTTCGAGTACAAATACAGCTTCAAGGGACCGCACCTGGTGCAGAGCGACGGGACAGTGCCCTTCTGGGCCCACGCGGGGAGTAAGCGGGGCAAGAGGGCGGGGGGCCGGGGTCCCCTCCTCGCCTTGCGTCTCCTCCTCGTCACCCTGTCCCCGCTGCACTCCCCTGGCGCGGCGGACCCTTCTCAGCAGCCCCTCCTGCAGGTCGGCTCTGGTCCGCAGGGTTCTCTTCGCCTGCCCCCTAACTCTCCCCTCCCCACCCCGTTCTGCCACCCCTCGTCCTCCTGTCCTCTTTTCTTTGACGTCGTCCGTTCTTTCCGTTGGGTGTAGAGGTGTTTTGTTACTTTCCTACACTTGCAGGCACTCAGACTCGCTTCTAAGCATCACCTTTCACGTGCCACGTCTCGCCGGGATCGTCCTGCGGCCCCACCCCCGGCGGTCCCAACCTGAGACCTGCTCAGGCAGCTTCCCTCCCTCCTTTCCCGCTTCTCCTGGGCCCCCCCTGCTGTCTTTTCTCCGGTGCCAGCTAGGGTTAATGCTCCAGATTGTCCCCAGTACCCACTGACGCCTCCGGAGAGGGGCGTGTGTTCGTTTTAGAGTAGGTTTTAAGTCTTTTTCTTTTTTTTAAATGTCTGAGGACGTTGTTACGTTATTGGAACACCTTGAATTTGCCTCTTAGTGACTTGGCGTGGCCTTTGATCTTTTCTCTCGTATTATGTAGCAAGAGTCACACTCGTCCCTTTGGTAAAAGGGATATGTATGTTTCGGTATGGATTGTTTCCGCACTTGACACTGGAGAATAACACAGATACGGTCTTTTAAAAGTTATTTTTCGCTTTTTTGAAAATTGAAAGTAATCTGCGCCCCAAGGTTTATTCACGCCGGGTGTTTGTCACTGTTAGTAGATAGGAGAGCCTTGCTTACACATTTACATATGTGAAGACAACGCACCTGGACCTACTAGTGCTGATGTGTCACTGCTGACTAAGGAACCAGCCATCCTAACACTTGGCATGCTGTAAGCTCTGTCCAGTGGCCATCAGATGTACCCTTTGAACCAAGGGGCAGATGCCTTGATAGGGGGTGAGCAGTCTGGCATTCTGAGTTCGTCTTTATGTGTCATTAAACAATTATTCATATAAGGTTTGTATACATCATTTTAGATTGTCCAGTGCTTGAAATAAAATCTCCCGTTTCTAGAGAGTAATCACTGAATTGGAAACACATTTTGTAAGAACCATTTCCCTGAAATGAATGTATAATTCAAAGGTGTACAATTTCAATTGGACATGATGACCAAGTCATGAAGTATTTGAAGTAGAGTGCAATTATTTTGTTACTCAGCAGGCATTTACCGTGTGCCCACTCGTCAAGGGTATGTTGCTGGGCTTCTGTGCTCGAGGTAATATTGTTTTTAATACATAAAGTTGATGCAGGTGCACCAAACACAGGTTTTTGGAGTTTTTGTTTTCGTTGTGGAACGATGATCAAGTTTTCGGTAGGGGTGATGAATTTGTTCCCACTTTTTCACTTCCGCCATCTCTCCCTTGCCTGCTTGTTCTGTCTTTCACACTTAACCCTGCATCCTTCAGCCAATCAGGAATGTTAATCAACTACTCACATGAGTTACCTTGACTTTCTCTACAGAGTCTATCCCCAGCCAAACTTGTCTGCTGCAAAACTGTCATAGAGAGTAGCTGGGTGATTTAAGTTGATGCCTAGACTGACTTTGAAATAAAGGGATTTGTGTTTTAGTCATGATTTTTTCTACATACTGAATCAGGGAGTCCCTGCTGTGAATACTCTTTGCTTTCATGATCACCGTAATTTTTACAGTCTCACTGTCTTCTTAACTCCATTGATCATTTCTTTTCCCTTTTCATTTTACCCGGAAAGCCATTATTTAGAGCAGTTTTTTCAAATAGAGAAATTTAAGATTTAGTTTAAACACGGCCCATTACATTCATCCCCAAATGAAGACCAAATCGATAGTGTTTCTTTTTTTTTTTTTTTTTTTTTTTTTTAACTCTAATGTCCTTTTGTACTGTTAGTACACATCCTGGGTTCATAAGGGCACAAAAATGATAACAATTTGTAACCCTTTGTAGCTCTCCGAGCTCTTTCCCTTCATTCTCTGAGTTGATCATTTGCAAGCAGGGCAGGTGTTAGCTGCTTTATAGATGAAAAAACTGCTGTTCGGAAAGGTTAAGGTTCTTGGAAGAGGTTACACAGGTAGTGTCAGTAGAACAGAACACAAATCAGGGTCTTCTGATACTGTGCCCCGTACTCTTTCCGTGATGTCTGCCCCACCCTTTAAGCATTTGAAAGTCGTGGTGACAGCAACTGATCTTACTAAAGTATCTCAACTTGTCTTTTGGTCAGTTTCTCCTAACTGTAAAGATGTAATGCGGTTTTTCCAAGCGTGGATGTCAGAACTGGTTAATATCTGAGAGGGTGTGTTAGAATTGTTCGAACTTAGGCCCAATAGTTGCTTTAATAACATGTAGTTCTATAGCAGGCCTAGCTAACATTTATTGAAATACTTCTATGCCTATGAGGTTGTTAGAGAAGGGGAGTAACTTTCCTACAATCAAATAGCGAGTAAGTGGTGGCTGTGACTTAAGCCCAGCTTGGAGATGCAAACGACCATTTTGGGGATCCCAGTTCTCTGTGAGAATCTGCTGATGCTAAAAAACTGCTCATTGCCTTGAAAATCAGTTGACCCCCTCCCTAGAAGAATGTATATATGCACAGAATTTTGCATATGACTTTTGGGGTGTTTCTGGAAGTGATTGAGCCCAGCCCCTTCATTTTACAGGTGAACATATGGTGAACCCAAGACAGTAAGAGAATTATTTGCTCAAAGTCACACAGCTGAACTGAGACTAGGAATAAGTCTCTTGATTCCTAGTGGTATGTTCCTTTCACACTGTTTGAGCTTCCTAACATTTGTAAACTGGTAAAATACTTTGCAGTTCAAAAAAAAATAGTATGCAAGTTTTTGAGGTACTTGAGAAAGACTATTATGGGAATCAAATAGTAGGTTTGCTTTTTAAGCCATAATTTCTTCCCTCCTGCCTCTTGAATTTTTAGTGTATGGTTGCAGCTTTAATTTTTTCTTTTTTCTTTTTTTTTTGCAGAGGTATTTCACTGTTCAAAAGATGGCAGGGGAACTGTTAGAAGCCTCTAAAATTTTAAAGTTGAAACTCTCAACGTGTAATTTTTTCCTAATGCAATTTTTGTGCAGGTTTGCTGAGTTAAAATGAGATCTCGATAGGTATATGGGACAGTTCGGTGATGGTTCATTGAGTTCTACCTAATTATAACTTAAAGCTTTTCTTCCCTGGTTTTTGTTTTAGATGCTATTCCAAGTTCAGATCAAATTCGAATAGCACCATCTTTAAAAAGCCAAAGAGGATCAGTGTGGACAAAGACAAGAGCAGCCTTTGAAAACTGGGAAGTTGAGGTGACATTTCGCGTGACTGGAAGAGGTCGAATTGGAGCTGATGGCCTGGTATGAGAATTTCTTTAACTTAGAAAATGTATATCATTGCATATACCACTAGCCTCTAAATGCCTCCTGTTATTTATATTTACAGGCAGTTTGGTACACAGAAAATCAAGGCTTGGAGGGTCCTGTGTTTGGGTCAGCTGATATGTGGAATGGTGTTGGAATATTTTTCGATTCTTTCGACAACGATGGAAAGGTATGCTTGTCGTCAGGACTGTTAGCTACTTGAATGTACTTGCTAACAAAGTCAGGCTATGAGAAATTAGTCTATTTAACACTTTGGTCAGGTTAGTGGTAGAGAAATCTCCAAACATATTTTAAATTATGATGATTAGTTTTTATAGAGCCAGGAGTTTAGAGATTTAAAGCTATGAGTTCATGATTTGTTGTACACCAACTAGAGGTCATAATGGAGCTCTAACTCTGAGAACTTTGCAGTGACCTCCCTCCCCGACCCCTTGTATATGCTCAGTAATGTTGATGGATAAGCATGTATCATTTAGATATAGGCAGTGAAACCAATAGTGTTTAGAAGACTGTTACAGTTTGTTTTCATGAAAATGTCCACGTGGATTACTACTACTAGCTCCACGTGTGTTACTACTACTAGCTCACATATCTTTTTTTCTTTTATAGTTTATTGTCAAGCTGGTTTCCATGTAACACCCAGTGCTCATCCCAACAAGCGCCCTCCTCCATGCCCATCACCCCCCTTCCCCTCCCCCCTCCCCCATCAGCCCTCAGTTTGTTCTCAGTATTCAAGAGTCTCTCATGGTTTGCCTCCCTCCCTCTCCCCAACTGTTTTTCCCCCTTCCTCTCCCCCACGGTCCTCTTGTTAAGTTTCTCCTGTTACACTTATGAGTGAAAACATATGGTATCTGTCTTTCTCTAACTAGCTCACATATTAATACTTTTTTCATATGTTAGTCACTTTTTGATCAGTCGGTTTTTCTGATGCCGTCTTTAGGAGAGCCTAAAACAGTTAAGAACAAAATGTACTTGTGAATTGGAAACATTCACTTGTGTGTTAGCCGCCTTAAGATTCATGATATTTGTTTCAGCTGGTAGTTTCTCTGCTGATTGTCAGAGTCATTGTTAGTGCTTTAAAGGAGAACTTGAATAATAACTTCCTGAACACTGAGGCGTGTTAGTCCTCTGGTTAGTAACCCCCCTGGGTCCCACACTTGTCCCACACTCCCAGTGGCTCCTCCCATCTGTGTTGTAGTTGATTTATTCATACAGGGCACATCATCAGTCTTTATTGAGGTGTTAAGAGGACTGTTTTTGAATGATTAGAAGAGTTTACTCAGTTTTTTCTAAATAAGTAGAAATCTTTTCATTATTTTAACATTCTGAGTCCTAGAATTTTAGAAATGTAAGAGGCCTTGTAGCACTTCTAGAATGATCTAGAATTCTTTGACCTAAGGACTTTAAAACAAATACATTCTTTTTATTTTTAGAAAAATAATCCTGCTATAGTAATCATAGGCAACAATGGACAAATCCATTATGACCATCAAAAGTAAGTGTGCTTTATATATTATTTGATTTCAGCTTCTTTTTGAAAACCTGGGAAAATATAACTTTCAAATCCAAACATTTTCCATCCAAGTACTAACCAGGCCCAACCCGGCTTAGCTTCTGAGATCAGGCTGTTCAGGGTGCTATGGGCATAGACTGAGCATTTTCCAAATGAAATAAGAGTATTCTTTTTCTTGTAACTTGGTGGAAAGGTCTTATTTTAATTTGCTCCTGTTTTAAAGTTCATTCTATGGACCACCTCAGATTTCCAACATAAAAATGTGTTGTTTCATTCAACTTAAGGTTATGTAATACGTTGAGACGTTTATAAAGTGTTCCTAGTTCTCAGTAATGCCATTAGTCATGTTTCTTTCATCTTTATCTTTCAAAAATAAAGTTCAAAGTCTTGACTGGCCTAATGGCCAAGCCATAAGGTGGCCAATGCCACCTTATTCATCTTTTGTGTTGCTGTATTTAAAGATTCTCAGTAGGCTACAAAACTTGTAAGTGTTTAGTACGTTTATACTGTGTATGAATTAGGTATGGACATTTTTTATTTTTGCATGTTTGTTGTGGGAGGAATGACCTGTGAGCCAATCAGTAAATGATAAGAAAAATTACTTATCTGCACTTCTTTTACTGTTCCCTACCTTAGTGATTTCTCTTTTTTTTAATTGAAGTTAATTTATTTATTGTTTTCTTTTTAAGATTTTTTTTAAAAATTTTTTTATTTTTGAGAGACAGAGAGAGACAGTGTGATCAGGGGAGGGGCAGAGAGAGAGAGGGAGACACAGAATCTGAAGCAGGCTCCAGGCTCTGAGCTGTCAGCCTAGAGCCCAGTGGCGGGGCTCGAACCCACAAACTGTGAGATCATGACCTGAGCCGAAGTCGGATGCTTAACTGACTGAGCCACCCAGGCGCCCCATCTACCTTAGTGATTTCTAATCCTCCTGCTTCACCATGACCCTCTGTGGAGCTATTTAAAGTAGAGAATGCCAAGGCCACTCCTTGTGAGTTTGTTTCAGTTCACTTGGGGGGAATCTAGGAATCTGCAGTTTTAAAAGCCCCACGTGCATTTGATTGTGCCATGAAGGACAATGGCTCTAGTCTCACCTGGCGGCGGGGGGGGGGGGGGTAACTTTCCTCTTGATGTCAGCACCTGGTAACACCGGCTTCTGACGTTACCCATAGTTCTAACAGGAATCCCTGGGCCTTAACTTTACGTCCTCTGAATAAATAACTTCAGATATCCCAGGACTCTGTCATAACTTGATGTTACTTTATCTTTCTGGACGGTGATCATTTTAAATAGTGACTTTTTAAAATACTGGGAAGCTCTTCTATGTTTTTTGTTTGTTTTCCTTTTCTTCACACCATAGCGATGGAGCCAGCCAAGCTTTAGCAAGTTGCCAGAGGGACTTTCGTAATAAACCCTATCCTGTCCGGGCCAAGATTACATATTACCAGAAAACACTGACAGTAAGTAACATGCGCTTAGAGATGATCAAATGGACAGTATTCTTGGCATGACTTTTCACTTCGAATCTTTGGTAGAAATTAAAGGCATGTAAGTTTGGATATTGGTTACCTGCTCAGCGTTACTGCAAGAGAGCAGAAGTGGCCGCAAAGCTTGGCGTGAGCGGTGCCGCGTTGTAAAGCCTTGCCAGTGGGTTTGCAGGTAGTCCATGTATGTTTAAACATCCTACTTACTGTGTCCCACGCATTATATACATATGCCAGCCAGCAAGATCCAAATATGAGGAAGATAAAGGCCATTTAAGGCCATTTTCTCCGAAGAGGTTGTAGTCCTGTGGAGTGGAGACGCTTATGTAACATTACGACGCTATGTGATACATGCTACAACACGCATACCCTTAAGTAATCCAGGCATAGAATCTTCCAAACCGCCAGGTGGGAGCAGGGAGGGTCAGGAGCGGTTTCTCAGAATTGAGCCGCTTCCGAAAAGGGAAGTAGGAATTTCCTAAATGGGGTGCATATGCCAGGCAGAGGAAGCAGGCCCGGGGACTCTTGAAAGATTTGGGAAAGGCACGGAATTTGGCTGGAGGATAGAGGAGACTGTAGGAAGTGGGGTTGAAATGGTGGTGGTAGCCGATCTTGCGGGCCTCAGGTAGTTTATCCTGCTAGGAACTGTTTAAAGTTGTGAGCAGGAAAGTGAAATGATCAGATTTGCAGTTTGGGAAGATGACTTAGGCAGCTGTGTTCTTACAGCGATATCTGTGAAAGGAAACTCCAGCTCTTGAAGGGCTACTCCCTGTGTTCGGTACTTCACGTGTAGTTTCTCACTTACTCTTCCCAGTTTCTTTCTTATTCTCACTTATTCTACCCTACGGGGTAAGATCCGCGTCTTATACACGGGGAGATTGAATGTGGGAAATGTTAAGTAACTTAGTGTCATACTCAGCCAGTAACACGACTGTGATTTGAACAGAGTGCTCCATTAGCTCTAAGACTCCACCTGTGGCCTGAACCAAGGGAGGGGAAAAAAGAGAGGAGAAGCGATTAGGAGGGAGAGACTGACTGCAGGACTTAATACTAGTTTTCTTGAGGGGTGGGAGGCTGTGCACAGCTGGGGAGTCAGAGCTAGTACCTGGGGTTCTGGCCAGTTGTACAAGTAAGCATTTGTTTGTGTTTGAGTGAGGAGTGGAAGACAGGGGGCTGGTGAGAGTTTAGCTGTAGACACACTGAGTCCAGGGTAATATTTAAGTGGATATATCTAGTTAGCAGGTCCACGACTACTAATATGTGAACTTTGCTTGATAAAGGTGTTATCGATACCTGGTTATATAATACTTGTAAATAAAAAACATCTTGAGTAGATTTTGCTCTCTCTTAAATCATGAGCTAGGCTTCCAGAGGCTGTTCTTCAGAGAACTCTGTATTGGCTCAGTCTCAAATTCCAAACCACTTTAGAGATCTCAGAATAGATGAGGTGTCCGGTCTGTCATGATGGACTTGGACCTGAGTTCCACTGTAACTGTCACACATCCGGTACAGTTTCATTAGGGCCATCAGTAAGTCATGGTCACCTTCATGTGGCAGAACCCAGCCACCTACCCCAGGGAGGGCAGGCGCACACTGTAGTTCACGGATTGCCCCAGGGAGGCTGCCCACACGACACAGTGCATGGAACCCTCCGACAGTTCCCCAGATCGTCCTCCAAAATGTCCTCCCAAGAGAGTTCACGTTCACAAGAGATTGGGCACAACTGTACGTATTAGCACATTAAAGATTCTAGGGAGTCTTGAAATAAACTTTCATTAAACTCTACGTTCTTCAGAATTGCTTTTTCACCTAACATCTGCGAACGTCTAGAACCAGTACTGTGAACAATACTTTCGAGAGAGACTTGCCGAGACACATGACTGATTGAATGGTTCTAGCCTTTATGTTTGCTCAGTCTCTTATCTCTTCCTGTAATGTGCTCCCTGCTTCTCTCTATGTGGCAGAGTCGTGCTCATTCTTGAACATACTAGGTCAGATTCCTGTTCCATCATTAGCAGAAAGATAATGATCTTTCTCTCTAAAACTCTGTTTTTTCCCTCTAGTGCGTGTTTGGTCTTTAAAATATGTTGTTTTGAATTACCAGTTAACTATGGTTCGTATATATTTTTTTCTCAATATGATTGTAAACTTGTCACGTACAGACATTATATCCCGTATTCTTTATAGTCCCTAATATTGTGCTCATTGTAGTAACTCAAGAGATGTTTATTGAATTGGTACTTATACATTTATCTTGTCCCAGTTGTTTGAACTTCAGAGGGAAAAACAGAGTAAGGGGAGCAAGAAATGCTGTTAGTGGAGGAACATAGTCACAAGTGATTTTTAGTGGAGGAACATAGTCACAACAAGTGATTTTTAAGTACGGCTAGTGCAGCTTTGCACAGTGGCTGTATCATAGCCAATGAGGTTTATCTGAGGCGCGATTATTGCTAATTGAAAACTAAATACTGCTAGTGTAGTAGTTAACAGTGGGTTGAAACTGTACATGAATAAAGCATACACATGGCACCTATATGGTCCCAGACCTAACGTTGCTCCAGACTCAGTGCAATGAATATATTATTCTCTCTCTCTCTCTCTCTCTCTCTCTCTCTCTCTCTCTCTCTTTAAAGAAATAGTACTAGACAGTAAAGACTCCTAATGGATTTTCAGTTTGTTGTGGTTTAAGGAAAAAATACTGAACAGTTGAAAGTTTTTAGGATTAGAATGAGAATGTGATTAACTTAACACCTTTTATTTTTTCTCTCCCAAAGACCAATGTCTTACCGAGTCTTGATTCCAATTTAAAACACCGTGGAGGAGAACTGTTTGTAAATGGTGGAAACTGAAATGGGAGCATACTGATCAGAGGGAACAGAATATTAATATTAGTCAACTAAATGGCAGGTGGTTCTAACCCATTGGTAGGCATTCACATGGCTCCGTTCTATATGATACAGGATTTGCCCTTCATATTGACAAGTATCTTCCTTTCTTGCTGAAAGATCTCTATGTCCCTCTTCCTCTTCCTTCCACTCTGAGCCCCTCTTACGTTGGCTTGCTGGGAGTGAAAGGCTTGGCACCTGCTTGACTGGGAACAGATCAGTATCTGTGTGTCTCCTGGATTCTTTGCTTTCTTGGGATTCCAAGATTCTTTTAAGACATTTTGGGTTATTCCTTCTAAAATACATTCTGCACAGGGACACCCAAGTGACTCAGTTGGTTAAGCGTCCAACTCTTGATTTCAGTTCAGGTCATGGTCTCACTGTTTGTGGGTTCAAGCCCCATGTTGGGCTCTGCGCTAACAGTGTGGAGCCTGCTTGGGATTCTCTCTCTCTCTCTCTCTCTCTCTCTCTCTCTCTCTCTCTCCCCCCCTCTCCCTCCCCCACTCACATTCATTCTCTCTCTCTCTCTCTCTCTTTCTCTTTCAAAAAGAAATAAAAAAATACATCCTGCCAAATAGAAACTTAGGCATCCTTTTAGTGTTTTCATTTTCTGCCTTGCCTTTTTGTTAATACGGCTCTGTCACTTCTCTTGCCTCTCTGCTGACTTACGACTGTCCAGCCACACCCCCCTCCCCAGTTTAATGAAGAGAAGCTCATGACTTGCTAAGTTAATCTATTGAATTCTCAACAAGTTGTAGTAAAAAGTGTAAATTCATCCTGTTCGTTTTGGCTGTCACTGGGGGTTCAGAATGAGTCTCATCCCTCTTCTGTATGAACCATTCAAAGAAAGTAGTCATGGTTCCTGAAGTCTTCTATTTTAGAAAGATTTTCGTGGAATGTCACCAAAAAGTTCTCTTTAAGCCTTTGACACACAGTAGGGTTAAAATATTTAAAGTAAAGTATCTTGTATGATGATACCAAATAAGTGAGGTTAGTTAATGGACAGGGGATTACCCTTTTTAATAGTGAGAGAAAACTGATAGCTTTTTGACAGTTGGTTATTAGACCAAATATAAAGATCAGTTAGTCATAAAGTGACTATTTGAAATTCATTTTACAATGCCTGTTAAAAAGCTATAACTCTAGTCTCTCTTTTTAGGTAATGATCAATAATGGCTTCACACCAGATAAAAACGATTATGAATTTTGCGCCAAAGTGGAAAATATGGTTATCCCTCCTCAAGGACATTTTGGAATATCTGCTGCAACTGGAGGGCTTGCAGGTAAATCTTGTCATCTTTTAACGTTAAAAGTTTGTGAATTGAGTTTCCTTGGGAATAGTATATTTTCGAGACATGTAGACTTGTTTACTGTCAGCCTTTTAAGACTGGCTGTGACCTTTCCATGGGCCACGGAGCCGGTCCTCTGGTATCTTGGCTTCTTGGATCTGCCAGTCTTCCGCTCCTGTGCCGGAGGCTGGGCTGCGTCCAGTTAGGTGCATGGATCATCTTTATAGTGAAGGAGACGAACTCAAAGTCAGGGCTCTAAAAGGTTCATTGCCAAGTGGCTTAGGATCCTGAAAGCTGTCATAGCACATTTAAGGGAATTTGGTAGCCTGAGGAAAATATTGGGGACTAAAGTTCCAACAGGATACATTTACTGTTTTTACCATTGTTCACCCTACATTCGGTGACACGTGAACTTCTTATTTGACATTAGTACCATCTTGTGCTCACATGGCACTTTGTATAACTTTTTTATTATTTTCAAATATATGATTGTTCCTTTCCTCATCACAGGGAGGAGGGAGCAAATAGATTATATTTACCCCATTTTTAGTTAAGTTTGCCAAACCTTGGATTAAAGGACGTTATAAATATTACATGGCCGGTAATGGACAGACCAAAGCAAGGCTTGGTTTGGATTTCTAACTCCGGGGTCCAGTGCTGTATCACACGGTACCTCCTCTCCCAAAGTTACATAACTTAACCATAGTGTTATAATTTTCTTTTTAATCTGGCTGCATAGCTCCATCTCCATAATACTGGCAGAAAGCATAGAGATTGCCAGTTGAAATTAATTGCTCTTACTTTGTGGACGTGACTGGTATCCTAGCCAGGATTGGTAATTTAGGTCAACGTTAAGAGGTATGATCTGCTAAGTCCCTATTTCCAGCTTAAACAGCCTGAAATTGATTTGATTTTTAAAATATGATTTTAGATAAAGTAAAATTGTTAATATCTGCTAGTGAGGGAAACAAGTATGAATGATATTTAGATGGCGTGA
Organism: Cryptoprocta ferox; assembly: GCA_028646485.1. Lineage (NCBI taxonomy): Eukaryota > Metazoa > Chordata > Mammalia > Carnivora > Eupleridae > Cryptoprocta > Cryptoprocta ferox. The sequence continues at coordinate 71,863,560 of CM053566.1, read as the reverse complement.
TCATGTTCTCTAACTCTGAAAGCTCTGAGAGTAAAAGATGCTATTATAGTCATGCCGGGACAACGTGGATAAGTCAGGGCCATCCCAGTTTCTTGTTCATAACAAGAAAGTAAGGCAAGAAGTGGTAAATACTGTAAGAAACGTTCAGAGACAGGTATGGAATTACATGAAGGACAGAATTTTGTATCATTTGACTGGGGCACAGTCTGTGAAGGAGATTTGTGGGAAAATATGAAAGGATCTTGGTGCCAGTTTTAGGAGTTTGGGCTTGTTTTGACCCTTTGTTCACTCCCTTATCCCTTATTTATTATTATCCTTTATCCCCTTATTTTATTTTTTAATGTTTATTTTTATTTTTGAGAGAGAGAGACAGAGTGTGAGTAGGGAAGGGGCAGAGAGAGAAGGAGACACAGAATCCGAAGCAGGCTCCAGGCTCCGGGCTGTCAGCACAGAGCCTGATGCAGGGCCTGACCTCACAAACCGCAAGTTCATGATCTGAGCTGAAGTCGGACACTTAATCGACTGAGCCACCCAGGCGCCCCTATCTCCTTGTTTATTAAACGTATGTTATTTATTAAGCAATGTCAGATATTCTGGTTTAGAATAAAAGAACGTGAATTTTAGTTTCTTTCTGATGTAAATCTTTGTGGTGAATTTTTATCTCTAAGCTCATAGAGCATCATTGCCTTTACCAGATTAGAGTGAATATTTGTTATTTTTCATACAAATTATTTTTAAAGCAATGAATCTCTCTACAGTAGTTTCACAATCATAAAAATAATCTGTTACAGAACTTTTTCAGGGTTGTTATTGTTTTGTTTCGTTTTAATTTGTAGATGACCATGATGTCCTTTCTTTTCTGACTTTCCAACTGACCGAGCCTGGGAAAGAGCCGGTAAGTATAATTTTTTCAAAAAGTTTTAAGTTTGCTTTGTTGGTAGCTCCTTGTAGCTGAAAACTTGGGAAGCCCGGCTTAGGTTTGGGTCTTGCTCTTGCCTGTTATTGCTGTTAGGACCTTGTAGACGTTACTCGACTTCCATTACCACTCCGTTTCTTCCTGGCAAAACGGAGGCACTTGTACTGTTGTGAGCATTAAATCAGACCGTGCACTGCTGGCAGGCCCTTGCCTGCCAATAATGCCCAGCATTATTGTTCTGTTGTAGTTATTAGTAGCAAGAGTCAGTTGGCTATGATATAAATAAGAAAATGACATTTTTATGTTAACCTTTCAACTAGTAGAGTAGTTAAGATGAAGGGGAGAAAAGTATATTGAGGTTTATTATTTTTTTACCCTTTTAATTTTTTTTTAATGATTCTAAATTCCAACAAAGCCCACACCAGATAAAGAAATTTCAGAAAAAGAAAAAGAAAAGTATCAAGAGGAATTTGAGCACTTTCAACAAGAATTGGATAAAAAAAAGGAGGAATTCCAGAAGGGCCACCCGGACCTTCAGGGGCATCCTGGTGAGTCAGCGGAGGCTGTGCTCAGACCGCACGGCGGCTGTGGCACACGCATGCGTCTCTTCATCGAGCCCTCGTCTCACACACCCAGGTAGTTTCTGGGAGCAGCATATGAGCAGGTGTGCCGTCACGGAGCGCGGAGGTTGATGTCCCCCCAGCAGGAGGGTGTGGCTTAAGAAAGCGCGCAGTGGGAGATGCCAGCCAGGTGGTGTGGGTGAACTGCCATCCACTGGAGGGCACACTCTGTGAGCACAGGGATTCTGTTTGCGTGTTTACTGCTCTGCCCCCAAACCAAAAAAAAAAAAAAAAAAAGCCCCATTGCTGACCTAGTAGTTGAGACTCAGTAAGTATTTATGGAATGAAATCATCTAAGGTTTATGTCTTTCCTTTTTGAGTGGCACACATTATCTTATTAATACAGAGATCCTACTGGAAAAATGTCAGAAGGCTTGTGGAAGTAACGTGAAGTGATTCTCTGGGCCCGCTTCCCTTTTACTGATTGACAGAACTCTGGATCTTGTAATTTGCAAATTTTAAAACAATTAGTCTAAGCCAGTGTAAGTAAGAACTTACGTGTGCTAGCTGTCCAAAAATAAAACCTGACAAGTCCAAATAGCGTGGCTTTATATTATCTGCTTTTATTTGGATTGTCCCCACCAGCATGGATGATCAAAGCTGTATAATAAAGCTCACAGCCAGCTTTTGCACCCCAGGTAGTATGGGATTCTCTACATGATCAGTGATATAAATCAGGCTTCATGCAGCTAAAAACAAAAGATAAATTTAATTCTTTTCTTGGAATTGTTTTAAATATCACCTATGGTTTGTGAGTATGTCCTGAAGCTTTTTGTAAAAAGTGTCCAAATGAAATCTTATTTTCAGCATAGTCAGGTATAAAAGGCAAATCCACTGTTCTCAACTGCATTTTTAAATTTATTACATAAGTAATAATTTTAAAATAATTTTAATGCACAGATTTTAAGAGTGTAGTTTGATGAATTTTGACAAACATCTATACACACGTAACTGACACTCAGATCAGCATATAGAATATTTTTACCACCCCGAGAAGTGCCCTCATGCCTCTTTCAAGCCAGCCCCACTCCACAGAGGCAACTGCTGTTCTGACTCCTAGTAACAAAGATTAGTTTAGTTATACCCTTTCAACTAAGAATTACACAGTATATTTGAAAGAATTATTTTTAGGTGAAAAAAAAATCTGAACTAATTTATAGTAAGTATTCAGCCAGCAGAGATGGCAAAAAACAAAAAGTAATTGTGTCCTGATTGAATTGATGATCTGCAGGTTTATAGTTGGGGAGGTCATACCACTGGAGTAGAACGTGGTGGTGATGTCCTAATTTTAGTGTATTTTTTTTATTACTGTTATTTAGAGAAATGGGAGTACGGGAGAGGGGGAGAGAGAGAGAATCTCAGACAGCCTCCATGCTCAGCGCAAAGCCTGACGTGGCGCTTGATCCCACGACCCTGGGATCATGTAGTACCTGAGCCGAAATCACGAGTCAGACGCTCAACCGACTAAACCACCTAGGCACCCCTAATTTTACTATATATTGATACTTTAGAAACTTACACTATTTCAAAAACTTCACTATTTCAAGTTTTTATACTTGAAACTTCACATATATAAAAACTTCACTATTTCAAGTATTTAGTAACTTACACTATTTCAAAATACTTCAAAAAAGTATTTCAAAAACTGTATGTGTTGGTGATTTTAATAATTTTAATTTGCAATTCCCATTTCAGCAGATGAAATATTTGAGAGTGTAGGAGATCGTGAGCTGAGACAAATCTTCGAAGGACAGAATCGTATCCATCTTGAAATCAAGCAGCTGAACCGACAGTTAGATATGATTCTTGATGAGCAGAGAAGATACGTCTCTTCCTTGACGGAGGAGATCTCTAAAAGAGGAGCCGGAATCCCAGGGCAGCATGGACAGGTGAGCTTTCCAAATACACGTATGAGCCTTAGGCAGCCTCTGATGGAGAAGTAGAAGAGAGAGGCTGCTGTGCAGTATGTTTGTACAGAATCGGATTCTTTTGTTTTCCCTCCAGATCACTCAACAAGAGCTGGATACTGTGGTCAACTCTCAGCATGAGATTCTGAGACAAGTAAATGAAATGAAGTAAGTCTACAGAAGTAATGCCTGAGTGTTAAATTTATCCAAAATTCATGACTTCGCTCTGTATATATGCAAGCACATTATTATTGTAAGAATTCTGCATGAGGATAAGAATCGTGTTCTAGATTTTTTTTTGAGTCATTTTATAAATAGGGAATGTAAAGTACAGGAACGTCGATATTTAAAAACTACCAACACCCCTAAATTTGCAAATTGTTCTAAGCCAGAAAAGGAAAAATGCTTTAGTGTCTTATAAGAAAATATGTTTGTCACAGCTCCTTGACAGCAGGACTGCTCATACATTTCTAAAATAAGAAGAATGTATGTAATATATAAAAATTCTACGAAAACGTGCTGGAAGAGGAAAGATGCGTAGTATTGTAGGGCCACAGCACAGGCATACCTGATGGAGGAACTTTTTGAGTTTGATGGCATAAAACCATTTGGAAGGAAACATGCTGTATGTGACGACCTCTCTTTCATTCCCTCTTGTACCCTCAGAGAGACCGGACATAGTGTTGGAGCAGTGAGGGGTACTGTGTCTGTGGAACTTCGATACGTTTCTAAAAAGTATTCACTTATGCAGATAATTAAAAGCTTTTGGTGCCTAGAAACAGCCAAATTGTTCCGTTTCATAAGCTAACACTTTAGAGCACTGCCCCAACCAATACAGCCCTTGACAAACAAGAATGTCGAGGTGAGTTCTTTAGCACTGGAAAATTAAATATTAGGTTAAACAGAGGGCGATAGTATCTACACCTAGAAATTAAAGGCAACCCAACTTATAACTGCAAATTTGCACTTCTTTCCTTTGTACTTTTTGGCATTTTAAAAAATCTTTAAGTTGAGAACTCATGATTAGGATATTTATGACCCTAAATGAATAGTTAAGTTCTTTTAGAAGTAGACTGGCTCATGTAACGTTATGTTTTAAAGTCTTTATTTTGATATAATTTTAGACTTGGAACATTGCAAAAATAGTATAATTGCCATATATCCTTCACCCACCTTCCCCTAATGTTTACACCTTACATAACCATAGCACAGTTGTCTGAACTAAGAAATTCACATCGGTACAGTACTGTTAACTGAACTAATGATCTTATTCAAATTTCACCTATTTCCCATGGATGCCTTTTTTCTGTTCCAGGATCCTGTCCAGTAACGCACATTGCACGTAGTTATTTCTCTTTAGACATCTGCAGTCTGAAATAGTTCATCTTCCCTGGTCTTTCACGACCATGACAGTTTCTGCACTGAGCAGTTATTTGGTCCACTCTCAGTTTGGGTTTGTCTGGTGTTTACTCATGATTGGATGGAGGTTCTGCATTTTTGAGAAGAATACAACATCCTATCATGTTCATGAAGTCGGTGTGTCTTATTGCGGTTACTGTTGGCTGTGATCACTTGGTTCTGGTGGTTATTTCTTGCTTTCTCTGCTTTAAAGGTACTATTTTTCCCTTGGTGATTAATTACATTTTGGAAAAGATACCTCGAGACTACGTAAATATGTAATGTCTTGTTTCAGTTTAAACTTTTGCTTGCTAATGGTAGCATCCATTGATGTCTTGCCTGAAACAAGAATGAGATGTTTCCCAAATGCTAATTTTTTTTCCTGTTTTCATCATTCCTTCCCATGTATTGTTAGGAATTCTGTAAGGACCAGCTCTCTGTTCTCCTCCATTTATTTATTCAATCAATCATACCATATGGACTTACGGACATTCTGTGGATTATGATCCAGTACTATCATTTGTTGCGCAGATTGTTCAACTTTGATAATTCAGAACTCCTCCAGGTTGGCTTCGGTGTTCTTTCAACAAGCCCCATCTTTCCTTTAAGCATTTCTTTACTTTCTGGTGCTACACTGTGTTTCAGGCTCATCTTGTATTTTCTCTGTCCCAGCTCTAGAATCAACTACTTCTTCATTGAGCCCTGGTTCCTTTTATTGGAGGAAGGTATTTAGAAACCCTAGATCTGGGCACTAGGTGTGCTCATTACCACTGTGGTGCCACTGCTTCTGGGCTATCTCGGTGGACAGAGCTGTGGAATATATGAATGTGTAATAACCCACATGCATACGTGTATCTTTATTTTTGTACCCATCATTCTACATTTGTATTAAAAAACAAAACAAAACCCTGAGATTATCCACACACGTTGGATTCTGGTTGGACCAGACTGGACTGAACAGTACAGAGTTGATTTTTACCTCGTCCTTTCCTTATTTGAAAATTCTTTTCTCCAAGAGGGAGAAACCTGGTTCTTCTTATCTATAACGTATTTACTTATTTTAGTGTGCACATAACGTATGCATAAAGTGGTTTCAAATTGTTACCTTCTGTCACTGTAAGAAACATATTTACTGATGGATTTATGTAAAGTTCCTTTTGCCTCTAGCTTTACAGTTTGTAATGCAGACCCTGTTTTCCAGACAGTTACTTAGTTCGGTTCTCCTCTGCCCCACTCTCTCCAGTGTGGTTACGATATGCATTTAGAATAGAGTTAGATTTTTTTGTTAGTGTTTGTATTCTTCCTACATCCTGGCTGATTTTCAGGGTATGAAGGGTTTGTAAATGCTATGTTCTGCGAGGTTCTAAGAGTTGAAATGTATGTGTTCACTGAAGTATTTCATACCCTGGGTATGAAGGGTTTGTAAATGCTATGTTCTGCGAGGTTCCAAGAGTTGAAATGTATGTGTTCACTGAAGTATCACTCCCTCTTCACCATTGCCACCCCATTCCCACTTGTCCCTTCTTTCCAGCATTTTCCTACCCACCCCCTGTTGGTGACCTGTTCCATTAATTTCTAGTTCGTTTGTCCTATAATTCTTCTGCACATGTGTATTTCTTTAGGTCCCCTTCTTTCTTATGTGAATGGTAGTGTATTCTAGATACCCTTTTGTGCTTTGCTTGTTTCACTTAACAGGAGTGCTCGAACATCTTAAGATTTAGTTAGTAAATCCTAGTGGTCAGTATTCTCCATGAAGGATGTATTTGGGTAGTTAGCAATCCTTGTAAACTCCCACTTACCAATTGAGAACAAGTGTCATGCATATCATAAGTTAGTGTAAAATCTGAACTTGAGTTTCTAAATTTGTCCTCTACAGTGTTTTTCCCTCTGGGTTAAGTTTCAGGAAAAAAAAAAAAATGTAAAGAGACAGGAAATACTTGCCTTTTATGGAAAGGGTGAGTTGTATCTTTAGGGATTTTCATATCCTTAGAGAGAACTATAGAATTTTTTGAGCAGAAGCATGTGGTACAGTCCCCTTCAATTTACAGAAAAAGAAAAAAAGGCCCTGAATGATAGCAGGTCACAATATGGAAACAGTCGGAACTAGTTTCCTTATCTCCTTACTTTGAAGTGGTATTTCTAGCATACCGGAAAGCCTTGCCAATAGTTATTTTCACTTGAGAAATTTTCAAACATACAGAGGAGTTGAGCGTAAAAGCCTCCCCTCATGTCCCCATGCCCCCAGGTTCAACAGTTATTAATAACTGGTTGTTGTCAGCCTGAGCTCTTCATTATGCATTCCCCTCATCAACTTCGCCACATTTTAGCGGCAGTGATGGCTGGAGCCTAAATCCCTCATTTCCTTAGAGGTCGTTGAAAAGTGGCGCGCTCTCCTCAGGTTCCCTGTCCAGTTAAAAAGAATTTCTCCCATCACTTGTTTGTTATCCTGAAATACTCCAGGAAAGGCAGAATAACCACTTGACTCTTTTTTCCTTACCATTTCTCAAAACCATGAGTTGGCACCCTGGCACCCTGCAGGGTTAAATGATGAGGTCGTGAAGGGTGGGTGTTTTTTTTTTTTTCTTTTCAACTCATGGATTTTTAACAGTTTTGCCATTTTGATTCATTAGTCTTTACAAGTGATATTCAAAGGGTCTCATCTTTGATCACTAGAAGCTCCAGTTAGCTCCTGTGTCCTTTTGACATAACTCCAGAACTCAGTAGTCTTTGATAGCTTCTTTTCTTTAAGGTGTAAGGCTTTCCACGTTTCAGGGCACCTGGCTGGTTCCGTCAGTAGAGCTTGAGACTCTTGATCTCAGGGTCATGGGTTCAAGCCCCACATTGGACTCAGGAGCCTACTTTAAAAAAAACAAAACAAAAAAAAAACTTCCCAGGTTTCTCTTGTACATTTCCACCCCACATGTGACAAAAGGCATTTTTCTTTGGATCCCATGTCTTTTTTAAAGTTTATTCATTTAGAGAATGAGAGTGCTTGCATGAGCAGGGGAGGGACAAAGAGAAAGAATCCCAAGCAGGCTCTGCCAGGCTCCAGACTGTCAGGGCTTGAACTCATGAGCTGGGAGATCATGACCTGAGCTGAAATCAAGAGTTGGATGCATAACTGACTGAGCCGCTGGGGAACCCTTGGACCCCTGTCTTTTAATGGGACATGGTGTGTGTTATATAGACAGTCTAGTGCTTATTGCTACTGGGTTGTCATTGCTTCTAGGCCTTTTTTTTTTTTTTTTTTTTTTTTTTTTTTAGTGGTAAACTCTACCTTCAATGTGGGGCTCATACTCAACAGCCCAGATATCAAGAGTCACATGCTTTACTGACTGAGCCAGCCAGGTGCCCCTTGCATAAATATTCTCACGTATTCTCTGGGACCTTGCTTTTAATTACCCTTTTCTGTACCTTCAACCTGTCCCTGTAATGCAATACTTTCGGTGCTTAGCTACCTTTATTCATTCCTGATCATCACATTATCTCACCCAGGATACTCACCCTCTGCTCAGGCCTGTAACCCAGGCCCCCTCCACTGGCTCTGCTTTGCCTCCTCTAGTCCCCTTTCTCTGCTCCACCCCCCCGACACACAGGGTAGTACAGGACCGTCCTTAGCTCTGGGTCCCCTGCTCTCTGCCACTGCTGACCCTTGTTCCATCAGTGATCCTCTGTGTCTTCTACCTTTAACTTTCCCTCAGTGCTGCTGCTTCCATTTATAAAAGGGTTTGCTTTTCCAGTATTTAAAACTAATGAAAAGAAAGCAAATCTTTAACTGTTGCTTCTCTTTTTCCTTTCCTTTTATCCGAGTTTCTACGAGCGTAGACCAAACTACTCCTCATCACTTCCAAACCACGATAATTTGCCTTCTGTCCCCGTCTTCACCGAAAAGCGCTTCCTGTGGCAGCCGGCACTCTCGCACCCCTTTCATCGGACACGTTCCAGATCTAACCATGTAGCAGTCGCTCTCCGGCCCCTCTGCTAGTTCAGCCTTCTTCACTTGCGGCTCCTCCTTACCTCACCCCTCAAAGGGTGTTTTTCCCGAGGGTGGTCCAGCCCTCTCTCTCACATCAGGGACGTGACCTGTCCCCTCCTTCCCCCAGTCCCACCTCCATGGGACCCTTGCCACCCTCCAGCGCCCCACTCTCAGGGCCCCTCGGAGATGAGTCCCTTCTTCCTGGAGCTCCAAGCTCTAGACGCGCCCCCCTCACGTCACTCTCCGGCCAGACCACAGTGTCAGCAGGGCAGGAGCTCCACTATTCTCTCCATTCCTGTCCCTAAAAATTGCCTGGCTCACGACACGTACCAAATCTATGTTAGCACAGTCGACAGGCGAATGAATGAATGAATGAGTGACCAAACGGGAACACTTTAAGTGACTCAGTCTTTGTTATTAAAATGACGTTTACATGTGAGCAAGCGCGTGCCCGGGGAAGCAGTATTCCTACCTGCAGATACGTGAGGAAGTTCTGTATTCTGGGATACTTTGTGCTTGCTAAGTATTTAGCTGTATTAAATATAATCCTTAATTTGAGTTTTGATGGAGGAGCTTAAACTCACATGAGTTTTCTCAAGCATGTGTGTCATTAAGAAATTTAAGTCTAACGTAATTTTTGGAGATCAATTATACTTAACAATCAGCCTGACATATTGTTATTTCTAGGTACTTCTGAGATTTGAGTTCCCCTTGTTTTCTTCCAGCAAAGTTTATTTTTTTTAATTTTTTCTTAACTTTTCTTTACATGTGTATTTCTCTATTTTTTTATTAAAAAATTTTTTTTCCTCCAAAGTTTTATTTAAATTCTAGTTAGTTATACAGTGTAATGTTGGTTTCAGGAGTAGAATTTAGTGATTCATCACTTACATACTATACCCAGTGCTCATCACCACACGTGCCCTCCTTAATGCCCATCATGCATCTGGCCCATCCCCCCCTCACCTCCCTTTCAGTGACCCTGAGTTTGATCTCTTTAGTTCCATTTCTTATGAGTTGCTGCCTTCTCTTTCTTTCCTCCCTTCCCTGTTTTGTTTCTTAATTCCACATATGAGTGAAATTATATGGCATTTGTCTTTCTCTGACTTACTGCATTTAGCATAATACTCTAGCTCCCTCCACATCATTGCAAATGGCAAGATTTCATTCTTTTTTTTTATGGCTGAGTAACACTCCATTGTGTGTGTGTTTGTGTGTGTGTGTGTGTGTGTATGTATACACATACATATACCCACATCTTCTTTATCCATTCTTCAGTCCATGGATACTTAGGATCTTTCCATAATGTGGCCATTGTCAATAATGCTGCTATAAACATCGGGGCATATGTATCCCTTCAAATCAGTATGTTTATATCCTTTGGGCAAATACCTAGTAGTGCAATTGCTAGGTCGTAGGGTAGTTTTATTTTTAGGTTTTTGAGGAACCTCCATACTGTTTTCCAGAGTGGCTACACCAGTTCGCATTCCCACCAGCAGCGTAAGAGGGTTCCCCTTTCTCCACATCCTCGCCAGCATCTGTTGTTTCCTGCGTTGTTAATGTTAGCCATTCTGACAGGTGTGAGGTGATATCTCATTGTGGTTTTGATTTGTATTTCCCTGATGATGAGTGATGTTGAGCATCTTTTCATGTGTCTGATAGCCATCTCGATGTCTTCTTTGTAAGAATGCCTGTTCATGTCTTCTCCCCATTTTTTAACTGGAAAAGCTTTTAGTTTTTAAACTACATTTTACTCCAGGGAAAGTTAGATAACTTATTTATTCATTTATCTAAAACTATAACTGTCAAAGGCATTGTCAGGAAATCAGAGACATGCCCCCTGTTCCGGGAGAGCATGTGCTCAACGAGGAAGATAATCCACTTATAGATACAAAGAAGAAACGTTGTGTGTGTTAGTGTTTAGGGTACAGTTGCATTTGGCATTGAAGGCTCACAGGAAGGAGAATATAGAGGAAGGCAGCCATTTGAACTAGGCTTTCCATTTGAGATGTTGCTCTTGGAGGGAGGGATCAGAACTAACAAAAGCATCACGGACCAGAGGCTTAAAGTGAAAGATATCTTCAGGAAACAACAGGAGCCTAGACATAAAATAGAGCCTTAGGAGATAAGAGTTAGAAAGATGAGCTACAAAGAGGTTATGGAGACCCTTAAGGATTTTTAAAGACTATGGCCGTTTTCAAACATACACGGAAGTAGAGAGATTAGCGTAGTGAACGAACCCCTGCATATCCATCAGCTTGCCCATCCAGTGTTATTTTATCTACCGCACCGAAAACCCCCTACACTTGTGGAGATATCATAATACAAATGTTAATAACATAAACGACTTGCCATCTACAGAGCTTTTTAAGTAAAATAACCTAACATTTTCAGGTAACTTGAAATTCCTACATTTTCCTTTCTTTCCTAGTAAATAGTGTTGCTCTATTTCTGCCGTTATTTAAAAAAACAACAACAACTTTGTAGTTTCTAACTAGCATGTTCAAACTCATTACCAAAGGTCACACTTGGTGTTCGAACTCTTTATCTTACAGGGAGATTGTATTTGATGTCATTGTGTAAAGTAAGACGTTCTGTAAGGCCAGAATTACTCTTCCAAAAGACACCACATCAAAGACTGCCAGACAGCCAGCTTCCCCTTCTTATTTGAAACTGGTGCTTCTTGAGTTGGGTCCTAGTTGGAGTCCTAGGTTCGTATACAGTGCGGTATGATGGAACTGCATGGAGAAATAGGTAGAAATACATTTGTCTTAGGGTCCCTAAGGCTACCCCCCAGTTCTGTGATTTCCTAGAAGTGCTCACAGTTGTGACTTACTATAGTGAAAGGATATAAAATAAAATCAGCAAGGATGAGAGCCGTATGCCTGGTGTGGGGGCCAGGAGAAACCAGGCGTCCCCCAGTACAGTTGCATCAACAGTGCTTATTCCTCCCAGCAGCGACGGGTGACACGCACACAACTTTGCCAGCCCAGGGAGCTCACCCGGGCCTGAGTGTCCAGGATTTAGGGGTCAGTCACATAGGCATGGTGCACCCGTGTAACTGATGTTAACCCCTCAGTCTCCACTCCCCCTAGAGGTCAAACCGATACCGCAGCCTAGGGCCCCATGCAAACAAAAACATAAATCACATTGTTAGCATAAACCATCTGGCATGGCCCAAGGCTCCAGGTAGACGAGGATACCCTTATTAGGTAAGATATTTCAAAGGCCAGTCCTAAAAACCTTTGGAATATGCAGGGTTTGTGCAGCCCAGGCCTGACGAGTTAATCCTTTATTGCACAACGTTAAACCCTTAGATTTAAGCCCATTCAGAGGATCACCCAGTAGTGGGGCTCAGTCGGTTAAGCGTCTGACTCTTTGGTTTCGGCTCAGGTCATGATCTCATGGTTCATGGAATCAAGCCCCGCATTGGGCTCTGCGCTGACCGTGCAGAGTCTGCTTGGGATTCTCTCCCTCCCTCTCTCTCTGCCCCTCACCCTGTTCACGCACTGTCTCTCTCAAAATAAACAAACATTTTAAGAAAAAAGAGTATCACCTATTATGTTTTCAGTATCCACTTATAATATTGGTTTTAACACACATTATTTAGCGGTATTCCCTATGTGGCTATTTTTAGATGATCTGTGTAGTAAAAGAAAGGCATAATGTTAAGTTGTAGTTTTATAAATTATTTTCCAATCTTGAAAATAGCTCTATTTCAAAATACTAATTTTTTAAAAATAATCTACCATATTGGGCTTAGGGATGTATTTAACCACTTGAAATATGTGACTGAAAAAACCATTTTCCTAGCAATTGCCTTGCCTAAGGGGATTTTCTGTTTCAGGAATTCCCTGAGTGACACCGTCAGACTGGTCAGTGGCCTGCAGCACCCCGGATCTGCGGGGGGGGTTTATGAGTCTACCCAGCACTTCAACGACATCAAAGAGCACCTTCACATAGTAAAGCGGGACATCGATAACTTAGTGCAGCGAAATCTGGTAAGCTCTTTTCCGTCTACTTGTATAATTGTCAGCCTTCCTTAGTTAGAAAAGGAAGAACACATACGCTTTTTATTTTATTTTATTTTTATTAAGTTTTTTTTTTTTACATTTATTTTTGAGAGACAGAGACAGAGCGCAAGTGGGGGAGGGGCAGAGAGCGAGGGAGACACAGAATCTGAAGCAGGCTCCAGGCTCCTAGCTGTCTGCACAGAGCCTGATGCGGGGCTCGAACCCACGAACTGTGAGATCATGACCTGAGCTGAAGTCGGACGCTTAACCAACTGAGCCACCCAGGCACCCCAGGAAGAACACATATTCTACTGAAAATATTTTAGTTAGTACTAATTAATTAATACTAATGTTCATTTTTAATATTCAAGGTGAAATTATTCCATATGATCCAAATGTCTGTTCCATGCTCCCATGCCCTACTGAATAGAATTTTTAAAAAAATACTTGCTGTTCCTATCATTGGAGCCGTCATAATTTCTGACTTTTTTTCTAGATTCTTTCTGCAAATTTTCTTTTTAAAAAAAAGTTCTGATTTTCAGCAATGCTATCAGATAAACAGCTTAAAAAGGTAACTATCTCTTGGCCCCTCCCTGAGACGCACGGGTGCTGGGTCACCCCCGCGGCTCTGCCTGGGCTGTGAGGAAGCGCACGTCTGGCCTGGCTGGGGGCCTTTCTTTAGGCGAGACTTCTTTTGTCCAACAACTTTTCCTGTCTTACTTGGTGCGCTTTTTAAAAATTTTTTTGTCTTTTTGGGGAGGGGTTGGGGAGGGGGTTGTTTTACTTTATTAGGCCTGTTTTTAAGTGTAAGCCCCAGGTATGTGTTTAGAGATTAGACATAACTATAAAAATAGGTAACATGTCTTCCAAGTTTGATGTGCGTAACAGACGGCGCTAGACAGTGGGCCTGTGGTGCTTGTTTTTCCTTAACTTACTTACTGGTGTTCAAATCCTTTATCAAATTCGCAAGTGCTGTAGTACTTGCCTCTTCCCTTTGTGATCCAATCTCCCCAAAATGACCAAAACTAAAAATTCAGTGTGAAACAACCCAATTAAAAATGTGCTGGAGAAACGAATGGTGTTCGTGGGGAAAGCTTGTACTGTGGCGCCTGGGCGCATCCGTCACTTAAACATCTGACTCTTTGATTTCAGCTCGGGTCACGATCTCACAGTTCGGGAGTTCGAACCCCGCATCAGACTCTGCACTGACAGTGCAGAACCTACTTGGGATTCTGTCTCTCTATCCTTCTCTCTGACCCTCCCCTGCTCATGCTCTCATCCTCTCTGTCAAAATAAATAAAGGTTGTTTTTTTTTTTTAACTATAAAAGAAAAAAGGAAACGCTTGTACCATATATGAAAAGATGCTTAAGCTACTTGTATCATGAGAGAAATGAATTGGGGTGGGGGGGGGCTGTAGTTTATCCATCCGTTGTTTCTTTTCTTAATATAAGCAGAAACCGTTATGAAACCTTCCCTTCCGCTTATGGATGGTAGCATGGTGTACGTATTTGTCTTCTCCCTGTTTTGTTCCCTTCTCCGCACGGCCAGTGTAGACCTCCCTTACTCTTTTATAGCCGCATGCGCCCCATTATGTGACTGTGTCATCGTTTATAAGATGATTTCTAGTGAGAAGTCTGTCAGTCTTTTGTTTTTCTGTGCCTAATGTGTTTTTCTCTGCTTTTAAGATTTTAATTTAATACTGATTTTCAACACTTTGATTATGATGTGCTTTGCTTTTGTTTTTCTTCTGCTCGGGGCTTAACATCTTGGTTCTATGCGTTTATAGCCGTCTTTAACATGGAAAATTTTTAGCCTTGTTTCTTTCAGTTTTTTTTTCTGTTGGACTTTTTCTTTTCTTTTCTGTTAATGTTTATTTATTTATTTTGAGAGGGAGAGAGAATTGTAGCAGGCTCCGTGCTGTTAGCTCAGAGCCTGACACGGGAATCAAAATCAAGAGTCAGACGTTTAACCAGCTGAGCTGCTCAACCGCGCCTCTTTTAGACTTTTTCTAGTGAATCACTTCCGTTGCCACGTCTTCACGTTTATTGATGTTTTCTTCTGCAGTGTCTAATGTACTGTTAATCTCCTCCAAAGTATCTTTTTGTGTGTTAGTCTCTGGAAATTCCATTTAGGTCCCTTTTTTTATATCTTTCCTCATCATGTTTATATTTTTCTCTACATTCGTAAGCCCAGAGATCAGGTTTACAGTATGTCTTAATGCCTTTCTTGGGTAATTCCGTCATCTGTGTCATTACTGGGTCTTATTTTTACCGATTAATTTTTCTCCTAAGATTGGGTCAAGTTTTCTTCTTTGCACACCTGGTAATTTTTCACTGGATGCTGAACATTTCTACTTTTATGTTACTGGCTGTTGGATTTTGTTGTCTTCCTTTAAATAGTGTTTGACTTTGTTGTAGTCTATAGTTAAGTTTTGGGGATTAGTTTGATCTCTACAAGGTATGCTTTTTAAGCTTTGTTAGGATGGGTCTGGTTAGGATTTCTCAGTCTCAGCACCAGTGATATTTTGCACCACCTACTTTTTGTGTGGGAAACCGTTCTGTGTGCTACTGCCCTCTACCCACTGGGTACCAGTGGCAACGTCCCAGTCATGACAATCCAGATGTCTTCCGACATGGCCGGACGTTCTCTCGCCAAATAAAACTGCCGTTGGTTGAGAACGGCTAGTCTAATAAGAGTGTGTTTCTCCCCCACTACAGTGGTTTCTCTGGCTGGTGGGAAAACAGACTGTTCCAGCCCTTTCCTTGAGCTCTGGGAATTGTTTGGCCTCTTGCTTTGAGTAGTTCTTACCTAGCCCTAATGGAGTCTTAGCTTCAACCAAAGAGTTGAGGGACTCTTCTGCAAACTTCAGAGATTTCTGTCTCTTCTGTTGCCCTTTTTCATATTCTGTCACATACAGCCACCTTAGCCTCCCGAAACTGCAGTCTCGGACTTCTCAACTCAGTAGGGCCACTCGCTTCTGTCTGGTAGCCCTCCCTGTACTGCAGAGTCTACCTCCAGGCCACTGCCTGTGGCCAACGTTTGTAAACAGGGGTTTCATATACTTTATCTTCTTTTCTAGTTGTTTAAGGTAAGAGAGCTGTTCCCAGTCAGCCCTTCACAGATGGAAGCAGAAAATGTTCCTCCCATCCCATAATGTTTTATATGGACTATTTATATTAATCTTTCAATAAACTTTTTGTTAATTGCCATTTTAATGTCTTCTGTGATCCATGGAGTTTTTTTTTATTAAAAAAATTTTTTTAATGTTTATTTTTAAGAGAGAAAGAGCATAAGCAGGGGAGGAGCAGAGAGAGAGGGAGACACAGAATCCAAAGCAGGCTCCAGGCTCTGAGCTGTCCACACAGAGCCCAATGTGGGGCTCGAACTCACGAACCAGGAGATCATGACCTGAGCCAAAGTCCAATGCTTAACCAACTGAGCCACCCGGATGCCCCTGATCCATAGGTTTAAAGTTGTCTTTCTTTGGCCTTTTTTTGCCCCTAAAATGCTGATCCCATAATTTCTTACTATCTTGTTTGCTGCCTTTGCCTGCGGATAGGTGGTTTTTTTGTTTCTGTTTTTTTGTATTTAAGAGAGAGAGAGCACATGTGAGCAGGGAGAGGGGCAGAGGGAAAGAAAGAGAATCTAAGGCAGGCTCCATACTCCACACAGAGCCCGATGCGGGGCTCGATCCCATGATCCTGGGATCATGACCTAAGCTGAAATCAAGAGTCAGATGCTCGGGGCGCCTGGGTGGCTCAGTCTGTTGGGTGTCTGGCTTCGGCTCAGGTCATGATCTCACAGTTCGTGGGTTCGAGCCCCGCGTCGGGTTCTGTGCTGACAGCTCAGAGCCTGGAGCCTGCTTTGGATTCTGTGTCTCCCTCTCTCTCTCTGTCTCTCAAAAATAAATTAAAAAACAATACAGAAAAAAAATTTAAAAAAAGAGTCGGATGCTTAACTGAGGCGCCCACAGGCAGGTGTTCATCTTAGAGCGGACTTGTTTCTAGGTCTGCTGGTTGTCTTCTGCAAGGCAGTTGGTCCACACTATGTAGGCTACCTCCCTAGAAGGCCTAATACCAGATTTTTAAAAAATACTATCGTTCTTTGGGAAAGAAAAGTTATATGTTACATAACATTCCCGAAATCATTAGCTAGTATGTGGTGGAAGAGAAGAACTTAGGTCTTTTGCATGTAATCTTGTCTCCTTTATATTTTTAGATACTGTCTTAACTATATTTTTATATATGTCTCAGATATACATATTTTTCAAATATAATAGTTTTCTTACTGATCATTGCCTCTCATCCAAAGCATTATCGTCTATTCCCTTGGTTCCGTTTGAAGTTACTTTCTCACAACTTCAGCCTGTGTTGCGGTGGCCAGGTTGATGCTGTGGGTACATATGTACAGATGTAAACATACTGAGAACTAATCCTAGAAACCATCTGTCTGGATACCTTGATCAAATCTTTGTCCCTGGTATTTAATGACCCCCTTAAAATTGAAGGAATACCCATGGAAATAGGAAAAGAAATATTTTTCAAAGTACTAATTGATAAGGTTGATTGCTAAGAGATTGGGGAGAATGAGGACTAAGGAAAAGCCATTGTATTTGTCAGGTAGCTCAGTGGTGGGGTAACCATGTAATTGCCTGAACCAGAACATTTTTGAGAATCAAGGGGATACTGTTGATAATTACTGTCGTACAGCAAGTATAGACTGGACGTGTCCAGAGAATGCGTGGTTTGTGACCATCAAGAACCCAAAAAATTCATCATCACTGTGAGGAAGATGCGAGCCAGATGGCAGTGAGTTAGTGACTGGACCGTGAGGTGGAGGCCTTCCAGTATCAGCTACTCTTTCAGAAAGTTAGGGGGTAGGGGCTCCTGGCTGGCTCAGTCCGAAGAGCAGGCGACTCTTGATCTTGGGGTCATGAGTTTGAGCCCCACGTTAGGTGTAGAGATTACTAAAAGTAAATAAATGAACTTAAAATGGTAGTAAAAGTTAAGGGGGTAGGAGATATGTATGGGATGAAATACTTGAGTTTATGCAGTTAACCATGAATTTATAAAGATTGAACATTTACTTCTTTTTCTGAATATAATGGTAACAGAAAGTTCTTTGCCTTACAGCCATCAAATGAAAGACCAAAATGCCCAGAACTACCACCATTTCCATCATGTTTATCTACGATACACTTTGTTATATTTGTGGTGGTGCAAACGGTGTTATTCATTGGTTATATTATGTACAGGTAAGTCTCTAAACTGTAACTCAACATTTTTCTGTATTTGTTTAATTTTAAATACTCGAAGTTAGCAATATGCGTAACAGAGCCTTCAGTACTTATAAAATTTGGTTTACACAAAGCAAATATTTCTAGTCTATTTCAGTCATGAGGGAGTACATGTATAGAATGTATGCTTATCTTAATGCATCTTCTACTTCAAAAGACTATATTTCGATTTTAAGCAGTCCTGTTCTTTCTGAAGTAAAATATATAGAACTTTCACTTTTTCTTTCTTTCTCTTTTTCCTCAGGACTCAGCAAGAAGCAGCTGCCAAAAAATTCTTTTGACCACCATTTTGATATGTGTACTGCATCACGTATGTGTGTACAAAATGTTGTCTTTTTGAGGGAATTTAAGTATTTAAATTGCTGCATAGTCTAAATTATTAAATTTTGTATAAAATAACTTTAAACATTGATTTGCGGTGAGAATAAACCTTAAAACAA
>CM053566.1:71545134-71844496 GCA_028646485.1 Cryptoprocta ferox | reverse complement strand
AAGAAGCAGCTGCCAAAAAATTCTTTTGACCACCATTTTGATATGTGTACTGCATCACGTATGTGTGTACAAAATGTTGTCTTTTTGAGGGAATTTAAGTATTTAAATTGCTGCATAGTCTAAATTATTAAATTTTGTATAAAATAACTTTAAACATTGATTTGCGGTGAGAATAAACCTTAAAACAAAGACAACCACATGTAAATTTGTGCATAGTACATAAATCTATTTAAATTGCAGTGAATTTCTGGCCAGTAGAATACAGCCACTGAACAGAATATTGATTTAAAAAAAAAAAAAAGACGGTAAATAATGGAAACTGGGGGCACCCCCCAGATGTGAAAGTCACCCCTACGTCTCCAGTGTTGGAGGTTTCTTTATTTAACATAAAATGCACTTGCCCTCCTGCCCCCCAAACTCTGTGGTCTGAGAGCTCCCCATCATGTCCATTTTGTAACTAGAGACTTTTCTTAGAGGTCAGAGTTTCCCTCTCTGTGACCCAGTCCTGCAGGCCTTTAATGCAGTTCCCTTTGAAATCAAAGAATATTTTGTCTGAGAGCTTTAGGATCTAGAAAATAGGCTTCGGAATGTTGAAGTGTTTTGCCCTCCGATTATCCAGGATACATTTCACTTTTAAAGGGAATTTTGGAAGAAAATGAAGAGCTGCTCTTTGCCTGAAAACCCATTTAGGTGGAAACGTTCCTCTGATACTGGTTTTTAGAGGCCCTCTTCTGCCTGGTGATGTGTTCATTTCATGGCCGTCGCTCACGTTCTCGAATGCCTCCATTGCAACAGTGTCAGTTCAAGATTATGAAAATGATTTTTGGGTTTATTTGTAACTGAAGGAACTTATTTCTCCCATGTTGTATAGTGTGTAAGTCCAGCTCCGACTGCCTGTCCTGAGGATAAAGCTCACAAAACCCACCACATTTTGGCTAACATTACGCCATATAATCTGGTGTCGTTTAAATCAAGGAGGCTGTAGTAGATTTTTAAGTAGTCTTTGTACAACTATGTACATAGTTGTTCTAGGTAGTCTCGAAACAGTCGGTAAAGGACACTTTAAAATGCAGACCTCATGTTTTCACAGCTGATGTAGACCTATTTCTTACTGGCTTCAAAATACTCTTTAAGTAGTTATCTGTCCTTTATCACAGAAGCCAAAATAATACTGTGTTATAAAACAGTACTGTTTGATTCTTCCAGACCTTCGTGAATTTGCTCTCAAACGTCATTCACAGATTGGGCTAACTGCCTAAAGTCTCTGCGAAGCCCGGGAGGAACTCTGCATTTCAGCAGTGCCTGCTCCGTACTGTGTGCGCGCATAGTCCTAGCCTTGCTTTCTAGATTCACGTTCATCCGGGAACGCTGAACGAGAATATTCTCGTGACCACCCACTCCGCTCGGGTCACTTTACCAGAGAACATGCTTCTGTGGTGTGTCTGGTTGGTAGTAGTAACATCTGAAATTCGTGTTTCATAGACATCATCACACAATTTGCTCTTGATCTGTGAAAAAAACACAACCTTCTGAAGAGTATTTAAGCTCTGGGCCGTGAAAGTCGGGAAGTCCTCTTGAGGTAAAAGGCTGCAGACTGTCCAGTGTTAGGAAACCCACAGTCACACGTGCCCCAACGTCCGGCAAGAAAACCAGACGCACATCCGCCGCGTGCGGAGGGGCCCGGCCCGGGGAGGCGGCGGCCCCGGGAGCGCGTGAATCTTTTTCTCTTTTACTTAGTCATTTCATTTACTTGAAAATCCCTCAGTAAAGCAGTTTGCACAGGCTCTTCGTTTGAAATTCGGTTTCTTTTCCTCAAAATCAGACTTTAGGTAGCTTCATTTCTGAAGAAAGATATTCGCTCTGTGGAGAAACCCGTCACTGCCAGGATCCTTTCATTTCTGTACTATTTTGTATAATTGAATTTGTTGACTTCTCTCACACCAGCAAGTATTTTCCAGGTGCCTTGGATGAAAACAAAATTGATTTTAAATTTTTAGTGTAACTCATTGTGCTTCTGATGCCACTTTTAAAAAGAAATCCAATTACATAATGGCTACTGCTTTTATTTAGTGTGTCTGTGTGTGTTCTGATTGTTCGAATGTTTTATTCAGCTTGAAACGTCCCTGTGAAGCCACAGACAATAAACGGTGTTTTGTTAGGTATTAAAGGGACATCAGCGTTTCTCAAAGTGTGGTCCATGGACCATCTGGGTCCTGGTGCGCTTGTGAAGAGTACAGAGTCCGGGGCTCCATTCTCTGCCGCCTGAATCAGAATTCAGGGGCGAGTCTTCCAAAAGTCGTTTTCAGCAAGCACCTCAGGTGACTCTGAGCACACTAACGTCTGAGAACCACTAAGATGAGGAGTGCAAAAGTAGAAGTCTTTTGTTCTGTTGGTTTAAAGCTGAGCTGAGAGCATAATGTAACATTTTCATCGTCAGTGACATTAGCAAATGCACACTGATTCTTTTATACCTAACAATGTTCTTTTTACTAAAACTCTTGGTTTATTAATAACGACACACCAAACCCAGATCCTTGCCTGTAGCTCTTGGTATTTTGGTTGATGGCTTTTAAACTTCCAAAATCATCCGATCATGGTCAAGCCGTGAAAACTCCCCTCTCAGAGTCTGCCTGCTGAAGCTTTTTGCTTTCCCGATTGCAATTTTTGTGGCATTTTATCTCAGACAATTGTACTTTTTGATAACTTGGGGAAAACAGAAATTACTTGAATAAGGGATCACCTGACCCAATGCATTGCAGAGATACAATCTTTGTAAAGAATTTAAATAACAGTTGTGAATATTAAGATGTGATATCTTTTCCTGGTCGTGTACTTAACTGCAGGGAGATAGTGAACAAACGACTATATGGGTGTTTTTTTTTATTTATAAGATCTAATGTAAAATCACCACTTGCAACTTTTTAGACCTGTATGTTTGCCTGTTTAATATATTTCTTTTAAAGTTTAAAAGGGTTTTCTATCCACTGTTAATTTCAATTGGGTAACATTTTGTCAAGTGTTTTATTTCTGATTGTTATTTGATGCTAGCTGAAATTCAAGAAATGACATTGACCTTATTCAAATAAAGAAATATTTTAGTAAATTTACTTTTCTCCTTCCTTGATCTCGGGTAATAAGTAGATCTTTATTTTCCAAGTAGGCCCCGATTGGGATCCTGTTTATCTTTTGCTCTGCGCAGTAGCGTAGGCGGCCTGCCACGTGCAGCATCAACGCACAGAAGCTTAAAAAGAGAAGTAGAGATGGCAATGGGTACAGCTTACCCTTGCTGGTAATGAAAAACACAAACTCATTAAAACAGTGCATTTGATGTTTTCATCTTTAATAAGCAAATACTCCTAACAGTGTAGTTAAGCTGGAACTCTGAATCATTATTAAAGGCGGTTTTAAAAAGTACTTTAATCTCCTTGGCAAGCACCATCTACTTAGCCAAGTAATTCCAATTTTGAGAGCCCATGTATTAAAAGGAAAGAATAGGGCTTTGGTGTCAGACAAAACTGGGTTTAAACGTTGGCTCTGCCACTTCCCAAACACGACCTTCAGTTTCTTTATCGATGTCTCCCTGGGTCGGAAGCGTTGGAAAAGAGTCCTTTGCAGTGGTCTCAGGAAATGGGAGACCCTCTTCTGCTATAACACACAGAAATACTGGATAGAATAAAATAAGCGGTTTAAATAAATTCAATGGGTTTGAAAGAAATGAGAGGACACGGCGTTCACGCCTGACCAGTGCGCCTGCTGGGGGACGATGCACAGATAAACCCCGGACACCAGTCGGAGGCTGCGGAGTCCACTTGGGGCGTTGGGGACACGCCTGGCCCGCCTTGCCGTAGTAAGGATTGGGGATTGTATTCAAGTGTGATGAGAAACCTTTGGAGGGCCTACGCCTGGCTGTCCTGTGTCACAAATCTTGGGATATTTCTGGAGGAATCAGAGATTTGACACAGCAGCAAATAGTTTATTGGATGTCCAAGCAGAAGCGCCAGTGTGATAAACTGAGGAATAAAAAGATTTTAAAGAGATGATCCCACTTTCAATGGAATTAGCTACTGGGGAGACAGTGAGAGATTTGATTTCATAAAACAGCCGTACCACGGAGTAGGTACTGAATAGTTGGCATGGTTGTAGCTGCTACCCAAGGGTCTCCGCCCTGCTCCATTACCCCTCTCCCCCACACGCAAAAGAATTTGGACTTTATGGGGCTCCTGGGTGGCTCAGTCGGTTGAGCCTCCGACTTCAGCTCAGGTCATGATCTCACATTCGTGGGTTCGAGCCCTGCGTCGGGCTCTGTGCTGAGAGCTCAGAGCCTGGAGCCTGTTTCAGATTCTGTGTCTTCCTCTCTCTCTGCCCCTCCCCCTCTCATGCTCTGTCTCTCTATCAAAAATAAATAAAACATTAAAAAAAAATTTGGACTTTTACCCCTTCAGCTGAAGTGTCTGAATACCCCCCCTCAGTGCAGTGAAGAGAGGAAACGGGGTTAAAAATGGAAATGTAGAGGGGCGCCTGGGGGGCGCAGTCGATTAAGCGTCCAACATCGGCTCAGGTCATGATCCTGCGGTTCGTGGGTTTGAGCCCTGTATCGGGTTCTGTGCTGACAGCTCAGAGCCTGGAGCCTGTTTCAGATTCTGTGTCTCCCTCTCTCTCTCTGCCCCTCCCTTGTTTGCACTCTCTGTCTCAAAAATAAATAAACATTAAAAGAAATAATTAAAAAAAAAAAAGAAACGGAAATGTAGAGGCAATGGTCCAAATGCGTAAAGTTCCAAGCAGTGCATCTAAAAGTGGAAGTGGGAGGCGCCTGGGGGGTCAGTCGGTTGAGCGGCTGACTTCGACCCTGGTCATGATCTCACTGTTCCATGAGTTCAAGCCCCGCGCCGGGCTCTGTGCTGACAGCTCGGAGCCTGGAGCCTGCTTCGGATTCTGTGGCTCCCTCTCTCTCTGCCCCTCCTCCACTCACGCTGTCTCCCACTCTTTCAAAAACAAACATTAAAAACATTCTGTAAAGTGAAAGCAGAGCCAATATGAATGCACATTCCCAGCTGAGCACTCAGTACGGTTCCGGTTTCATCCCGAACCTTTGTCAGTCTTTCAAATTGAGACCATTTTAGCAACAGCTTTAAATAGGTCAGTACAAGGCAAAACATCTTAGAATACATAAAAGCAAGCATTTTAGGCAAAAATCCAGATTCTACAGTTCCGTACGTGAGGGACCCATTTCCTGAGAGCGCCCATCCCTACAGATAAAATAATAAGCACAGGTTACAAATAGCCTCCATCTCTTTCTCCGCCCCACGTCATCCTGGAGCGCTTTGATTAGAAAGATACGAACAGATTAAAGTCTTAGCCATATTCAGGTCCTCCCTTGACCTAAAGAAAACCATGGCCATGGAGAATCTGCTGCGTGTTAGAAAACCTTGTCAACAGTTTTACCCACGTCCACCAGTAAGTGTAAATAGAGCACCCAGGGAGTGGGCTGTATGTAAGGGGGAGAGGTGACCCCGTCACACGGGGATGACTTAACTCACACTGTGCTTACCTCCTGGGTGCAAGCACTGAACATGGTGCATCATTTCCAAGCAGAAGGGTAACATCTGCAGGAGAAGGCTCAGGTGATCTTCCAGGTCTTTCTTCCAGCGAAGGACCCTTTAGACTTGCCTCACTTGACTTTTTCCGTATGGGACACAGTAGCCACGGAGGCAGTACAGAACTCGAGCAAACCAAAAGGCAAATCCTTGCATTGTACTCAGAGTCCAATGAGATAAAATGATGGATCAAAGGATTGCTTTTGCTTAATGAAGCATTTGGGGTTTGAGTCTCGCTGCACTTCATTTTCAACAGGATGCTGTGCTCCCAGGCTGGAATTTGGAAATTCCATTACAGCCACGTAATCAGTCAGCTCTGATTAATTGAAACCGGCCTCTCGCTGGAGCCCTGCCGCGCTTAATAATTTCAAATTTAGAAATGGGTAGGGTGAAGAGTAGATAACGTGAGGGGCTTTTTGCTTCTGAAATTAGCTTAGTGTATTAATTCAGAAAGTAGTCGGTTGCATCTGATTGTGTGCCTTAGTAATCTGAACCATCTGCCTCCCTGTATTAAGGAGTTCATCTCTTTAATCCAGCTTTATGGCCACAAACCACTCTTCTCTGTCATCTTGCCCTTGAGTGGACGAGGCCGTGCAAAGACCTTCGCTCTTGAACGTGTTGCCGTCGTTGAGGATATCTGGAGATTCTGTCTTTTTTTGTTGTTGTTTTCCTTCAAGTTCTGAGTTTTGGTTTTATTTTGCTGGAGCAGACCCAATGGCTTTCTTTGTGAAAACTATGATAAGCAACCAGGTAAAGAATTTAGGATTTGGTGGCGGGTCTGAAGAAAACAAAGAAGAAGGAGGGACATCCGATCCTGCAGCAGCTCGTGGCATGACTAGAGAGGAATATGAGGAGTATCAAAAGCAAATGATTGAGGAGAAGTGAGTACACGTGCCTTCATTGCCCTTTAAGAGCCCAAAGCACTGAATTCTGGCCAGACCTCCTTCGGCTCCCCCATTTCTTTCTCTTTGCTGTTTAGATGCCTTTTCTCGTGCTGTGTGCCTCTAACCTTAGGAAAGAATGTTCTGCTCAGGGAACGATTTCCCGGCCTCCGCAGTTGTCCTACCTGTAGGGATGACAGTGAAGAAGAATAAATGAATCTGCGTGTCGTTCTTCAAGCGGCTTAACACGCGTTCTGGTCGAGGTTCATTTTAATGAGCCTCAGCTGAAGTGCTCAGATGACAACCTGTGAGCCTGTCTCTACCATTTGCCCAAACTCGCCCTCCTGGCACACAGAAAGCTTTCAAAGTGTCAGAAAGCTTTGCTCCCGGAAGAGGCACACGCAGTGCAATCTTTTTCTTTATCTTTTTGAAACCCTGGAAAGCACAACATGGGCATTATGTCCTAAGACTTGGCTCCTCATAGACTGTGAGTAAATTGGCGGACTGTTTATAATATTTTAAAGCGACAGAAAAGTAGAACAGTATAATGAATACCCATAAAAACCTATGGAAAAGGTCAAAAGTTAGCATTTTGTTGTATTTACTTATAGATGATTAGTTGGATAGATAGAACCATATTTTTAATTTTTTTCATGTTTTTATTTTTTAAAATTTTTTCATGTTTGTTTCTTTTTGAGAGACAGAGAGAGACAGAGCACAAGTAGGGGAGGGGCAGAGAGAGAGGGAGACACAGAATCCGAAGCAGGCTCCAGGCTGCAAGCTGCCAGCACAGAGTCCGAAGCGGGGCTGGAACTCACAAACTGAGAGATCATGACCCAAGCCAAAGTCAGACGCTTAACCGACTGAGATACCCAGGCGCCCCTAGACAGAACCATTTTTAAAGTAAATTGCCAACATCAGAAGCTCTATCCCTAAATACTTCAGCCATGTACCTCCAGAACATAAGGACATTCTCCTGACTATATAAAATAATAATAAAAAATAAAAATAAAACATCAGTAACATTTTAGCTGGGCATTATGGAATGTGAATACTGCCAACAATTTTTCACTGCCGCAGACTGATCTTTAAGTATAATCTGTATGTAATTTTGTAGATTTTACGGTAGAATCCATTTAAGACTCTTAACAATGAAAAATTGAAGCCTCAAGCTTGAAGTTAAATGTCCATCATTTTTTAAAATGTTTTTATTTATTTTTTAGAGACAGAGACAGCGTGAGCAGGGGAGGGTCAGAGAGCGAGGGAGACACAGAATCTGAAGACAGGCTCCAGGCTCTGAGCTAGCTGTCAGCACAGAGCCCGACGTGGGGCTCGAACCCACGAGCCCCAGGATCATGACCTGAGCCGAAGTCGGACGCTTATCCGACTGAGCCACCCAGGCGCCCCCCATGATTTTTTTTAAAAAGCATTTAGTAAAAGTATTTCTCAGGCACCTGGCTGGCTCAGTCGGTAGAACATGGGATTCTTGATCTCGGGGCTGTGAGTTCAGGCCCCACCTCGGGCATCGAGCCTATTAAAAAAAAAAAAAATTCTAATTTAATAAGAGTATTTCTTGTTGCCATCATGGCTCTTTCGCTAACCATCACTTACATAATAGTTGCCTAAGTCCTTTTGTTAAGATGATTATAGGTGAAAGGTTAATGACTTGAAGGAACCTAAGAAGGACAAAGGCCCACATTTATTTATTATTTTTTTAATGTTTATTTTTGAGAGAAAGAAAGAGACAGAGTGTGAGCAGGGGAGGAGCAGGAGAGAGGGAGACACAGAATCTGAAGCAGGCTCCAGGCTCTGAGCTGTCAGCACAGAGCCCGACGCGGGGCTCGAACTCACAAACCGTGAGATCATGACCTGAGCCGAAGTCGGATGCTTAACCAACTGAGCCACTCAGGTGCCCCTAAAGGGCTACATTTGATGGAAACCTTGTCTACTGAATTTTTTTCTGGAAGAAATCATAGCTTATAAACTACCTAGAATGTATTATGCTGGGCTCTGCAGTAAATTAAAGTCATTAAAAATAATAATAATAAACGCTACTGCCACCACGGTGTTGGTGCTGAGATCAAGCTGAGGCCAGAGAACAGCAGCCCTTGCATGTAGATGGGTGAACGAGCAAACAAAACACAAGGATAATGATGAAACGGAAGTAGAACCATTACACCCAACGTTCTCAGCTCAAGTGAGCTAATAAAAAGAAACCGGTCAGAAATTTAGACTAGACATCTGATGATGGAAATTATCATTTAAGAGGTCCAAGCAATAAGCCTGGTCACAAACATCTGTGTGTTCACGAATGTCCTGGTTTTCCCTATGTTATCTGGATAGAGAAAAGGCCAGAATGCCCCAAAGGTGTGGTCAATCCAAGGGTTGGTTTATTTGTCAACTACTTGGCTGTGTGTGTGTGTGTGTGTGTGTGTGTGTGTGTGAATAGTATCAATTTATGTAGTCACTCACTTTAAGAAATAGTAGTGGGCCAATAGATTTCTTAAACAGGACTCTGAAAGCAATAACCATAATATTTTTAAATAATGTAGACTTTCAAAATTGAAAATTCTTATACATCGAAAGACACCATTAAGAAAACACTTATAGGCAAGCCACAGACGGAGAGAAAATATTTGCAAAACATATCTGACAGAGGACTGGGATCTAGAATATATAAAGAATTTCTACAACTCAATAATAAAAGCAAAAAAAAAAAAGGGCAAAATAACTGAACACTTCACAAAGATACACAAATGGCCAAAGAGTACATGAAAAAAAAAATCTGATCTCATTAGTCATCATGGAAATGAAAATTAAAATCACATTAAGGTACCATGACACACACCAGAATGGCCAAAATTAAAAAGACAGAATACCAAACGTTGGCCACACTGCAAGTCCCTTCACGGGAATTCTCCAATTCCAATTTATCCAAGAAGTTGGATAAATGAATAAACAATGCACTCACAAATAAAAAAGGAACAATCCACTGATAAATAACACCACCTGGATAAATCTCAAAAGTTTTTTATGCTGAGTAAAAGAAGCCTTACACAAAAGAATGCATAGTACATGGTTCCATTTATATAAAGGTTTAGAACAGGCAAAATCAATCTATGGTGGATAAAGTGACTGGGGAGCAGGTGTTAACTAGGGATGGAGATGCGAGAAATTTCTCAGGTGGTAGTAATGTTTTTCATATCCTAATAGGGGTTGGGTTACACACAGAAATGGAACCCACAGGAGAAATATACATATGCATACATGCGTAGGTGTGTATGTGTGCACGAGATTGGTGATCAGGATTGGCTCACGTGATTACGGAGGCTGAGAAGTCCCACCATCTGCTTGTCTGCAGGCCAGGAAAGTTGCTGGTGTAGTTTCCAACTGGAAGGCTAATGGTATAAGTCTGAATCAAGGGTAGAAGAAGATTGAGATCTCAGTTCAAGCAGACAGACAGACAGACAGACAGAGAATTCTCCCTTCCTCTGCCTTTTCGTCTTAGTCAAGCCCTCACTGGATTGGTGGTATCCACCCACGCCAAGGAGGGCAATCTGCTTTATTCAGTCCATCGGTTCAAGTGCTGATCTCATTTGGAAACACCCTCCCAGACACACCCAGAAATCGTGTTTAATCTGGGCACCCTGTGTCTCAGCCAAGTTGTCGCGTACAATTAACCAGCAATCAAGGTCTATGCACTTAATTGTACACAAATTTTACCTCAAAGGAAAAAAAAAAAGAACTACAAATAAATACATAGCTGTGGTCAATGGCATGCATGTTGAAGTATTTGGGGACAAGAGTACTGATGTCCACAGCTTAGAAATGTGTCAAAAAATAAGATGGATAAATGAATAGGTAGAGAAAGGAAGGAGTATGTAATAACACATGTGTAGTAAGATGCTAATTGTGGGCTAGAGATGGTGACTATGTGTGTTTCACTGTAAAATTCTTTCAACTTCTCTGTATGTTTGAAATTTTTCATAGCAAAATATCGAGGAGAAAAGATCTGCTTCTGCCCAAGCCGCAGGTCACTGATCTCTCGGGCGAGTCACTTATTCTGTTTCCCTCTCCAAAGCCAGAAGCTGGAAGCCAGCGTTGTCTGGTGCCCATTCTGGGGCTGACCTTCGGAGACGGGCAGTGAGCTCAGGGAAGGCCTGCGCCCAAGACCCCGTGGTCAGTAGTTAAACTGATTGCTTCAGACCAGCCCCTCCTTCAGGCCTCCTTCTGTGCGATGGTTAAGATGATTTCAAAACATAGAGGGAAGACATAGAAGGCAACTTAGCCACCTGAAAATGAAGACAGAACTTATTTTACATTTTTTTTTACATTTATTTATTTTTGAGAGACAGAGTGAGACAGAGCGCAAGCAGGGGAGAAGCAGAGAGAGAGGGGGACACAGAATCCGAATCCGAAGCAGGCTCCATCCAGGCTCTGAGCTATCAGCACGGAGCCCAACGTGGGGCTCGAACCCACAAACCGTCAGATCGTGACCTGAGCCGAAGAAGTTGGATGCTCAACCAACTGAGCCACCCAGGTGCCCCAGATAGAACTTATTTTAATGCAAATCATGCTTCATGCAAAGATGCTTCACCAACCTCCTGAGCAGAAACCCCACCAACCTCCTGAGCAGAAACCCCACCAGGCCTAGGAACCAGAATCAGATAGAAGCCAGCCACGTGCTCTTTCCCAGCTCTTACCATTGCTCCTGTGGCGGCTTGGCTGCTTGGTTCTTTCTTCTCAGTGGTCCGCTCTCCCTGGGCCACCCAGACTGGGCGGACTGGGGAAAATGGCAGCCCACGGCCTCCAAGTTCACCTCTGCCACCACACTGCGAACGCCTGTCTTTCTCAGTCCCGGCCCCAAGACCCCAGAGAAAAGACTTCATTTACTCAGCTTGGGCCAGTTCAATACAGAGAGTAGGGCCGTGTGTATAAATCTAGCCCCTAGAAATGCACACCTCTGGGCAGCTGGGAGGAAAGGCAGTCACTGTGAGCTTTGGAGGCATCCCCAAAGCTGTCTGCTTCTGTCGCGGCCATCATGAGCAAGGGAGTCTATTTTTTTTCTTTTCTTTTTTTTTTAAATTTTTTTTGTTTATTTATTTTTGAGAGAGAGAGACAGAGCATGAGCGGGGGAGGGGCAGAGAGAGAGGGAGACACAGAATCCAAAGCAGGCTCCAGGCTCTGAGCTGCCAGCAAAGAGCCCGACGCGGGGCTCGAACCCACGAACAGAGATCGTGACCTGAGCCCAACTTGGACGCTTAACCGACTGAGCCACCCAGGCGCCCATAATCCTGAGTCCAGTTAGGTGGTCCCCAGAGCATTATGGAAATCTACCCTACCTTTTTGGGGGGGACCTCCTTCCAAACAGGAAAGGGAACACTCTACCAAAACTGGGGTCCAGAAGGGGGGACAATGAAGGGAAACAGCTTTCCATACATCCCTAAATAGCAATGTGCCTCTAAGGGCCCCCACCCTGGATACTGTGACACTGTTTTAATTTGAATAAGGATCATTCAGGGAGCTTGTTAACAACGCAGCTTCGCCTCATCTGGCCTCAGGGATTCTGACCGAGTCAGTGTGAGATCACACCCAGGAAGCTGCGTTCTGAACAGGCACTCAGGTGATTCTGATGTTTGTGGTCCCAAAGTCATATCTAGAGCAACACCTTGATGTCAACCATACGCTAGGAATAGCCAGCCTGCCCATCTCTGGGCTGCACCCTAAAGAGATTCCCAGAACCAAGCCGCCTTTGGGATATAGGGGTCTGCCGTGAGTTACGGTAGTAGAATGACAGAAAGAGAGGCAGACGTTTGCGGAGGTAGGAAGGTTTATCCCGGCGTCTGGTTGGAATGCCCTTCGCTCCCTATATCCTTTGATCGCTTACTCTATTCTTTCACTTTTAGGATGGAAAGAGATGCTGCATTCACACAAAAAAAGGCAGAGAGGGCATGCCTCAGAGTTCATCTCAGAGAAAAGTACAGACTCCCAAAGGTGAGACGCTCTTTACCCAGTAAACATCCAATAATTTCTTAGATGATAGAACATGGAGAATGTTTGATTATCAGCAAAGGGTCACATTCATGAATACACACACTCATTTATGTGTCTGCATTGAGGTGTCTGATGTCTGAAAAGAGCACTGAACTTGGAGTTCATAAAAAGTAGATTCCAATCATTTAACCTCTATAAACTTCCATTTTGTCTCGACAAAATGGAGCTACAACCTCTGAATGCTGTTTTTATGTAAATTTGTGTAAAGATTATAGAACTTCTGTATGTCAAGAAATAATCACGGCTGGCATTTAATAATACATAATAATGTGTCACATAATAATGTTCTACGGGCCATGTACATATCATTTAATCCTCAAACAGTCCTCTAGGGTGGTTCCATTATCACGGTAGGAGAAGCAGAAGCATGAGGAAGTAAGTCCATCCTGCCACAGGCCACACAGCCAGGAAAGGCAGAGCCCAGTATCTTCTACTGTTTTCCACCTGTATTTCAAAGGAACAGTCCGTTCCTTCTTTATGGAGGTGACGGTCACCACCCAGCACTACGCGTCTGTCCATCTCCAGGCTGGTGGTGAGAGCGAAAACCTGCAGGCTCTGACCAAGTTCTTGGTTTACGGATGGGAAGAGAATTGTGTGGACATGTTGGGTGGGCTCCGAGGCACCGCTCCCGTGGGTCCCCTGCGGGTCCCCCGGCAGCTGACTTCGGAAGCTACAAGCACTAATCAAAGGGAGAGAGAGAGCTTGCCTGTCCTGCAAGGTCAGTGCTGAAAGTCACCAAAGAGTTAAATTTGGCCCCACCTTGTGGGAGAGACTGACCGCAAGGAACCAGGTCTGCTCTCCCAGAGGGAAGGAAAACTCACAGTGAAATTTAAACATGTTCGCTGCAGCCAACGAATTTTGAAAAGAGTGCCTCTGCTTTTTGCCTCCCTCATTCCGGTTTCATGCTTTTTCGCGTTGTGCTTGCATTTTGGTTTCAATTGTGGTGCAAACTCAGATGGCTTTTCAAAATATCTAGGCTTATCTTCCTCATCTGTAAAATGGAAACCATGACACCTGCTTCACAAAGCCTGAGGTATCATTTAAGGACCCAGCACAGCGCCTGACTAACGGCAAGAGCTCCATAGCGGACGGCTCTTATTTTTGCTATAATGATCTCGATGCTCACAAATCTTATTTCTTCATAATAAGAGCCAGGGGTCTCGAAGACCTTGCGTAAGCACACTGATACGTGTAAACAGTGCAACAACTCGAGGTCAAGAATCTGAGCTCTTGATCGCTTTCTCCCTAATGAGGTCTCGATGGTCTTTTTTTTTTTCAATTTTTTTTTATGTTTATTTATTATTGAGACAGAAACAGGGCACGAGTGGGGGAGGGGCAGAGAGAGAGAGAGAGAGACACAGAATCTGAAGACAGGCTCCAGGCTCTGAGCTGTCAGCACAGAGCCCGACGTGGGGCTCGAACCCACAAACTGTGAGATCATGACCTGAGCCGAAGTCGGACGCTCAACCGACTGAGCCACCCAGGCGCCCCTAGGTCTCGATGGTCTTGCTCATTTCCAGAGCCTCGGGGATGAACACCTGCTTGGGAGCATGGCCTTGATGGGCTTCAGAGACAAAATCATCCCCCAATCTCTGAGTCAAGCTATCCTTTGGGACAAGAGCCTTTCCAACAAAAGATATAAGAAGAGGAAAGAATTATAGCCACAAAATGTGTGCACATTCATATCCTCCCTGGAGAGGGTCAGGCCCAGGGGAGCGACACTGACAATCTCTGCACTGGCTTCTGCTCCCTGACACCCGCTGGGGGTGGGGTGCAGGAGCATGAAACAGTCAGTCTATTGTTACCGGTGGAGCCCACTATCTTCCATTGCATGTTTACCGATGCTCATATGCCCCCTTTTCCATAGCTGCTTCCCATGTATAATGTGTGTAAGACCCCACCTGATTTCTTTTTCTTGGACCCTGAAAAAGACCTCTGAGCTCACCTAAGAATCTAATGCCACTGCCTCTTTTTAGACATGAGGAGACTACAGCCTGGGGGAGGGGGTCAGGTAGCTTGGCAAAAACCCACAACTACTGACCGACACCTGCTTTGTGAAGCAGGTGTCATCGTTTCCATTTTACAGATGAGGACACTGAGGCTCAGATTGGGAATGTCGGCCTCTCAACCCCAGAAAAGCGTGACTTACAAAAAGGTCTGGAAACAGCTCCCTCTGGCCCCAAGGTCTCTGAAATCTCTACTCTCAGTGTTCGAGGTGTCCCAAAAGTTTTAGTGCAGTTTCCAGCTC
This sequence comes from Cryptoprocta ferox, assembly GCA_028646485.1. NCBI lineage: Eukaryota > Metazoa > Chordata > Mammalia > Carnivora > Eupleridae > Cryptoprocta > Cryptoprocta ferox. Next base: position 71,829,719 of record CM053566.1, on the reverse strand, counting down.
TTTGTGGCTTAAACCTGCAGGAAGAGTTTGGGGGCAACCCGTGGTGCCCAAGATTTCGGTGAATCCCACCCAAGGCCCAGCACACCCCCGGCCTTTCCCGCTCCTGGGTCATCTGATGGCTTCACCGGAGACCTGGGAGTCGCTACTAAATGTCAAATAGGATCCAGAGAAATAGATGAGAATATCCCTTGAAACCGTTCTACACTTAATCTTTCCCTGCAGTTTGCTTTCAGATGGGGGCCTCCGTGGGGTTGATATTAGGGCTGCATTTTGTGAAAACGGATTGATTCCACACAGCGTTTCAAGGACAGGCCTGTGGTGTGAAATATGCTAAAAAAATAGCTAGCAATACAATTGCCTGCTTTTGGTGCAGTACGTGGAAATTCCAACCCAAGTACACTATCCCTAAAACGGTAATCAATAGAAAGTATATCATCCAACACAAATACGCTTCCTATTTCACTTTATCCCGTTATCCCCAGATGTGGCTAACGCCCCCGACGTCAACGCAGCACCTTACCTGTGAAGTCTAGCCCCACCCTTGGACCCCCGTCCCCGCCGCCTCCTGTGGCTGTTACAGGTCACACGGTCCCCTCCCACCCTCCCCATCTGGGCTCGGGGGTGGGGGGGGGGCGCAGCGGGCCTTCAGGATCCCACCCCCACCCCACCCCACCCTGGGGGCTCGGGGGACAGACGCATTTCCCAGGCGAAGATCAGCCTCGGGCCTGGCCACTCCTGTCCTGGCTTCCGTGACGGGAGCCGGCCCCTCGCGCCCCCTGGTGTCCCCAGCGCAGCGCGCGCGCGGGCAGCCGCAGGGAACCGAACGTGCGCTCCCGCGCAGAACCACCCCCCGCCGCTCTTGTCAGTTCTTTTGTGGGGACTGTGGGTTGTAGCAGGGACACTGGCGCGGTGGGGAACAGAAAGAAATATATGGACGTGACCTTTTTTTTTTTTGTCGGAAGTCTATTCGGTTGCTACTAAGGACCAGATCCTGCACTGTATTGTGAAGCCGTCGCTGTGCAGACGCTCCTGGAAGGGCCTGGAGGGCTCTCTCCTAGGAGCAGCTGTCACAAAACAGGAGGTGGCAGCGCCCGTGAGGGGCCCAGAGCGGGGACAGGCTGGGAGGGGAGTGTCCGAGCAGCGGGGTCCTCCCATGGTGTGCCAGGACATAGAGCTAGAAGACAAACCGGGGTCAGCGGGCTCCGCAGGAAGCAGGATGGAGAGGGATTTTGAAATGCCCGTGACCAGGGCGAGGAGAAGGAATTGGAGTTTACTCAGCCCTGACAGGGGATGACTTTGGGGAAACGACCACTATGGGGGACAGTCCTTCCCTGGGCCTTGAAAGCCACGCTTTGATTCTCATACCGGACCAGGCCAACGGATGCGGACGCCCGGGCTGCTCGCCACAAGGAACTGTATGTAACCCTCAGGTGTTCGTGGATTGTGCAGAAGGACTCCTCCCAGAGGAACCCCTAGAATGCCATCCAGACCCGTGGTGGGGACCGAAGCTGTAGCTCTTCATCTCCTAGATGTCCCCATGAAGAGCAGGGAGGCCCTGGAACGTGAGGCGGTGCCCACGGGCATCGCTGTGACTGGGAAAGCTCAAGGTCAAGGCAGTATGTCCAGGGACTCCAGGGAAAGGCACGAGGGGCCTGCGGCCAGTGCCACACCCTTGGAGCGGCGGGGGAGGGCTAACGGAGGCCCAGGCTAGCCAGGGGCTGTGAGGGTGGATGGGGCCACCGAGTCCCTAATGGTATGTCCATCTTCATGGGGCTTGGCATCTTGATTGCTTCACTTAATTAATTACTTATCCGATTACTGCAATTAAAAATAGCCAGCCTGCTGTGTGTGTGTGTGTGTGTGTGTGTGTGTGTACATATATATTATATAGCTCCAACAATATAGATAGACCTTGAGGGTGCTAGCCTAAGTGAAATAAGTCAGACAGAGAAAGACAATATTATATGATCTTATTTGTATGTGGAATCTTTAAAAAAAAGAAGAACTCAAGGGTCCCTGAGTGACTCAGTCAGTTAAACATCCAACTGCGGCCCGGGTCATGATCTTGCAGTTTGTGGGTTCAAGCCCTGCATCGGGCTCTGTGCTGACAGCTCAGAGCCTGGAGCCTGCTTCGGATTCTGTGTCTCCCTCTGTCTCTCTGCTCCCCCACCCCGCTCATGTTCTCTCTCTCTCTCTCTCAAAAATGAATAAACATTAAAAAAAATTTTTTTTAATAAAACTAAAAAAAAAAAGAACTCAGATACAGAGAAGAGATTGGTGGGCGGAGGTGGGGGTGGGGCGGGTGAACAGGTGAGGGTGGGTCAAAGGGTACAGACTTCCCAGCTATGAGATAAATAAGTCTTGGGGATGGAAGGCAGGGCATGATGACTATAAAAAAGGTCATCAAAGACATTGGTAGGACGATACAATCCTACCAATTGTATGATTTTACTAATTGTCGTTAACACTTAGCCATAACCTCAGGAGAGGCGGGGTCACCTGAGGCGCACACCCGCCTTCCCTCCTCCCGCCTGTCCGGCTCTCCTGGAGCCGGTGTGGGCTCCTTGACCCCCGTGTCTGAATGGTATTTCTATTTTTATTAAACTTATTTTTTTATGTATATAAAAAAAGCACATATCACTGCATCATCATAAAACTCATTTAAATCAAGGGACATGCCCAAGGTCACACAGCTTACAGTGCCAGACGGACCTCCAGCCTCCTTATCCTTCACCCAGTACTTCCTGTGCCCCATGTTGTCTTCACCCAGTACTTCCTGTGCCCCATGCTGTCTTCACCCAGTACTTCCTGTGCCCCATGCTGTCTTCACCCAGTACTTCCTGTGCCCCAGGCTCCCTTCACCCAGTACTTCCTGTGCCCCATGCTGTCTTCACCCTCTCTAAACCATATCTCCACCCAGGAGGGCAGACTTGGGAACAAACACAACTGTCCAGCAAGAAAACAGTGCTGGGCAGAAAGCAAGAGTCACCAGGGCCGGACTGGACTCCTAATGACAACTGTTCCCTCCCCTCCAGGTGTAGACTTCTAAGCCCCGTGTTGTCTTATAAAGTCCATATTGGGTAAGCAGCCGTGCTAATAGTGTTAGCAGTCCGCGGGGAGCTGGACGCATTCGCCATGTCCTCCAGCTAACGAGGGATGCCCCCCTGGGTGCCTCATTCACAATTCCCCAGGGTCACCGGCGCTGGAGTCACACAGCCAGCAGGAAGGTGGCTCTGGGCCCTTCCCCTCACCAAGGCCCAACGGAGAGCAGAGTTGAGGAAAATGTCTTCCCGGGAGCTGTCACATCTAATGGGGATAACTATGTCACATTTTGGAATTAAAACTGTATTTTCTAAAGAAACTATTTGGCTGGTGTTTCCCGAGAAAGAGTCTCACTGAATGCTGACTGGGGGAAGGAAATTTGGACTGGGAAAAGGAGGAATTTGGGCCCAGCCCCCCAGGGGACAGTGAAAGGCCTCCTCTCCCGGTTTGTCATTCACCGCTAATGACAATACCATTTATTGGTAGTGTCTTTGGATGACCCCTTTTATTATTTTTTAATGTTTATTTATTTTTGAGAGAGAGACACAGAGCATGAGTGGGAGAGGGGCAGAGAGAGAGGGAGACACAGAATCCAAAGCAGGCTCCGGGCTCTGAGCTGTCAGCACAGAGCCTGATGCGGGGCTCGAACCCACGAGCGGTGAGATCATGACCTGAGCCGAAGTCGGACGCTTAACCGACTGAGCCACCCAGGCGCCCTGGATGACCCTTTTAATTGCAGAAATCATATAAAGCAAGTGCGTGTTAGGTCTGGGTCTCACTCAGCCTGTCACCTCCTGTCCTGTATCTTCACCTGGGATTTCCATCTCTGTTGTCTCTTTAGAAAGAAGGTCAAATCTCTCCCAAGGAAAACAAGCAAATAGCACTTGCTGAGCGAACATTCTTTCTGGGTACCTTCCCTGAGTGACCGGTTCCCATCGCTCTGCTGAAACTTTCCTCCTTCAGATGCTGGGTAGCCTGTCTGGACGCAGTAAGCAGTTCTGCCATGTTCTCGGGACACCTCTGTGTTTCTCTTCCTTTCCTGCAGCACCGGCCCCCACTTCCCCCGGAAGTCCTCTCTCTCTCTTCAGCTTCCCGGCCTTGTGCTCCACCTCTTTCTCCTGTGTCTTCCTCATGGCTTACCCTTCCCCCGTCTGCTGCCCCCCAATTTTGGAATATTCCAGGTCTGCTCTTTTCCCTGCTGAATCTGCACACTCTGCCCAGGGTGGGGGGGCGGCATCTTGCTGTGACCTTCAGCCGCCGCCTGCCTGTGCGGGGAGGACTCTCAGACCTCCCTGCACTTGACTGCTGTGTTCATATCCAGAACAGACTAGCCAGCTCTCCCCGCAAGCCTGCTCCTCCTGTAGGCCCCATCTCCACCAATCCCCCCCACCACCCCAGCCAATTCCCCAGGCCGGTGGCTGGAAGTCACCCTTGACCCTTTCCCCCTCCTCCTGTCTCACCTCCAGTAAATCACCAGGTCCCCCTAACTTCCCCTCCTGCAGAATCCTCAGCTCATCCCCAAATGCAGGCCTCATCATTTCTTTCTTTTTTAATTTTTTTAAAACATTTTTATTTATTATTGAGAGACACAGAGAGACAGAGCATGAGCATGGAAGCGGCAGAGAGAGGGGGAGACACAGAATCTGAAGCAGGCTCCAGGCTCTGAGCTGTCAGCACAGAGCCCGATGCGGGGCTCGAACCCACAAACCGTGAGATCATGACCTGAGCTGAAGTCAGATGCTTAACCGACTGAGCCACCCAGGCGCCCCATTTCTTTTTTGGTTAAGTTTATTTATTTTGAGAGAGAGAGAGAGAGAGAGTGAGCGTAAGTGGGAGAAGGGCAGAGAGAGAGGGAGACAGAGAATCCCAGGCAGGCTCCACTCCATCAGCACTGAGCCCAATGCGAGGCTCAAACTCCCCAACCGTGTGACCATGACCTGAGCCAAAACTGAGAGTCGGACAGTTCACTGAGTGAACCACCAGGCGCCCCATCATTTCTCACCTCTCTTACCACAACAGCTCGCCCATGGCTCTTCCCCTCAAAATTGCAGAGTGAGGGTTCCAAAATGCAGATCGGATTCTGTTTCTCCCTTGTTTAAAAAAAAAAAAAAAGCCTTATCATAACTTGTGAGAATCAAGTCCCAATCCCTCGCCCTGTAGGCCACGAGGGACTCCTGTCTTTCCAGTCTGAGCTCTTGCAACTCCCTGGTTGGACTGGATTTTCTTCTGCCTTGTTCCCTCCGCTGTGCTCTCCACGACACCTTTCCTTCCCGTAAGACTTTGGTTTAGTGCCACCTCTTATAGAAACTTCTGGGACCCTCTTCTCCCCACCGCCCTTCATGTCGTGCTCCCATCATCCCCGAGTCCACGTCTCTTATGTGATCCTACGCCCCGGGAGTACTCTCCCCCGCTAGACTGTGTGCTCTTTAAAAAGGGGCCTAGGTATCCATCTTCATCCTCAGTGCCTTGCACGGTGCCTGCCGTGTAGAAATTGTGCACACGTGCACACGTGCACACTTACACACACGTACATGAGAAATGTTTGCCAAATGTCGGATGTTACTGGGAAAAAGGAAAAAAAATACACTCAAAGAACAAAGTATCAAAAGCAGCAGAAAGAAAGTGTCTGCTCTAAGAGTTATATTAAAATAAAGTCTCCTGAAAAGAGCGAGTCTGGATGAGACGTTATAACTTTGTGGAAAGGACAGAGTTTATGTTATAATTTAAATGTCATGTTTCTCCAAATAGAGGAAGTCGCACGCTTGAAATAAAGCCGCAAGATGCTTTCTAAAAACAAATGTGCCCCTCTCCCTAGCCGATTCAAGATGTATACGTAAGTCAAGCCAAATTAATAAGAGAAAACAGTTCCACAATGAACCCTAATCCTATTAACGGAATTGTCAATCTAGGTTAAGTCATTGAAAAATAATGTTGTGCCCCCTGCTGAGCTATATGATTTAGTTACACCTGGTGTTTGTCTGCTGTATTCAGGGCATCATTCATTTTGAATAAAGGTGAAGGCAGAAGAAAATCTATCAGTGGAGTTGTCTTTAGACGTGGCACTCTGAAGGCTCCCTTAGAAGGGAATTTAAAATTTGCCTCTTAAAAAAAAAGGAGACGATTCTGTGGACCTTTCTTTGTCCGCCTCCTCTAGGTCAGGAGCCCTTGGGCTGCCCAGCAGGGTCCGGGACACGGAAACCTCCTGCTCGAGCAGCTGTTTCTGGGGGTGGGACTGCGGCCATCGGAGGCCCGGTCAGGGGCCCTCCCTGCCTTCTCCGCCCCATCCTGTCCCAGCTCAGTGCACTCCATGGACCGAATGTCCTGCGGGGACGTGGGGAAGGGGAGAAGAGCCCAGGGACACGGGTGCAGCGGGAATGCAGGACCCGCCACTTGGCCATGCCACACTCTCTGGTAAGGGAGGTACGTACTATTTCCCCTTCACGGATAAGAGCCCTGGCTGGGAGGGGGAGGGGAAGAGGGGCTTCCCAAGGTCACACCGCAAAGCAAGATACCACCCCAAGCTGATTTGACCCCACTGGCCATAGCAGCGCAGGCTGCGAACACCTCACAAGCTGAAGGACATTTCTGGAAGTTTCTTCCTCGGGACCTCGGTGTCCTCCTCTGTCAAATGAGAGGCTTGGATGGTGACCTCTAGGAGCTCCTTGAGCCCCTCTGCAATGGCCTTGTAAAGGAAAGAAGTGGAAGAGGCACACAGCTGGTATCTAGAAATTTCCATTCGTTATGGGTCCTATACGTGTGCCCTCTGTCGACCGAAGAAGTCAGATCCACACCCTCTGTCCAAGTGGCTGAGGGAGGGAAGGCGTTGGTGCAACAGACATTGCAGCTAGCGAACCCCAGACACGATTCCCCACACCGCTCAGACACGAGAATCGCCTGGGAAGCTTTTTGAAGATTCTCTCACCCAGAAGCTCAATCAGTTAAGCACCTGACTGCAGCTGAGGTCACGATCTCATGGTTCACGGGTTCCAGCCCCGTGTCGGGCTCCGTGCTGACAGCTCGGAGCCTGGGGCCTGCTTCAGATTCTGTGTCTTCCTCTCTCTCGCTCTCTGCCCCTCCCCCACTCACTCTCTGTCTGTCTCTCTCAAAAATAAACATCAAAAAAATTATTTAAAAAATTTTATTGCTTAAGTCCCTGCCACAGGCCATTGGAGCCAATTCCCTGGGGGCGGGCACTAGCCATTTTTCTCGGCGTCACAAGGGATTCAGGGCCCAGAGAGGGTTGAGGGCCACTGTCTCGAGGGATAGAACATACACTTGGCCCTGACCTTCGGCAGCGAGTGCTCAGAACAAGCACGAGTGGGTCTGCTGGGGCCTGGCCCCCAGGGCCTCCCGCCTGCCTCCCGCCTGGTCCAGCCCAAATACCCCTTTACCTTTGGCAAGCAGACCATGCTCGCTCTCACTTTCCATGGAGGCATTTGTGGACTGGCTGTGATCTTTAATCTCCACCCCACTCCCCCAGGGTCTCAGCTCCCGGCAGGACAGGAACCAGGGGGGGCCCGTCACCTTGCCTAGAAGCCAGCGCAGCCCCTTTATTCATACCTAGGACAGTAAGAGGTGGTTTGTAAAGACTGGCAGTCGCCGGTCCCCACAGAGGTGGAAACATCTCATGTTAGATCAACTCGACAAAGAAACTCATTAATCTAACTGTTTGGTATCATGTAGACCACAAATAAAGAAACAAACCGAAACCAAAATAAAATCTGCCTAGAATCAAACAAATAGGTACTTGCTATATACCAAGTTTGATTGACTAGATTATTTTAACGTTTATTTATATTGAGAGAGAGAGAGAGAGAGAGAGAGAGAGAGAGAGAATGAAAATCCCAAGCAGGCTCCACGCCGCCAGCACAGAGCTGGATGTGGGGCTCGAACTCACAAACTGTGAGAGCATGACTTAAGCCAAAATCAAGAGTTGGACACTTAACTGAGCCACCCAAGCACGCCTGATTGACTAGATCGGGAAAAAAAGGGCGAACACTCAGCTTTTTCACGATTAACTGTCGAAGATACGATCGTTTGCCAACGTGTCTCAAGTTTGGTGCAAGGTGAAGACCAGCTTGTCAAAATCTAGGGCGCAGACCGTGTGAACCCAGCGCGGTGCTGAGCCTTCAGGGAAAGGTCGGAAATCAGTCACAGGGAGTAACAGGTGCAGGATGGGGGGCTATTTAAATAATGGGGCATTCATCGCTGGCAATTAAGATTATAAATCTGGTTAAAAACCAAGAGATTAAAACAGCTTCTGGTCAGGCGGCATAAGAATAATTAGCTCTTAACTGCATTAAACGGTATCCCCAAATTGATAAGACTTCTAGAAACGAGAAGGCCTCTGAGACAGAACCTCTAGGAATAAGTATAGCTTGTCGGGCCCCTGACTGTCGGCTGGTTCGCTCACTCACTCAGGAGTTCACCCCGTGGTTCTCAGGCTAAGCCTCCTCCCCTGCCTGGAGCCAATTCGTCTTGGCTGTAACTGCACTTGCATCTGGGGGAGTGCAGTGCTAACCGCAGCCACCCTTGTCCAGGGTCTAGAAGCTACCAAGGCCACGGCACGGCACGTCTCCTCCTATCTGCTCAGTAACCCTCTGACGGCCCTTCCCCTGGGCATCGGAAACTGTAAGGTGACTTGCCCGAGGTCATGCGGTGGGCGAATGACAAAGCCGGACCTCGAACCCAGGTCTCTCACTGCCATAGGCTGCCGCGGTGGGGGAATGGTCTGAGTCCACCGCAGAAGGCCCCGACCCCTTTTCACACACGGGACCCTCACCCTTGGCCCGTCCTAGGTCTGGGGCCAGCTCACGTCGTTAGGACCCAGTGCTAACGAGGTTGGGGCCCAGGTTTGGTTCTCAAAGGCTTCGTGTTGTCCTCTGGCCACTACTGGCCCCCCCTGGTTGTCCTCCAAGCAACCGTGTTACTGCTAGACGGTCAGTAGCATTGTCCTTCTAGAAGGGTGGTGACTGTAGGGTTCTGGCCATGGCCAGTGACAACACTGACTATTCCCTTTAGACTGGACAATTGGAGCCACCTGCCTTGGATGCCATGCTTTAGAGGGCTCCTCTCTGTCCCTTGGGCTGCATTCTTTCACATGGGGTGATAAGTCTCTAGGCCCAAAGGGACAGGCCTGCTCAAAGCCCACACTCCTCTTTTAGACCACACTCGGGCTGCCCGGGACCCCAAATTCCCTGCCTAAATGTGTTCCGGAAGGTCTCAGGCCCCTTCACCAGGCCTGTGCCGAGAGTGCAGTGAGCTGCTGGCCTGGGTACCGGCTAAGCCGGAGGAGGGGGGCAGGAGGTCTCAGACTGGGAACCTGTAGGCACAAGGTTCCCAGGGAGGGACAGAGCCAGGCATGGGGGGGCCGGGGGCCGGCCGCGAGCCTGGAACCTTTTTTAGTGCTCATCCCCCGACTCCCACAAACATTCACATGGGTCCGACCGAGGGTAAGGGAAGCCTGGAAACTTTCTCCCAGAACTGAGGACATCATGCAGAAAGCGAAATGAATAGGCCCAGCCTGCCAGGAACGTGACTGGAACGTGACTGGAGAGAGAGAGGGGGCCATTTCTAGGCCAGAGGGACAGGGCAAAGAGAGCAGGACCTCTGATAAGGCTGACCACTCTGTGCAGGAGTCTTGATTATCCGACGCAAATCCGCAGCCCACCCCTGGGAGTTTTCCTGTTTGTGAATAGCCGCCCGTGGGTGACTGCTTAATAATTCAGGTGTCATCGAATCAATCTTCTACAATCCTAAGCCAAATAACAGAATCCCAATTTACAGATAAGAAAGTAAAGCTCAGAGAGGTTGTGTAAGGTGCTCAAGGTCACACAGCCTGTAAGGGGTGGTGGTAACCTTCACGCGCAGGTAATCCGATTCTGAAACCAACACTGAACCAGCAGCATACTGGCCCAACGGGAGTGGAAAGACAAATAAGTCAGTAGCTATGGAAACAGAGCTCGTTACAGCAAAGCAGACCTGCGCATTTAAGGATTGTTGAGACCGTTGTAGGCCCTGACCACAGGCTCATTGAATCATTCAATCAACATTTACTGTCTGTGTCTATATGCCAGACGCTGCTGGGTTCTGAGGCTTGTAGATAAGTGAGTCACAGTCCTGTCTTCAAGGGAAGTAGAGTTCTTAAACGTTAGCACGCACCCGAATCACCAGGAGGGCTTTCGAAGTTGAAGACAGCGGGTCTGGGTGAGGCCTGAGATGTGCATTTATTACCTTTTTAAAATGTTTATTTCGTTTTGAGAGACAGAGGGTGCAAGTTCGGGAGGTGCAGAGAGAGGGGGACAGAGGATCCGAAGTGGGCTTTTGTGCTGAGAGTAGAGAGCCCAATGCGGGGCATGAACTCACAAACCTTGAGATCATGAGCCGAAGTCGGACGCTTAAATGGCTGAGCCACCCAGGGGCCTCAGGGGATGAACATTCCTAACAAGGTCCCAGGGGCTGCCGATGCTGCTGGCCTGGAGACCCCACTTTGAGAAACCTGAAAGTCCTCCTTTTATATTTTTAATAATGTTTTATTTATTTTGATACAGACAGAGCATAAGAGGGGGAGGGGCAGAGACAGAGAGGGAGTCACAGAATCCGAAGCAGGTTCCAGGCTCTGAGCTGTCAGCACAGAGCCCATCGCGGGGCTCGAACCCACGGACTGTGAGATCATGACCTGAGCCGAAGTCGGTGGCTTAACCGACTGAGCCACCCAGGCGCTCTTGAAAGTCCTCCTTGAGGGAAGATCTGTTCCAAGGCCTCCCCAGAGGCAGCATGACAAGGTCGCCAGGGAAAGGGAAGGCAGGGAGCACCGCCCTCATGAGTGGACCGGCTGTCTGAGCACCGACTGGCCAGCCCACCCCGCTTTGGTCCCTCTAGTACCTGTCCCTCCAGGCCACGGTGGCTACTCCAGCCTGTTTTAATCTGGTGACATCCACAGAGATCTCATTACCAACCAGAGGGGCGGGTGAGGGGGTGTCAGAAGTCCCAGAATGCCTTTTCAAATTGCTGTATTTTCTCTCGGGGCGTGTAAGGGAGGGGGGGGATGTTGTGCGTTTACAGGAACTGAGCACGGGCAGGCTGGAGTCCTGCCTCTCCCCTCCTCCCTGCAAAAAGGCCCCGAGGACGATCGGCAAGAAAGACAACTTCTAGAGTAGGTAAATAAAAAATAAATAGAAATGGAGGATTGGCCGGGAGCCCCTGCGGATTAACTAACTAATTAATCCCCACAACAGTTTGACGAGGAACTAATTAATCCATTAAGCGCTTTGAGGGGCCAAGGCCTGGCCAAGTGCAGGGAGAGGAGGCTGCGGCTGAGAGTGGAGCTTCCCAGAGGCCTTCGGGGTACCCCCGAAGGGCACGTCTCTTCTGCATCCGAAGTCAGCCTCTCAAGCGTCTCTGCAGCCAGGCTTGCTGTCTCTCTGCCCAGAGAACCAACCAAGAGAAGGAGTTCCGGGGTGGGGGTGGGGGGGAGCGATGGGGCCCTAGAGCTGGAGGAGGCTGGGGAAATCCACCTTACAGATGGGGAAGAGAGTGTACACCTCACTCTGGCTTGCTCTCTGTACCCGGGGACAACCGATGTCTGTCTACCATCATTTCTTCCCGCCACCCAGGCAAGGGGAATTCAGCTGCTGCCTCTGACTCCATCTGGGCATTCTAGGGGTGTCAAAATCTTTCTAAAGTCATATCAATGAGGTCTGGCTAAGACTAAGTGATTGTGGGGCGCCTGAGTGCGGTTAAGCACCCGACTCTTGATTTCAGCTCAGGTCACGATCTTACGGTTCGTGAGTTCAAGGCCACTGACAGAGCAGAGTCTGCTTGGGACTCTCTCCCTCCCTCTTTCTCTGCCCCTCCCCTACTTGCTCTCTCTCTCTCTCTCTCTCTCTTTCTCTCTCTCAAATAGAGATACGTTTAAAGAAAAAAAAAAAAGGACCAAGTGATCACTTTATGTGAATTTTCATGCACTTTGGTCACAGCACATCAAGGTGGGTGAGCCCCAAAGTCTGCTGAGCTCTTTCCTAGCATTCGCTTTTCGAACGCTCTGTAATCTTCTGGGCCCCTGGAGCCCTGTTTGCCTCCTGTTACAACCTGATCTCAGGAATCATCCGATACAGTCATCTGGGAATATAAAGTACCCTTACCTTTCCCTGGGAAACTTCTTCTGTAGATTCTTCTCTCTACTTAAGACACAAAGGCCCTACAGCCAAAGGGGTAAAGGAATGCCTAAGACCAGGCAGCACGTACTACGTAATTCCAGAACAAACACTCTTGGAGTCACGAAATGAACTAAGTAAGGCAAACTGTGACGGTGGCAGTTAGCAGCACGACAGGAGGCGAACAGCGGCTGTGCCACAGACAATTCACTTAATAAACGAGCGCCCTGTGCCAAACAGACATACTTCCAGGGCTGAAGGGTGGAAGGTTGAATTTGACACGATTCTGTGCCCTCAAGGGGCTCCCTGTCTAGTAGGTTAAGGTTAAGGTTAAGGTTAAGCAGAAGTTGCTACGGTGACTAAGCGCTGTCAGGCCACAGTGAGCCCAGCCCCTACCCTCCAGGCTGGGATCAGCAGGGGCCACTGAGTCACAGCCTGGGGCCAATAGACTGACTGCTAAGCCTGCAAAGCTGCCCTGAGGCAGAGGCTGCGAGTCTCTGTGTGAGTCTTCAGCTTTGCTGTCGTAGCAGGACCAGGAAGGCTTCTTAAAACCCACAGTGCTGGGCTCCACCCAAGAGCTTCTGATTCCTTTGGTCTAGTGGGGGATGGGGTGGCCCATGAATTCGTCTTTCTGGCACGTTCCTAGATGATGCGAATGCAGCTGGGCCCCGGGACCACACTTTGAAAACCACCGTTGTAGAACGTTCTGATCGGCCCAAGGTGCAGCGAACGAGCGGCATGTCCACCAGGACCTCCAGCCTCCACAATTGCTGGCAAGCCCAGGCCCTGCGGAGAGACAGCCGAGGGTGCCCTTCATTTGTCCCCAACGGAGGATCCTCCCACTGCTTGTACTCTTTGTGCGGTGGCTTGGTTGTTGTAGAGTGGCTTATCCGTTCCTGTATTTGTTGTTTTGCACAGAGTGAAATGGATGAGAACCAAATCCAGATGGCTGGGGATGATGTGGATCTGCCCGAAGATCTCCGGAAGATGGTAGATGAAGACCAAGAAGAGGAAGAAGACAAGGAGTCTATTCTCGGGCAGTTACAGAATCTGCAGAACATGGACTTGGATACCATCAAAGAGAAAGCCCAGGCCACCTTCACGGAAATGAAGCAGACAGCGGAACAGAAGTGTTCTGTGATGTGAGGGCCAAGGCAGGGGGCAGGAGGGACCCGGGTCGAGGGGGAGGTGACCACTGTCCTAGGGAGCATTTCGAGAAGCATATACGTAAATATAGCGAACACAGAAAAACCGTGTTGACAAAGCTCTCCACAGCCCCATAGACAACAACTTGATGTTCTAAATGTTTCCGGTAGAGCGCTTAGCTAGCACCTTACACTAGGGAACATTTCCTTTTAGTTATAAATGTGGCCCAGTGTGAAGTTTCGTCCATGAGTGACGTGGAACACAAATCTACTTAAAGATCTTCAAGATGGCCAGGAGGAAACGAAAGCAAATGGCACTTCCTCTCCTACATCCTTTCTTAGAGGGGAAGGTGTCACCCTCTCCAACCATTAGCATGGCTCCAGGCCCCTTGGGAACAGATGTGGGAGGTCAGGGAGTCCCCTGGGCTCAGGAGCAAGCATAGGTCACACGACCTCTCACTCCCAGGCACCCGGACCCTGTTGATGCTCCCCATCAAGTTTGGCATTTGGACAGTTCAAGGCCAAGGGGCAGTGGCAGGGAGGTAATGAGAAATGAAGGTGGAGAATAGACTTCACCAGCCCTTTGCATCATTCTAGAGGCCATGTGAAGAGTGGATTTGAGGGGATGACATGAGAGGCAGGGAGGCAACTGGGAAGGCGATGGCTGTTTCCATGTTCAGCATCATCACCCTTTGCCTGAACTTGGTGATTGTAATGGGAACAAAGTGGTGGACGAATAAAGAGCGTTGGGACGTTAAATCAACCTTGGGCGTGTGTGTCTCCCTCCTCTTTTTTCTTGCCTCCCCTGCATCTCCTCCTTCATTGCCCTCTCCTGTCACTCCCCATCCGTCCCCCGCAGACTAGCTTGCAATAAATCATGCTGTCGTGCTGTGTCACAGTCTTCCAGGGAGTACCTAGATTTCTTGCTCTTAACACTTGTTCCCTTTCAAAGGGAATTGCTCAAAAGATTTAGAATATTTACCTCGGGAACATTTAGTGCTGTTTAACTAAAGCCAACCAAACCAAACCAAAACGCTAGCCTTTCAATGAATCTATTCATTGAATAAATAATGCTCAAGGAGCGCATCTATCAAGAACTGCTCTATGGGAGGAAAGGGGAACTAGGACCAAAAAGTTAGGGACTAACCTGTGCTATAACCAGAGTTCCTGAATGTGCTGTTGAAGAGTTTCGTGTTACAAAAACATGCAAATAAAGCAAAGCATTAGGGTTTCAGGACCTATGATCTTTGGCAAAGTTTAGCCCCTCTTGAAAGTCCCTAGGAGAACAGTGGTGCTATGTCGGAGGCTGATTAGTCTTCAAGTCCACTGTCATAGTCCATCCTGGCTGCTATAAGAAGATACTATAGATTGGGTGACTTATAAACAAAAAATGTTTATTTCTCATAGTTCTGAAGGCTGGAAGGCTGAGATGAGGGTGCCAGTGTATGTGGTTGAGGACCCTTCTCTAGATTCTAGAATTCTCATTTTCTCCTCACCCTATGGAAAGGGCAAGGGAGCTCTGTGGGGTCTCTTTTATAATGACACTAATCCCATTTGTGGGGGCTCTGCTCATGGCCTAATCACCTCTCAAAGGCCCCGCTAACAACCTCACTTTGAAGGTTAGAATTTAGCATATGAATTTTGAGGGGATACAAAGTCAGGCCGGAGCATCACGAGTTCGAGCCCCACCCGGGGCTCTGAGCTGGGCGTGGTGACTGTTTGAGATGGAGACTGCTTCAGAGTCTGTGTCTTCCTCTCTGCCCCTACCCCGTTCATACTATGTCTCTCTCTCTCTCTCTCTCTCTCTTTCTCAAAAATAAATACACATTGAAAAATTACAAATAAAAAAATAAAGGGAGATGCTCTCTCCCTCTCCCTCTGCCCACCCACCCACCCCCCGCGTGCATGCTTGCTCTCTCTCTCTCTCTCTCTCTTTCTCCCTCTCAAAACAAAACAAAACCATGCTTGTCTTTCATCAGAACTGGCATGTGAGTTGTGATTTGTGTTACAGCGGAGACTTTAAAATACAATTTTTAAAGCTATGAAATAATGGATAAAATGTATTTTCAGTTCGGTGCCCGACTTTGCGCCATAACTGATGGAGTGAGTGAGATGCATGAGTGATGCATGTGACCCTGTGTTAATATACTTCATTGTGCCATAAAATACTGTGGTTGCCAGGGGCGCCTGGGTGGCTCAGTTGGTGGAGCGTCTGACTTCAGCTCAGATCGTGAACGCGCGGTTCGTGAGTTCAAGCCCCACATGGGGCTCCCTGCTCAGCCTGTCAGCTCAGAGCCTGCTTTGGATCCTCTGCCCCCCTCTCTCTGCCCCTCCCTCACTTGCGCTCTCCCCCAAAAAGAAATAATTAAGAAAAAAAATACTGTGGTTGTCAAATTATTCCACACTAGCTGCGGGATGACACAGAAGATTTGCTTTCCTAGAAGATGCAGCCCACGCAGAGAGGGAAATCGCTAAATTGGCATTTCATCTGGACAATCCAAATTGCTCGAATGCCCTTTGGGGCATATCCCAGTGGAGCTGCGTCACTATTAGAAGATGCCACTGTGGTGGTCTGATTCCTCTTGATCTGATTCCACAACACATCAAACCACATTACCCCACACAAACTCAAACCACAGTGCACCATGACAAGCCACACCGCCGCACACCAAAGGACACCACTTCCGTCAATACATATCACACACGGGGGCGCCTGGGTGGCTCAGTCAGCTGAGCATCCAACTCTCGATTTTGGTTCAGATCATGATCTCAGGGTCATGAGATCGAGCCCACACTGGGCTCCACGCTGACAGTGCAGAGCCTGCTTGGGATTCTCTCTCTGCCACCCCCCACTCTTGCTCTCTCTCTCTCCAAATAAACAAATAAACCCAAAAATGCATACCACATATGTATAGGGTTGGGGCTGGGAGGGCCTTGTTAGGGCATTCAGACAGGCTCTTTCCCCCTAGAATTAGTGATGTCTGTGCCATGCAATGGTCACCAAAGGGACGCCTTTTACCAAAACAGAGAACCCAGTAATTATAAAGGACTAGGAGGGAACTTATTCTAAACTCCCATAAATAAAGGAATAAACTGAGCCCAAACTAAGCCTTATCTAAAAGTCTCCAGTGTACAGAATTTACTGCCTGCCCCTCCAAGAGAATTCAGCCTCTAACCCTTCCATTCGTGGACACCCTTAATTGTGAGAAAACCCTTCCTTGTCTCGCGATGAAATTGGCCGCATCTCTGACCCGTTTATCAAGGCTCTGTTGTACAGAGCGGCACAAATATACCTAAATCTCCACTCGGGCCTTTGATGATGCCTCCACTCAGTTTTCTCTCTTCCAGGTTAAGACGTCCTTAGTTCTTTGCATCAACTCACACCACACAGCACTGACACTGTTAACCCACTAGGCGATCCTGCTCTGACTGTCACTGTTTGTGACTGCAGCCAGCCAGGCACAAAACTGTGACTCTGTCACCTTCTACATTCTGTGGCCACTGGACGCGATGCTTGCAGCCATTCCTTTGAGCCAACTGGTAGTCAAGAAACAAGGTTCTAGTTCCAATCCTGCAAGTGTGTGACCTTGAATGAGTCATTTCTCTTCTCTGGAAACTCATTTTCTCAATAGTAAAAGTGAAGAGGCTGGATTACTTTACCTTCTGTGATTCATTCTATGGCTTCGGGGTGGTCAATATCAACTATAGATTTTTCTCGTGAAAGAGAGCATATTAGCCCGTTGTTTCTGTCACAGAACTAGCTTTCTGTCCCTTTACTAACTCCAGCTGAGCAAAGAGACAACAGGCCCCAGGGGTAAAGAGGGGAGAGAGGGTTTTGGTAGGTTCTAGAAGGGAGAAGGGTCAGACACCTAGAGGGTTGTCCATGAAGAAAAGGCTAAGAGGCCCACGGAGCATGTCTAGCCAGGTAGAAGGGCCTGGAATGACCCTTTGAGGGAAGTGCTGAAGAATGAACTCCAAGAAGACAAATGAAATGGATTTTCCAATTTTGTCTAGAATTACTCCAGTCCTCAATTAGCCAGACACGCCTAGAGCAGAAGGAAACAGGAGTTCTTCTTTTGAAGGAATATTGACATAGCAAGCTTGGTTATTCAGAGGTCACGTAATCCAGTTTGTGAGTTCTAGAAGCACTTCAGTTTCGCTCCTGACACTAGAAATCTGGCCCAACCACCTCTTACAAACAGAGCCATCAGAGACAGGGAGAAAGAGGAGTGAGATTACAAAAGAACAAACCGGGTGCTTGTAGCTTCTGATAACGAAGGATTAGCTCCTAGTGGATTAACACCCCCCCCCCCATCACAACTTTAAACTCTTGACCAAATACAAAGACAACAGCCTGAAGGCTCCAGAGAGCAGCCCAAAGCAGGTCCACACTGAAGGGAATCGCATCTACACTTGGAAGAAGGAAAAAGTGTCAGTGAGTTTTCCTTTGTTTATCAGTTTCATCCAAGAGCAGACTACAGGGCGGCTATAACTCAGAAAACCTGCAGCCGTATTGGCTCAAAAAGCCGGCAGAATCTGGGGTGCCCCCCGCTGCAGCCATAAAGTGAAAGCGCAATTCCCAGAAGGGACAGAGCACCATGGGAGGATGGTCCTAATTCTGTATGTAAAGTCTATTCGAGATCCTGGCTAATCCCTGACCTGTGCGTCCATTAGCGGACTCCAAGCAGCCCCGTTAAGGTCAAACAACTGAACTAAGAATTCTATTGCTGCCCACCCAGGAGAAATAGTCTGGGGTTTGTATCCAGCCAAGGTTGCTGAATGCTGAGCAAACAACCCAAAATACTCTTCGTGAGAACGTAACACAGCAGAGTAAGTAGAAGGGAGGAAACCATAAATACAAGAGCACAAATCAATGAACTAGGAAGCAAACAATGATTTTTTCCTAAAAAGCCCAAATGTGAGCTCTTTAAGGGGGTCAGCAAAATTGATAGGTGCTACATAGATCTCTCAAGAAGAAAAAGAAAGAACGCAAATTAGCAACGTCGAAAACAAAACAAATCTGCTGCTGTACAGCGGCAGATTTCTACAGGTGTTAACATTTTAATAAGGGAACATTATGGAGAACTTTCTGCCCATACATTTGACAACTCAGTTGTCTCAGTTTGAACTCGACAAACTCTTTGAAGAAAATGCACCTTACAAACCCTGACACGAGATGAATAGAATGACCCCATGTTTATTGAAAAAACAGAAATAAGTCTCAAAATCCTAGCCACAAAAATATAAATTTACACATATCCCAAATTCCAGTCTTCTGTTAGATATAAATATATGTCTAGAATTTACACATAAATATGTATTTAAAACTTTGACAACTCAATAGTAAATTTTTTAAAAAACAAATACATAAAGAGGGGAAAAGAAGTGAGCAGAGATTTAACAAAGGAAGATACACAAATGGCCAAACATATGAAAAGGTGCTCCGTGTAATTGTCAGGAAAATGAAAATTAAAAGCAATTACAGAATGACATACTACCACAGACCCACTAGACTGTTTAACATTTCATTTCTTTAATGTTTATTTATTTATTTTTGAGAGCGAGAGAGACAGAGCGTGAGCAGGGGAGGGGCAGAGAGAGAGAGGGAGATACAGAATCGGAAGCAGGCTCCAGGATCCCGACCTGTCAGCCCAGAGCCCGACGCGGGGCTGGAACTCACGAAACCGCGAGATCATGACCTGAGCCGAAGTCGGACGCTTAACCGACTGAGCCACCCAGGCGCCCCAAAATAAATAAACATTTTTTAAAAATTAAAAATAACAAAAAGTGAAAAACTTTTATTACGGAAAAATTCCAAACCTAACCAAAAGTAGCATTGCAAGTGTACCAAATCCAAGTTGAGCTTCTTTGCCCTACTCTAAACTGCTGCTCTCCTCGAAAAACTATGCATCAGTCCCATCTCTCAACGGAAGACCTCATTCTTAGACGGTGTCTCATTCCTAGAGCTGTAGAAAGATAGTATAAACACCCAAGGTGATGCTTGTCTGCTTTCTCAAGTCGTTTCAGAAAACTTTAAAGATTTCCAAGCTGTATTTCTCTAAAGTTCATTCCTTTGAGTGACAATGCACACACCGGTTAGTAAGCGGCAGTACCTTCCGACATCTGAACATCTGAACGAAGAAGACACTTCCGGGGAGCATCTCGAAAACCCTACTGAAAACCTCTGGTGGTTAAAAGCGGCTAATTAGATTGGTCAGGATATATAAGATCAGCATTTTTAGGGCTTAAGGGGTCAAAGGAGAAAGTACAATAAACATTTACAAACAAATGTCTATGGAATTGCGGCCGGCTGTAAAAGTAAGGTGTAGCTAATCGTGGGCAGGGGCATGGCAAGAACCACTTTGGAAAAAGAATGGCGTTCCCTAAGATGGTGCACCCCGCTAAGAGAGAAGCCGGTGGGGGGCAGGACTGGTGGCAGCAGCGGCTGAGGCCTTGCATGGAGCCTGTCCCCTCATTCGATGAACTCTCACATCAAAGGCGGAAGAGGAAACCCCAGGCCACGCTGATGCTAACAAGACTGGAGTGGCCTGAACTGACTTTTGAAAGCGATCAAATGGTTTCTGTGGACTATTTAGGAAGGAAAGCAAAGCAGTTTGACGTTTTCCAAACACCTGGGAAATAATTAGTCTTCCGAAAGATTTCCGATGACGGAGGCTCAGCCTGTGAAACAAATATCTCCTTGTGCTAATTAATAGCTGTGCGGACTCAGACAAGTTTCTTAACCTGTTTCCTCATCTGTAAAATAGAGTTCCTTGCTGTTATTCATTAAATCAACCACCACCATGTATAGCACATGTTCTAGATGCTAGGACTCTGATAGACAAGGTCCCTATTCTCAAGCAGCTTAGATCCTAATGAGGGGAGACGGGTAACAAACAATTAAACAAATAATAAATGAGATCATTTTGGAGAGTGGAAGGTGCTAGGAGCAAGAATAAAATGACAAGAAGGATCATGTGAACATTTGGGGGAGAGCATTTCAGACAGTGAGAAGAGTCAGTGCAAGGGTCCTGAGGCAGGAAGGGGCTCGGTGAGTTTCAAGAGGAGGAAAAGACCACTGTGGCTGTAGTTCTGTGAGCAAGTCGGAGCAGATAGGAGAGTGGCCAGGAGTGTTCGATGGGGTCATGTAAGATGTGGGAAAGGGGTAAATCTTGACCTCATAGGGCGCTGTGAAAATGAAATGAGAATTGATTTCCTGATAACTGTCCTTTCAAACAGAAGAGGGAGGAGCATCCTGGAGATGGCCAAACTCTGCGTGGGGGGTAGGTCAAGGCTGCTGCAGAACGGGTATCTTCGGATTTGCCTTCTTAGCACTCAGAAGAGGATTGATGGGCTTCAACCATCATCCCCTTGAGATAAATGTCTCTTGTGCTTCCCCTAGACACTCTGAATTCAATTAGTTTAATTAGAAAACAAGTAAAGAGGAATTATCCTAATATAGCTTTGCTCCTAACAACTCAAAAAAAAAAAAGCCCACTTCTTTGCAGAAATCCAAGTTTCCCTCTTTTATTTACATATTCTGAGATCATGATGCAAACGTCCCACGTTGTTGGCAAAAGAAGGTGGATATCTTTTACCCAATAGATCATATATTAGTTTTAATAATAATAATACTTTCTGACTTCTTCACTCTTTAATGAAGTAAGAACATTGGTATGTTAGTGAATATTTTTAAACCACTAATGGGGGCTGGGGGAAGAGGGAGAATGCCATGATTTTCAGTGCTTGCCAATCTCTGTGGTGACAATGTTCCCACTATGACTCATTTCAAGCCACTAGTATGACATCAGTGAACTCAGAGCTGGGAAGGGATACTAACCATCTGCTCTCACAAGCCACTAAGAACTGATTCCAGCACACCAGTGGCTATTTGTTTGCCCAAATGCCCTGCAAATCGATTGCCAAGGGTAGTTTTTTTCTCTTACGTAGAGGCTACTTGGATTGGCTTCAGCTGCAAAAGTAAGCTGAGGCCCAAGGCCAAGGCAATCGGGTTGGTAAGTGATTAGGGAGGGGTATGCGGAGTAACTTCATTGTGTGTGTTCAATAAACATATTCCTCCAGGATTCATGCGCAGGCTTACTCAACTCTAAGCGTGGGACTTCCGAGCGTAGGACCCTAAGAGCTTTAGAGAGTCACGGAGAGTCACGGAGTCTGGAGACTGGCCCCCAGTCCAAGCCTTGCCACAGCCATTCTGTCCCATCATGGGCAAATCACTTCCTGTCCCTGGGCCTTGATTTCCACATCTCCAAAGGAAACTTTGGGGCTAGGACTGAGAGAGCCGACAAGGTAATCACTAAGCTTTTCCTTCTAAGTCTTAAACATATGATCTTCTGAAATATCAGAAAACTAAATCTGAGACTAGTTTTAAGTGCTGGTGTTCCTAAAAATACCGTAATTGGGAAACCATGGGAATGCCAAAGGACAGCCTTACTTGCTAATTAACAGATGCTCTACAGAGAGCTGGGGTCTCTGTTCCCACACAAAAGAAAGTCTTTCAAACAGCCTGTTACCAGGGGGGAAACTCAACAGCTCCCAACTGTCCTTGTTTCATCTTGTGATTAGGTAAAATGTCCGTTTCCATCTGCCCAACTGAGAGGCTCTCAATTCAGCCAGAAATGCCCAGATGATGCCCATCTCTTCACTGGTGTGTGTCTTTTAGCCGCAATTATATGAGGGGGTTATTATTCGCTGCAGGATGCTGATATTAACATTTACTTCAATTTAGTCTGAAAATCATAGAAAATATTCAGATCGCCATATTGAGTAGTCAACTGACACACGGGAAGCATGTTTATCATCTGTGCCAATTTGATAAAAGCGGCCAACGAGATTCATTATTAGTTGTCTGCTTGTAAAAGTGGGTTTTCTGATAAGCACCTCTAAGAACACTTTCCTGACCTTCCTTCTGTTGTGCTTCAGGTAGGAAAATATTTCACTGAGTAGGAAGATTCGGCAGCGAGAGCGGAACAAGCACTGTGTGGTTTATCCCTGACTCAGTGTGTCAGAGCTAAAGAGACAGTTTAGTG
Source organism: Cryptoprocta ferox (assembly GCA_028646485.1). NCBI lineage: Eukaryota > Metazoa > Chordata > Mammalia > Carnivora > Eupleridae > Cryptoprocta > Cryptoprocta ferox. The sequence goes on along the minus strand of CM053566.1, from coordinate 71,807,330 downwards.
ATTGTCTTTTTCACAGTCATCAGCAGCTTGCATATTGTGCCCATGACAAAAAACATACAGTACAGTACAGGGGAGAGTTCTCAACATCAAAGGCGGACAAAAATAAATGGCACAGGGTTGATGCTTAAAATATATATTGTTCACCAAACACTATGAGTGAATTGGAACTCTGGGAACAGAGAGAAAATTCCCCAAACTTTATGGACATCCTTGGGAAGTTGAGCGGTATACTTTAATTTTTTTTTTTTAGCACATCGGTCATCATGATAATTGACCAGATAAATTGTAAATTGCCTATCACAACTTTTTTAACTCATACGTCATCCAAACCCTGAACCATAGTATTCCTATAACCTCTGACCACCAAATGTTCTTTTTTTTTTTATCTGTTAGTTTTTATAGCCACGGGAAGATTTGCAACGCGTATCATAGAAGCACACCCTATTGGAAGGTAGGACACATGGTGGGTAGGTGGACATATCAATGAAAACACACCTACGTCCTGATTCCACCTGAAACTAGCTGTGCAACCTTGGCAAGTGATTTAACCTGTATTTCAGATGCCTTGTCTATAAAATGGAAATAATAATATTGTCTACCTCGTAGGGTTATTGTGTAGGTAATCCATATAAAGTATTCAGAAGAGTGCCCAGTGGCATATAATATCCAAAAAAAATAACTGTTATATATATATTGAATTTGTTTATAGATATAATATATATTTGAATCTGTTGAATTTCAGCATTTGTGTTGTGTTGTGTTGTGTGTGTGTGTGTGTGTGTGTGTGTTTCATGTTTATATGAGTTTGGGCCACAACTAAAGCGAAGTTGCCTTCCCTGAAAGATGTATGAGTTGGCCGGAGGGCGTGGTCCTTCCATGTGGTCCAAGACAAGTGGAGGTGTTCCAGGATAAAAATACATCCACTAAGGGAGGAGTCGGCATCCAGATGATAAAGGTGCTTTCATACACTTTATGAAGTGCTAGCACATAGGCCCTTAAATAAACTTGTTTTTCTTCCCAAAACCTAAAACATGGCTTCAAGGTGAAATTACTAGAGGCTCTGGTCAAATGCCCTTAGCTCACTTTGCGAACATGCCTTCCGTTCACCCAGAGCTCAGGAAACTCCCTCTACAAATGTGCATCTCTCGAAAGAGTGCTCTGGGAGAAGCAGTCCATCTAGAATCTTCCAGACACAGGTCCTCCTGCATGCATCCAAGATAAAGGAGCCACTTGGTGCTACAACTTCCCATAATTGCTGGTTACGTTTAGATGTCATTGTCTTCCTGGTAGCCTGTCCCCACTCCCTTTCGCCTCAAAATCTCCCCCCTCCCACTTCAATTATAGTTCGATATTGTCCTTCCCGCATCACCCGGAACCTCCGCTCCGAAGAGCCTCCCAAGCCCGACCACCCTCACTCTCCTCGCTCCTGGAAATGTTTCTCTGGGCCATGCCAAGTTTAAAGGGGCTTTATCTGTGTCTCAGTTCCAGTCCGCATGTGGGGGCTGGGAGGAGGGATTTTTCTTTGATCCACCTAATGAATTAATGAATTAAACAGAGGTGGAGTTCAGAAGGCAGGCTCCTTACTTTTGCTGAAGTTGGGCTGATTTTGAGCTGGCGTAACTGCCAGAAAAATGCAGCTTCATGCTAGAAGAATTAGGGACATGGCCGAGTCCATTCATCTTCCCTAATCGAGTTCTTGGGAAACACACATGTAGATTAGCCCCTAACAATGACCCCCGGCTGATTGCTTGGAGTACCCTCCACCGTGCCCACAATGGTATTGACTAGCTCTTTGTGTCCTGCACAAAGAAAGCCCCAACCTCCCCTTGTCCTGCTTTGCCCTGTTTCTCCCCAAGTCCCTCGCCAGTGGCTGTTGAAGTCTTTTCTGCTTTTCTCTCAAGACTTTGAAATAAACAGTAAATAAAAGCTAACCTCACCTGGACCTACGAAGAAGGAGAGCTGGATAGTCCCGGAGAGAATTAACTTTGGAAAACAAGGCTATAAGCCCCTTAGCGTGTGGGCAGAAGCTTAAGAAAACACTGCCCATCTCTGTTTAGCAGCGATTACAGAGATCAACTTGCTATTGGGGGAGTTTACATAAAAAGCATTCTTGGTCACAGGGGAAACAGCAAATACCAATCACCTATCCCTGTGGCTGTCCTCTCGTCACCAAGGCATCACCACCTCGGCCACCCGGTCTATGTCACTGGCCTGTGGGACATTGTGGGGGGCCACCAGACTGTTAGGAGGACACTGCCTTGGGCAGCTTAGAAGGCCTGAGGGCCCCAGGGGCAGGCTGTGCCTGGACTGTGGTGGAAACCTCCCAAGGGTTTGTTTGCTAGTCCTGGACACCAGCGCCCAAAGGCCACTGTCTACAGGCTCTGACTTCGTTTCTCTGGGAGGCTGAGCTGCCTCCAGGAAGGATTAAAGATGGAGACTATGGGCTAAGATGTGCTTTTATTCTTCTCCTGACCATCACACCCTCCAACATTTATTACCAACGAGCTGTAGGCAGAACACACTGGACAAGGAGTCAGGTGGCCTGAGTTCTAGTCCCGACCCTTCCACTTAACAGCTATATCATGTTGAGCCTCAGTTTCCTCTTCTATAAAATGGGGACACGGGCACCTGGGTGGTTCAGTCGCTTGAGTGTCTGACTTCTTGGTCATGATCTTGTGGTTTGTGGGTTTGGGCTCTGTGTCGGGCTCTGTGCTGACAGCTCGGAGCCTGGAGCCTGCTTCGGATTCTGTGTCTCCCTCTCTCTCTGCCCCTGCCCCCTTCAAAAATAAACATTAAAAACATTTTAAAAAATAAAATAACATGAGGCAAACATATTCATCCCCCTCACCTCACTTGGTTTCAAGGATCCTGTGACGTGAAGAGCACGAAAAGGTTCTGACAACTTTAGAGAATTATGCAGAAACTATAAAGTGTGTATTAATGATCATTAATGAAGCTTTCTCTTAAAACAAAGCACAACTTCTCACTTGAGTCAGAAGCTCAATTTCTATCTACTGCAAAGTCACCTGCTTGCTATTTTAATTTACCTTTTATAGGTCTACTAAAACATAGAGCGATTTGTGTAATGACCACCCCTATATGCCCATCACAGAGAATTCGTCATTCCACGATCCTTAATGTAGTCACACGTCCTTCTAACACCGATTTAAAGGTGTGACTTTGGGGGTCACTTAGAAGAGCTCGCACCTCGTGCTGGGTATAGAGATTACTTAAATAAATAAAATAAAGGGTGAGGATTGGAAAATACGTGGGTTTTTTTCTCCCTTGTTTCTTCCTCTGTCTTGTCTCCCAGGCTGGATGTTAAACTCCTCAAGGCCAGCCGCCAGGCGCTTTCTTTTGAGGTGCTGGTTGGCCTAGGTCAGTGCGGGACCCTCAGAAGTGAAGCAGTAAACCCTGGTCTGAATGGAAGCAGAAATAAACTAATGGTGGGCATGGAGGGGGACCCCCCTGCTTGGAGATCGGAGCCCCTATTGCAGAGGAGATTTTAAGAAACTCTATTTTGTGTCTGTATGAGAGGACCGATGTTAATTAAACTTATTGTGACAATCATTTCACAACAAACGTCAGTCAAATCAGACCGTGCACCTTAAACTTACACAGCGCTGCGTGCCAATTATATCGCGATAAAACTGGGGAAAAGAAAAGGAATCCCTAGGTCCTTAGATATTTAGGAAAACATTTTGGTTCACGTTTCCTGCCAACAGTTTAGTGAAGGTGGAAAGGCGCCGGGGTCTGGCATCAGGTTTGAGAAGTGACAGACTTATCAGTGCTGATAACAGCCCTGGCGGATGTGAAAAAAACACTTGCCGGCAGTAACCATCATTCCACGTGGCCTGTGGCTCTGTCACTCTGCGCCACGGAAGGCCCGTGGGGCTCCCCGAGGGGAAAGACACGCATGCAGCAGATCCCGCCTATAACCTACCCACCCCCCTCCCCGGGGACGCGAGTGGCCTTCACCCCAGACGAAGGTCCTCCTCCAGCCAGCCTGAGGCTGGCCCACCTCCTTGGCCTGCAGATTGTTTGGTGGGGAGAGGCCCACCTCTTCTCCAGCGAGGAACAGTCTACAAGGGTGAGGGACTCCTGGCGGGTCTTCCACCCGGCCTGAGCCTGGCAGCGGGTCCGACTGGGGGGTGGGGGTGATGCTCCCAGCCTCCTGCTGGGCGGTGGGGCACTTGAGGTCACCGGGGCGTGCAGGCACAGATGGCCCCACCACCTCCTGGGGCTTGGCCATGGAGTGAGGGAGTCCGAGGGGACAGGAAGAAGTAGTTAAAAATATATACACAAACAAAATAAACCCGAAGTCCGAGGCTTGGGCCTACGGAGCCGAAAGAGGAGTGCCCTTGGGAATAAAAAGAGGGAGAGAGAAAGGAACATTCAAACTGAGACGTAGCGTGCGTGGCCTGACTGCCTACGCCTCAGAGCCTGGAAGGAGTCCGCTCGCTCTCTCCAAAGGTCGTCCCGGGCACTCTGCCCGGCGGAGGAAGTGTGCTCGAAGGCAGAGGCGCATCTGGGGCCGGGGGAGTGAAGGGGAAGGTAAGGCCGAGCAGCGAGGCAAGCCTACGGGACGGTGGGGGAAGGTGAGGCAAAGGGCGTCGGCCCCGTTGAGGCCAGACTAGGGGAGGCGGGCCCCAGAGGCGGGTCCCCAGCCTGCCAAACACCCCTCCGCTGTTCCCTCGGGGTTCTGTTTGGAGTGTTCGCAGCCGATCGAGAGGTGGAGGCTGGAACGTTCGGAGGGCCGGCCCCGCCGGGAGCGGCCGCACGAGGCCCCCGAGGCTGGGTGAGGGAAAGACCCGCCTCGCCGCGGGGGGAGGGGCCGAGGGAAGAGCCCGGGGCGGGAGGGGAGGAGCCAGGGCTCGCGGGCTCGCCGCCTTGAGCACCCGGAGCCCCGGCTACCCCGGGTCCGAACTTCAGACTCCTGCAGAGACCCCGGCGGCCGCGGCCCGAGCGCTCGCCCACCTCCAGCGCGCGCAGCCTGGGGCCCGCGGCGCCCGGCGAGCTTGACCTTGGGCCGGGCCCCGGCGGGTGGGACGGCGGTCCCCGGGGAGCGCCGACTTCGAGCCTCTGCTCTGGGTCTCCGGAGCGGGCTGCGCTGAGAGAGCGCGGGCCGCGCCCACCCGCCTCCGGGCGCTCCCCATGCACCTGCCCGGCTGCGCCCCCGCCATGGCCGACGGCAGCTTCTCGCTGGCCGGCCACCTGCTCCGCGGCGCGGGAGGGAGCACCTCGCGGCTGCACAGCATCGAGGCTATCCTGGGATTTACCAAGGACGACGGGATCCTCGGTTCCTTCTCGGCGGAGCCGGGCGCTCGGGGCGCCAAGGAGCGGGATAGGAGGCCGGGAGCGCGGGCCGCTTGCCCCAAGGCGCCCGGGGGAGGCACCGAGCCCTCCCCGCAGCCCGCCCCGGCGCCTGCTCCGGAGTACGAAGGTGAGTGCATCCCCGCGGCCGCTGCGGGGCCCTTGGGGCGCCCAACCTTAGGAGCCCTGCAAGAGGGATGAGCCCCGTTCCTTAACTTTTATTAAGGCGTTTGGGCGCGGAGTTGGGGTTGGAGGTGTACACACGCTTCCAATGTGCGTTCAGAGAAAGCTTAGAGGCCCCTCGCAGCCTCATCCCAGAACTCGCGGTCCGACGCGCGGGAGGAGCCTGCGTCCCGCTGTCGGCGCCCGAGGGTAGGCGGAGCGGGCCCAGGGATACTCCGGGGAGAGTCCTTGACCTTCCGGGGCTTCTTCGTCCCAGCCCCTCGACCCTATTGCCCCAACGAGCCCGGGGAGGCGCGGCCGAGCCCAGGGCTGCCGGCCGGCCCCGCCACCAGCGACGCGAAGCTGTCGGAGGAGGAGCAGCCCAAGAAGAAGCACCGGAGGAACCGCACGACCTTCACCACTTACCAGCTGCACGAGCTGGAGCGCGCGTTCGAGAAGTCTCACTACCCCGACGTGTACAGCCGTGAGGAGCTGGCCGGCAAGGTCAACCTACCCGAAGTCCGTGTCCAGGTAAAGCGCCCAGATCGGTCCCCGGGAGGGGCCCAGGTCCAGGCTGCAGCCGGGCCCCCTTGAATCCCGGCGTCAACGCATTTAAGGTCACAGGCTTCCCATTGGTCTTCCTCGACTTGGCTCGTCCGGAGCCTCGAAGGAGCGTCACAGATGTTCCATGTGCCCCACGACCGCCCCCAGGACATTCGGTTCCAGTTTGTAGTAGCATCTCCCTGTTGGGGGGGTGGTCCTCCCTATTCTAAATAAAGAGAGAAATTAGAAACGGCGGGCTAGCTGAAGAGCGGCAGCTCATTAGACGCAGCCGGGATTGGGGCGGTCGGCGATGAGCAGAGAGGGGGTGTAGGCAGCGTCTGGGGGGGGGGGTAACCCGATTGGGGACTCGACTGCCACCCAGTCACTAACCGCGCTCACCCTGTTAAAAAACGAAAACCCCGTCATCTTGCAAGAGCCCTGGCGCCTGCAGTTGAAGGTTTTGGTGGATTTAAGAAACTGACTTCTGCTTCTTTGGTGTACATCCAACCAAACTTACCGCTGCTGCAGAGGCCTTCTCTCTCTCTCTCTCTCTCTCTCTCTCTCTCTCAAAGGGGTTTTCGCTTTAATTAAAGCTGAATTATCTTTAATCCCCGATCATTAAAATATTTGAAAGCCTTAAATATTTGCTAGTCATCTGTGAAAAATCTGGGAGGATTTCCAAATTAGGAGACTCTGCAGAGGCCTGAAAGGGAGTCATTGGGAACACATTTCACTGCATCTGAAAGGCGGTGGAACTAAGATGAGGTTTGTGTGTGTGTCTAATGAATTAGATTTCCAGGAAGCGAAGATATGCAGATGTTGCGGGGGGGGGGGCGCGCTTTTAGCCTTACCTTAAAAGTAAAAGGGGCCAAGCGTTTGCCTTCTGTCCCTTCTGCTTATTTAGGAGTTTAAAGTAATGAGTAAATGTTGTGGCTTTTAAAATTAGTTTCTTCGTGTGACTCGGGATGGCAAGGACTGGGCCGTTCCATTTCTCTTAATCTGGGGACAGTAGGGCTGTAATGGTCTCATTGAAGGTGTGGACATTTTAGCACCTGCTTTCCAGGGAGAGAGGGTGGGGTAGGGGGAAGAAAAGAACCCAAGTGGAAGACGAAGACAGAGAGGAGACAAAGCCTTCCAACCACAGGGGCCGCCTTCACATCTGACACCACCTCTGTCCTACCTTCCTTCCTCCCTCTTTATTTGTTCAGGGATTTGGGCTCTAAGTCATCGGCTTCTTGAGAACAGTGTCTGCGACTTCTCTGGGGCCACAGGGCCAGCACAGTGCCCAACATATGGCGGGTTCTTAACACATGGCTATGATGTAATCAGATTGGGGGGTGTCTACTGTGGGCCTTCAGCTGTGTGAAGGGCAGGAGTACAGCCCTAGAAGAAAGGACTGTCTCCGTCCTTAGCTCTCTGACCTTGAATACTGGGTGGAAGACAAGAGCTGAGGTTTTGGGGGCTGGAGTGGGGCATGCAGGGAATTAGAGGGACCAGTGGGATGCTGATCCCCATGCTGACGTTTCTCTTCTCTCTATTATCAACAAATATCTCCTGTTTCTCATGTTTCTGAGGGGAAATTAGGGCCTCCGCTATGTAGATGAATCTTTTGTGGGAAGAGAACAGGGTACTTACAGTTTTGTTTTTTTTCTCTCTCCCCACCAAATCCTACCCTTGCGTACACTTGCCCTGCTCTGCCCAGGTGCTGGGGGACTGTTTCCTCGGTGCTTCTAGGAGGTCCCCTCCCTCACTGACTCGAAGCTGCCTTCTCCCTTCTAAGGTCACAGCTTTCCCCCTATTTCCCTCCATAAATATAACACTGAAGCCACCCATTTGGCCAAAGTTCTTTCTGATTCTCTGCTAAACTAGACCAACTAACTCTCTGGTCTGTGTCCAAGGGTGGTAACTTTGTGATGCCACCTTAGTCACACCTTTCCTTATGCTTTTACTGAATCAGCAATGGACATTTTATCATTAAGAGACCAGACTTCACTCTTGGCATGGACTTTCTATATGAAAAGAAAAGAAAAGAAAAACTTGAACTCACTAACTCCTCTTACTGTCAAAATGGACTCTAAAAAGTCAACGTAAAATATAACAAACTTGAGCTGTTGTAATCATTGGAACCCATTTATAAGAAGCATCAGAAATACTAAAGGGTTATCAATTAAATAAGAATGAAGATCTTATTAAAGCAGGAACTCAAATAAGCTCGGGATAAAATACCACCCCCCCCCCTTGCTTCTACCAGTTCCCATAACCAGTAATTCCTGGAAATGGCTGTATTTTAACGTCCAGGGTGGCCAGTTAGGGTACTTAGAGTATTTGTTTATACATATGTTTATAACAGAGACAGAAGGTAGGTGAAACACAGAAAGCCTGAGCTAAACCCAGCCACTGAGAGCAGTACCATCGGGAGAGGAAGCCAAGACTAAACTCAACTGCCAACCAGCAGGTCACCAAAATTTGTTGCGATGTGGTTGCGGAAATCCTAGGTCCGATTCCCAAGGTTAACTTCCCTTTCTTTCCCTGAGCCCCGCTCCGTGCCAGGAGTGGGAAACAGATACAGCCACAGCTTTGGGTGAGGTTAACAGGGACACGGGTGGGACACGGATGGGACAAGGACTCAGAGAGGAGGGAAGAGGCAAAAAGGAGAAAACGGGATGCAAAAGAAAGGAGAGCGTAGGGGTGGGGCTTTTCGGGGAGGGGCACGGCGACGGGGGTCGTCCAGCCTGGCGCAGGGCGGGGACGCGTCCCCAAGCCTCGGCCGCAGCCCGACGGCCTCTGTGCTGCCCTCCGCAGGTGTGGTTCCAGAACCGACGGGCCAAGTGGCGGCGGCAGGAGAAGCTGGAAGTGTCGTCCATGAAGCTGCAAGACTCGCCCCTCCTCTCCTTCAGCCGCTCGCCGCCCTCGGCGGCTCTGGCGCCCCTCGGGGCGGGCCCGGGCGGCGGCGGCGGGCCGGCGGGGGGCGCCCTGCCACTCGAGTCGTGGCTCGGGTCGCCGCTGCCGGGCGGGGGCGCCACGGCGCTGCAGAGCCTGCCGGGCTTCGGGCCGCCGGCGCAGAGCCTGCCCGCCAGCTACACGCCGCCGCCGCCGCCGCCCTTCCTGAACTCTCCGCCGCTGGGCCCCGGCCTGCAGCCACTCGGGCCGCCGCCGCCGCCCGCCTACCCGTGCGCGCCCGGCTTCGGGGACAAGTTCCCGCTGGACGAGGCGGACCCGCGCAACAGCAGCATCGCGGCCCTGCGCCTCAAGGCCAAGGAGCACATCCAGGCCATCGGGAAGCCGTGGCAGGCCCTCTAGGGACGCCGGGGACCACATCCGGCCGGACCACCGTCCCGGGAGCCGCCCCCGAGCCGCACGCGCGCATCCTTCCCACGCTGGGGTCCCCCGCTCGGTCACCCTCCCGAGCCGTCTGAAGCTGCAGCCAGGCTGGGCTCTCGGACGCGCGCGTCTGTCCCTGCGCGCACCGAGGGGGGCTGACCTTCCGGCCTGCCGAGGCCCTCTGGCCACCCGGGCCCTGGTGCCGGAGGCGGAGAGGCGGCCCGCCCCCTCGGGTTCGGAGGTCTCAGAGCGCCTGACCTCGGTGTGCCTCCCCCCCCCCCCCCAGAAAACGACAGCTGGGAGGACGAGGAGGCCGAGAAATAGAGTTTGAGGGACTGTTTGTACGCGTAGTTTGAAGTCCTGGGGAGGCATTAAAGGTTGCCTTGTTTTGGTTTGACTCTGGTTGAGGGTGCTCAGGCCTCGGTGGCGCGGAGGGAGGCGCGTGTGCGAGTGGGGGTGCAGGGACGCACGGGGTGGGTTGGGGAGCCGAGGACTGCGCAAGAGCTGGGGCTCCCTCCTGCGTCCCCTGAGGGTGGCTCTGTGCTGCTGGGAAGACTCGGCGCCCGTCACCTGAGCTCCCCTGCCCAGGCGCGGGCGGGAGCGGCGAGTGTGTGGGGTGCGGGGTGTTTGGAGCCCAGGGCTCAGCCCCCGGCGCGTTCCCAGGCCATCTCTATATACACCCCAATAGCCAAGCTGCGGCTGCTACTTTGAAGGATCGACCCCAAGAGGAAGTGTCTACATCACCTTCCCCAGGGTGACAGGTGAAAGTCCCGAAGCCCCCGTCGGCCCCGCGTCTCTCTTTCCCGGACGCCGCCGCCCAGGACCCCCTCTCGGATCGCTGTCCCGGTCACGGGTTGGTGCCAGCCCTTGCTACCCAGGACTGATGCCATTAGTCCTCCACAGACGGGGGCAAAGAGACTTTTCCTCTTCTGATCCCAGCGCCTCTCTCGCTTCCCCAAGTCGGTCCTCAACCCCCAATCCCCGCGGTTGTGTTTCATGCTCGCCCGGGAGTGAGCTGCGGCGCTCGAGGACTGTGTCCCGGGCACAATCCGGGTCGCGTCCGCTGTTCTTTGGCGCCGGCTCTGGGGCGGGAGGGAACCCGGAGGTCTCCCCCCAGCTTCCGAAGCACCCGCGGTCCTCGGGGAGTCCCCGGTGAAGGAGAGCGGGGGGACCCCCGCCGGAGCAGCCGCGGCCTCCGCAGGCGATCCTGGAAGCCGGGCCGCGTCGGGAACTACCCGGATTCCCGGAGCGCAGGCTCCGGCCTCCTTGCTATGAGTGCCCCCCGAAAAGACGCGCCCGGAGCCCTAGCATCATCAACCCACTACTGTTTGTGGTTCGTTAGACTGTTAGGAGCCACCCCAGCCCCCTTTCCTTGTCGAAATGAACCCTGGGAGGTGGGAAAGATACAGTAAGATCAACTGTAAGGCTTTGTGTGAACTACCGAGGACCCCACCCGAGGCAACACACAGTGTGATCCCGCTTCTCCCATCCCACAGTAGCCCTGATCTTGGGTTCCTGAAACCAAGTTGGAGAGCGGATGACTGTCCTGGGGCGGGGGTGGGGGGGTGGGGGGATAGGGGATGCCATCGCAGGATTCAGGCCTTGCCATGAGGGTCCTGAGAGGCTATGGCAGCATCAGGGGTGTGTACCCCTAGACCTTCCTGTGGTGCCTTGCATAGAGCAGGCTGCTCAGTAAGGTTTTGTTGAATCTGGCATTTCCCCCAAGAGGTAGGAAGTAATACCTGACCGTCGTGGGGGGGGGGGGCGAGGAGGGGATGGATGGATTGGCCAAGTGATACCAGCCATTGGCATGAAAAAAAAAAAGGTAAACAGGATGAAGGTGTAAGTAAATTTCTTTCAGTGTGGACTCTCCTCTTCCATCCTTTAATGCCCCCGTTTAGAATGATTGATTCAGAGTACTCCCAACTTCCCTGGTGCATACTCGCTCTGCCTCCCTCCTCCTTCCCGCAGTCCTGGGCACCTCTGACCCCGTCCGTCCTCCCGCCAGCATCTTCCTTGCTTCCCTTAGACCGTTTCCATGATCATCCATTTCGCCTCTTTATGCCATTTTTCTTCCTATTCTTTTTTCATCTGCACCTTTCCGTCACTTCTTTCTCCTCTTTTACTACTTAGGCTGAGAGTGAATATTCTAAACCCTCTCCTTAGACACCAACAGACTGAGCCATACCTGGACTTCAGGGACAAATCCTTGGAAAATGATCAAAATACTAACAGCTAATGACCAATGAAAGCTTATCACCAGCCGGCTCTCCTGCAAGCAGCTTACATCTATTGACTCATTGAAGCCTCACGGAGGACTGTGCAAGGAAGGTACAATTAGCCTCATTTTATAAAGGAGGAAACTGAGGCACAGAGAGGTTGCCTCAATTAATACTGCTTGTAAGTGGGATAGCCAGAAGCTCTGGTCAAGTTCACCACCCTAGTGCGCTGTTCCGGAAACACCTGCCGAGTAAGTGCTCTATTTCAATTCCCTGGAGCAACTCATGAGGCCTCTTTGGGAATTAAGATCCTGAGGTGTGAGCGGTCTTTCCTGGGTTTCCATTTTCCCTGGGCTTCCATCTTTCCCGGGCTTTCCGCCAGCACCAGCGCCCCTCTCCCCCCATCCCTAGGGGCTACCTAAGAGCTCCAGGAGTAGAGGTGCAGAAGAAGGGGGAAGCCAGGGCTGAACTCGGGCTGGAGGTGAGAATGATTTGCGCTAAAGGACATTAAGCCCCAGACGACCCTGAAACACGGGATGCTGCTCAAGCTCATGGCTACCGAAAGCACTTTGCAGAGGCGCTGGCCAAGGTGGCTTCCGAAACTAGATTGTGCTGGCTGTGATTTGGGGCGGGCGCGAGTCTTTCCGGGATTCCGGGGAAACGGGTCTCCTGCACTTGGAAAACGTTCTTGAGTCTTCCGTAAGGAGGCTGCGGGTTTGGCTCCGGAGGGCTTCTTCCAGTGTCCACTGAAGGGGAGCGAGAACCAGTTGGGAGTGGGTCTACAGGGTTCGGGGAGGAAAGACACTGCTGCCCAAGCACAGCGACCTAGGTGTCAAGGCAGGCGCTGATTCAGGTGACTGCATTCAGTCCATCTAAGAGAGAGGCCTTGGGGGTTTCCTCCCCGGAAGACGACCTAGGCTGTGACCCGCCGCGGGAGGAAAGCAGGTGAGTCTGTAGCCGACTCGCTCCCGGGTACCAGGCTCTGAGCCGCGCGGGGCGGGGCTCCAGGGCCAGGGGGCGGGGCGGAAAAGGACGCCTCGGATTGGGCCCCTCCGACAGAAGGGCGGAGTCAGGCGCGGCCTAGGGAGCTGGAGTGCTCCCAGGCGGAAGTTCTGCGCAGACCCAGGGCTAATCTGGAGACCCCGGTCGCGCGCGGCCTTGCCGCCCCGGCCACCGCCCCAGCGTTGGGGGCGTTTCAGTTTTCCGTTTTTCTCCATTCTGGAGGAGTCTCTTCTTGCCCATGGGAGCGTCGTGATCATACTGCGCGCCTGGGCTCCGGACTTTGGGTGGCGATTTTTCTCTCCCGCAGGGACGCAGGGGACTGAGGGTCACCCGTGTCTGGCGCCACGGAGTCCTGGGGCGGCCGCCGCCCGCGGGACCCTCCTTGCTCCGTGTCCTCCACGCTGCGGCCCCGGGCCCGTCCAGGCTTTCATCCGGGTTGGGTGGATTGGGTGTGCCGCTCTGCGCCCTGCGGGCCCGAGTTCCTACCCCTGCTGCCCGGGAGGGTGATCGGGACCGGTTTGGGTGCCACAGGGTGGGAGGACTGGGAGTTTACCCCCCGAGAGGGGCAGGCTTCGGCCAGAGGTCAGCGATTGTCCTGGGGTGGCCCCGATGTCTTTACTTATTTTAAACAGGTACTTCAAGTTTGGGAGATGGGAAATCCCTGCCTGTCCCCCACTCCCGTCTCCAGTTAATCCAGAATCCAAAGAGCGAAGGCAGGGGATCCCAATCCTTCCCTCTCACGGCCAAGTTCATCGGTTAATTGAAAGTCTTTGCGGCCAGATTCTGGAAGTGGGGGCCGCCCAGGACTCCTCACCCGGGAACTCATCAGTCCCACGGGGGGTGTCTGTCTGGTAGGGACATCGGGAGTGCGGACTGAGCTGCCCCAGCGACTTTGGACTTGGACTTCAGGCCTCCCGGCTCGCGCCGCCTCCCCGCCCCCGCCCCCCAGCCTCGCCGCTTGCTCTTCTCCGTCTCTATCCAAGCGTTCCTTTTCACCAACAGAACCTTAATACACGAATAGAATCCGAGCCTCCAGGAAGCCAGCAGGAAGAGATTTCCGGGGAAGATAAAATTAATGAAAAAGCCGGCACTTCCTCTCTGCACAGCAAGCGCGAGCCGCGCACCGGCCCTCGCGGCTCCGCCTGCGCCCCAACTCGCCTGGGAAAACAGCGGCCCCGCAGCGCCCGGCGGGCGCGCCCGACCCTTCGAGAGGCGGATGGTGTGCTTTGTGGCCAAAGTCGTCCCCTTAATTGGGAACTGGCTCTAGTAATCTGGCCTCAGCTTGTTAACTGTACAATAGTGGGCAGAGTTAATGACTCATTAGTGATTAATTCTTTAACTTTGCCTTAATTACTCACTGTAAACCCCCTTTCATAAAACTGGATTAAATCGTCTGGATCCTTGGCCATGTCTCACACAGCCCTGGAAGACGCTTGGAGAACGCCAAGTTCCCCCCAACTTCGGCGGGTCGGCTTCTTAAAAGCAGGTGCAGCGGCGCCCCTCAGCCTGGAAGAGGGGCGATCTGTGGGGCAGCATAGCTATGACATGGCCTGGTCGTGACCTTCAGCACACCCCCAACACACACACCAGAGCTGGATTTCCATGATCTCCCCTCCTCCCTCAGCACCCTACGGAACTCGCCTGAGATGTAACACCTCATTTTAGAAGAAGCTTTCCGGGGTGCCTCAGTCGGTTGAGCGGCGGAGCTCAAGTCATGATCTCTCAGTCTGTGAGTTCGAGCCCTGCAGAGGGCTCTGTGCTGATAGCTCAGAGCCTGGAGCCTGCTTCGGATTCTGTGTTTCCCTCTCTCTCTCTCTCTACCTCCCCTGCTCACACTCTGTCTCTCAAAAATAAACAAATGTTAAAAATTATTTTAAAAAAACAGAAGAAGCTTTCCTCTGCTCAGTATTTAACATGGATGTGTGTTCACACTAGATTTTGAATGAATTGTATACAATGGTGTCTTCCTTCAACAGTTACCTGAGAAAGTTCTTTCCAGTGCTAACAGTAGCTGGACTCCATATATAGTCCCTCCATTTGTACTTTTATTTAAAAAAACGAACCTTAGTTTTTTCACCTTCTGAATTTTCCTGCAATCTTAATCCCTTCTGGAGCTTTGTAAGGCACGACAGGCATATACCAATGGGCGAATAGGAGTCTCCATCTCTCAGCTACGCGACGCCGGGGTGGCTCAGTCAGTCGAGCATCTGACTCTTGATTTCCACTCAGGTCATGGTCCCAGGGTCGGGTTGGTTCGCTCCCTACTGAGTGCGGAGCCTGCTTGAGATTCTCTCTCTTGCTCTCCCTCTCTCCCCCGCTCACACACACACACTCTTTTTCTCTGATAAATAAAAATAAATAAATATAAATAAATAAAAAGGATCTCCATCCTCAAGGAGTATGGTCTAAGCAGAGGAAATGACACATTTCCACATATGTTTTCAAATACTTACTGTCTTTCTCCATTTGGTGTTCCACAGGCCGTCCAAAATAGATTACGTTCAAAACAAAACTTATTCATCTTTACTCTGTGGCTTCCAATAAACATCCTTAAAATCTTTCTCTTTTTCTTCCTTCCTGGCCACCCAGTGGATATGAGACTCAAGGATATGAGCCTTGAGACAAGTTTCTTTCCACTTCCTTTCTACCTTTCTTACTTCTGTCAGCCATATAGTTTCCAAATCTTAGCTGCCCAGAAGAAAGACACCTCCCAGCCTTCCCATCAGTTAGATATGATTAAATATATACCCATGTCATAGAAGGGAAAACACTTCTAGGAAGCAAGTTCTTAAAAGTGACCTGCGTGCCTTGGTCTTGTCCCTTCCTGCTGTCTGTTGCCCACAAGGCAGGTGTGACAGGCAGGGGCTGGACCATCCAGCTGGGACCATGTCATGAAGCCATGTGTTGAAGGTGTCGAGTAACAGGACAGAAGGGACCATATGTGCTCAGTCCCTGACACTGGACACCACACTAGCTCCGGATTTCTCTCTGGGCTATTTTAAGTCTATTTGGTGTCACTGTCGGCCACACCTAGACCTAAGTCACTCATACCTAATTCACTAATAACATGCAGTGAATTACTTAGCTGCATTGCTTTTACTTCAGAGCGCCTCTAAATTCCCCTATCCTTGACTTTCTCTGCCAGTGCTCTAATTCAGGGCTTTGTTATCTCTCCCCCATGCTGCATGACTTCCCGTGACATACAGAGTTTCTCTTGTGGCACTTACCACATAGCCTCTTGTGTTATGGTTGTTTCTTCATGATTCATTTACAACCATTTATTGAGTTCTCTCCCCCCCCCCTCTCTCCCCCTCTTTGCTAGGCTCTGGAGCTATAAAGATATGGCTTCCATATGGATATGCTTGTCATTCAATCTTCAATCAATCCTTAACACTATAGCCAGAATTAGGTATCTCAAACAATTCCTCTGGTTAAAACAATTCCTTAAGGCCTATGGAACAAAAGCTGAGCTCCTGGTGAGTAGGGCATCTGAGGCTCTTTTGAATCTGACCCTGACCCATCTTTCCAGGCTCTTCTCTGGCATTCTTCCCCTTTCCTTGCCTTCCTCTTTCCCCCTTTCCTTTCTTGCCCTCTGTTCAAGTGACACCAGAGTACTCTGCGTCTCACTGGCCCACCGTGTGCTTTTTCACTTTGTGGCTTTGAGCACCAATGTTCCTTCTGCCTGGAAGGACTTCCCACCCTCCTGCTCCTGACAAACTCCGTCAGGACCTGGCCCAGATGCCCACTGTGCTCTGTGCAGAAGTCAGTTCCTTGTTCCCTCTGCAGCAGGCGCCCAAGAGCGCTTTGTTGATGTGCACTTGGGGGCTCCTGGAGTACTTACCCCATAGTGTTGTCTATGGTCCCCGGGGAAACTGTAGGAACCTGAAAGGCAACTGTCAGATTCTTCTCGGCATATTCAGGGCCCGACCCCGTGGAAGCACCCAGTAATTGATGAGCAGTAACTAACACGAGGGGTATGTCATCCCCAGAGAAAGCACCACATTCTATAACAGCTCATAACAAAGAAAGCTGCCTTCGCCCGTGAAGTCATGAAATCACAGAAGACTTCCCTGAGGAAGTGACAAACTGAACCCTGAAAGGAAAACAGAAGAAAACAGGGAGGACTTGAGGGGTAGAGGAGGTCACCACACCCACAAAGGAGGAGGGAGCAGGGCTTGTCCAAGGCTCTCAGGCGAGGCTGGTCTGGCGGGAGCCATAGGACAACTTCGAGAAGAAGTATAGGGCGTACTAAGACTCATAAGGAGGGGAATTTTGCAACATGGGAGAACCCAAAACTAACTCATGTCCGCGGCAGGTGGTGACATGATCACGTCCTATAGATCATCCTGCCTGTAGCGTGGAGAAGAGCTTGGAAAGAGGTAAGAGAGGATTCTAGAAGACCAATCAGAAAGCTATTGCAGTAACTAAGGGAAAACGGAAGCTTGGCCTTGTGGGGTGACAAGGTGGCCAGGTTGGAGGTTGAATGAGGAGATGGCGAGTTCAGTTTTTTGTTGTTGTTGCTGCCCCTGGTGGCGAGGGGGAGAGATGCACCTTTCCTGCAATACCAGGGGGTGCTGGGAGTGGCCGGAGCAACTCCCATTCCGCCTCCCTGCCCCCCCAAATCCACTGAGTATATTGTCTTCCGATACAGGATCGATCAGATATTAAACTGCTAAGAATAGATACTACACTTGACCTTAGCCAAAAGGCTGAGAAATGATTTTTGTTTTTCGTTCAGTTTTGGTCAAATGAGTTTGAGTGAAGACACTTCCAAGTACTGGTTTGGAGCTCAGGGAAAGGATCCGAGCTCTGCAATCAGGGCACAGGAGATAATTGAAGCCATGGGCATGCAGGAGGTTGCCCAGGGGGAGGGAGCTGAGGGTAGCAAGAGGACACCTATGTCAGAGCCCTGAGAAATGCCAGCATTTGATGACTGGTGTTGGAGGAACCAGAGGAGTGACAGAAGGAAACCAGGAAAGTGTGGGGGCTTTGGGAACAGAGAAAAGAGAGTTTCAAAAGAGAAAGAATGGGCAGCACCTGGGTTGCTTGGTTCGGCTAAGCGTCCAAATCTTGATTTCGGCTCAGCCCTTGATCTTGCAGTTCATGAGTTCGAGCCCCACCTCGGGCTCTGTGCTGACAGTCTGCAGCCTGCTTGGGATTCTCTGTCTCCCTCTCTGTGTGCCTCTCTCTCTCTCTCTCTCAAAAATAAATAAATAAACTTTAACAAATTGTTATTATTTTCAAAACTTAAAAGTTAGCCAGTGATGAATAAAATAAGACCTCATTCTTGCTTCCTCCAGGGGGGCGGGATGCAGCCATTTTGCAAATGATGCCGGTGTTTTCTGCGGCCTGGGAAGTGATCGGTGGGGGCTAACCCCCCACCAGCACCTTCGTTCCATATCTAGGAAGAAAGTGAAATAACCCAATGTCCTAGAGGTGGCACCTGATGATCTGAAACTCATTTAGTATAAACTTTTTAGTCCTTTCTACCCTAAGGCTCCAACTTACCTTTCTCCATCACACTCTTCTCCACACGCCTTCCGCTCTTGCCAAACTCAGCTCTCCCTTGAACTTGTCCTGAACTTCCCCACCCCATGCCTTTACCCAAGTTCTTCCTTCTACCTGGAATGTCTTTCCCCATAGAAAATGTTTTAAGATGAAGGAAAATTAAGATCCAGTATACCCAGATTTCTGGGATATAGCTAAAGCAGTGCTTAGAGTGATGTTTAGCAACAAATTGCCTACATTAAAAAAAAAAAAGAAGAAGATCTGAAATCTACAACTTAAGCATCCACCTGAAGACACTAGAAAAGAAGGTCAGACAAAACCTGAGCAGAAGGAAGAAAGTAACAGACACCAGAGAGGAAATTAATGAAATGGAGAATAGAAAAACAATGAAGAAAATTACATGAAAAATATTTGATATGATGAGTCATCAGGGGAATGAAAGACAAAAGTGCAACGAGACACCCCTCCACGCCTATTGGGATGGTTAGAATCAAAGATGCAGTAGCAAGAGGCATTGGTGAGACTGTAGAGAAATCAGAACCCCTGTACGGTGCTGGTGGAAAAGTGAAATGGTGGCAACCACTTTGGAGAACAATCTGGAAGTTCTTCAAATTATTAAATACAGAGTTTCATAGGACCCGTCAATTCTGGCCAAGATGATTGAAAACGTATGTTCTCACAGAAACTTTACAGGAATGTTTGTAACAGCATTCTTCATAATGGCCAAAAGATGGAAATAGCCCCCGTGTCTCTCAACAGATGGATTGATAAATAAAATGCAGTATATATATATGATACGATTATCTGGCCATGAAAAGGAATGAGGTGTGCATATACACT
This sequence comes from Cryptoprocta ferox, assembly GCA_028646485.1. Classification (NCBI taxonomy): domain Eukaryota; kingdom Metazoa; phylum Chordata; class Mammalia; order Carnivora; family Eupleridae; genus Cryptoprocta; species Cryptoprocta ferox. The sequence continues at coordinate 71,788,422 of CM053566.1, read as the reverse complement.
ACAGCATGGGGTGGACTTTGAAGGCACGAGGTTAAGTGAAAGCAGCCAGTCACAAAAGACCGCATACCATAGAAATGGAAATTCACATGAAACTCCAGAATAAGGACATCTACATAGACAGAAAATCAATTTGCTGCTGCTTAGTGCTGGGGGTCCAGGGGGGTGGGGACAGAGGGGGTGATAGATACAGGATTTCTTCCTGAGATGATGGAAATGTTCTAAGATGGCTTCGATTATGGATTGTTGCACATATCTGCATATTCTAAAAACTATTGAACAGCACACCTCCAATGGGTGAATTGTATAGCATGTGAATTATATCTCAAAGCTGTTTAAAAAAACACAAAACGTCTCTCCACTGAGCTCTTGTTGCTTCCATCCACTTCAGGTACTTGCGTTGGAATAGTTTTCCTAAAATAATTTTCCTAAATACCGTTTTCATTATGTGGCCCTCCTGCCGGTGAGATGTAGCCATTCAGCTAACACAGAAGTGCCTACTGTCCTAGGTACGGTGACATATCCACACACTGCTCCCGCGGTTTCAAATCTCAACTCCTCTTTGCCCATCAAGGCTCACCTGCATGCCTCACTCACCCGCTTCCATTCCCATCGACCCCTTTCGGTGAGAGACCCTCGGCTCGAAACAAGCGACCTGGACAGCATCTCGCTCTTCCCAATTCCTTCTCCACACCGTTACTCAAGGTGGGAGATACCCTTTCATTCAAAATGACAGCCCAGCGTGAAACGCCAGCTCTCCTGGGAAAGACAGTGATCCCTTAAATGTACTCTGTGATGTCAAAGCTTGGCTGGAGAGAACCTTTTCTGCCTGTGACAGTTCAGAGAGGTGGAGATGGGGCTGGGGGTTCCTGTGAGGAGCAAGCATGAAAAGAGGGAGGTCTGAGGCCCACGGGAACTGGTGTCACATGCCATTTGCATAGGGCCAGCCCTGCTGACTTGTAGGATTGCTCCTGCTTTATCACCCGGGTAAATGCTCACTGTCCTGTGTGTTGCCTTTTCTCCGCTCCTCGTGTCTAACCCTCATTCAAAGCTCATCTCCTCCAGGGATCTCTCTTGGTTTCCCTGGCCACAGTCTTCTTACTTCCCCAGGATCAGCCTGTCTTGTTGTATCTATGAATTCCCCTCCCTTGTCCTCCCCCCCCCTTTTATTTTTTATTTATTTTTAATTTTTTTTATTGTTTATTTACTTTTGAGAGAGAGACAGAGACAGAGACAGAGTGCGAGTGGAGGAGGGGCAGAGAGAGAAGGAGATGCAGAATCTGTCAGCACAGAGCCCGACGCAGGGCTTGAACCCACAGACCGTGAGATCATGACCTGAGCTGAAGTTGGACGCTTAGCCAACTAAGCCACCCAGGTGCCCGGCCCCACCCCCCCTTTTAAAGCAAACAAGCCCTCCGTCACTGTGACTGCCTAGCATTGGACCCAAAAATACCTCTGTTCGAGGCTCAAGGGTTAGCCCAAAAGGCTTTGTACTCAAACTCACAGGGCTGTGTGAATATTCAAACGACCCTCCTCTGTCTTTTGTATATTTTGTTTTATTTGAGGTGAGGAGCAGTCCTTTCGGATGACCATCAGAGATGACTGGAATTCTTGTTAGGAGGTCACGGGAACCTCGTTACTGCCACCAACTTGATATGTGGCTTCAGGCACAGTAGTCTCAGTCTGGCTGGAGTTCCTGGGCTGTGACACAAAGGGGCTAGACCTCAGGGCCTCTACTGTCCTCCGGCTGCAAAATTGTGCCCAGCTTAATCCACTTATTTCAGTAATTTGGCTGAGGGTGCCATCTGATGGCCATTTTGAGAACTTCACCTGCTGATCCTGCGCTAGAAGTTTCCCTACTGGAATGCTTGTTTCCCCTACTGGAATGCTGGCTGGCAAAAAGGGACATTTAAAAAATTTTTAATTATTTGTTATTTGCATAGAATGGTCAAAATTACAAATTTTAAATACGGATGTGCACTCCTGAAATCAATACTACTCTATATGTTAACTAAATTGATTTTTAAAAAAATTTTTAATGTCTATTTTTGAGAGAGACGGAGAGAGACAGAAAGACCACGAGTGGGGGAGGGGCAGAGAGAGAGGGAGACACGGAATCAGAAGCAGCTCCAGGCTCTGAGTTGTCAGCACAGAGCCCGACACGGGGCTCGAACCCACCAACTGTGAGATCATGACCAGAGCCTAAGTAGGATGCTTAACAGACTGAGGCATCCAGACACCCCTAAATTTAATAAAATCTTGGAAAAAATAAAAATTCTGATTGCCCCCCCCCAAATAAATGAATAAAAATAAATACTGATGTGCAAAAACTTTATTAAAGCACAATTCTTTATGTTCCGAAATGAAACTAACTTTCCTCAGGAGTGAAAAGTGGATTTACCATGGGCTTTTCATTTGCACAACCCTCTCCTAGGCCCTGACAGAAGCTGAATTAGTTTGCTCAGGCTGCTAGCCCCACAAACCGTGTGGCTTAAACAGTAGAAATTTTTTAAAATTGTTTTTTAATGTTTTATTTATTTTTGAGAGAGAAAGAGAGAGACAGTATGAGCAGGGGAGGGTCAGAGAGAGAGGGAGACACAGAATCTGAAGACAGGCTCCAGGCTCTGAACCAGCTGTCAGCACAGAGCCTGACGCGGGGCTCGAACCCACAAACCATGAGATCATGAGCTGAAGCCGGATGCTCAACCGACTGAGCCACCCAGGCGCCCCACAACAGAAATTTATTCTGTCACATTTCTGGAGGCCAGAAGTCTCAGATCACGATGCTCTCTGAAGGCTCAAGGGAAGGACTCCTTCCAGGCTTCTTTTCTAGCTTCTGGTAATTCTTTTTCTTTCTTTCTTTCTCTCTTTCTTTCTTTCTTTCTCTGTTTCTTTCTTTCTTTCTTTCTTTCTTCCTTCCTGCCTGCCTTCCTTCCTTCCTGCCTTCCTTCCTTCAAGTTTATTTATTTATTTTTGAGACAGAGAGAGAGAGAGACAAGGAGAGGGGCAGAGAGAAAGGGAGAGAGAGAATCCCAAGCAGGCTCCACACTGTCAGTGCAGAGCCTGACATGGGGCTCGAGCTCACAAACCATGAGATCATGACCTGAGCTGAAACCAAGAGTCCAACTCTTAACTGACTGAGCTATCCAGATGCCCCTCTAGCTTCTGATAATTCATTGGCTTGTGAGAGTATAACCCCTGTCTTCAGATGGCCCTCTCCACATGCGCATGTCTGTGTATGTATCTGTGTGTCTGTATCCAAATGTCCCCTTTTTATAAGGACACAGTCATATTGGAATAGGGACCTGCCCCACTTCAGTAAGACTTCACCTTGAGTTCCCTCATTCATAAGTAACATGATTTCCGAACATGGTCACATTCCCAGGCACTGGGGGGTCAGGACTTCAATATATGCAAGGTAACCGCGTTGGGGACTTACTATGGTTTTGTGCACTTACACACTTGCTAGTACGGAGGAGTAGGGGGACCTAAGGCTGGGTAGTATCTGATAACCATCCCAAAATGATCTGGCCCCTAATGGAATCCGACAGCACACACATCTGGGTTGTGCTTGAGGGACGGGGTAGGTACTGAGGGTGGCCATGTGAGTTGAAAACTTGGAAACTTATGTTCACACAAAAACCTGCACAAGAATGTTCAGAATGAGAGTCAGCCCACATACCCTCCCACAGGTGAGCGGCTGAACAAACCGGCTCACAAACCACAGAACACTATTTTTTTTATGTCTTTATTTTATTTTGAGAGACAGAGAGTGAGCAGGGGAGGGGCAGAGAGAGGGAGACACAGAATCTGAAGCAGGTCCCAGGCTCTGAGCTGTCAGCACAGAGCCCGACACGGGGCTCAAACTCACAGACCGTGAGATCATGACCTGAGCCGAAGTCCGACGCTCAACCAACTGAGCCACGCAGGTGCCCTGCAGTACCTTTTTTTTTTTTTTAAGAGAGAGAGAGAGAGAGAGAGAGAGAGAGAGAAATAGAGAGAGAGAGAGAGAGAGAGAGCACGCGCATGCATGAGCAGGGGGAGGGGAGAGAGAGAGAGAGAGAGAGAGAGAGACTCTCAAGCAGGCTCCATACTCAGCATGGAGCCCAATGTGAGGCTCAATCCCACAACCCTGGGGTCATGACCTTAACCAAAATCAAGAGTCAGATGCTCACCTGAGCCATCCAGGTGCCCCCAAAACTGCTCAATATCTCTTGACTGTGGTGGTGGATACACGAACCTACAAAGTGCTAAAAGTGTTGGAACCCAGAATGCGCGCGCGCGTGCACACACGCGCGCACACACACAAGCCCAAATGGGTACAGGTGTAACTGGGAAATCTGAATCAAATCAGATGATTCTCTCAACGTCAACATCCTGTATGTAATATTGTACTACAACTTCACAAAGTATCACCATTAGGAGAAACTGGACAAAGTGGACAAAGTATCTCCCTGTATTATTTCTTACAACTACATGTGAATCGATAATTATCTCAAGGTTTCCAATTAAAAAAGGAAGTTTAACCTACTTGGGAGGGATGGTGATGAAAGGCATAGGTTCTCCGAGGAAGTGAAGTCAAGACATGAATGTAAAAGGGGGGAGCAGCAAAATGTGCAAAGACCCCGTATCGGCAAAGAGCTTGGTAAATCCATGGAACTAAAAGGAGTCCCGTGAGACCCAGGTGGGGAGAAGTGAGGCTGGCGGCAGCAGACACACCAGGCAGGGCAACAGACTGTTCTAGAGATCTGACCTTCCGCCCGAGAATAAAGAGGGAAACTTTAAGCAGCAGAGTTCCATGATGTGTCATGATGTGTCATGAACTTGGGAAAGCTCACCCAGGGTGTGTGGATCATGGTTGGGACGCACACCGAGAGACCACGGGGGCCATGTGGCAATAGGAAAACTATTTGAACATCCATCGAGAAGCAGATTCAGGAGGAGGAGGTTCATTCTGGGCTCCTTGAGAGGCCCTGGGCAGAGGAACACATCTCACAGTGGGGCTTATTAATAGATAAAGAGCTTGTTAGGGGTGTCAGTCTTCTGGTGCAGCAGGAAATATAAAACCTGGGTGGGGTCTACTAGCAACGGAATCCCTAAATCACCTCAGCAACCACATGATGCTGTAGATTTCCTTCCCGAGATTACTCAGGAAGCCACGTGCTTAGCCAGCGGTGCCAGGAATGCAGCAGGCTTGGGGTCACTCTGGTAATGCACCAGGGCCACAGGTGGCATCTTACGGTCACCCGCCTTGGCTGGTACACCTGTAACACATCTCCTTTAAGGGTAAACGAACACATAGTTCCTTGTGTAAACGAACACATAGTTCCTTGTGTAAGGGGCAGATGGTTGAGTTCGCATATTTTGGTTTTGGCCAACCCAAAATGAAGAAAGTCAGCCCAAAGGAGGGGGAATAAGTCAAAAGCAGAGCCCAGGTCTCAGCCTCTCCGCGAGTTAGGAGGGATGGAGGGGAGTTGGCGCCTTCCACTGCCCCACCAGGGTGGAAGCTGGATGTGGACACTTACTGACCTCTTCAAAATACGGGAGAGGGTCTCACTTCACACGACTCTCTCTCTCTCTCTTTTTTAAAATTTTTTATGTCTTTTATTTTATTTTGAGAGAGAGAGAGGCAGAGAGCGAGTGGGGGAGAGGCAGAGAGAGAGGGAGACACAGAATCTGAAGCAGGCTCCAGGCTCTGAGCTGTCAGCACAGGGCCCGACACGGGGCTCAAACCCATGGACTGTGAGATCATGACCTGAGCAAAAGTCGGACGCCCAGCCAACTGAGCCACCCAGGCGCCCCATCTCTCTCTTTTAACATTTCACCTGTCAAAATCATAGGGAACCTCTAGAAGTCTTTGTGCAAATCCAATCCCTCTTTCAAGCTCCTTATCCAGAGACCAGTAACAAGTTCTATTTGTGGCATTAAACTCTCTAAGTAATGACTGGCTGGTACTCTGAGGCCTGTGCTCGCCCTTTCTCACAAACGCATGAAGAGCCACAAGACTAGGTGATGCAGGGGGAGGCCAGATGGGGTGTGTGCCGCACAGACCACAGTTCTTCATCGGGATTCCACATAGGGGCTGCTGTTTGGTTTGTTTCCAGATACACCGAGAGCCTCACAGAAGAATCTCTGGGATTAGGTGGTCTGGTCCTGAGTTGAGATCCGATTCCAGCTCGGTTCACTTATCAAGGACATTTTACCAGTGGCATTTCAGAGCGAATGGCATCGTCTAGTGATTTTGCCTCTTTTTTTTTTTTTCCTTTTAATGTTTATTTCTTTTGAGAGAGAGAGAGAGAGAGAGGGAGAGAACCCCAAGCAGGCTCCTTGCTGTCAGCACAGAGCTGGGCTCCATCTCATGGACCATGAGATCACCACCTGAGCCAAAACCAAGAGTTGGTTGCCCAACTGACTGAGCCATCCAGGTGCCCCGATTTTGCCTCTTCTTAAACAGCCTTTCTTCCTTATTCCAGCCACCAGCTAGGAAGGGAGTGAATCTTCAGAATCAGTCGGGAGAGTAAATATTATGAGCTAAAACCTTTTCAAAACAGTGCACCCACAACTGGAGAATCCCAAGCAGGGACAGGAATGTAAACAATATTGTTGAAAAAGGCGTGGAGTAGTCCCCTTACTCCCAGCATACCTTAAACTGGGATCGTAACCTCAATGCCCAGAGCGGGTAGGCAGGTAACGTACACAGATAAGCAGGGAGGAGTGGACACTAACCCGTGATGGGGACTGTGGCCAAGGGGGCAAGGTGCGCCCCATCCCCGAGGACGGCACCAGGTGCTGATGGTCTTTAGGAAGATCAGGATTTGCAAGAGCTTGCAGCCTGGATCGATACATGAAACCCCTTGGTTTTAAAATCTGTGCTGCAAATCCTCATTTTTTAAGACACTGTCCAGGCAGATAGTGTGTCTATAGTAGCATCTGACCAGCAGACTGTCAGTTCCAGTTCCTGACTACTAACTACATTGTTTTATACTTTATTCACTTTTCTTTTCTCCCTCTGACCCCAGCAGTTAAGCAGGAAGAAAGGAGCCCTCTCTACAATCTTGTCTGGACTTTCCTTTTTTTAAAAAAAATTCAAGATCAACCCCCCTCCTGCGCGATTAGGCTGCTTCTGGCTGAAGCATCTCGGGAAATCGCCGAATGGAAGAACTTCAATTTGAAGCTCCCCGTTTCCTTTTCATTTGTTTCTTTCAGTGGTCGAGTCAGAGGAGTAATTATGTTGTTACCGTGATCACCATTTGTCTTGCCAGGCAAAGAAAGCAGTAAAGGCTGAGGGACGCCCAGACAAAAGCCAGGAGCAGCCTGTCAACCGCAATCATAACATCAGTGCTTCGAGCAAGAGCAGTGGACTATTTATTGCCTGCTCTTAAGGACTCATGGTCTTAAAGCCACGGGAAGGACTTTACATGAGCATCTTGAGAATGGACTAAAACCCAGCAAGTCTGCACTTAGTAGCAGTGACTACATTTTGAATCGCTCTACTGATCCAACCAAGGTTGGCTGAGGTCACGAGAGGTAAATTTCATGCTTGTTGCAGATACTGTTGGAAGTCCATCCCAACTCACGTCCATCCTCCATCCTCACTGAGAGAGTCTTGGTTTTGTTAAGCTTTCCTGCCCCTCCTGGCACGTGACTCATTGGGAAATCCTAATCAGGGGAGGTCAACCCTAGTGGTCAGATTCCCTTCATTAAGTGGCAGGGTTTGGGCAAGCATGTGACCCAGTTGGTCGCTGAGGTGCGGGATTAGAGACCTCCGGGAAAGGATTTAGCACTATTAATAATGTGCCGCCTAAAAAGAGATGGCCTCTCTTCTTCCTCCTTTGGATGTTGTCATGTGTGGATGTGACACCCGGAACTCCAGCAGCCATCCTGTGACTATGAGAGAAGGCAGCTTCAGAACAAATCTGAACTGCTAGTGGCAGAGTGGCAAGATGGAAAAACCCCCATCCTCAAGATCTGTTTGAGTCACTACATTAAATTGAACTAAACAGGGACGCCTGGGTGGCTTAGTCGGTTGAGCATCCGACTTGGGCTCAGGTCATGATCTTGCGGTTGACGAGTTCAAGCCCCAAGTGGGGCTCTGTGCCGACAGCACAGACCCTGGAGCCTGCTTCGGATTCTGTGTCTCCCTCTCTCTGCCCCTCCCCCACTCATGCTCTGTCTCTCTGTCTCAAAAAATAAACATTTAAAAAAATTAAAAAAATAAATTGAACTAAACAACCTTGAATCCCACCTCCCTGTGGAGTTCTCGTATGTGAGAAAATAAGCCTTTTTATCTTCTATGCAAATCTAGGTTAAAAGGTTTCTGTTCTGTAACAGCCAACGTATCCTAACTGGTACAGTGTTCATTCCTGAAGATCTACAGCAAAGTCTCTTTTCCATCTAGAGTCGGGTGGAATCATTCATTCATCATCCATTTACTGGTTTAATGAGTCTGATCACAGGGCCAAGAAAAGCCTGGCTACAGGTAGAACTACCACCTGATCCAGCAATCCCACTTCTGGGCACCCAAAGGATATGAAATCAGTGTCTCCAAGAGATATCTGCATTCTCATGTTCGTTGTGGCCTTGCTCACAATTGCCAAGACATGGAAACAACTGAAATGTCTGTTGATGGATGAATGGATACAGAAAACGCAGGGTTTTAGAGGCAATGGAATATGTTTCGGCCTTAGAAAGAAGGAAACCCGATCATTTGGGCTGACATGGATGAAACTGGAGGTCCGTATGCTAAGCGAAACAAGCCAGACACAGAAAGACAAAAACTGCATGGTGTCACTTGTAAGCAGAACCCACAAAAGTTGAACTCCAAGAAGCAGAGTAGCATGGGGGCTGTCAGAGCTGGTTAGGGGGAGGAGGGAATGGGGAGATGTCGGTCAAAGGGCATATCATTCAGTTATGCAGGATGGATCCATTCTAGAGATCTAACGCACAGCATGGTGACTATAGTTAATTCTATATTGGAGATTTGAGATTTGCTGAAAGGAAATCTTAACTCTTTGCATCAAAAAGGAAAGAAAAGGGGGCGTGAAGTGATGGACTTATTAACTAGCTTGATTGCGGCAAACATTTCACAATATATATGTGTATCAACATATCATATGGTATACCTTAAATAGACACAATTTTCCTTCATCAGTTATAAGCTGAAACACAAAACAAATAAAAAGGCAAACAGACCAAAACACGAGGCTCTGGGCTTTTGTCTTCCCACTTGTTTACCAAGTCCTTCTGTTCCCGAAGGGATGTGGGTGGAAAAGTGCCAATCTACCTCCCACACACACACAGAGACACACGCATTCATGTATGCAGACAGGTGTGACATTGTGGGGAGGGGCTTTTCCAGGCTAATAGGTATTTGGAAAGGATCCCATCTTAGGTTTGCTGTTAGCAATTAAAGACGACACCCAGTCCATGAACCATGATGTTTATTCAGCCCCTTGTTTTCAAAGATGAAGGATATATAGGTCGGGCCACAGAGAAAGTATACAGTCTGGAAACCATGGCTCTCTGGCAGTTAACATTCAAAAGAGACATGGGCCAGGGCGATTTCATCTTAAACCCAGAGACCTGTTGTCTAGAAGTCTTCCGGTCATGTTGTGTCACAACCCACTAATTCCAGCTTGGTTCCTTCCCGGAATTCAATCTTGTCATGGCTGACATGGCCAACACTGCCTACCCAACATTCCTCCTCTTCTTTTCTTTATGAATATTAAGAGAAATGTGGCTATACTTGGGGGGGGGGAGGTGTGTGTGGGAAGGGCCGGTGGTAGCAATGTCCCCAGCTGGAAAAATGACATTTCTCGGCCTCCTTTGTGACGAGAACTGGTCAGTTCTAACCAAAAGACAAAGGCTGAAGATTTCAAATAGCAGGGCAGGTGTGTTTTGTGCCCTAACATCACAGCCACTGCAGAAGTGTGGAAGAGTGGCATCCAGAGCGAGAGCAGAGTCCTATCCAGCTCCAGGGTCTCTGGAGACAGAGCTGGTGGGGAGCCACCAGAATCTTCTCTGGTGGGGGAGTGAGGCAAGAGCAGGGCATGCTTACAGCAGCTGAGTGGAAGGACCGAGAACATTCTCATTCTCTCCTTGGAGACTGTCTCAATCCACCCGTAGTTAGAGCCACCTCTGTTGATATATGTTCTATAAATTATGTGGGCCAGGGAGAGCGGGAGGAAAACCAGAGAAGAAGCAGAGAGATGCTTCTGTGTTTTATCTGGGTCTAATTAAGGAAGTGATTCATTGGAAAACACAAAGCCCCAAGAAGCAAAGGTAAGAGCTCTTTCAGTGCACGTGATGACCATGGTGCGTCTCCGTTGCGAACGGCAATGGCTTGTCATTGTGGGTTTCCCATGAAGAGCTATTTCACGGGGTCTGAACGAAGCAGCTTGTGGTTGAGGAAATGAATAACGTAAACTCCACGATTTACTTGGATTACTGCCTCCTCATCTGAGCTGGGTTAAAATGCTCGGCGATGATCAAGGATCTCTAGTAGGAACAGAAAGGTGCGCGTTGTGGGGCTAGAAATTGTACTGCACGGCTTGAAATGCCTGCTAAATGTGTTACTGAACCTCTGATCATAAGCAAAGAGCGCCAAATCACCCTGAGCAATCTACCCTGTAGCACTTAAAAAAAAAGAAAAGAAATGACTGTGTTTTTAAAAGAACAAATTTGAAGGAGATTATTGCTTTCTTCCCTTCTGGATTCTTCCTCCTATTTATCCTGCTTTGCTGCAAGGGCTTCTCAATATTGTCACCTCTTAAAAGCAATCTTCTCTTCTTGCTCGATGCATACACACCTGGTCTGTGCACTGTGGAAAACAGCCCCCAGGCTCCTGTGTCCCCAGATTCTCAGGCTGCGTGTTAACTGTTCTCTAGAAGAGGATGGGCAGAAACCAAAGAGGAACTTCTTTTTCTTTCTTTCTTTCTTTTTTTTTTTTTTTGAGAAAAAAAGGAGAGGGGGATATGTTATCTGTCTCCGACTATATTGTTTGAACACCCGCTCCTTTCTTTGAGAGAGTCCCATAGTTTTGGTCCCATTTTCCCAAAATATAATCCTTAAAAGTACATTTCCCAGTTTCCCTGGCAGCTGGATCCAGACATGTGATCTGGTTTCCACCAATCGGACACAGACATGCAAAAGTCTAACTTAGAAGTAAGCCAAAAAGCTTTGAAGAAGTTTTTGAAGTGCGTATCACTTCAGGCACACGTGGTGGCAGAGTCAGTGGAAGAGAGTGTGAACTCAGGCAGTTCCTCAGAAGGCTTCGGGGATAGAGGGCGCGTACCAACCACCTCATCACCCCTATCAGGGGCCTGGCTTTGATCATTGAACCTCCTAGTTTAGCCTTGAGCCCCATTTCTCCAGTCTTCCCTGCCTGCTATCGTCTCCTAAAATTTCCTTTCCTACTAAAACAGACCAAGGAGGATGCTGTTATTTGCAGCTCAAACTTACTCCACCCAACAAGCACACACTACGATATGTGATGGGACTGCACTTGCAAAGGAGGGTTCAAGAAAGCTCCTCTAAGGGTGCCTGGATGGCACATTCTGTTAAGCATCTGACTCTTGATTTGATTTTGGCTCAGGTCATGATCTCACGGTTCATGGGATGGAGCCCCCAGTCGGGCTCTGCGCTAATAGCATGCTTGGGATTCTCTCTCTCCCTTTCTACCCCTCTCCTGCTCGCTCTCTCTCTCCCTCAAAATAAATAAATAAACTTAAGAAGAAGGAGGAGGAGGAGGAGGAGGAGAAGGAAGAAGAAGAAAGCTTTTCTAGTAGACAAAAGTATATCTCTTTTTTTTTATTTTTAAAAAACGTGTATTTATTTTTGACAGAGAGACACGGACAGAGGTGAGCAGGAGAGGGGCAGAGAGGGAGGGAGACACAGAATCTGAAGCAGGCTTCAGGCTCTGAACTGTCAGCACAGAGCCTGATGCAGGACTTGAACTCACGGATGGCGAGATCATGACCCGAGCCGAAGTTGGACATTTAACCCACTGAGCTACCCAGGTGCCCCAAAGTATATCTCTTAAATAAACGGATTGGAATGCTGATTTGGCTTTGGTACAGAGGAGCCCTGCGAGGGTCAAAAGATTTGAGGGAGCTGTTCTTGTCTCTCGGAAAACAGAGAAAAAATAACTACCGCTAAAACACAGAATCACATCTACTCTCATGACACAAGCAAAGAAGGGACAGTCTAGATGGGGTGGCTCAGGAGTATTCCCTTTCTCTCCCTGCCTGAAAGGTCACCATTAGAGAAAGTTTCTCCTGGGTCTGGAACACTCTTTTCATCTTCACGAGCGTCCTGTGGGAGGGCAAGTCCTTGATGGGGCTTACCCCTTGATCATTAGCTGCATGACAGACTTTAGCTGACACAGCTTAGGCTCAAGTTCTCAGGAAAGACACCAGAAAAGCCTCAGGAAGAGGAAGAAGGAGGTAGGATGTTGACAACACATTTCACATCTTCCCCCAGATCCAGCTCTGTGTAAGTTGTGAGTCAACATGGTTTTAGAAGAAATGAGAAAGAAAACATCGCATCTTATGTGGTTCTTTGACAATGAAAACAAGAGCAAGACAAATCTCTTTACTGTTTCAAATGCGATTTCCCTAAATGAAGGAAATCTAAACATATGGCAGAAAGCTTTGAAATCTGTTCATGTGTGAATGTCATGATAAATTTGGAACCGGTGAGTGTTACCAACCACCGGGCCATGTTCTCTGGAAATGGGAGGGAATCTCTCCAATTCATCTCCTTTTGCTGTGGATCTGACTAAATCTGTCTGTGGGGACCACTTTCTTCTCAGACTGGCAATGAAGTTTTGAAGAAAGAGCCCTATTTGCTAGGCTTAAATATACTGAAGGGGAGGTTAAAAAACGAGGTAATGTGGACAATGTTAAATGCTGCAGAAAGTCTGGTGACTTTGGATGTTTGAATCCTAGTTCTACCTACTATGTGACATTGGCCAAGTCACTAGACCTCCCGAATGCTCTGTTTCCTCATCTAGTAAGTGGAATGCTCCTTCTCAGCTTATAAAACTGTTAAAAGGACAATACTGATAACATTGGCAAAATACCCAGTCATGGGAAAGACTGAAGAAACGGGAATTATTAAGTGACAATAAGCCTCTACCTTCAGCCTCGCCCATGTAATGGCAAGGGCAAGGGAATATGAGCTTCTAGTTAAAGCCTCTAGAAAGGCTCTAAGCCAACTACAAGGATTCAGTAGGTGGCCTTCGGAGGGGAGAGTTAAGAATCCAGCCCGCCTTCATCAGTGAGCACGCAAATTCATTATCAAGCTGTTCATTAATCGCTGCCACATCTTTTCATTTGGAATTGAAATAAGAGAACTACCTACCCTTTGGACAACGTGCTTACATTTTTATTGTGAGTGGTAACAGGTTGGGGGCTAGACTCTAATGGACAAATAGCCTAGATGTAAAGAGCATTATTTGGAAGACTCTTAATGGACAATTATTCACAGCAAACAAGTTCAAAGCAGAAGATGTCACTTGAAAATTGTGAATTTAGTCAAGGTTGAAAGATACAAGAATAGTTAAGTGTTTTGCACAAAGGAAATCTCGTTGATGATCCATTGGAATTGATGCCTGTAGGTCACAGTCTCTTAAGGATTTTGCTTGGCTTCTTGGAGAGAGGCTGTTGCTGTCTGTCAGTTCAGCTGCGGGTCCCTTCTGCCACATTGGGAACCTAGAGCAGAGAGTCCACCTGCTTAAAAAATATTAAAAAGAGTTAAGCAAACATAGTTAAGGATATTGAAGTCTAATGCTAGAAGCAAATGCATTCCCAACCCACCATCAGCATCACTTGGGAGCTTCTTAGAAAAGCAAATTCCTAGGTGTACGCCAGACCTACTGAATCAGAAACTCAGGGTGGAGCCCAGAGATCTGAGCTTTCCGAAATCCTCCGAGTGTTTCTGAGCACATTCACGCTTGAGAACCACAGCCGTCCCCCCCCACCCCCACCCCAAGAGAGAGAGAATCACTTCCTCTTTTTCTGGGGCCCCTACTTTTTTGGGCTGCTTTTGTTCTAGTGGCTTCACTTGTATCCTGATATGACTATTCAGGTATCTTTGGGCCAAAGTTGGAAATTAAATGTATTATCGCCCAGGAATTTGTTACTGAAGGGTCAGCTGGGGGAGGGGGACCATCGGCGAATGTGGAATCATAATTCTTACTTTGCTTAGCTCGGCAATGCCTCATTGTTATTCCAAGCTCACGAATCGCACAATTACATATTACAAAGCCATGCCTGTAAGTGGTAGGAGTGTGGGCACCTTGGGAAGAGGAACTAATTTGGATTTCTGCCAGTTCTAAATTTCTTGTGGTTGGCTTGCCACCGTGGCTCCTGTTCAAGTTCAGACTGAAGGAGGAATGAGCGGTTGTCATTTTGAAATACTTCTTTGGTCCCCTCTAGCGCCCTCTATATGCGGAGATGCGAAAACGCTTTGCACAAAGAGCAGAGCTCATTACACTTTCCAAGATTCTCTGGCAATTCAGGCTCCCCAGTGGTTCGACCAGCCATTTGTTTCTAATAAAGGAATTACTGATATTCTCGGGCCAGTTATTACCTGCACTGTGGCTCAACTGTTTTGACCAGGTGCTAATGAGGCCGGGGCCCGGGGTTCAATTCCCACACAGACCAATTAGTTTTGCTCTTCTCCACAAGCCCGGGCTGCGCTATTAAGGATTCTCCAGCCTGCCTGTCGAGGCTACCATCCATCTTGAATATGAGGCACTGTTCATAAAAAGGCCCAGCGGAGGATGTGGGGAAGAGTCCAGAAAGCCCCCGCAGTGGCTCAAAATATTGAATCTGAGCTTCTGGCTCAAGGGGAAGGAAGTAAAGCTACAAGGAAAAGAGGAATTAGTAACCTACGATCTGGAGGCAGGAGGGGGGTCCCTTATTGGGGCGGGGAGGGGAGGTATCTCTGAGGTGGGGGTCACTTCACTCTGCTCCTTCATAGCAACTGTTGGGGTAATTGGAGAACTTTTAGTTATTCTTCATGACATGTTGCTGCCTCTCCTGTATTTGGAACTTCCTTTGGAGCGTTTCACATATTAAAAAATAAAACCTTTCTGTTCTCTATGTTGATTGATGGGACAGTGGGAGTCATCCCTTAAAAGGAAGGGCAAACCTGCACATTTACTTCCTTCCCGGAACACCCTCAGCAATGCACTCACAGGCTCCTCATGTCCACCAAATAAGAGGAAAAAACGAAGGCTGCAGAGAACATTGCTGTAGGTCCAAATTACAACAGGAGTTCAAAGGCCAGCTTCGACCTTCACTGAAACTCAGGACAACCCAGAGCCATATCCAGGGTCATAGATGAGACCCTGGGGGCTGATCCGAACGTTGTTTCATGTGCTAGACGCCATAGGATAAAAGCTCCATTAATTTTTTGAGATAAGGGTACAGTTAAATGATGAAGGTGGATGGCTCAGTCGGTTAAGTGTCCGACTTTGGCTCAGGTCATGATCTTGTGGTTCGTGAAGTTCGAACCCCGCGTCGGGCTCTGTGCTGACAGCTCGGAGCCTGGAGCCTGCTTTGGATTCCGTGTCTCCCTCTCTCTGCCTTTCCCCTGCTCACACACACACTCTCTCTCTCTCTCAAGAATAAATAAACATAAAAAAAAAAGATCAAAGTTAGCCTTGAAAATGATTGGCC
Organism: Cryptoprocta ferox; assembly: GCA_028646485.1. NCBI lineage: Eukaryota > Metazoa > Chordata > Mammalia > Carnivora > Eupleridae > Cryptoprocta > Cryptoprocta ferox. The sequence continues at coordinate 71,772,739 of CM053566.1, read as the reverse complement.
ATAGTTACTAATAAAGTTCTGGAACTCGTTTGCCATGATAGAGCGGTCTAGAGTCTGTGCACATTTACATAAATCTTTTCTGAACAAAGTAAATAACTTTGCCACCAAAACATAGGAAGATGCTCAGAGTTTCCGACTCCAGCTCTGGGACATTTGGCAAGAGAACTTGATGTGTTAGTACTGAAATGGGAGAGGAGAGCATACGCGAATAGCTTTTAATTTAAAAAAAAAAAAGTCTTTCAGGGGCGCTTGGGTGGCTCAGTCAGTTAAGGGTCCAACTTCGGCTCAGGTCATGATCTCACGGTTTGTGAGTTCACGCCCCTGCAATGGGCTTTGTGCTGACAGCTTGGAGCCTGAAGCCTGCTTCGGATTCTGTGTCTCCCTCTCTCTCTGCCCCTTTCCTGTTCGCGCTCTGTCTCTCTCTCTCTCAAAAAATAAATAAACATTTAAAAAAATTTTTTTAAGTCCTTAAGCCTCTGAAAATTCCTGCTGCTACTTTCTGGCAATGCTTGGCTTAGTTATTAAACTTCTTTCTAACACTGAGAGACGTGTGGATTTCTAATAGATCTATTCTCTTGGTACTCCCTCTTTGTGACTAAGATAATTGTAAGATGTTTTCAATTTGTACGTTCACATTCTTTCACTAAGACAGAATTTCCAAAGCAAGGAGGGTAATAAACTCTTTCGGTCTATGCAACAACGACTCCAACCACTGAATTTTTTTATATCGCTGGGAAATGTATCCAAAAGAATGGTACCCACGTGTGCAATAGTTAATTATTCAACCTAAGGTGGAATGAAATGGGGTGGGCTTTCTAAACTTGTAAAAGAGAAGACCAAAACATAAAAAGATGTAGTAGGAAAGCGAGGCCCGATTCTACAAAGATGACTTTTTCCCCCTCAGTCACAGGACTGCTGATAAACATTGTCCCCTTGAAACACTCACGGTCTGTGACTGCCCACTCAACCCACCCTGCACTACGACCACTCAGAGATCTCTCTGGAGCTGTTCTTTCGTAATTGGCTTCGCTGCTTACAGAATGTTCTTCTGAATATGCCAGGAAACTTTTGACGTTTAAGGAAAGAGCTGAATTTTTTTGAAAACACTCCAAAGTTATGCAGGGCCAGGTTTAGAGGAATAAAGCAATTCAAAGGGATGTGAAAATGAATGAGCTAGGGGGCGCCTGGGTGGCTCAGTCGGTTAAGCGTCCAACTTTGGCTCAGGTTGTGATCTCACGGCTCATGGGTTCGAGCCTCGCCTTGGGCTCTGTGCTGACAGCTCAGAGCCTGGAGCCTGCTTCCAATTCTGCATCTCCCTCTATCTCTCTATCCCTCCCCCGCTCACACTCTGTTCCCCTCTCTCTCAAATATAAACATTAAAATCAAATTTAAAAAAATGAACGAGCTATGAGTGTAAGTCCATTTCAGTGTTCGTAAAATTGCTTTGGAGGGTTTTGTGGTAGCAATTGTCACTACTCTTCAGACAAAGGGGAAGGCGCTGCTGGTGGACATCCACCCACAGGAAGTCCATAAAGTCACCTGACCAAGAAAAGGCCTCAGCCAGGTGCTGAGAAGTCAGTCACAAATTCCCCGAGCCCTCAGAGCCACTTAACCCCCCAACCAAGAAGGGAGCTGGTCGTGACCCCTAGACCACAGATGTGAGCAAGAGAATCACTCAGGACTTTGTGCGAAGTTGTAACTTATTTCCGTATCCTTTGATTTGATCCAGATGTTTTTTCTGAATGAAAGATTTCCTCCCTACATGCTGCACATTACTTCTGCAGCCTGCGTCCTTCATATTTGAGATCAGCGAGGGCCAGCCGGTCCCCAGGAGACGTTTCACATGGCAGCATCCTGTCCGAGGGACACAGCGCGAGCCCCTGCCCCGCGCTCGCCGCTGAAGAGCTACGCGACTAGTCTCCGTTTCCTCACCTTTAAAATGGAGAGAATGGTAGAATTTTCTTGAATCTTCCTCCTAAGACTGCTGTGAGCATTCACAGAGAAAATGAAGGCAAACCACTCGGACCAATACTTAGTTGAAGGTAGGGACTCGATACAAGTGGCCCGTCATTAGTAGTACAAGAATTGCAGTTATTATGTTTGCCTTTTACATAACTTCCATGGAAACTTCTTAAAGGTTAATGGAAATCACTTCGTTTTCAATTGCCTTGCTTTCTTTCTATAAATTTTATTCTCCTTTTCCTCCCATTTACTGTTTTTGTATCTAAGCAACGCCAATTGGGATAATTATTTCTCCTTCTCTTCAACATGACCACATACAGGACAAATCAGTTGATGAGATATGTTCACCACGTTGTGAAATACTAGTATGAGACTGGAACTAGATAATCTTAGAACAAGTATAAAGAAGCACTATTTTGCATAAAAGATCACAAACCAGAATTCTCTCTTCCAAAAGAGAATCGCCCCTCCCACCTGTGCTCTTCGAAAACAAACGTAGGAATTGGCTCAAATAATCTCTGGTTTCGCCACCAAAATATTCTGGGAGGGCCTGGAGGCTTTAAAGAAATCTCATCAAGGCACAATCGCTATTAAACCCAGTTACTAATAAAACTAAATTGGAGTATGGAACCAATACCCTTTTGAGAGGCTAGGAGGAAAAATTGTCTATTATGTTGAAAAGAAATAACACGGAAGTGTCTGCCCGGTTCTCAGCGTGTATTGGTGTCTGTCTAATCATGTGGCTGTGAAGGCCTGCAGTGTAAACAATTTTATTTTTCTCTGCTCACCCCTGAGCTCCTTCTGACTCTCCCCAAACACCTCCACCCCACCCCACCCCACCCCACTCCTACTTCCACAGTCCATTATACCTTTACGTTTTGAACCTACAACTTTAAAGTCGCTGCCATCCTGGGAATCCCAAGCAGACTGTCGTGTGGCCAGGAGTTCCCTTCGGGGTGACTGATAGCTTTCGGTCCCCTTTCCTTCGATGAGATTGAGCAAATTCCTTGCAGCTTCTTCCCAAAGAATGTCCTTCAGCTGCTGTTTCAGACTCCCCCTCTCAGAAACATCCGGGGACTCTCTTGTGCTCTTTTTCCCCATCAGGTGCCCTGTAAAAACAAACACAAGAGCAGAACGCCACTAACTGAGCCCAAGGGAATGAAGAAACTAGACATTTCAAAGGACCCCCATTAGGTTTGTAGTGCATCCGCCAAAGTGCAGGATAAATAGCATTTTATTATCAGGAGTTAGTTCACAAATGACTGGCATATTCTGTTACCCTTTCAAAACGTGCAATCAGGGGGACACAATTTAAAACTGCGACTCAGGGGGCCTTGGTTTGGTCCGCGCACCTCTGCTAACCAGCTAGGGGACCTCTGCCAAGCCACTGAGCTGCCCCGGTGCTCAATTTCCTCAACTATAAAATGAACAGGTTGGACTAGATGAAACCCAGGGAAGCTTTCGTATCTAAAATGTCACCACGAATTCTGTGTGCGCCGAATCCTATTCCCAACTGAATGATGGAGGTTAAACATCTTCCCCAGTCGATCCTGAATGGCTGCTGAAAAGAAAAGCCTTCATGCTTTTTCTCACAGGATTGAAAAAGATGTTGCTTTCCCCTTATCTCTAATACGAATGTACCAAAGGAATTTTTCATTTAAACTTTCTTAGAATCTTAGCTGAGATTGAATCTAGGAAATGTCACTTAGACATTCGTTTGTTGAGTATGTAATGAAAAGGAATTGAAACAAGTTCTGAGCGATACTTATCAGCCACATAAATGCAGATTTTTCTCTTAGATGTCCAACAGAGTCACAGAACATGTAAGAATGGCTTTAGGGAGGTGCTCCTGCCACATAAAGGAATAAAAGTTGCTGCACAGGAGACCAGGCCACTAAAAATGTGGCAATTCATGTACGCAAGTGGGGATATCCATAGTGTCCGACATGGGTATGGAATTCAAGGTCTGCACTCCTAACACCTTAGCCCCTTGCTAATAATACTCACATTATCTTATTTACTTTCATCAGTGGTTATCCCCCCATCTCTTTGCAATTGGAGTTTATTGTACTTTTAAACTCCTAATACTAGTAAACCAATGGAAAGGTCACAAGGAAAGCTCTTGGTGGTTCCAATGTTGCCCAGCATTCAAAGCATTTAAGGCAAACGGCGTGGAAATAATATTTAACAGACCCAAGTCACTTAAGATGACAAAGGCTCCATCCACCAACAGCGAAGCCCTTTCCGTGACCGTATTGCAGGCGCGTGTTTACAGGATGTTTCACTTGATCTACTCCACAATAAGTTGGCTGAAAACGAGACTTGCCAAAGGTCACCCACGTGTCAGCAAAGATCCTAGGATTAAAATCAGCTCACAGTCCAGGCTCTACTATATTACACTGCTTTGAAATGTCTTTGAACTTCTTGAAAATATAAGGCAAGTAGAAATCATTCTGGGGTCTGGAGATAAGAGTAAAGGCCTACAAAAGGCTTTCTAATGTTATAAAAAGGAATAGGGATCATATATCAGTATATTGTGACTCCTTATGTGACTCGGAGAAATTAATTCTGTGGGTATCAGGGAGTCTTAACATGGGGTTTTTACTGCATTGCCGTCTGAACCCTTGCCAAGTCACTTATAACACGACACCTCACACAGTTGGGACATGCTCCCAACTGAGGGATTGGAATCCTGAAGGAGTGATGCCTCCCCAGTCTGCTTGGTCAACCAGGGGCCCGGATATCCACGAAATAACCTTGCTTTTAGCCCTAATAGTGATTACGTTTCACAACTTCTCAGGAAGGAATGAAGCATTTGGCTTTATTTATATGGAGGAAATTGAATCATGATAATGGGAAAGGCAGGAGTAGAATCTGATGCTCCAGTGATGACCACAGGCCCTCTTGCTCCCCCTTATTGCTCTCATGAGGATGCTAGAAATGAGAAAGGTGCTATTGCCAATGAAGCAGAGGGCCGATGGAGATGTTTTTACAAACAGGAACCTCACTGTTGTCAGGCCCGAAGAATTTGGTGGACTTTTCTAAAATGGGAAGATAAAGCAATCCTCCATTCTGTAATTGATTTACCATCGATCCTTGTGACAGTGTTCATATTTGCATATTTGGTGGGTGCGTGGTGTTCAGACTCCTACCCCAGATCCACAGACCGCTTAGTAAGACTGGAAATGCACCATCTATAACATCCCAGGGAAGCACACACTCCTTGGGTCCGATTTCACTTTGGAGCTGGCGACCGACTACCAACACGATAATTGTCTCCATGCCGACACGGACACGGATGATCTGTCCATCTTTACTTCTCTCATCATCACTTGTTGTGTGTCCGTATCATAGTAATAGAGATCTCAGCATAGACAAAAGCCAGGACCTTGAAAAAAAAATAAAACCTCGCCCTGAAGTACAAAAAAAAAAAAAGCTTTTGTCCCTTTGAATCACTAAAAAATACCACTCAAAGAGCAGATCTGAAATACAAATCAATTTTCTTGAACTCAAAATTTGAAGATCACCTCAACTTAGGAAACTATCCATAAAGACATAAAGTGTTGAGTACTTCTAAGAGCCGGGTTTTCTGGAGTGATCCTTCAGCTATATTTCAGGGTCTCTGGGGCAGCTCTACAATGGAAGGGCATCTGGGGTTGACCATGGGCGTTTCAGAATTCAACCTTCCAGGACACGCTTTGACATCAACGTTAGAGCCACTACCAATGAGCATTTCATGGGAGCAGAGGGGAGGTGTGCCAGGATTAGTGTTGACCTCTATTTTCCTCGCACAAACAAAACATTTCCATAAACGTCAAGCCAGAGAAAAAATTTAAGTTTTCCATCTGTTAACTTGCTTTCCATTGCCACGCCATGCCTCTCCCAGCTGCAAGAAGCAATTCCCTTGACAAACCTGCAAATGTGTGCTGACAGCCTCATGGGCAGCAATATGTAGGTTTCGTTTGATATAATTAAGATGAAACTGCATGCCCCCAGTCATGGAGGAGGCCAGGCATTTACTTAGGGTAGTGGAGAGCTAGGTTTAAAATCGACCACCATCATTCATGCTTCTGAGTGCTCAGATCCCCACAGAGAGCATGTCTGTCCAAAGCAAACTTTTTCTCATTCACAGTGTTATTTTAGACCCAACTGTGATTTTCTACTTCACCTCCCTCTGTCTCTTGTTCTTCAACTCTGCCCAGCCAGCCAAGAGAGAAAAAGGGAAAAGAGAGCATTCGAGAACGAATAGGAAAATAAGAAAATTTGGGGTTGCCACAGGTTGGGATGGGATGTTCTAGGAATGCCCCAGCACCACCATGAAGGAAGGGCGTTTAAATGCCAGACTCACTAAATCCCCGGGGGGGGGGGGGGACAGATGTGCTCTGTAACTACAGCCATGGAGGTTGGCTTGCATTAGAAACAACATGACTCTAGCTTCCCAGACAACTCAATTGTCCTGCTGTTAGCCTGCCAGGGTTCCTAATAATAAGCCTTTTTAGTACAAAAATATGGAGGAAGCAAAAGGAGACTGGAAATCTGAGAGTTTCATTCCACCTTCCCGGCCCACTGGCTGGACAATGGCCACTCCCTCTAAATTCCCAGAAGTCCCTTTAAAGGATCAATTCTAGCTTTGGCTTCTGTGATACCTTGCAAATATCCTTCCCTCTTCAAGGGTGGGCGTTTTCATCATCACCCATCCCAACCTCTCCCCTCCATGCCTGCTGGGCTTCGGGTGTCCCTCAGAGATCACAAATACCTTCCCCTCGGGGCTGCCAAAACTTGGCAAACCCTTCTTCTGGCGACAGTGAAAACTAACTACCCCTTTGCACACCCCCAGCTCTGGATTTCTCTGACAGGGCACGTGCAACAGAGCAGCTAAGGGCGTGACAGTTCCAGCCTCACCTCTTCCCAGGAGTTCGTCCTGGTCCTCACACCATCTGTGAATCGGCTGATACTTGGATCAGCAGGTATCTTTCCAACACACCCTCCCACACTCTGAGTAGATGGCTAAAGACATAGGGAAACGCACACCACCACCACCACCCCTTCAATCTCTTCGGGATGGACCAGCTTCCCGGGAAGTGTTGAGCTGTCGGAGTTGGCCATATGGGGACGTTTCTGAGGAAGCTGGATGCTGCGTGCTGGCCAGACGGAGGCTGTGGTTGGCGCGGCGGAGACCCCGGGGGGACGTTGGGCCAGCGCGACGCTGCGGCATCGCTACCCTCCGGCCGGTTGCGCGAAAGCTGTGGGTGTGCGCCCCGCCGCCGGCCCCCCGCAGGTCGCTGTCCCCACCGCGGCGCCCGGTCCTCGCCGCTGGGGATCGAGGCCGGGACAGCGCACCTCCTAGCCCGGACCCGGAGGCCGGGACGAGCGGGCAGCGGGAAGGAGGAAGGAGCTAGGGGACAGGGCGAGGTCGCAGGTCTAAAGAGGCGGAGGACAGCGGGGTCTCGGGGACGGAGAGGCCGGGATCGGCGCGGGGGAGCGGGCGCCCGGAGCCTTCGAGAAGGAAGGAGGGAGGGAGAGCCGCGGAGAGGAAACCGCCGCAGCGGCAGAAGGACCGAGGGAACTGGAAAGAGCCACAGACCAGCGGCGGCGTTCCGGCCCCGCCCGCGGAGCAGCCGGGGACCCCGGGACGCGCTCCCACACCTGTGGCTTCGCTCGGCGCCCGCGCGCAGCCCGCGTCCCGCGCCCGGCGGCCGGGGACCCAGGGCCCCGGGACGCGCTCGGGGAACCGGCTCCCCACGTCGTTCAAGGACAGACGAGGCAGCGATCGCGCGCCTCAAAGGCGTGGGCCAGGTGCGGAGGGAAGGCTGGGCTGCGCGCTGGCGCGGCTCCCCGCGGGGAGAGGGAAGGGAGCGGGAAAGGGCCACCGGCCTGGCCGGAGGCCGCTCGGGGACCAACGTCTTCCCGGGGACGCGGAAGGCGGTGGGACTGGGGCCGGGGGGGGGGGGGGGCTGGAGCTTTGGGAGAGCCGGGCTGGAGGGGTCGGGGCAGACCCACCCCCAAAGCCGGGGAGACGGGGCCCCGGGGGCCGCGGTCCTGCAGCGCGCGGGACACTCACCCACGGCCCAGTGGTTGCCGCGCGGGTACATCTTGTCCAGCACGGTGCCCGCACCGGGCGGCAGCGGGGCGGCCGGCCCCCGGGGCGCCTGGCAGAGGACCAGCGCCAGCAGGACGAGGGGGAGCTGGCGGCGGCGCATGGTGTCGGCGGGGAGGCTGGCGGAGGGCGCGCGGGCCGCGGAGCAGCGGCCGAGGACCGGGACTCGGAGAGCGTCACCGCCGCCGCTGCCGCCGCCGCCGCGAGGCCCCGACTTTATAGGCAGCGCGGGAGGGGGCGGGGGGCTCCGCCGCCGCGGCCCCGGGCGCTCTGACGTGTCCCTGCGAGCCGGGGCGTCGGGGACAGCCGTCCCCGAAACCCATCCATCTTCCCGCGGGGGGAGGGCGATGTGCACCCTGCCCCTCTCCGCCTCCCCTCGGGGTCGCGTCCTCACGGCCCCACACGGGAGTCATTCTGCCCACCTTCGACGCCTCCTCTCCGACGCGATTTCCCGACCTCCTCCCCAGGGCCACCCGGGGCGCGGAGTTAGTTGCGTTAGCTGCTCTCGGACCCTGCGGGGCGGGGGTGGGGGGAGCCGTCGCAGGGGTGGGGCGGGAAGGAGAGGGTAAGCCCAGAGGATGGGCTTTACCGGAGTGGGGTAGGATCCAGGAGAGGGAGGGACTTCTGGTTCTCACACCTTTCCCCCTCCGTGGACGAGCTCCCCTCTTCGCGGCCCCAGTCCACAGACCCTCTTACAGACCCCCCCCCCCACCACCACCACCAGCAGCAGCAATAGCCTCACCCCACCTGGGGTTTCAGAGACCCCTTGCCCCCTTGTATGATGAGCTGCAGGACGCAGAGGGAAGGTTATGTGAACCGAGCTAACAGTAATTTTATTATACACCTGGCTCCTTCCATAAGCATTTTGCTTCCATGAAAAAGCTGCTTTTACGCAGATGTCCCTAGGCTGCGTCGACCAGAAAGCTCAAAGGGTCCCTAAACTGCGAGGCACACACGTCTCCACAGTTGCTCAACCCCCCTCTGCACCTCCGGCTCTCGGATGTGAAGGACGGTTAAGGGCGGGGACGTTCCCCAATGCCCTGGATACAAAAAGGGTGAGCAGAAGCTGGGGGGTTATTTGTGTGCTCCTGCAGGCGTCCTCACCAAGTGCCGAGTTCCTTGTCAGCTCTGGTGTTGATACTGTTGAAGTTGAAATCCTACATTTTTCTCCTGGTGTTGATGAACTTGAAATCCTACATTTTTCTCTTGGTGTTGATACTGTTGAAGTTGAAATCCTACATTTTTTCTCCTCTGTCTGGTGAATATTTGTGCCATTCTTAGAAGGCTACGTGTGCAATTTGCACCATGGACTATCTATCCTTGGGCTTGAAACAGTATTTCCATGCATGTGTCTGCCTAGAAGGTAAAAAAAAAAATGCTAATTTTAAGATCACAGCGATTAGCCAAGGAAAGACAGTACTACTATCCTGAGAGAATGACCCAGTGAAAACCAGGAGGAAAAGTCCACACTTGGCCTTGGCCTGGACTCCATCTCTCCTGGATTCCCAGTCTCTTCATCCCGTCAGCAAGCAAAGGTACGACTGTCAGGTGATCATCCATAGACTTGCTACCTCCCACTTGGCCCTGAACTTTACCGTAAACACAGGGACTTGGTTTTGTCTGCCTGTGTTCTTGAAGGGAAGCTGGATCACAGCGGTGTTCTGTATGTATTTGATTCATGAACAACTAACCTAAGAAAGGTTCGGGTCTAAATGCTCTCTACAACGCTCGATCTTTGGTGGGGGAGCATTAATCTTTCATCTTTCCAGATTAGGCTGTAGAAAAAAATGTCCCTTTCTTAATTTAATCAAAGATTATTTTAAGATCTTTAAATGATGCTTTTCTCCCATGAGACCATGGAAAAACACTGTAAATACATAAAAGTATAGGAACAACCATACTGAAAGTGCAACCCTTCTGCTAATTCAGGGAAACTACTGTTTCTTGTGTCTCTCACAGGCCAGGAAGTACCTGGGTCCCTCCATTCACTTCTGGCCTTCCTCTAGACATCCCAGCGCACAGGCTGTCTGCGCCCAGCCTTGGGCTTGGACATGTGTCATGCCTTGCCACTCATAAGGGCAGCGACTGTGTCGGTCTTGCTCAGGGCTGCCCATGCCTGGGCACAAGAACAGATCCAATGGGTGTGAATGGATGCCTTGTCCTGCAGGTAGAGGAGCCCGAGGCCAATCCCCTAACCAGAGAGGACTCTGGGTTGTTACCAGTTAGAGAAAGAAACCATAGCACGTTTGATTCAGCGAGTCTTAAATGAGCCCTAACAGATCTTGGCTGAGTAACTGTTCCTCTGCCTTTGAAAATCCTCACCACAGCCCTGCCAGGTAGAGACGATTAACTCCACTGACTTAGCTAAACTGGGTTGAGAAAGACATCTCACAATGCAGTGTCATGTTCATAAGACAGGTCTGTTTCTCTTTTTTGTTAGAGCCCAGAGCAGGCGTTCTCCATTGGAAAGCTGCTCTGTTCCACTTGGATATTCAGGAATCCGGGTTCATTACATCTTGTACCTCTTCCGTTCCCTGGTGTGCCACTCCTCAAAAAGCTGTCCTGCCAGGAGACAAGGAGCTCGCACCAAAATGTAAATCAATGCACTGCTTCCTTCGTCGAGAACATCTCACTATGGGGAAAAAAAATGTCAGCTGAGCTAGCCAGCGCATTAGTGATGTAGTTGTTTTGCGTTCTGGCACGAGCTCTTTATCGTGTTGTAGACGCGGAACAAAAGGGTCAAGGGTGAGCAGCCAAGGCACGGACCGCACTTCATTAGTACTAGTCTAGTGTACTGTCCTTGTCTTCATGGTCTGGACTTCATGGTCAAGGTGGCAGGAAGGGGAAAGCGAGGAGGCATGGTCCTCTCTTAATACACCGGCCCAAATGTAGCGCTTCTCTCTTCCTGTCCTGTTTCATCAGCAAAAATGCAGCCACAAGGTGGCAGGTAAGCGTAAAGGAGACTGGGAGTAGTGGCATGGATGGTCACCTCTGTGGACAGCCGCCAGAACCAGCCCAGTGTACCTCAGGCGTGAGGAGGTCCTTACAAACTGTGTTTAATAAAGTAAAACGAAATCCTTCAAGGCTGGAAAAAACGGGGATCTCTTCGTGGACGGGAAAGACTGGACCCGCAGCCCAGCTCCTCTGCCCCAAAGATCTATATCCCTTAGGGAATCTCTTGCTATCTACCATGAGCGGCACCCTTTAGGCTCAATGGGGTGCTCTACTCTCATCACTGGGGCCCAAAGTAGGAACGTTTAATCTTTGTAAAGGGATCTTACCATTTAGCTACTTCCACAGAAGTTTTATGTAACAAACAGGCACAACATTTCAGTGGCATCAGTTTTTCTTGTGTGTGCAGGTGGGCGGGGGTGGCGCTGCTGACCCCATGTCAGCTCTGCTGGTCTTGGCTCCCCGCCAAGGTTTGATTTAATTCCGCTCCATGTCTCTGTCGTCCTCTGATACCAGCGGGCTTCCAGGGCCTGCTAGCCTCCGGGCAGGGGCAGAGACACAACATGCAAACTCTCTTATTAATGCCTAGACTTAGCCCTCAAACATTCTCATGTACCTCTTATGACATTGGCCAAAGCAAGTCACACGGCCACGCTCAAGGTCTAGAGGCAGGGAAGTCCTGCTCCTGATGAGGCAGTGGTTTGAGTGTGAAGGCAGGGAGCAGTAAAGAATGCGACCAGGGCTGCCTGGGTGGCTCAGTCGGTTAAGCATCCAAGTCTTGGTTTCGGCTCAGGTCACGATCTCATGGTTTGTGAGTTCGAGCCCCACGTTGGGCTCTGGGCTGTTGGTGCCGAGCCTGCTTGGGATTCTCTCTCTCTTCCTCTCTCTCTGCCCCTCCCTTGCTTTCTCTCTTTCAAACTACATAAATAAACTTAAGAAAAATAAAAAGATAGGACCAATCCTTCAGTCTATCACAGTGCAGAGAATAGAGGGAAAATAATACAAAGAGTAACATCCAGCAAAATAATCTGGCCCAGTGGAATGGTGTTCATTCATTTTTAGTTTGGCATTCCTGTGGGAGATGTCCAGGACCACACCCCTGTGTGCTCTTCTCTCCACTCCCAGATGGCATTTTCTAGTAAATTCCATGGCTGTTTTCCCCCGGTGGGCTCTACTCTGCAGGGGATAAAATATACGTGTAGGTCTTATGGGAACTAGGACTAACCCCAATGCTAGAGCCACTGCCCATGAAGTATTTTCTCCTCTCCACATCTGCCCCATTCTCCACGCTATGGACTGACATTCCTGCCCACTCATGGGTCGCCACTCCCATGCAACTTCCACACGCTATGAGAGAGTTATTCCCCCCCCCCCCCACCACCACCCAGCACCTGCTATAGGGGACAACTTTTCACACGGCCTCCTGTCTTCCACCTCTGCTGGAAACTGACTCCATCTCTCAGTTTCCTCACTCCCGATTTCCAAGAGAGAAATATGATCAACTCGGCTCATTATTTTTGACCCAGCCACACCGCTTATAGATGAGTGTGTCCAGAATGTCCAGTCAACTCTTGTCAGGGGCTAGGAACACATTGGGATGTATGTGGCAGTGTCTGCTTGGAGCATGGCAGTGTTCCCTGAAAAGAAGGGACGATTAGCACCCAGTGTGTCATACGCCACGACCCTTTCCCCCAGATCCTCAGATACACGTCTTGTGCCTAATATTCTATGACTTGTATTTTTCCTTTTAGCTTAGTGATTCCCAGATATTTCATCACCATGGGCATTGTTTCTTAATTTCCCCCATCGAGGGGCATCTGGGTGGCTCAGTCGGTTAAGCGTCTGACTTCGGCTCAGGTCATGATCTCACAGTCCGTGGGTTCGAGCCCCACGTCGGGCTCTGTGCTGACAGCTCGGAGCCTGGAGCCTGTTTCAGATTCTTTGTCTCCCTCTCTCTCTGCTCCTCCCCGCTCACTCTCTGTCTCTCTCTCTCAAACTAAAATAAATACATAAAAATTTGTTTTTAAAAGTTAATTTCCCCCCATCGAATTCAGGTTTTGATGGGCCTTTTCTTGTGAAACAGACCACATTGTTAAGATTTCCCATTCTCACTCATCAAGGACATAGGAACTGTCCGTCAGAATTTCTAATCACTTTGAAATAAATAGTATTACCGCACAGAATCAATGTAATTCCAGCTTAAATCAGTGGAACATTGACTGTTAGTTCATCCTTTCAGCTTCATCAAGAGTCAACGTTTGTTTTGACGATGACATTAGGAAACATGGAAATAGGTCCCATCTCTATCATTGCCCTCCCACTGTCCAGGTTGGGAGTCTCTTCTTAAGGTTTAGGGGCTATGTTCGCTGTAACGGGTCGCTTACATATTGGTGTCTGTGCAGGCTTTGAGGGCGTGTCATGCTGCAGTGAGATGCCCCAAGATTTCCAGGCCCAGGACAGAAAAATGGAAGAAGGCTGAGAGGGGAAATGGCCATGAACAGGGCAGTTGTGTGCATGGGTTCTAATTCAGCCTCAACCACACAGGAGCAACTATGTGACCTCAGGCGAGTCACCTGGTATGCGCATATCAGTTTCTTCATCTATAAATTGAGTTGTTGTTAAGGGGATTAAATGAGGTCATGTGTGTCTATCGACTGGCAGCTGCTTATTTATTTTAACTAATAATGGAGAAATATAATTAGGGCAAGCTAATTTTTAGCTTACATTGTAAGCTTCAAGGTAGCATAACTTCCTTGTTCAGTGCCTCACCCGATGGCCTGTGCTATTTAAATCCCCTGAGCAGGTAGGTAATCCTATAAGTAATAGCTGCCACTTTGTGAGAAGCTGTGATGTACCAGGCATTGTGATTGGCTGTATGTACATTCACTCGTGTGGTCTTCACAGCCCTCCCCTGACATAGATGTTACTTATCCAGTTTTTTTAATGAGGAAAGTGAGACCCAGAAGACCTAAATGACTTGTCCAATGATCAGATGGTAATTGGCAGAGCCAAGAGTCGACTTCAGATCCATCTGATTCCCAAGCTCTAAGTGTGCTAAGTCTGGTAAAAACGGATTTCTGTGTAGTTCCAGAACTTTTCTGGGGTTTGATAAATTTCATCACCCAGACGGCATAAACGGTATACTAAAAATAATTTTAGAAGAGATCCTGGGGAGAGTTTTTAGAGGCCCTTGGGTGAAATCTCACCACAGACTCCTCTGTTTGCTAGTCAGCTCTTCTCCATCCCCACTTCCCTCCGCACACCCGGCCTCTAGATTTTTGCACATCGCCTTCCAACTTACACGTGGAAGTAGGCAGCAGTGGTGGGAACACACAAATTTGCTTTCTGGAGAGGCTCAGAGTTTTGGCTACAGCAGGGAAGGCCGGAGTCTCAAAATATAGCCCATAGTGTCTGAAACCGAAAATATGTTTCTGAGATTTGTCTACTTGAACATACTACTGAGCGATCCTCCTTGAAATCCAGACATTCCTGGCATTTCATGGATTACCCTCCGTGGTCTTCCGATCGACTGGACGGATTGGGCCATTACCCTAGACTCCAGACTTACAGTTTATTTGCTCCGGGGTTTCTCAACCTCGGCACCATTCAGATTCGGGGCCAGATCTCCCTTTGTTGTGTGGGCTGTCCTGGGCGTGGGAAGATGCCCATGAGATGCGAGTACCATCTACCCATTAGATGCTAGTACCATCCCTCAGTTGTGACAACCAAAATATCTGCAGACATTGCAAAATATCCCCCCCTTTGTAGGGGATAATGATCCCCAGCTGAGAACCTCTGGTCTAACTTAACTGCTCATCCTCCTTAACTGCTTCCTCACCTGGTGCTCATTGTGCTCCCACTGGAACACCTCCAATGCCAGAGAACTCAGGCTTCTCCTGACATTGGAAAACTCTTCCTTATAGTTTCTAGCTCCCCCCAATACGTGGTCCCATTCTGCCCTGTCCAGTCCATCTGACACACCCTTGCATGCTTACGAACCCCATCATGCTTCCCCTAATTATTCTCTACCCTAGATATTCCCTGTGCCATCAAGTATGCCTCAAATGTAATAGTTGTTCCCCCCCCTTCCCAATCCTCACTGATCTGGACATCCTCCAGGTTGACTGTGTCCCCTTTAAACTTAAGAAAGCGACAGACAGAGGTGCTGCTGAGGGTAGCCACAAAGGAATCACTTGCTTGGATCACCCCCAGAGGGAGCTGAGCATTGGTCAAGGGATGTGGTGGGCAAGAGGCACTATTTTCCAGAACTTTCCACAGATATATGCCTATGTCACTTGGCCTCCTAGGGAAATGAAAGCGAGTATATGAGCTGCTGTCCGTTTCGGGTCAACTCTGGCTGGAAGGCTGGCAGGCTTCAGATGTTATCCCCACACCTCAAGCTGTGTAGAGATGAGCACTGAGGCTGTAGGAGAGAAAGTTCTGAGCCTGAGCAACTGCGGCTCTTTCTTCTAAGGACCTCTCCACAGAGGCCATGCTCCTCACCCTGCCTCTCTCCTGGGAAATCTGTAAGGACAACAATAAAAAAGGCCATGAATGTGAAAGCCCTTTCTAGATGATGTGAGAAGCTGACTGCATCAGTTTGGAGCACAGTTCTCTCCAAATCATCATCCCGCCGCCACTTCTTCCCCACCCCCCGCCAGCTGGCTTCTCCTGGCCATAGTCACTCAACTCTAGCCAGGCAAAGTTGCAACTGAGTTTAGTAGTGAGTTCCTAAGAAAAGTATTATTCAGGAAAGTCTCTGAAATGCTATTAGTTTAATCTGATTTGACTTATCAAATCAAGGCACATTTATCTGTCTCTCTTACACTCCTTCTCAATGGCGCCTAGCTCTGTGGCACCCAGGTATTCAGACCAATATATCACATCATGATGGGAACAAGGGTGCCTGGTGGGTCAAGTGCACACATGGAGCCTTGCAGCACGGCCTCTCAGGAAGGCTGGCGAAGGAGTGGGTCCTGCTGCAGAACAGGGTCTTGCCGCACGCATGGCGTTTCTCGAAGCCTGCTGACCCCAGTGATGAGGAGAATAACATCAGCTCTGATGAATTAGATAGAAGCTTCTTAACATGATCCATCACAGCCCCTAATATTATAGTCGGGTGATGATCCTTTCCACCACAATCAGAATTCTAATTCAAGTTTAAACTAGTGTTGGTCCTCTTAAGGTTCAAAGTGGGGCCACTTTGGTCATCATCTAAGACTAAGGAGGGGACACTACGTAGGTATCCAGAGACAATGAAAAGAGCAGTATTCCAGAAGTCGTCAGGAGGCTTAACTCCGTGTGACCCTCTTGTAGTCATAGTATTTCTGATAAAGCGAGAATTGCGTTGTATAGATACCTCATTTAGCTCTTATTAACCCTCATTTAGCTCTTATTAACCCCAATACCTAGATATTTGGTAAAACATTATTCTAGATGTTTCTATGAAAGTCTTTTTTCAGTAATATTAACATTTAAATCAGTAGACTTTAAAGTGAAACAGATTGCTCTCCATAATACAGATGGGTCTTAGCTAATCCGTTGAAGGCCTTTCTTGGGGTATGGTTTTATTTTTCCCTTTCTTGGGGAGGGAGAGTCTTAGAAAACGTAGACACGCACCCATGGTTAAGCAGTTGGCATTGGAGCCGTGGCTGTAGGTGCAGGCTCTTCCTGTTATAGCACAGCTCTTCATTGCTGACCCTGGTGTAGCAATTTGTATGTAAAGTTCTAGAGCTTTACCTAATTTCACGTCTAATTTCTACCTGTCTTCATTAGTCCTGGTTCTCCAGAGAGATGAACCAACAGGATAGGTGTATATATATATGAATATATACAAATTATCTATCTACTTATCTATCTATCATCTATTTATCCATCTATAGATTTTAAAGAATTAGCTCAAGCAATACTGGAGGCTTGAAAGTCCCAAATCTGATGGCCTAGGCCAGCAGGCTAGAGACTCAGGGCAGAGTTGCAGGGTCCCAAAGCGGACTGCAGGTAGAATTCCTTTGGCTTAAGAGAGGTGAGTCTTTTTCTACGAAGGCCTTCAACGGATTAGCTAAGACCCATCTGTATTATGGAGAGCAATCTGTTTTACTTTAAAGTCTACTGATTTAAATGTAATATTACTGAAAAAATACTTTCATAGAAACATCTAGAATAATGTTTTACCAAATATCTAGGTATTGGGGCTCAGCCAAGCTAACACATAAAATTAACCACCATACCATCGTGTCAAATTTGGGCAATTGCTATGAATGCCACTGTAATCCCTAAGGCACCTGCGTTTCCTGTAGGTATTGGGCAACTATCGGTCTTCCTGGAGTTCTGCCAAAGTTGGAATTTTCCAGGGGAACTTGGCTAGAAACAAAGGAAACAAGAAGAAAAACAAAACATGAAAATGGAGACATGGATAGGATTTTTTAAATATAAACCAACTTTTTTTTTTTTTAAGTTTAGAGAGCATGCGAGTGGGGGAAAGGGGCAGAGGGAGAGAGAAAATCTTAAACAGGCTTCATGCTCAGCGAGAAGCCTGATGCAGGGCTCAATTCCAAGACCCCAGGACCATGACCTGAGCCGAAATCAAGAGTCACATCCTCAACCAACTGAGTCACCCAGGCGCCCCTAAACCAACTTTATTGACGTATCAATGACATATTAAAAGACACCTTTTCTGAGGATACACTTTGAGTTTTGACAAATGTGTACGACAGTCCCAGTCAAGAACTTTCCCATCACCTCCAAACGTACCCCCAGCCTCAGTAAATCACTGTTGCAGTTTCTCTTACTACAGATCAGTTTGTCTTTTCTAGAATTTCATATAAATGGCATTCTACAGTCGATAATCTTTTGCATCTGGTATCTTTCATTTACCATAATGCTTTTGAGATTTAGACACACTGTTGCATGTATCGGATGTTCCTCGCTTCTGATAAATAGTCTTCCATCTTGCGCTGTCTTTCAATTTCTTTCCTTATTCATCTGCTGTTGGATAGTTGGATTGTTTCCAATGGGGGGGGGGAGTTGTTTTGTTTTGCTCTGTTCTTTGTTTTTAACTATAATTTAATAAAGCTGCTATGAACACTTGTGTCTTTGTGTAGTAGACATATCTTCTCATTTCTCTGGGGTAAGTACCAGGGAGTGGAACTACTTGGTTGTATGGTAACTAGGTAACTATATGTCTAAGGTTCTAGAAAACTCCCCGGCATCATCTCCTGGTACAAAAGCCAATCCTCCCTGTTTGAGTGATCCATCACCTTACTCCTCTGTGTTTGGTGTGCCTCTAATTCTACTTTATTTACTGCCCAGAAATAAATGGCTGCCAGATCTTTATTCCAGGGAACATTCAAACTTCTCCGAGGATGTTTGTCCCTGCAAAATGGCTTTCCAGAGCCCATTTCTACAGATTTGTGATTTAAGTTCCTTCTAAAACACTCTACTGAAAATGGACTATTGTGAACAGGCACATCTTAGCTCCCTACTGACTCACACTTTAGCTAGAGCATGTCGGCTACTCAGATGAAGGCACTGTGGGAATCCGGTTGCTTGACTGAAGGGAAGAGAGGAGAGAAGGAGGCTGTTGTAAATCCATTGAGTTACTTCCCAATGGCCATTTCCTTCTTTCTTGCTATCCCCATCTTCCCGCGATGGAGCTTGGCTGCTTAACTCAATCATAGCAGTCCTGCTTCCTACTTTCCCAGTCTCTCTGGGGACAGGAGTGGCTGTGTGACCAATTTTGGCCAATGGGACTTACATGGAAGTCAGTTTGTGGCTGTAGGAAATCTTTTGCCTTCGTGAGGAAGGGAACGGATATGGGTAGCAACAATCTTCCACCTTCTTCCTGCCTTGTTCCACCCAGTTCTGGCAGCCATCTTGCAACCATGACAGAAAGGCCCAGAAATACACAGAGACGTCAGCCCGGACATTGCTGAAATGGGACATCATCACTAGCATCTGTCCACCTCTGTCTCCTTGTTACATGTGACAAATAAACCCCTATCTGTTTAAGCCCCTGTTAATAAGGCTGACAGCCAGATACATCCATCGGCAATACAGTCAGATTCTGAAAAAGGAGAGAAGAGCGCATGGAAGGCAAATGTCATGTTTCTTTGACCAGAGCCAACAAATAGAATTTACCTGCAAATAGAATCACATTCTTTTCTCAAATTTGCTAAGAATCTTCTAGGTTTTCTCACTGATTTCCTCCTGGTGCAGTTTGTGCCCCAAGGAAAATGGGTTGTTAATCCCTTCTCCCCCATTTTCGTGTGACTTTGGCCAAAATGCGTATCTGCTCTGCATCTGTTTGCTCATTTGTAAGGGTTGTTGTGAGCACTTAAAAAAAAACCTTAAAAAACCCCGACTTAAGCATATTATTTTATTTAATTTATTGAAGCTTAATTACATGCAGTGTTAGAGGTGTACAGTAGTTTCAGGTGTACAATATAATGATTGCACAATTCTACACATTTCTCAGTGCTCATCAAGATAAATATCCTCTATGACTTAAGCATTTTCAAGTGCTTTTTAGATTATTCAGTTATCAGGAAAAGAGAAATCTTTTCCATTACACCAATCTTTATCTTCCTGTCCTATGTTCTCTCAAGTGCTCTTTTCTTCAGCGTGCCTGTGTTAAAGCATGTGTTAAAGTAGCAAATAGATGTTCACCAGCCTGTGTTACAGATTTTTGCTAAGTAAAGCTCTTTTAACGGAGTCTGAGCTATGTGTAGGGACTCAAGAGGTAGTGGTATTGATGATGGCGATAATGGGGACAGAATGTCACCAAATCACCTTATAGCCAGATGAGGGTCTGGACTTCGCCAGAGTTCCATTTGCCTTTAGCAAAACTCTGCACCGTTGAATGCGGATTGCGGGGACAGTAGGTTTGTATCTGCCATTCCCACTTCCCCTGCTGCAAAATCTCCTTAAAACACAATACGCTAGGGGCCCCTGGGTGGCTCAGTAGGTTAAGCGGCCACCTTCTGCTCAGGTCATGATCTCGCGGTTCGTGAGTTCGAGCCCTGCGTCGGGCTCTGTGCTGACGGCTCAGAGCCTGGTGCATGCTTCAGATTCTGTGTCTCCCTCTCTCTCTGCCACCCCCCACTCTGTCTCTCTGTCTCTGTCTCTCAATAAAAACCACAAACAAGCCACAATACGCTAAGTTATGAAGCCAACCTTCCAAGGTAACTTGGAGGAAAGCCCAGTCTCCCTTCACCACTGTCTTATTTAGCTCTGACCAGGTTCTCAAATGTCCAGTTCCTCTGGTGACTTTGACTTTAATGTATGTTTTGTATTTGACATTGGTCACTCATTTGCATTATCCACAAATTTAATCTAAATCGAGAGTCAGATTTACTTTCTCCTCCTGGTTGTTAATGAGCCCCGTATATTGGATAATACAGCTTCCTGTACTGAGGCCTATGGGACCCTTGATTCTCAGTCACATTCAGATCTAATTTAAGATGCCACTAATTGTTACTCACACTGACCATTTGTCAGCAGAACTCAAAACCACGTTCTGTCAAATCTTCCAGGCCCTCCTTCTTTAATTGCTCTATGAATTGTCTGGGTCAGAGGTTTCCTATCAAATAAATATTTAAATGATTTCCACTGAATTCCCCTGCGGGGTTTCAAGGCCATAATTGTGTTCAGAGATGGCTGGGCTGGTATTTGAGAGAATAATTTGAGGTTTTGAATCTGCCTGGCTTGATGCTCATTAGATTCTCTTCCACCATGTGCGGACACATCAATGTTCTTATTAAATTTCTTAAATTCTTACCTGAAAAGGCAGGCAGTGCATGAGAACATTCATTTCCTGAGTCACGATGCTGATGAATATTCTTCTGCCTCTGGAGTTTGGAACCCTACCAGATCCCAAGATTCCTGTCTATTCACAGTGTATGCAATGGCTTTGAGTACCCCCAAAAGCCTGAAGTGTCCCCCACTTCTGTTTAAGCAGTGGAGTTTAGTTGCCCCTTTCTACCTAGTTAGTAGTCAGGTGTTACATTATCTTTTAATCCAGTGATTCCTGTCTTTGGCCAGTTTTGCCCCCCACCCCCACCCCCAGCTCCCATCTCCCCAGCCCAAGATATTTGGCAATGTCTAGAGACTTTTTTAGATGTCACAACTCAGAGGTGGGGGTCGGGGGGCAGTGCTACTGGCATCACCTCCTACTGGAGGTCAGGGATGTGGCTAATCACCTGAAATGCACAGGAAAGTCCACAACAAAGAATTTGCTGGCCCCGATTGTCAACGGTGCTGAAGCTGAGAAACCCTACGATATCTGAGCTATTCTCAAAGCTGGCCCTCTCTTCCACCATCACCACCCCCAACCTGGCTGAGGAGTAGAGAGACCTGCTCCCCACTGGCCAGTCCCTCACCTGGCTGACCATAGCCGCTCATCCTTCAGTTTACGTGAGGGTGGGGATTAAACTAGAGATAGTATATTTCTAAATCCCATTTCAGATTCCCTCCTTTATTCCTCCTTCCCTCCCCCTCTCCTTCCTTTCTTCCTTTTTTTAAATTAAAAAAAATTTTTTTAACATTTATTTATATTTGAGAGAGAGGGAGACAGATCGCGAGTCGGGGAAGGGCAGAGAGAGAGCGAGACACAGAATCTGAAGCAGGGTCCAGGCTCTGAGCCATCAGCACAGAGCCTGAGGTGGGGCTTGAACCCACGAACTATGAGATCATGACCAGAGCCCAAGTCAGATGCTTAACCAACTGAGCCACCCAGGCGCCCTTCCTTTCTTCCTTTTTTGAACAAGTATTTACTGGGCGCCATCCATGAGCCCAGCCCTGTCATAGACACTGCAGATAGATAGGTTAGCAAAAGAGACAAATCCCTGCCCATAGGGAGCTGATGTTCTTTAAAATTTTTTTGTTTCTTATTTATTTTTGAGAGACAGAGAGAGACAGTGTGAGCAGGAGAGAGTCAGAGAGAGAGGGAGACACAGAATCTGAAGACAGGCTCCAGGCTCTGAGCTAGCTGTCAGCACAGAGCCTGACATGGGGCTCGAACCCACAAACCACGAGATCATGACCCGAGCCAAAGTCGGACGTTTAACCGACTGAGCCACCCAGGCACCCCAGGAGCTGATGTTCTAACAGGAGAGTGAGATCCAAGAGGTAGATGACATTTCAGAGACCAGTGGGTTCTATGAAGAAAAGAAGGAGCGTTCTGTGCTCTGTTCAAGAACCCCCCCCCCCCATTTCAGAGCCTGAAACCCATTTTTGAGGGAATAAGGCTGAGCATTTTACCAGAGATGCGTGTTTTTGCTATCACTGTAGTAAAGGCCATTTTGGGGTCATGTATACTAAGACTACCTTCCACGGAGAGAAAACTGTCCAGAGTCAACAGGAAGTTTAAGCTGTCCTCCATGCTTTTTATCTTAGCTCTGGAAAAGCTTATGGAGACGGGGACACTGAGTGTGACACCTGGGTTTGCTACTTCTGAGCTGTGTGACCCTGAGCAAATTTCATAATCTTTCTGAGGGTCCGATTCCAAGAAAATAATGGCACCTACCTCCTAAGGATTGCTCTAAGGATTTCATGAGATGCAGTCTACTGAGAGCTTAGGACATTTCCCAGTACTTTGCAAAGTACTCAGGAAAGGAGCTCTGAAGATGTTCACATGGGGGAGGAAAACTTTTGCACGTGGTGAGCCACCACTACCTTCTTCTTCCTCCGCTGTTTACTGGGAGGCAGAGATTCATACCATTCGGGTAATTCCCAAGGCCTCCTTCCTCCACGGTCATGGCTTCCCGCTGGACCGAGTTCCCTCCTCGCCAGTGGT
Organism: Cryptoprocta ferox; assembly: GCA_028646485.1. NCBI lineage: Eukaryota > Metazoa > Chordata > Mammalia > Carnivora > Eupleridae > Cryptoprocta > Cryptoprocta ferox. The sequence continues at coordinate 71,749,937 of CM053566.1, read as the reverse complement.
GTCAAAGAGAAACAGAGGCAGACAGCTGTGAAAGGGAGTGCAGTAGGGAAGAGCCTTCAGTATAGAATTGAAATAGACGCTGGGACAAGTTTAACACTGGATCTTAGCCAAAAGCCCGAGAAACAACTGGGAGAATTTTTAAACACTGGGTTGTGCTGAAGGAAAAGTCTGAAGGACATGCTTGCGGGGGGTCAGTGTGATCAGGTTGTCTGTGTTTGCTATTTGGTGCTTATTCAGAGGAAACACACACTTCTCATATCTTTACGACAGGAGATAGTTTGCAGATTGGAGCAAGGCACCCACCAGAGTTGGGCCCTTAACGTCCCACAAGACTGGGAGTCAAGGAAGGGGTCACCCTAGATGAGATGCCTGCATTTCATGCAGGTGCCTCCCGGCTCCTTGAGGAAACATTTCCAGGCGGTAGAAGATTTACATCTCAAAGGGGCAGAGAAGGGATTTAGAACTGCAATTTTTCTCAAGTAACTGCTCCAAGAAAAGAAATGCCAGGGACCTACAGTCATGTTTTAAATGGAACAAATAGTAATTTCTTTTCACAGTGTCAAGCTTTCTTAGATTGGCATTTTAAGAGAACAAGGGTCATCCTAGGAGCATCACCATGCTCCGTGGTGACCAGCTCGTAGGTAACAGAGTAGAAATCTCCTAGAGTTTGGTCAAGCCTCGAAGTGTGGGGGGGCTGGAGAGAGTCATTTGTGCCGGGAAGTTTGCACTTTTCAACGGGCCTGGCTTTCCCGAGGACCAAGGCCTCTGTCACCAAAAAGGAGCGTCTCAGAGTATCTCTAGGTCCTAGATACATATCTTCACCCTTCGTTAATCCTCAGTCAACCAGGAGCTGTTGTCTGTTAATAGATGGCCTCTAGTTCAGAGAGAACGTTTTTAAAAGTCTGTTTAAGCATTCTTACAAAAAAAGTAAAATCGTCTGGAAGTTTATTTGGTAACAACTTAAATCCCCCTTTCCTCCAAGTCTATCTCCCCGGAGTCGCTCATTACTAATAGTGTGATACTTTGTCTGAAAGCCTGTTGTGTGTCTATGAGGCAGACACTTTTATTATCCCTATTTTGCAGATGAGGAGACCAAGGCCGCCCTCTCACGCTCCGTGGTGACCAGCTCGTAGGTAACAGAGCTAGAATTCGAGGCCGGGCCGTCTGCCTGCGGAGTATATGCTCTTGTCCTCCGTAGTATAGGTCAATGTATTATCTTTTCGCTGGGATCACATTCTATTCTGAAGCTTGCTTTATTCACTAGTCAGTATGCCAAGGATATTTTCCTGTCACTGCACATAAATCTGTTTTCTCCTTTTGCAGGACTATTGGCCCTGCCCGTGAACGGACTATCACTTATTTCACCTATTGCTGCTTGGTGGTTATTTACATTACTGCCCGCTTCCTCCTGTTGCAAACAGCGCTGTGATAAACATCCGGGTGCATGATCTCCGTAGGCATTTATGCATATTTCTGCGTGGCATCGTCCTAGAAATGGAATAATTGCTGTATCTGAATGTGTGCCCATTTAGAATTTTCTGGTCATTTCCCAAATCCCAGAACACACCTGTAAATAGCGCTGTGTCCCTGGGACCTGGGATTGCCTTACTCGTTTTACTTCTACCTGAAATATTGGGCCTCTCACCATTTATGAACATCTCAGGTAAAACAGCTCGTTGCTGACTGTCAGGAAATTAGCGTGCTGGGTCCAGGGTGCCTGGGGAGGCTCTCTGGAGTGCCTGCTTGCACTGATTTTCAATTAAAATTGTTAATCCTGATGAATGGAGTGGGGGTTATAAACCTAGCTTCAGCGTGGCTGGAGGGGCTCCCGGGTACCTTCTATAGTTTTTGAATCGAGGCGTAAATTTAATCACAACTCAGCCTCCAAGTCTCCTAGGTGCTGAGTTTTTATTCTTCAGTGGAGCCTTAAATATCCTGAAGAAACAGGTTGAATTAACAGTAGAGTCGGTTCGTGAGAAAATTCCTTAATTGGAGCCCCAAATTCATGACCTCTTTAACTTCCCTATATTCTAAGGAAACCAGATACACCGATTTTAATTGAATTAAAAGTATGAATATCAAGGACTATCTCCCGAGTGTGAAGGAAGATACTTTACTGTTGGTTTTTTTTCCAACGTCAGGCAAAATGATCCAGGAATCATCCAGGATGATTTCATGCTGGCAATGAAAGCAATTTCATTGCTTTGCCATTAAAGTAGTAGGTACGGAGATGACAAAAACAAGAAATGAAAACTGCCACATATTTGTCATCATTCAACTTAGAGCATCGTAGCTACAGTGACTTCCAAAGGACAGGGATGATATGAACTGAATATATGTTAATGGACGCAGTTGTCTACACACCCTTGATGCCATGGAGGGGAAGAGCTACAAAATAAAGTCAGACAACACACCAGCTCAAAGTCTTTTTTTTTCCCTTGTGTAGACTTATTGTCTGGTTTCCCAGAAGTCTGTAATCTTTATGGAGAATTGATTAATATATATTAACATATAAATACATATATCTTAAAGTCCATTTATTAATTTTGAGGGAGAGCGAGAGGGAGAGAGAGAATCCCAAGCAGGCTCTGCGCTGTCAGCACAGAGCCCGATGCGGCGCTCAATCTCACGAATTGTGAGATCAGGACCTGAGTCAGAATCAAGAGTCAGATGCTTAACCGATGGAGCCCCCCAGGTACCCCCTTATCGTTTTTATTAGCGGTAGAATTTGTTCCCACTTGAAAGAGTGATCAGGAAACCTTCCACCCCACCTGGCCCTTCCCCAGCGATACCTTCCCTAACTCAAGCGCTACCTTTTCCCGTGACAAGGCTCCTGCCACATCCTGTCTGCTCCCCCAGTGTGTCCTGCCTGTCCTTGTGTTTCCTGAGGTGGTACCTCGGCCCAGGGGGAGCCCTGCTTTGATCTCCCCTTCCATTTCCTCAGCTCCTTCCCCACCCCTCAGGAAACCACCGTGTCTCTGCGGTACCCCCAGGAGCCCGACTCTGAGCTGCACCTTGCCAGAATCTTCCCTACATTCAGCTGGGACGGACATGTCCCTAGCACCCCGGGGCATAAGCCACCAGGCTCCCCCTAATTCTTGCTGTTCTGCCCATAGGAATGCTCTTTCCATTTGCTTTGGTTGTACTGACCCTACTCTCCAAGGCTCAGCCGGAAATGCCACTCGTCCTGGTGGCCTCTGGCTGTCCCAGCCACAGGGCCCCTGTTTCCAATGCACAGCGAGTGCACCGCACCTTCCCAGTCCCCGATGAGCTGGTCTGCTCGCCGTTCGGCTGGTACTGGATCTCCCCACTCTGACTACCTATGGCTTGAGGGCAGAGACTAAGTCTCAGCCTGGGCTATATTTAATTAGCAGTTGGCCTGGGAATGAGTTTCCTTTACCTCGGTGAAACATCCCCAGAAAAGACTGGAAGCCGAGCCACCTGCTTCTGTGACTGACAACACGGTGACCCCTCACTGAGTGTGTTCACGGGGTCCAGATGTACCTCTGAGCAGGGTGGGGAACCCCGCGGATCTCTGTCCTCAGCTGCCAGCCGTGGTCGTCTTTGCTGATTTCCCCTTCTTCGTCTCTGCCTTTGAGCCCCTGGTGGTCCTCTGAGCTCTCTTCACTCTTACATAAGAGTAAGACTTATGACTTCACTCTGTCACATACGTGTTGATCAATGGACCTTTGCCAGTCAGTGGCATGGGCCGGCCCCCAGCAGTTGCCATTTGTTGGTGGTTGACCAATATGACTGCACCAAGAAGTGCACTGGCTCCTTTAACCCCTGCAGGAATCCTGCAAGGAAGGTGCAATCTGTGGTCCCTCGTCAGAGAAGATGAGGCTCAGAGAGTGACAGCGATCACCGAGGAAGCAAATGGCAGAGCTGGGATAGATTCCAGGCCTCACTGGAACCCAGAGCCTGTGCTTCTAAACTCCATGTGGGCTGTCCCTGCCAGTGGCCCCTGCCGGGTTTTAGGCCTGCTCGAAATGACAGCATGAAGGTATTTATCTTTGCTGCAGACATTGGAAGCAGTGACCAAAAGAGACATTGCCTTTCCATGGGGAAGGAGAGGGGGGCATCGAGGGGGTTCTGAAATCGTTATTGGCTGAGGTTTGGGGCCCACCTCAAGCTCCCATGCGTTGCCGGGCCCTCTTACAGACAGGCCCCTGACCCACCAGGATGCCTGTCTGCCACCCCTCGTCCCGGGATTATGGGGGAGTCTGTGTCCTTCTCCATGATCTCTCTCAGCACCTGGGGCCACCTACTCCTCCCTAGTCACTGCCACATCCCTCCATTCAAACTCCCCCCACAGCTGGATCCGAAATCAGGCCTTTCTCATCTTGAACCCAAACCTCCTTCCCAACCGCACCCAAGAGCCCTGGGTGGCCAAGGCGCAGGTGCACGTGTGTGTGATTCCACACCTACTGGTCATTCCTGTGGCTCCCAGTGTGCAAACACACACACGCTGCCTCCTGTCCTATTTCTTCCCTCGCCAGGGACATTTCTCAGAGGGCAGGTGGCCCCGGCAGCACAGCGCACTCATCAGCCAAAGCACATTGGCCTTTCTCCTGGATCCCACAGCAACACTCGGAGAGTAGAGCTCAGTACATACCTCCTAGCGGCAGGATGAACCACCACTCGGGGAAAAGCCGGTCTCTGTTCGCTACTGGCTGCGTGGGTACAAAACCTGCAGGCACAGCCCTGAAGGCCAAAGAAGAAGAAGCCGCAGGAAACAGCTGCTCATGCCCTCAGCCAGCTACAAGCACAACACGTTGTCATCCTGTCCAGGATGACATCCCGTCCCAGGCGTGGGAGCCCTGAGCTCTTGGAGCGGCCACAGCTGTGAAAACTCCTTCCCCCGAGGGCATCTTCAGAGGGTGGGTTTCTGGGTATTGATTACCAGCCTCGAAGCTGAAGAACTCTCATTCCTTCCCTGTCTATAAACACCATCTGTTTGGGAAAAACAGTACCAGGAAAAGGAGAGTGTGCTAAGCAGTTAGAGAAAGGCAACTGTGGGCGTGAGGGGGTCTACTGCCATCTCCAGCGAGCTCCAGAGGGAGGGGGCTGGGATGGGATTTTTCCAATCTAGAATCCCACCAAGGAGGCAAAGGTGGAGGCAAGCGAGGACATTGAATGACCTCGCCTGTGACGTAAAGCAGGTCTGCAATAATTAGAATGATTATTCCTGTTAGGAAGATTCGGGGGTGTCTCCACATGTGTCTCATTCCTTCCCAAACCCATCAACTCGGCCCTTCCCCCACTGTATAGAGAGAATGTGTCCCCAGGGGACTGGTTGGTGCTCGTGCTGTCCTTGCCACCACATGCCTGAAGCTGTCCCAGGCATGATGCGACGGTGGCATCGAACATACACTGATTTCCCTCTTCTGCAATTGTATTTCCTCCGTGCAATGCGCTTGGAACCCACACCGCTGGGCTCAGTCCTGAGCCTTGCATTTTCCCCAGTGGCATCAACCAGTCCATGACGAGAACAAACAGGTGCTTGTGAAGGGTGCTCGTCACCTGGTGCTAACAGGAGTGGCTACTGCACTAGATGACACGGTGATAGTTCAAAAGGCCCTCCCAGGCTAGAGCTCAGGGTTGGGTTCAGTGGGGTGGAGAGAAAGGGGACATTCACAAGGAGCGACGTAAACTCAGTTGTTGCAGTTGTATCTGTAAAACAGAGATTTGGGGGACCGCTTACTGAAGAACCACACTCTCCCCTCACGTCATGTGGCTGTTAGAGGAGTTAAGACCATTTCTGGCTATGTATTAACAATTATAATACTTGAATCCCGATTAACTAGGGTGGGGCCCGTTCTTAACACTGCTGAGATTCTGGATCGTGGAGACGCATCTTGGCACAAGAGAACTGACTGACCTTGAATGTGAAGATGTGGGTGTGCATCAAGGGTTGGTTGATTTCTTTGAGCCACCCATCTTGCTGAGCCTGTTTCCTGATCCACGGTACATGAATTTTTTTTTTTTATTTTTTATGTTTATTTATTATTGAGACAGAAACAGAGCACGAGTTGGGGAGGGGCAGAGAGAGAGGGAGACACAGAATCCGAAGCAGGCTCCAGGCTCTGAGCTGTCAGCACAGAGCCCGATGCAGGGCTCGAACCCACGAACCGTGAGGTCATGACCTGAGCCAAAGTCGGACACTTAACCGACTGAGCCATCCAGGCGCCCCCACAGTACATGAGTTTTGATGCCTTTCTTGCCTATTCAAAGGGCTGGAGAGACGATCAAATAAGCTAAAATATTACAAAGGGCTATGAGCTCATTACGTCGTGTTCGGTTCTCTGTATCACATCTCCGAAGCTGGATGTTAGAGCAGGGAGGGCTGCAGCGTCCTGGGAGAACCCCACATCTCACAAACAGCCTGCTCAGTGGGCATTGCTGCTTTGTTAGCCTTGTGATCTTAGGCCAAGTGACTTAAATTCCCTGAGCCTCAGTTTCCCCATCTATAATGTGGATAATCATAGGGAATTTGAAGATTCTATAAAACCCTGGATATAAGCCACTTGACATATATAACAGGCATTCAAGAATTGCTGGATTCTTCGCTTTCTGAAGGAATTGAGGATGCATTACCAGGAGGAGGGAAGTCTGAAGAGGGACTGGATTGTTGTCTTCAAACATTTGAAGGGTTGTCGTGATGAAGTGAGTAAACTTTTTATGTGTTGCTTTAGAAGCTAAAAGCAGTGGGTGAGAACCACAGAGGCTTCTGTTCAATAGGAGTTGAGCACTTTCCACGCTGTTCTACGGAACACAGTGCTCCAGGAAAGAGTATCAGTCACCATTAGGTATAAAAGCAGGGCTTGATTCACTACCTGTCAGGGACATTGTAAAAGACCTCTCTGCCATGGGAGAGAGCGGATGAACGGAGTTCCCTTTCCACCTTAAAGTTCTATGATCCATAACATTATGTTCCTGTAATTCCTTCATATACGTTCTCACTCACAGAGATAAACCCTATAAAAGCCATCCCTTAGAGGGTGATGAGCAGCTACCTCTGTATTCTTGTGGCTTTCGAAAATAGACTCCCTCAGCTCTACGTAAAGGAGGATTGCCAGAGTAATTTGGAGACATTCTTCTGTCACCTTCTCTATGGTAAGAATAACAACCTTGATGTCTCTGGTGAAAATCTGAAGAGCAGACCAAGAACTGATGACCAAAATCAGACTCTGCCATTGAAAATTTGGAGTAAACTCAACCTTGGCAAATCGTGACCTAGGCAAAAATATAGTTTAGCCCTGTCACCCTCAGTGTTTTAATTTGCTTTTTAAAACATATAGAAATGTACAGAATAATATAAAATACACTTTATGTATGTATCAGGCAGATTTAACATAACTTATGCCATATCTGCTTTAGATTAAAAAATATATATATATCACTGATCCTTCTGAAGCTTACATTGGACGCCTCTCCAGTCCCATCGCCTTTTTTCTATCCCTAGAAGTATCAACTATCCTAAAGTAGAAACCACAGCCATGCATGTTTCTCTCTGTTTTTATTACATACGTATGTGTCTGTGAGCAATGCATATGTATTCATTTTCTATTTCTGTGTAAGAAATTGCCCTAAAACATAGTGGCTTAAAATGACAATAATCATTTGTTTTCTCAAAATAAATTCCATGGGTTGGGAATTCAAGAGTAGCTTGATTTGGCCATTCTGGTTTGGGGTCTCTCTTAAGGTTGTCATCAGATGTTGGCTGGGGCTGCAGTCATTTGGGGGCTGGAGGCTGAGGCTAGAGGGTCCTCTTCCCAGGTGGCCCACTCACAGAATTAGGACATCGTTAGTTATTGGCAGAAAGCTTCAGTTCCTCTCTATAGAACCTCTCCACGTGGCTACTTGAGCGTCTTTATGGCATGAGAGCTGGCTTCCCCAGAGCACGTGATGAGAGAGAGACAGAGAGAGACAGAGAGACAGAGAGACAGAGAGAGAAATTATATTCCTTTTTTTACTTAGTCTTAAAGTCTCATAACACTATTTCCACTGTACTCCATTGGCCAGGGCAGCTCCATTTTCCCACCCGGATTCAAGGGAGGAAACACAGACTCCAGCTCTTGGTGAGATTAGTTCTGTTGCAGTGTGCTTAGGTAGGAATGTTGGACTGGATTTATCATGTGAACTCTGCACCCCCACTGGCCCCCAACTACTTTCCACAAGAGCATCCGGAAGACCCTCTCAACAGAGACGTCGAGAGATACATAATTGAGGGGAGAATCTGAACCCTTGAAAAGTGTGTGGTTGCTCTCCATGGAGAATAGGTATGGAAGTACTGGAAAACACCACTGAGATGGATTCTACGATTTCAAGGGCGATAAAGGAACCCTAGAGTAGCAGCAAACAAGTGGCTGCATTTAACTACCAAAGTCAAAGTGGGCACCTCTACTGTAAAGAGCAGCAGGGATGTACCAGTGATAAGAATGCCTTGGACTTCAAAGATCTTTAATGGTGGTGAATTGATCCTGGTGTCTCTAGGAAGACAATAGATAAGACAGCCCGCTAGAGTATTGTACTGGTTTATGTAACAAGAAAAGAAAAACAAACCTCTCGGTGTGGTAGCCCAAAACCTGACTTAAGTAGCTAGTCATGACCATTTAATGAATTTCCAGATATAAATCAACTACCAGACCCAGAGTCCTTAGCTGCAGAAAACCTGGGTCTCCTTGAGGAAGTACACACACATTATAAATGTACATAAAAGTACATATTATAAATGTACAAATAATTGATGTGCATGTTATAAATCTTCCTTAAAGCTTTCTCCAAAAGGATCTGAAACCATTTACAAGAGAGACGGTGCATTGGGGAAATGGAAATATCTAGATGTAGACATTTTGGGACTTACTAGACCCTGGCTCTGAATTGACTTTAATTCCTGGAGACCTAAATGTGACTGTTCTCACTTATCAAAGTGAGGGATTATAGTGCTCAAGTGAATGATTGGGTCTTAGCCCAAGTCTGGCTCACGGTGGGATTAATTGATCTACAGACTCACCCAGTGGTTATTTTCCCAGTTCTTAGATATATATTCAGAATAGATGTACTTGACCCATTCAGAATTCTCCAAATTCTCTCTGACATAAAGAGTAAGGGTCATTATGGTAGGAAGGGCTAAATGGAGGCCTACAGAATGTCCCCTCCCTACCAAGATAGGGGAAGCATAGAGATCAAGGCCAACATCAAAAGATTGAAAGATACGTGGTGGGGGGTGATATCCATCACCATTTAACTCACCTGTGTGGCCTGTGCAGAAGTTGGGTAGATCTTGGAGAAAGTCTATAGACTATCGTAAGTTTAAGCAGGTGGTAATTCCAATGACAGCCCCAGCCCAGATGTAGTATCTTTACTTGAACAAATCCCTGGGACTTGGCACATATGCTGACCTAGATAATGCCTTTTCCTCCATAACAATGTGCAAGGACCATCAAAAGCAATTTGCTTCTACCTGGAACAGCCAACAGTACACCCTTACAGTCTTGCCTCAGGGTTTCGTCAAGTCTCTTGCCCTCTGTCATAATATGGTCCAGACAGATTGAGGTCATCTCGACGACAGTCCACACAATGTCACCGGTATACCACACTGACATGCCGGTTGAATCTGATGAGCAAGAAGTAGGAAGTAACTTGAGATGCCCTTCCTAAAGGCACACGCACATCAGAGCGTGAGGATAAATCTCCTGAGATTCAGGTGTCCACCTCTTAATTGACGATTCTGGGGGTTCGGTGGCCTGGGACATGTCAAGCTTTTCCCTCTATGGTGAAAGATAAATGGCCACACCTTGCATCTACTAGCGTTTGATTAGCCTTTTGGATTTCAGAAGCAACATATGCCACAGATGAGTGTGTTACTTTGACCAACCCACAGAGCCTCCAGTTAGGCTGCTAGTTTTGAGTGGAGACCAGAGAAAACGAACATCTTACAGCCTATTTGACTGTAATGCAAGCTCCCCTAACATATATATAATATGGTGATCTATCAATAATCGAAGAATTCTGAAACAGCCAACTGAAGCCTAACACACTTTTGCAAACTCCAAGGGACAAAGTTAACTGTGTTTCAAGCCAGCTTCAAATATGATTTCATAATCTGCAATTTACTGCCCTGCTCTGCCTTCTCATACTTTTTATTAACATGCCATTTTTCTCTTGGTACAGGAATTTCACTCTCGTTCTTAATTATTTCTGCGTTAGTTGGGGCTGTCAGGAGTTATTTCCTTGTGATTAGAGATGCAAATAGCCTCCGCCTTCCTCAGAGGTTGGAATCGCCCCGGGGGTCTCACTGCCTTCCTGCTAATTCCTCTGCTGGGGAAGGGCTTACAGAAGAGACTCAGAACTCGCAGCTAAGCAAGCCAGTGTTTGGGGAAGAAATGACAACAAAGACACCTCCTTAATGGTAGCTATCAGGGACATGTGTGCAACAGGGGGCCCTGCTTAATAGTTCCTGTTAAATGACAGTGCTGAGTCCTGAAGCCGGTGCTTTGGAGATATTGAGTGGGATAGTCAAGCGAATTCTTTTATTCACGTTCACCCAACAAATCTATCTCTTGAGCACCCACTGTCAGCTCAAGATTTTTACATACATTGCTTCCATACATTGCTTTCCTGGAGCGCTAAGGAAACACGTAGGAACTGGCACTTGGGGGGAAAGACAGGCGATGATGGCGGGTGATTGCAGCACAAGCAGGTCAACAGGAGCTCGGATGGCAGCCTTACACGGGCAGTCACAGAGGGCATGGACAGGAGAGGGACTATTCCTTCATGCTGCCTCGAGGTCACGGTTGGTTTTCTGCGGCTCAGCGTCCCAGCCCAGCTACCTGGTTAGGAGATGACTCACTGCTCGCCGGGGCTCTGGTCTCTGTGTAGCACTGAGACCTTGTCCGAGCCAAATCAATACAGTCACCTCCTACCCTACCCAGGCAAGGATCCCAGGTCCCCCTTGGGCCTGCTTCCCTCCCCTATGAAGCCACATAGTGCATTCGGTCCAAAAGGAAACCCCAGAAACCTCCAAGGAAGGGGTGGAAGGGAAGTAGCTTCCTATGGCCTTGCTCCACCACGTGGCCCAATGACTGGCACCGCCAGCAGCACCGGAAGTGTGTTAGGCATGCAGTCTCAGGCCCCACCCCAGGCCTCTGAGTCAGAATCCACAGCAGACAAGACCCCCAGGCGATTCCTATGCACAGTTGAGGTTTGCAAGTGCTGACTTAGGGCCACCCATACAGGCGGGGAGCAAAGTGTCAACCTCCCTCCCCTCCCCAAGTTCTTCAGATGCACACACCCCCTTCTCAGAACTCCTGTGGGCGGAGAGGGACCTGGTGCTAGTGCCTAAGGAGGAGGCGAGGGAGGAAGCGGTTCTGCAGGGAGGTATTTGCCCTGGTAAAGGCTGGGTGGGTAGATCAGGTTCCAGAAATTCTGGCGAATTGAGAGGATGCAGGGCTGTCTTGCCCTGGAAATAACCCCTGGAAGAGGAATGCCTTACCTGCTCAATGGACACCCTTGTCCCACACCGGGGGGAGTGAGAAAGCTGCTCTGACATCCTCCAGGAGCAGTCCTACACGCCCAGTTACAGTTATCTGGGCGCTTCACAAAATGCACGTCTGGTCCTGCCTGCAAAGACCCCTGTGGGGGGGTCACAAGTGGTGGGGGGGAGGGCAGAAATTCGGTTTGCCCAAAGTACCAGGAGATTGGAATGGGTGGCCAGGCCTGAAAACTGTTGATGATGGGGAACTTAGAAAATGAAACATAGAAACTCAAGTGTCTAGGCCTACCCCAGCGGCATCCTCCCCACCACTGGCCTCTTCCCGCCGCTACCTCTCCACTTGGCAAAAGCTGGAAATGGCAAGAGATGGGGAGAGAGAGGAGGGGGCTCCACAGCACAATGGGTGCTCGAAGACTTCGGTCCTAGCAGCCCCGAGTCCGGCTTGCAAGTGAGAGGCATTCTGATGGGGAAAATCCATCACAGCCCTGGGGGAGGGGGCGGAGACAGCGTGGCTCCCTCCCTCCCCCCCCCCCTCCCCCAGCGGCCCAGGCTGGAGCTGGGAAGAATTATAGGTGCTGTCTGGAGCTCCATTCCCAAAACAGGTTCTTAACTTCTCTTTTTATCTGAGACCATTTGTTTCTCAAATGTCCTCTTAAAAACCTTAATCTCCATTTTATATCTTACCTGTCAGAGGGCCCACTGGGATTCTTACTTTGCAAGTTCCTATCAGGTGCTTGAATGATACAAATTTGTTATTTTTAAAAATTTATTGTTATTTTACCAATTTGGACCACAACTTTACACTGGCCAATCCATCAAAAACCACTTACAAAAGAGCACATGTTGTGAGGAGGGAGGTGGCGGGGGGGGGGGTGGCTGTTGCCAGTTGGGTCTCTGCCCGCTGAAGGAGAAGTTTCAGGTAGGATCTTGGTGCAGGGCACTGAATAATAATAACAATGTGATTCCATAAACGTGGGGGCATTCACACTCCTCAGCATCCCCAATTTTTCTACCTCACCTATCAAGACATCTGCAATGACCCCATTTGTATTAACTCTCTGGATATAGAAGGCCCTCTTGTCTAAATTTTCTACCTCCAGGATCTCTGTCTAGGAGGAAATCTAGAAATGTCTAAGAGAGACCTTCCTCATGGGAAGAATATGGTCAACCTCGTCATCTATGAAGCAATAGACTCAAGAGATTCTTTGAAAACAAAATTCAAAACCAGAGAGGAGAAGATTTTCCATGAGAACATTTATTCCACTTAGTTTCTGAACTGGCAAGACTACTCACAATGACCTTTAAGGTAGCAGCCAGCCTCACTCCTGACTCGGCAGAGGACAAGTGACAAGCACTTGGAGAACACCAACTTTCCACATTCATGTAAGGAAGCTCTTTTATGGGTCTTTGCTTGGCTTTAAAATGTTTCACAGTGGTTTGTTCACATTGCCATTAAAAATTGGAAAGTAGGAAATATAACATTGCAAGCATAAAACTGTGAAAAATGATGTTTTAATGCTATTTTCCATTTTTGGTTCCCATGTTGACTTAAAAAGGCATCTGGCCTAGGTACAATGCATGACGCGGGACCATGAAGCGTAGCTTTGGACTCACAGGAATTAAATTATCCCATCTTAAGGATGATTTGTTAACTTCAGGAATGAATCACCAGGCTCCCTTCGGGTCTCTCATCCACTACTGAGCTCCAGTCGAATGTTCCCAATGCTACCAGGTAGGAGCTCTAAACGGCAGCCTGATTCTGTTATGATGCGTTTTTTCCTTAGTGAGAAGCCAGAGTCCATCCATCTGCCTTTAAAGCCACTGATCTAATCAAGAGCTCTTGAAATTGATAACCAAGAGGGAGGGGGGATATATATGCAGCCACGGCAGATAAACCAGATGCTATGGAGGATATGAGGCATGTCACAGCAAAACAGAAAAATGACAAAGGAAGCTCCCAGCAAATCTCAGGGGGAAGAAGAGGCTCAGATATTTCTATACCAATGCACAAATCAGGACAAATATTAACTTGAGATTTTAAAAAAGGGAGGAATTCTTTATCGATGGGTATGAGGAATGGAACTGACAAAGGAATACAGCAATGGAAGAGTCTGTTTTTTTCTGAATATAAACACCTAGTAAAAATCCTGCAGTGTGGGTATTGACAAACTGATTCTCAACTTTCTATGGAGAGGCAAAAATGACCCAGAAAAACCACTCAGTATTGAAGAAGAACAAAGTTGGAGGGCTGACACTGTCTGACTTCAAGACCTACTATGAAGCTAGGGTAATTAAGACAGTGTTGTATTAGTAAAAGATTGGACAAATGGATCGATGGAACAGAGTGCAGAGGCCAGAAACAGACCCACATAAATACAGTCAACTGATCTTTGGCAAGTGAGTAAAAGCGATACAATAGAGCAAAGACGGTCCTTTCAAAACAAATGGTGCCGGCGCGCCTGGGTGGCTCAGTCGGTTGAGCGTCCAACTTTGGCTCAGGTCATGATCTTGCAGTTTGTGAGTTAGAGCCCCATGTTGGGCTCTGGGCGGACAGTTCAGAGCCTAGAACCTACTTCGGATCCTCCTGTCTCTGTCTCTCTCTCTTTCTCTCTCTCTCCCTCCGCCCACTCACGTTCTGTCTGTCTCTCTCTCAAATATAAACAAACATTAAAAAAAATGGTGCTGGAACAACTGGACCTCCATGTGCAAAAAAATCAATCGAGACACAGACTCTACACCCTCTATAAAAATTAACTCAAAATGCAGCATAGACCTAAATGTAAAATACACAACGATCAGATACCTAGAGGGTAGCAGGAGAAAAATCTAGGTGATTTTGGGTATGGCAATGTCTTCTTAGATACAACACCAAAGCCATCACCCATGGAAAAAATGCTTGACAAGCTGGACTTTGTTAATATGAAAACTTCTGCTCAGCCAAAGACAATGTCAAGAGAAGACGAGCCACAGACTGGGAGAAAACATTTGCACAAGGCACACGTGATAAAGGACTGTTAGCCAAAATATGCAAAGAACTTGTAAAATCAGCAATAAAAAAAACCCAAACAACCTGATTTTAAAATGGACCACAGACCTTAACAGACTCCTCACCAGAGAAGATGTACAGATGGGAAATAAGCATAGGAAAGGTGTTCCCTGTCATATGTCATTGGGGAAATGCAAAGTAAAACAACAATGAGAATCTGCTAAACGATCATCAGAACGGCCCAGCTCTGGAACACTGACAACGCTGAATGCTGGCAGGGGTTGGGAACGATGCAGACTTTCATGTATTGCTGATGAGAATGCAAAGTTCTTCCAAAAACTAAACACACTCTTATTATAAGACCCAGCAATCACACTCCTTGGCATTTACCCAGACCTGAAAACTTATGTCCACACAAAACCTGTATATGCATGTTTATAACAACTTTGCTACTGCCAAACCTTGGAGGTGAGCAAGATATTCTTCGGTAGGTGATAGATAAACACACCATACATTACTGTATGTAATGTATGGTGTGTTTATACATTACATACAGTACATCCATACAATGGATACAGTTATACATACAGTTATACATCCATACAATGAAATGTTGTGATAAAATAAATGAGTCATCAAGACATAAAAAGATATGGAGGAAATTTAAAGCAAATAATTAAGTGAAAGAAACCAATCTGAAAAGGCTACATACTGTGTGATTCCAACCACATGACATTCTGGAAAAGGCAAAATTATGGAAGCAATACAAAATATCCGTGGGGGAGGGGGGTACCCTGGGTGGCTCAATTCGTTAAGCATCAGACTCTTGATTTCAGCTCAGGTCATGATCTCATGGTCGTGGGACTGAGTTCCGAATTGGGCTCGGTGTTGGGTGTGGAGTCTGCTTAAGATTCTCTCTCTCCCTTTCCTTCTGCCCCTCCCCCCACTTGCTGGTGCACGCTCTCTCTCTCAAAAAAAAAAAATCAGTGGTTTCTAGGGGGTGGGGGAGGGAACCATGAAGAAGCAGAGCACAGGGCATTTGGGCAGTGAAATTATTCTGTATGGTATTATAATAATGGATACATGTCACTCTACATTTGTCAAAGCTCTTGAAACATACAACACCAAGAGTAAACCCTGAAGTAAACGATAGGCTTCAAGTGATAATGACATGTTACTGTAGGTTCATCCATCGTTAATGAAGGCACTATTGTGGTGTAGATGTCCATGGTGGGGAGGCTATGTGTTTGAGGGACAGGGACTCTATGGGAACTCTCTGTACTTTCCACTCAAACTGCTGTAAACCTAACGTTGCTCTAAACAATGAAGTCCATTAAAAGAAATGCCCGCTGTATAACGAAAGCTACCCATGTGCGGAAAGCATGAAACCTGACAAGTGGCTGCTGGTGGATGGCCTTGGGTGAGGACTGAGGGAAGCCTAGAGGAGACCCAACAGACGGTGTGCCACAGAGAGCATGTGGAGGAAGGGTCCGCGCCCATACTGTGTGAAACTGGCACAGAACAGGCGCAGAGGTGAGATCAAAGGGGTTTCAGCTCTCCTCACGTCATCCTGAAGCTTCATGCGGCTAAAAGCTGAGGCTCCAAGGGAAAATGCCCTTGTCCTGGGGTATGTTTGCAACAACATAGGGATGCAAATGAGAAGTTCAGAGAAAATCTAGAGAGCGTTCAAGGCCAAAGATGATAGGAAAGAAGGTTCAAGAGGATTGGGAGGCAATCAATCAATCAGTTGTCAGTACTTAAACTCCAGAGATGTTGAAAAAGAGGGTAAAGTTCTAGTGGATTAAGATGAGTGACGAACAAGCTCTCGCCCTGCCTTGACACTAATTCTGGAGATGAGGAAATGGAGTCTGAGTTAGTTCCTGACCACATATCTAGAAAGCGGAGGCAGGGCTTAAGCCTCCCTGTGATTGTAAATCCTCCTCTCACCGCACCCCGCCTCACCCCACTTACCAAGCCTGTTACTGGAAAGCCAGGGAACGTGCTAAATCCAGAGGACAATGGATGGATCTCTGGCCTGAACTTCTGGGTGAGACCCGACGGACTGTCTGCAGCCCTGGGCCAGGAGGCTGCTTCATAAGAGGTGCCCGAGCAGAAACCCAGAAACCAGACGACCATTGCTGGAGGCATCAGCATCGGGCTGGGAAGTGGTGGCCGGAAGGTGGCCCGTCCATAGGCTGTGTTTCTGGGTTTTTCCATGACGCCATCCGAAAATGCCTTCATGAAGGAAGCCACGACCAATCACGCATCCTAATCACATTTATTCCCAGCTAATGCGTCCAGATATTTCTCAGTGGTTTTCAACCCTGGCCGCATACGCATCATCTGGGGAGTTTTTTAAGGTGTAGATGTCCAGGCTTGCTTCCCCTAAGTTAAAGATTCTCACACCCTGCTCACTTCAAACGGGCAGACTTCCTCCACCTCCCCACAATGTTCATCTGCTCAGCCTCGCTGGGGACAGTGGCAGGCCCCAAATTCTTATAGAGCAGGTTACAGTCCCCAGTCTGGGTGTTGTGGCGTGTGCTCGAATGTGTGTGCGGCACCCGGATAAGACTGACACATTCGTTGTCAAAGGACAAAGAGCTGGACTGAGGCCCGTGGGCTGGGAAATCAGAGGCTCTCCCACTTTTTAAAAAAACCGACGCCTACTCCCATAGCGGAAACTTTCCAGGTTTTCATGGGAACCTATGTTGATTTACACACAGTAGAGCAAACACCATTTAACTTCAGGAGTTCACTTAGAGCTGAGGCCCTCGGATAAAGGAACTTCAGTCCAACGTCTGCTCACATCACTTGTGCTTGAGAAGTCATCAAAGGCATCTAAAGGCCCCAAGAGCTGTGCTTGCGAACGAGCCACAGTGGCAGGGCCACGGTAGGGTTCTCAGCTGTCTTTGTAAAGTTTATTTCAGGATGTCAGGCCCATGCAGAGAAGTAATGATAAGCTTAGCCTTGTTAAGACTTTTTAAGAATTTTTTTTAATTATTTTTTTTAATGTTTATTTATTTTTGAGAGAGAGAGAGACAGAGCGCAAGCAGGGGAAGGGCAGAGAGAGAAGGAGGCACAGAATCTGAAGCAGGCTCCAGGCTCTGAGCTGTCAGCACAGAGCCCGATGCGGGGCTCAAACCCACAGACCGTGAGATCATGACCTGAGCCGGTCGATGCTTAACTGACTGAGCCACCCAGGCGCCCCAAGACTTTTTTTTTTAAAGGTTATACTAACCAGCTACAAAAACCTGGGAAGATGATAAAATAATAAAGCTTTGACCCAACATTTTTAGATTCCATTTTTAGTTAAGGGAATCAAAAGCTCTTTTTTCTTAAGAATTTATTAATGGGCACAAGCGAATAATGGGTTTAGAAAGTAGCCTGTAAATGCTTGTTCTTTCACTTTGTTGATTTCGACAGGATGAGGGCCATTATTGTTGCCACAGCCTATTTCGGCAGAGACAAAGGATTCTGGGGCGAGCTGCCCCCCCACGGATCACTCCTGCTGGTCTTCCCCAGATCAAGAGCCCACTCAGAGAAGAGCAGGTGTGGGACGAGGCACAGGTTTACACTGTAAAGGAAAACTTACGTAACAACGGGTACCGTTTATGGAGTGTGCACTGTGCACATGTCGACACCCATGCAGCATTCGGGGAGTTAGCCGCCTGTCCCCGGGGATGGCAGGTGGGGGGTTAAGTGTGGCTGCCGTCCTCCATCCGATGCTGCGTGAACTGAGCCTGCTCAAGGCCTACAGGTGGTTAAGTGGCTTTTAGGGATTCTCAACTCTTACATCAGGTTTGGATAGACCTCAAAGGGGGAAGATTTGTAAGGATGTCACCGTCACATCACCCAGTGAAAAGGGAACATTTCTGTACAACTGAAGAGTGCACTCCAAAACATCACTGGCCTCCTTTCTTACTCCGCTAACGTGGCTACACGTACTGTGGTCCGGGCACCAGCAGCATCGCCATCCCTGGCGAGCGAAGGTGAGTTAGGAATGCAGAGTCTCAGGCCCCGGCCAGGCCCTCCCAAGTCAGAATCTGCATTTAGCAACAGCCAGGTGCTCTACGTGCTCATGAAAGCTTGAGAACATCATTCCCTTCTCCCGGCTTCCTCCATGCCTGGCGGGAATGCTCCTCCCCAGAATTCCCCTGCCTTGTGTCTTAACTCTGTGCCAGTCCTCCCCACCCCCGGAGGTCTTCCCTGGGCTCTACGTGAAAAACAAGAATTCTCTTTTGCTATCAGCTTACCCTGTTTCATCTCACCCAGCGCAACTGTCACTCCTGAAATCTGAAATCACCGTCAGTTTCTTATCTGTTCCTCCCACATGCGGCAAACGCCATCCAGGTTAGGACTTCGTGTCCCCAGCACCCAAGGCAGTGGCTGGGACAGCAGTGCCTGATAAACATTTCAGCGAAGGGCCGCTTTATATGCCGGACTGTCCGGGGCGCACTTACAACTCAAACAGTGGAGACCTTCGGGGGCTGCAGAAACGGATGAGCTCCTTTCGCCCGTCTGTGCTTCTTGTAAGTTTTCAAAGGAGTATGACTGTTTTTATAATTTATGAAAAGCATGTTTCCAATAACTTATCCAACCATCTCAAGATAGATCACACCACAAAACAAAGCGGGTGACATCTTTCCTTTTAAAAAGGTTTTAGGCTTTATTATTAATTGATCGGGATATACTCTAATAAACGAGAAATCATTTCCTTTTTAAGGGCCTGTGTGTTTCCCTCAGAAATGCTATCATGCTATGCAAAGAATTTTACTTCCGAAACTCAGATGTTACAACTACATCGTGTGGCTTGTGCACTGTCCCCACCAGCGGGTCCAGAAGTGGCCGCAGACCCCCGTGCTTGGTTCAGAATGACTGCCACGAGGGCCACAGAGCCTGAGCAGATTCAAACCAGAGCCCACAAAAGAAAACAGTCTTTACTGATGAATCATTTATTTGGACAAGACAAAAATGTCTCCACGTTGTTTCCTTTTATACAGAAAGTGGAACATTTCAAATATATTAGTTTTTCTCTTTTTCAACAGAATTCATTTCAATCTGGTGCCAGGAACTTCTCACCTTAGGACTCGCGTTTTAGTAACACGTATGCACCCATTACAGCCAAGAGAGCGTACTGGGGAGAAAACACAGTGGGAAATTACTGTGAGGTCTACGGAGAAGTTTGGCCTATAAATGTATTCAGATGAGGTCTGCTCAATACTAGGCTGAGGACAGAATCAAAAGATGACCTCTTCCCCCACCCCCACCCCCATCCCTGTTCCCCAAGTAGCTGTTCAATGCCATGCTCTGGTTTTAAAAGCCCCAGCTGTATTGATGGACCAAGGATCAAGCACCCAACAAACACAGCTAATTCACTGCTCATTCTCGCATCCATTCCCTATTGTTCTTCAAGTGGTTTTTTTAAAAAACCATAGATACCATTTTTACTGAGGTAGGGAGATCAACATTACTGGGTCTATTGTATTACCTTTTGTTTGGTTATGTTTAAAGATTTTCACAATAAAAAGCAATAAATACAGAGGTGCCATTTTAGAAGACACAGGTGAACACAAAAGATGAAAGTAGCTATTTAAAATAGCTAATGTAAATGTTGATAATTTAAATGGTTATGTTAATTTGTAGTCAAATACAAATGCTCTGCAAATTAAAATAACCAGCAAAACATTTTAAACAAACTGCATCTTTACAACTGCATGTGTAAAAGCACCTATATATATATGTATATATATACATATATATATATATATTTTTTCTAATGCAGACATACACACAAATTCCTACCTTGAACTTTGGATAGTCATTCATTATTATGGTGACCATACCAACATATGGTAAAAACCTAAATTGTGGGATGAAAAGCCAGAAATATAAAAACTGCTTATAATATGATGAGATCAACATTTAAAAATACTCTAAATCAGCCTTAGGGAACAAATCTTCCATGGGAATAGCACTGATTGGGGCTATAAGATTAATAGTCACTCCTGCCTCGAAAGGCTTTATGAATCAAAAGCATCACCACGAACGGCCAGGACCATTTTTTAGGCAGGCACATGATTTCCACTAGAGATGCTACTTGTCTGTGCTTGCTGCATTCACCGTAACAGAATTAAAATAATTAGTTGAGCCACTTGTACAAATGGAAGTGACAACATTCATCAGGCTGGTTTTTAATGTTTTTAGGGGAGAAGTAACATTCAGAGACAGCCTGTATAAAGACCGCTGTTAGAGAAAGCTTTCAAAGTACATGGAGATTTAGTTGGCAACGGAAAGATCTATCATCATTTTCATTTCACAGGGCTTTTCAGATGTAACGAACACGTTTGTCGGGCAGCGAACACAGATGTGAATCCCGTAACACACCCACACATGATTGTGGCCCCAGACACCGAGGGTCCGCGGCATAAGCTAGCCAATGATTCTGCTGACAAAATGAAGGTCAATATGCAATCAGTGTGACCCAGGTCTTCCCTCAGTCACGGGAAACCAGGTTAACACGTGGGGACCCTCCAATCTTATGTAAATCGGCAGCTCCAACCTCTCCTTTATACAAAGCCTGTCCTTAAGACGTCTAAAAGTAGAGGACCGGCCAGCTGGAAGTCACTTCCATCTCCCCACAGATGTTCAAGGGACAACGCAACTGTGTAAAGTAGTTAAAAGGTGGGCGGAGGGAGAAAAGGAGCAGAAAGAGGCCTCGAATCACAATCCGATTAGTAAAGCTGAATCATAGAAAAGGGTAACCAGTGTTCTCCAGCCTCGAGATTTAAAAAAAAGAAAAAAAGACGCTTCCAACAAGGGTTAAACATAAAAAAGGAAGAATTGCCCTTTTTGTTTTTTTTCATAAGAGGACACAGGCTCTGCTGTACCAGTCAGAAGCAGAACTCACTGCTGACGCAATTATGCAAAGATGAATGTCAGAAGATTTACTACTTACCTGTTTTGGGTTGTGAAAAACAGGACATAACCTAAATGTGTCCCCGCAGGAGAGTACTGGCTAAATAGTGATTTTGTGAATCTCAGGGGAACGACAGTATGTAGCCATTTAAAAATACATGTATGTAAGGGGCGCCTGGGTGGCTCAGTCCGCTGAGCATCCGACTTTGGCTCAGGTCATGATCTCCCAGTTCATGGGTTCGAGCCCCGCATCGGGCTCTGTGCTGACAGCTCAGAGCCTGGAGCCTGCTTCCGATTCTGTGTCTCCCTCTCTCTCTGTCTGCCCCCCACCCAGCTCATGATCTCTGTCTCTCAAAAATAAATAAATGTTAAAAATTTTTTTAATAAGTAAATAAAAATACATGAATATAGATTTGACACAGGAACCTATTTCTGACTTCTTGTTGGGTCAACAGATGAGATAAAATCCTCCTACGTAAAATGATATGGTGCATATGCACACGCACCTGTATAGGTGCAGGGAATGCCTAGAATATTCACTTAGGCGTTCACCAGTGGTTATCTCTGGGAGGATTTCTTATAATTGCTATTTAAAACCACAAATAACTAACCTCTAGGGGACGATTTCTTTCAAGAACAGGATTAAACCAATGACGGAGAGCATATACTTGCATCCAGTTTCAGATGCCCGGCCCTTAGTATCGAGCTGTATTTACACAAGCACAGTCCACACAGCGCAACTCAGCCTACTCCCAGCTCTCCAGACGTACAACACTGGTAACAAGTGGTTCTATTTAGCCTGTACATTCAGTCTGTTTCTGACTGTGTTTCTGGTTTCCGAATTGTGTATAGAACTTAACGGTCCACGCTCACCCTCTGGCTCGTCCCACCACGTCCTTCTTTTCAAGCCAGTTCTGGCCCTCTTTGTACAAGCCTCTGTCGTCAACTTCGTTATTATCGCCTTTAGTCAAAAATTTGATGTCTCCGTTATCTCTGGAAAGAGAGAGAATGTCTTTTCAAAAACGGTTTTCAGCACGGCGTCATTAGAAAACAGTCAGTTTACCCGGCATTTCACGGCCCGTTGCGGGCGGGCGGACAAGCACTCAGCGAGAACTTGTGCTCTCTTGGGCTGAGGGCATTGCTCACAGGTGACCATCCAGCCTAAGCACCATCTGCTGTGGGTTCTGCGGCCCCCATTCAAAACCCTCAAGTTACCCTGACAACCAAAAGGCGCGGCAAAGCGCGAGGGCACCGGCAAGGCAATGATCGGCTTCCAGCAACTGCTTGCGCTTCCTTAGTCCGCAAAGACCAATGCATTACGGTGGGTTATAGTTCTCTTCACTCTGGACATGAACTTGGGTCCCGGGCCACAGAGATTTGAGCGGAAGGCAATTCAAACGCGAGTGCACCTTTACCCCTCCTCAAACTTACTTTGCCTTGCCAAATGTGGAATGCTTATGCGTTACCTCTTTCACCACTGAGCGAAGCGGTATAAAATCCGGTTTGCAGAGACACGGGAATCACAGATGGCATAAATGTGTTAAAGAGACACCCGGGATTAATTTTAAGCACTCGAAACCGGTGCTTACACAGCCCTGACACTAGAAACGCAACATTATGGCATTCTAGAGCTCTAAAGAGGGCCTTCTTTCAGTAAGACAAATGAAAAAATGCACTTTTATAATTAGATAAAATATTGAAAGCCCACAAAGATTTGAAGCCGTGCCAAAAGGAGCAGGCTGATTTGCAGCTGTGGTTATAAAGGAAATCAAGAGGATAAAAATCCACACAGTCTCTCTCACAACTCATGCAAATTACAGAAAATCATCACTATTTCCTCAACTTTGAATAATTTCTCTTTCAAGTATCAAGTTCTTTAGCAACTTCTTTGGGGAGCAGCTGGAAGCAGTGAGTGGAACGGGAACCTCATTCCAGAAATGTTCCAATAGCTGCACTACACGTGTGCATGCCCCCCCCCCACCGCCCCCCACATCCACACGATGAGCAAATGAGAAATGCTCTGTTATTTTAAAAACACAAATACAGGGGCGCCTGGGTGGCTCAGTCGGTTAGGCGTCCGACTTCGGCTCAGGCCATGATCTCACGGTCCGTGGGTTCAAGCCCCGCGTCGGGCTCTGTGCTGACAGCTCAGAGCCTGGAGCCTGCTTGGGATTCTGTCTTCCTCTCTCTCTGCCTCTCTCCTACTCACACTCTGTCTCTGTCTCTCAAAAATAAATAAACATTAAACAAAAATTAAAAGAAAAACACAAAAACACACATCTAAGTGCAATTCCATAACTCAGGCGGGTGAAAATGCTACACTAAGTTGCGTGAAGGTAAATGGAAAACCGAGTGTATGAAATGCAACATTTCCGCTGATCGCGTGGCTGTACTCTCTCCCGTGGGAACTTAGTATATTTGAGATAGAAATTTCTAGTTTCCAAAAAGTGTCTTCAGAGGCCACCAGTGGCATGTAAAGGAAAGGAAGCGCATCTGTGGGGGAGGAATTGGTGCAGGACATGCACTGCCCGAGCCACAGGACAAGCTGGGAAAGGAATGTTCATCCATCTGGGGCTAAAGTGACCACTGAGAGCATTGCCACTTGGTCCAAAGTGACACAGGGAAACAGGTGGCTTTCTGCATCTCAGAAAACAGTCCTTTCCTATCAAGGTCATCCTCAGCTGCGGTGGGACTGGATTCCCCCCGAGCCTCCCTTCAAATAACTATTACACTACAGTAGGTTCACCTTACATCACACAGCAATTTAAGTTTCCTAGCGCCTCATGAAACCTGTCCATTCGGTTCTCATACTCGCCCCGTGAGTCACTGTGGAAGATGATAATGTTATCAGTCCTGTCCTACAGACTGGGCGAAGTGGCAGGTCCAAAGTCACCCAATTAGTAAACGGCGGGACTAGGAACATAATCCAAACCAGCTGCCCAAACCAAATTACTAAATTCTGCACCTGAAACTAATAGTACACTGTATGTTAACTAACTGGAATTTAAATAAAAACTTGAGGGGGGGGGAAGACAAATGAAAAAACAAATAAATAAAAGTTTGATAACAATCAGTGCTAATGAAAAAATAAATTTAAAATATATAAAGAATAAAAAAATAAAACTGGCCACCAAAATTTACCAAACACCACCAAAAAGAAGGGAAGCCTGCTTACTTTTCATGAACTTTGATTACTCTGTGAACTATTGGAATGTCTCGTCCCTCGACTTTGAAGACCACGATTTCACCAGCTCTAATGGGGTCTTCCCGGAAGTTGGTCAGGAACAGAAGGTCGCCCCGGTGGAAGGCTGGCTCCATACTGCCACTGGCAAGAGACACAAAATGACATCCAAGTTAGCCTGGGTTCCCAAGGGGAACGTTCCAATTCACGAAGAATACAATAATACACATAGCAGTGGGGGTCTCAGCTTCCCCTTAGCGTGGGTCTGGGACCTACAGGACAAATCACTGAGGTTTCGTCCTGACTGCTCACGGTGATGACACTGAGTGAGACGGGAAATGATTTCCTCTTCGATTTAAGTATGAATAGGACAGTAGCACGCCCCTCTGTACCTTGTATTAGGTAGAGAAAAGAAGCAAGTGTAATGGGAACTCTTTGAAGTAAAAGCTGCCAAGGTTTAGCCTTTAAAAAGTCCTACATCTACAAAGACATTAGTATTTTCGTTCAGAACTGCGGACTCCGAAAGCTGGTTGATACTCTAGGGCAGTTCTTGCATTTTGTGGCTCCCCACCCCCCCAGCACCAAGGACGTGGCATTCCCATTCGAGGAAGAAAAATGAACTTGTGATGCCTTGGGAGCGTGATCTATCTGAAAACCAAGCTGAGGGCTGGGACAGAATTCGAACCCAGGTCTCGGGGCTCCTGCGGCATCATCCTTTAGACCATAACTCTACAGAGAGCCCAATTCTAACACACACTGACTGCTTCTGATGTGCAGGTCAGTAAATAATATCCCACACAGTGCTGGCTTAAACCCACGCCAAAAATCTTCGATGGACTCAAACAGATTGTAATCTAGCAGAAGCTGAAATGTTCAAAACAGAATTCATTTTACATATGCTCATGCTTTGTCTTAACGCATGAGAAAATAAATAAGACCTGAAAATATACAAACATGGGGGCCACAGAATCAAGAATCAGCGAGTTTGTTGAGGGCAGGACGGGGCAGGAAGAGCCAGGCTGGTGAAGAAATGGGGGTGCTTTAAAGGAAAACATGGGCTCATAATGGGAGCAGTTCAAGAAGTTGACCCTCCTGCCTCTCCCGGCCCTGGAACACCTTAAGCTTGTCAATGAATGCAGATCACCGAGGAGAAATGCAGTGGGGCGGGCCTGTCACTCAGTACCTGTTGATGTATTTATTTTTAAGTTAAACCAGTGACGCTGCTTATTATAACAGATCTGGCATCCAAAAATAGGAGATCTGCATAAAAAACAGACAGAGAGGGATAGAAATATAAATGACGAAGAGGGAAAGAAAGAGAAAACAATAAAGAACTACAGCTAGAGAAACCTCCCGGACAAGTCTCGGAGGCAGGAAGAGTACCCTTTGTCACCAAGAGTCATTATCATGGCCCATGAGGAAAGCACTTCTCTGAAATGTTTCACTAATATCAACTACACCTGCTTTCCTCATGGGCCGGGGATTCCCCAAAGGTCAGTGTTCCCCAAGGTCACACATTTCTCATGATGTCAATAGTTTATGCTGACAGACCGAATTGCTTTAGAACTATAAAGGATGCTAAAAAAAAAAAAAAAAAAAAAAAAGTCCCCATACACTGCAATGTTACAACAATTTCTGGGTACAAGTGTGTCTGTGTGATTTAAGGAAAACCAGAATATCTGGGATCTAGTTTGGGATCTGCCGAGAGTAACTGTAAGATGCAAGTGGCTTAGCCTTGGTGGGCCTCAGGCTATTTATCTGTTAAGTGAGAGGTCCCATTGAAATTTGAGGTTTTAAATTTCTATTTAGAAAAAAAAAAGCCTTAAAACCCTTCCCTTGAATGAAATCTTACGAGGAAGCACAACCACATACGATACATAAAAATGGAGCTGTCACAACTAAAGCAAGGCTGAGGTGTCTCGAATCCACACACTTGGTCCCCTTCTCCCTCCTACCCTATCCGCTGGACCCCAGGGCATTCCTAGTGTTGAGTGAGAACCAGTGAATGGGGTCCTGTATGCTCTCCTAAAGGTCTGACATTTGCGGAAGCAGTGAATCTCTAGAAGCAGGCCCCTTGGCCGGCCACACAGGGGCAATCTGGTGAGGCCAGCGCCATGGCCGAAGTCCCATGATGTGGCAGCAGTAGCAGGGGAGGGAAAGGGCACTGGATTGGGAGGTAAGACCCCCACGTATTGGCCTTGGCTCCGGCACTGGCCAGCGGCGACCCCACCTATAAACAAACAGGCTCCATTCCTACCCACAGGAAGGCTCAATGGTCTAAGTCACAAGGACAGAGAGCATCTGGGACCTAAGGCTCCCAGATACTGTTATTTAATTTCGACTTGATTAAATTTTCCCCCTTGCATGACTTTGTGGCTATATGAAGTTAACTAAAGTATTAACTTTTCTAGTATTAACTTTTCTAAATTTAACATCCTGTGCTTTGTAAAGAGTAACAGTCTCAAGAGAGTAGCCACCTACACCAGTATTGCAGAAGCGGCCTGAAAGAACACAGCACGCTCTGCTGGGTCCTGGGGCACACACTTCCCTGTCTACTCGGTTCAAAGGAAACCAGGTAACAGTTTTCAATTACTTCTGTTTCAAAATCAATCAATGCAGTAATAACATATGATTGTTACTTTAGGCAGATGAAAGCATTAAAACACAAAAGCAAATGTACTGCACTGGAGTATTAGCAAAAATGTCTGTTGAAGAAGACAAGACTTGTCAACAAAAGTCAGAAACAATGAAAACAGGTATCAACAGAAAATTCAAATACTTTATCAAATTGAAGGCCCGAGTCTGGGTGGCCGCGCAGGCTTTCCCTCCAGGCGACACCGCGCCTCCGTCACGAGGCAGCTGCGTGACAGCCCATGGAACCTACCTCAGCACCACCACGATCGGGCTCTCGCTGCCGGTGAGGACGATCAAGCCCTTCCAGATCATAAGTGCAGAAGACACGATCATGGCGAAGTTTAACACCTGGTAATAGAGCTGGAATGAAAAAGGCCAGACCCAAAGTGAAAACCAGTGGAATTATATTCACTAACCTGAAGCTGGACCTGAGCTGGTTTTTAAACAAACACACACACGAAGTTGTGTTTATTTTAGGACATTAAACTAATTCACGCAAACTACGAACTTAGGTAGCATTTCAGCTTCTGTCCGTGGAATGAGCCTTTTATTTATTGTTTCTCTTTCAATGAGAGAAAAGAGGCGGGGAGGGGGGGGGGAACCCCAGAGCAATCCATGGGACCTACTTTGTTAAAGCCTCGGGAAGAGACTCTACTTATGTCTCTGGGATTTCCCAGAGCCTTCAACCCTGAAGAGTCTGTTACTCAAGTTCTATCCCGGAGGCCTACAGCTCTGGCCTAGAGGCTTCAGAGTCCTCTAGTCCTTAGTGACAGAGTCCTCTAGTACTTAGCGATGAGGCTGTTCTGCATCTGAAATTACGTTTCAAAGTGAACAAAAACTTTAAACACCTGGATGTTCAAATTTTCCATAAATGTTTTATGTTTTATTTATTTTTTAGAGAGAGAGTGTAGCACAAGCAGGGGAGGGACAGAGAGAGAGGGAGACACAGAATCCAAAGACAGGCTCCAGGCCCTGAGCTAGTTGTCAGCACAGAGCCTGACGTGGGGCTCAAACTCATGAACTGCGAGATCATGACCTGAACCGAAGTCGGACACTTAACTGACTGAGCCACCCAGGCGCCCCTTCCATACATGTCTTTAAAAGTAAACAATATCTGGTTAAGAACATAGGCAGGAAACCACACAAGGCGATACCTAGTTCTAAGCTGACCTCGTCCCACCTTAGACCCGTGAGTTACTATCCACAGGGCTTGTGGTGCTGAAGCTCAAGGCTGTTCCTTGCTGACAGCTGCTTGCCATACCCACCAGCCCCTGGGGGGTCCAGGGGGAAAAGTAACCTGCCCACATCACAACACCCCCTCGGGCTGTAGTGGAATTGTTGGGCCAGATGTCTACGGTCTTCCGAGAGGCTTCAAGGACAAAAGTCACTGTGCCTACTACTTGAAGTGTAAGTCCTTCAGGGCATAGGCCCTCTGTATCCTGCAGGATGGCTCCTTACTCCAATACCGGCCTCCATCTTCCTCCTCACGACCCCTCTCCTCGGTGATCCGACAAGCCGTGTAGATGGCCCACCCGACACTCTAGTGGCTCAGCTCCTAGACATCCTCATTTCTAAAGACCTTCTCCCTCCACCCGAACCAACCCCCTTCAGCAGCATACGTGGAACTGGAACGGCTCAATCCCCACGTCTCTGATTCAATGGTCCCCCTCTACCTGCCCGTGTACACCTGTTCTTCTGCCCTATGTAGTCACCTACCTGGCAGGTCTCTTGTTCGTTCAGGAACCACCCCCCACCCGCCCACCCATTCGCTCTATACATTCTACCTTCTAAATACTTCCGGACTCTGTTCCATTCTCTCTAGTCCCACTGGCTTCACCCTCATCCAGGTGACCAATGTTGCCCACTGGGGAGCTGCAAGAGCCTGCTAACCGGTCTCCCGGCATCCATACACGCCTCTTCCCATGCATTCTCCATGTTACACTCTGTACTCGTTTTCAAATACACCTCTGGCCATCTGATCATCTCTACGCCCTGCTTCGACTGCATCCCTTCAACTGCATCCCACGACTCTGAGGATGCGTGTGATCTCTTAGGCCCTGTCTGGTACACCCCCCAAATCCCTAGCTTCAGCTGGTGAAGCGCACCGCACTCTCGGTACCCTAGTGGTACCTGCCGGGGCTTCAGAGAGCGCACACCCATCTCCACACCTTCGCCTAGCTGTCTCCTCTGCCCAGAGGCTCTCCCCTCGGACTCCTTAGCATACCTAATACTCACTCATCTCAAATCCTACTTGCAACATCACTTCCCCAGGGAAGCCCTTCCTGACCCACTAGACTAGGAGTCAGCAAACTTTTTCTGCAAATGGACAGATAATAAGCATTTTCGGTTTACAAGGCACACGGTCTCTGGTGAAATGACTCAACTCTGCCACCGTAGCGAGAAAGAAACTAAAGACAGTATGTAAAAGAAGGAACATGACTGTGTTCTAATAAAACTTTATTCATAAAAACAGAAGGTGGGCTGGAGTCTGCCACTCTCTGCTGTAGACCAGCCTAGGTCCTCCTGTTACATATTCTCACTGCATCCTGTACTTCTTTACGCCATCCATCACTATTGTAATTATACACATCATTTTTTTTTATAAAGAGAGGGCACAAGTGAGTGAGGAGCAGGGGGGGTGTTCACCCGGGGCTTGTGTTTTTACCTGAAGTGGGGCTCATGTTCACTCGAAGTGGGGCTAGAGCTCACCCAGTGTGGGACTCGAACTCGCGAACTATGAGGTCATGACCTGAGCCAAAGTCAGATGTTTAACAACTGAGCCACCAAGGCGTCCGATATACATATCATTTTTAATGTGTCTTTCACGTTAGACTGTAAGTTCCACAAAAGCAAGGATCATTTTGGCCTTGTTCACAGCTATATCTTGTTCAAGAAAGGTCTGCCAAAAAGTAAATACTCGATTTATTGAATCAAAAGTGAGAAAATAAATATATTTAATACACAGGGGGTACAAACAAACTAGTAGTAAGAAAAACACTAAAATCTCAACAACAACAAAAAGAGGTAAAAGCTTAAAACCATTAATTTTCCAAAGAAGAAATACAGCGGTGAATAAACACTCGAGGTATTCAAACCAAACCCTGCCTTCCCCTCCCCTCTCCTTTTTTATGCCGAGCAAATTTCAAGTTTAGGTGGGCATTTGTTTGTTTGTTTTTTAAATTTTTTTTACATTTATTTATTATTGAGAGACAGAGACAGAGCACGAACGGGGTAGGGGCAGAGAGAGAAGGAGACACAGAATCTGAAGCAGGCTCCAGGCTCTGAGCTATCAGCACAGAGCGTGATGCGGGGCCCGAACCTGCCAACCGCAAGATCATAACCTGAGCCAAAATCGGCCGCTCAACCGACTGAGCCACCCAGGCGCCCCTGAAGTCTGACTTCTTTTTTTTTTTTATTTTTTTTAATGTTTTATTTAGTTTTGAGACCAAGACAGAGCATGAGACGGGGAGGGACAGAGAGAGGGAGACACAGAATCCGAACCAGGCTCCAGGCTCCGAGCTGTCAGCACAGAGCCCGACGCGGGCCTCGAACCCACGAACCGTGAGATCATGAGCTGAGCCGAAGTCGGACGCTTAACCGACTGAGCCACCCAGGTGCCCCGTTACTGCACTATATAAAACAAAAGTGTGTGTAGGCTGCAGGGAAATCTCCACACACTAAAAAAAGTTTGTCAGAAAAACATAAGGAGATGGCCTCAACTGCTGACCGAGGCCAACTTAGCATGGTAGAATTATGAGGGGTTGGATTTGCTTCTTTTAAGCTACTCTCTATTCTTTAAAACAGTGATGGGTATGGAAGAACTCCAAAGTCTGGGGAAAATAAATGTTTAAAGGGATTTGACAGAATATGATATGGTCATTAAAATAATTACTTTGAAGAGTGTGACAAAACACGAAAGCACAGTCTGACATGGCAGTAAGGTAGGAAAAACAGAGCCCAGATTGCTACGACTAGACATCTGTGAAGTTACGTAATTCCAGGGAGTTATGAAGGAAACAACTGAAAGCGGAAATGTAAAAGTGAATAAAAATAACCATGAAGGTGTTTTCATGCAAGAGTTGAAAAGAAGACAAATGTAATTCAAAATTAAAGCTACACACCGTATTTAAAAAAAAAAAAAAACTCTTTGGCGGGGCACCTGGGTGGCTTAGTCAGTTAAGCGTCCGACTCTTGGTTTCGGCTCAGGGCGTGATCTCATGCTTCATGGTTTTGAGCCCTGCATCAGGCTCGGCACTGATAGTGCAGAGCTTGCTAATTCTCTCTCCCTCTCTCTCTCTCTCTCTCTCTCTCTCTCTCTCGCTCTCCCTCTCAAAATAAGAAATAGAAACTTAAAAATAAAAAAACCAAAAACCTCTTAGGCTACCGTGTCAATAGCAAATTATGAAACGCTCAGTAAATTCTCAGAAGGGCAAATAAGGAAACTGGAGTGCCAAGCAGATCGCGTTAAGGGGTTGGGTTGTAATACATTAAATTGTTGCTTCCAAAGTAAAATCGGCCTTGCAGGGCACCTCAGTCTCGAGCTCAAGCAGAAGTTGTTCATCGTGGCTCACATTCAGAAACTTCTCCACCCGCTCTGCCTGACTTGAATGATTTGATGAGTAAATGCTGTTTCATTATGAATTACAGATCTGACTGGCAAAGCCACAGGCCACAGTCTTAAACAGAAGTTGTCATTTGTAGACTAGTTTTCAAACCATCGGTCTCTACCCTGATCAAAGCAAAGTATAAAACCTCGCCTTTTATGTAATAAAGATCTGGCACTGAGAATATCTTTTCCAGTACGATTTTCTAGGCTTGCAAAATTCAGAGCGGGGAAGTAAAATCAATACCCCCCCCAAAAAAAATTTCCTTTGAGCAAGACATCTATTTGCTAAAGAAATGACTGATTATACAAGAAACCTAATAATCAAGCTAGCTGCAAAACCACAGATCATACTACAACACCCTACTTTTAGGAGACCAACAAATCCGAGTCTAGGATTAATATGGTACAATCTAGAAACATAATTTGGATCGAACCGCTGACAAACTGGGATCTAAAGAATACGCCACCACGTTTCACTGGTGCCTTGTTTGTTCATCTTCACCTACCAATTCTATACGCTCGGCAATTCATAACCCCAGCAAAGTTTAGGAGCAAGCCCATGCTCAGTCTTTGTCAACCAGAAAGGAAACAGCCAATGTCTGAGAGTTTTAAACACACATTTCGGACCAGAGATTCCAGCCGACAAAGCAGCAGAAATGCCAGTCGCTGGATTTCTTCCTTCCTCTGCTCCTCACTGCAGAAACAAAGAATCCTTGTGTTCGCATGTGGCCCTTGCTTTACTTTAGAGCAAGCTGGGGCAGCAGAGAGAGGAGGGTCCCCTTCCAAGATTGGCGAAGCATGCATGCCCGACAAGGTGTCAGAGGATGCGGTTTTGGAGGGGAAAAGAAAAAGAAACAAAAGGACAAAGCTTAAAAAGAAAAAAAAAAAAAAAAGTACCGGGAGGCAGCAGATTTGAGCTTCTGAATTTTAATGAGAAAACTCGCAAAACACAGACAATGCAACAGCTCTTGACAGGCCTTAACACCGAGAGAGGGAATACACAGGTTTTTCAAAAGGCAAACTAGTTTAGGAATTGATACATTCATCAGAAGGCCTTCTCTGAGAGTCTGCGATTATAACCACCAGGAATCAGTACCAATTTTATTTTATTTTACTTATTTATTTATTAAAAAAAATTTTAACATTTATTCATTTTTGTGAGAGAAAGAGAGAGAGAGAGTGTGAGTGGGGGGGGGGTGGGGCAGAGAGAGAGGGAGACACAGAATCAGAAGCAGGCTCCAGGCTCCGAGCTGTCAGCACAGAGCCCGACACGGGGCTCGAACCCACGAGCGGTGAGATCATGACCTGGGCCCAAGTCGGACGCTTAACCGACTGAGCCACTCAGGTGCCCCAATCAGTACCGATTTTAGAGACAATGAAAAACGCTAGCCAACCAGGTCTAGATTTTTAAATAAAGCTCTATTTTCTGGAGGATTTTCTGGGGAACAGCATCGGTGCTCAGGGAATTAGCCGTTGGTTTTTCAAGCTGCTGATAATCACTGCCACAACTCATGTTAATCACAGAAACTCCCAGGACCTTGTCAGCTACGCGCACCTAGGAGCGGCCAGATTCTAGACAACTCATGAAATTCAAGTCACCAAACTCTCCCACACTACTGCACTAGGATGGAATTCTATTTGGGGAAAAAAAAAATAAATCATATGTCCACAGGAATAAGTTGTGCCATCACCCGACTCCTCGATAGAGTGGCAAAAATGGCAGGATATCTCAAAATCATGAGAATTTATACCATTTTCAAAGACAATCAACATTACCAAAGGATGGATGGATCCATTTTTCTTAGCATAATTTATTGTTAGTATCAACAGAAGAATTAGGATC
The DNA here is from genome assembly GCA_028646485.1 of Cryptoprocta ferox. Classification (NCBI taxonomy): domain Eukaryota; kingdom Metazoa; phylum Chordata; class Mammalia; order Carnivora; family Eupleridae; genus Cryptoprocta; species Cryptoprocta ferox. The sequence continues at coordinate 71,716,275 of CM053566.1, read as the reverse complement.
CATTAGGATCTCTCGTGTCCTCCAGGCCCCCTAGATTCTCAATCTAGAAGCTTACAGGACTGCAGTTTTTTTTTTTTTCCTGGTGGAGAGGGGCCTCCTTTCCAGTCCCTCCTCACTCTTGCCTTATACTGAAGACTCAAAGGCAGCGATGCTGGCCAAGGAGCTGACTAAGGAGAGAGCAAGAAGGAGGTTTTTCTCTGAGGTCACAGAAGACTGAGAAATCAACCCCGGCTGCCCAGGGGCCCCACGCTAACTGCCTCCTATATTCAAGGTGCAGCCAGATGACAGAATCGGAGATTAGGGAAAACTTCTGGAACGCTGCATCAGGTCTAAAATGATTGAGCACCACCAGTGAGATCGCCAGGCACAACGAGCTTTATTTGGTCCCGAGGCTCGGCGGGCAAAACACCTCCCAGCATGGGAAGCAATTACTTCGGGCGGCAGTACTGGACAGTTCCCGCTGTCAGAAAGTTCTTTCCTTCCGCCCCTTCCATCCGCGGGCAGCCTTCTTCTGGATGTCAGGCCTCGAGAGCCTCACGGAGAAATCTATTCCCTCCTCCAGGGGGTGGCCCTTCACACAATGTGCAGACAGCTGTCACTCACGGCCGAGTCATCCCTCGCTTTCTCAGCCACATTTGACATCCATGGGACCGGATTCCTATTCTCCTGCCCTTCCTGGCCACCGTCCCCTCACTGCGCTCCTGTCAGTGCAGGAAAGCGTACACACGTGCCCACGCGTAGGTCTGCGCGGACTTGAACCCAGGGCCTCTGAGAGCCCGGTGGGGGAGCCTGGGGGCGCCGGGCGCTGTCCTTGCCGGAGCCCTACCCGGGAAGCCCCGACTCCCCGCAGTCGCAGCCGGTTCTCGCTGCCGGGCGCGCCCCCACCCCCCCCCCGCGCGGGTCTCCCTTACCTGGCGCTTGTTCATCTTCCTCAGGTCCCCGAAGATGTCCAAGCCCGAGGCCGGGAGATGCGTGCCCACGGCGCCCGCGCGCACCATGGCGGGCTCTCCAGGGGCCGACACGGCCCGCCAGCTCCCGGAGCCACAGACAGCTGCGGAGCACCGGTCCGGCCCCCGCCCACCAGCCCCTCGGCCTTGAGGCCCACGTGACCGGCGACTCGCTCGGGCGTCTGGGAGTGGTAGTCCCGCGAGTCTTAGCTACCGGGCCACCTGCAAGGAACTGGGAAGAAGAAAACTACCGCTCCCAGAATGCTGCGGGGCGAGAGGCTCGTCCAGTGAAGACCCAGAGCTCCTGGGGAGGGCAGCGATGGGACTCAGGAGGCTTGTCCGACCCTTCCGAGTGAACTTGGGAAAGAGGGTGATCCTGCATGTCGGAGAGACAACTCGGGGACGTGACTATTGAAGAGGAACTGAATTCCGCAAGACTTTGGTCAGGCGCCAAAAGGACACCTAAAGCTCCCTGGCATTCACCTAACCGTGTATCTTGGCCATTGGGTGATTGCGCCGAGCGGAGGCGGGGCCTCTACATTGGCCGCGGCTGTGCTGAATCGGGGAGGAGCCCAAAGAAAGGCCAGGCGAGCGGGCGGGGCTTAGAGGAGGCGGGAGTTTTGAAGCCTTGGAGTTCTGTGCTCTGTAAGAAATGATAGGATTTTGAAAGCAAGGAAGCGTCTTTGTATGCCTTTGACCGTAGTTGTGTTGCAACACATATTACTCGAATGAGTAAATAACCACCTAATTTTATACACGAGGAAACAGAGGCCCAGAAAGTCTAAATGACATGGCCGAGGTTAAAGGTCAGAGTCTGGATTAGAACTCAAATTTTACAAATTCCAAATCCTGGATTACTGCAGTCCTGATCCTAGATTAGCTAGATCATTCATTGACTCAGTTATGAATGATTTATTTCGTTCGTTTATTCACAAATCTTTATGAGTCATCAATATGCACCTGGCCCCGTTCTAGGCAACTTGAGAAACATCAGTGAACAACACAAGCAAAGATCTCTGCCCTCATGAAGCTTACATTCTAGCAGAAGTAGATATAATATATGAGTAAATTATATAGTATCTAGAGGGCAGTGGTGCTATAGAAGAAATAAGAAATGCAGGCAAGAGGGACGAAGTGCTCTGGGGGAAGGGGGCAGTTTGTAGTTTAAAATATCCCAGAAGCTAACTCACTATAAAGCTAATGAAAGGTAAACTCTGGGACCCTTCACTTGCAAAGGCCCTTTCAAAGGACTTGGAGAAAAAATGGTCATATGGTTTTGTAAAATTCTCAAAAGCAAGATATTTAAATTGCAATTGACTGAGTCTTGTTTCTTTGCATTCCAACCGCCCCTCCATCATACTTCATGTTGGAGGGACAGGAGCCTTTTGAGGATCCAGCGAAGGAGAAGGTGAGTTGGAGAGACATTTAGTTTGGGTTTAGTAGATTTATTTGTGTGGTTCACGGTCATTCCCTGCCACCCTGGTGTAGGAATGGCCTTAACACGAGGCTCTTAAAAACAAGGAAAGAGGCCCTTTGAAGGAGATAAAGCAGAAGCTGTGACACCTGACCGGCCATCCTTCCAACCTACCCTGACCAAGGGCAGGGTCCACACTCAGCATGCACTCGGCCCCTCCATGTGATATAGTTGTGACAAGTGTGATCCCTCGGGAATCAGTTCCTGATGCTACTGGGCCCTCAGTTTTGTCTGTTTGTCTTGTTCTTACACAGGAAGTCATTAAAGTACGAGTGAGGTCTCAAAGTACCTCTAAGCAACCCCACAGTCTCCAACCCCACCCCTTGACTGGGGCTTTTGTCGCTCTGTCTCTGTTCTCAGCTCCTCATTCTCCCTCTCCAGCAGTTCTGTGATATCAAATACAGAGTCTTAGCTCCTAGTAGCTTATTTCCTCCAAAGACCTAAGAAAAGGAGCAGAACTGAATTACTTACTGTAGGCCCTGCTGCCAGTATCTGCAAAGATCCAGTTTAGTGCCAGAAATCAAGTAGTCTTCTGCATAGTTGTTGATTCTGGAATTGTCTTTGATTTGTTGCATATCTTAAACCAAAACATAATATTGCTTTATTTTCCTTTTTCCATGGAGAAATAAGCATACTAATTTTCTGAATGAAATCCCCTAAACACAGGCCATACACCCTCCCTTCCCTCATGTGACATAATCAGAAACAAAACTAAGAGATCTCCTAGACGATAATCGGTTCACTCTCTTACTTATTCATTTGTCTGCTCCATTGAGCACCGTTCTTAAATCCAGCTGAAGCTGTATATGTGCAGATGTGATTATCCTATGGCATACCAGGTGAACGAGGTAGGGCATAATAAAAGGTCTGCACTCTAGTTTAGAACCCTCTTAGCACATCTAGGTAGCCCTTGCGAGCAGGAGGGAGGTGAAGAATTGCTACAGAGTCAATACCAGCTAACGTTTTTTTCCATACTTACTTTATATCAGGTAAAAGCTTCTTTATACTTATTATCAAGAACAAAAACCATACTTTACAGAAAATGGAAAACAGGTCTTGGATATGATAAGCAGCCTTCCCAACGACATAGAGCTAAGAGAAGACAGAGCCAGAATTTGAATCCAGGTCTGTTCGATCCCGACTCATTCTTTCCGTACACCACGCAGTCTCTTTCCTCTGTTCCGTTCTGCCTTTTGAAGCCCCTGGGACTGCATGAGCAGACACGGTTCCAGGTGAGAGTTTCAACGTTCAATTTCCAAGTTCAAGCTATGCCTACAGACCGGTGGTATTGGAAACCATCACGAACGAGGCAGAATCTCAGGGATCTTCGAGTACTTGAGCTTGATGAAGAGGGGTAGCACTCGTTCTTAAACGAAGACCGAACAGGAAGACATCTGTTGGATGACTTGGAATTTGGTCAGTCCTCGAAGGAACACTGGGGCTCGGCTGGCTGGGCAGGAATGAGTTGCTTCGTGTCACATCTGAATCAGCAGCACCTGGTTAATGGTGCCAGACACCAACCTTCTGAGTCGCTCTGTGCCTCAAAGGATATGCCTCAGAAGAGCTGCACTGTTCCTCAGGGACCACATCATCAGAGCGTGGGAATGGCTGCCTCTCTTCCTCAATCTATCTCCCACCTGCCGCCCCAGTGCTCTTGTCAAAATAAGCCATTTCTCCAGCTGCCACCTCTTCTGATTACCTCCCACTGCCTAACGGTTGTTACAGCCGCCCAGAGGGACTTCATACTAAGTGTCAGGCATAGCAACAGGAAGGCAGGGCGGGGTGGGGAGGGGGAGATGACATTCACTAACCAAAGATGCTCGTTTTGTTGTATGTCCCATGCTACTTGGCTGTCATGTGACTGTCCAGAGCTTTTAAAACTTGGTTTCTTGGGGCACCTGGGTGGCTTAGTCTGTTAAGCGTGGGACTCTTGACTTCGGCGCAGGTCATGATCTGGTGTTGGAGCCCTGCATTGGACTCTGCTTGGGATTCTATCTCCCCTCTCTCTGCCCCTCCCGTGCCTGCTCTCTCTCTCTCTCAAAATAAACACAAATAAACTTAAAAAAAAAGCTTAGCTTCTCAGTTTAACTCTATTTGGAAACCAAAAAAAAAGCTAGGCAGACATTTTCTTACATTTGCTCGTTCCATGAGGCTCAGTAGTTTGTGCAGGGTTTGATAGACACAGGAGGACAATGCCCTGCAGTGCTGGGCACCCCGGGACAAGATTCGGGAGATCTGTGCTGCCCTCAGTGCCCATGCATGGCAGTATCACCTGGAACCACCCATCTTCCTCCTTGGGCCTCAGTTTCCTCATCCTTAGAAACAAAGCTGTGGCCTCTGAGGTTTTGTGGCAGGTATCGGTTTCACAGCTGTGGCCTCCAGGGAACAAAAGATAACTAATTACAGTCTGGAATTACTTTTCCTGTAGCTTAGAAAAGTTATAGTAAAGTCCCCCTTCTGCCTCATTTGCAGTAACTTAATAGAATCACGTTCAGTTTTAAAACTGGGTCAATTTGAGAGTATTTTAATGCTCTCTCCTACCCCCTTCCTTTCCTCCCCAGATGGCAACCGAGTTAAGGGAGGCAGATCCTGACTTTCAGAGGCTGTAGTTTGCATGTTTCTCCTTCTTGATCTGTTTCCCTCCTGTTCTAGCATCCTTGAAAATGTAGTTTGTCTTGCCTGGTCCTTGGATGTGAGCCTTTCCCCTAGTGAGCACTGGCTTCTGTCCTCGCTGTCCCCACTGACGTGCCTGTTGTGGCCTCAGCCTTCATGGGCACACGCATCACCTCAAGCCCCAGGCTCACAGGATCTACCAGGTCTGCTTTTTGGGTCCTTTCTTGACTGCCTTCCCGAGGCTTTCTGACTCTGAAGTGAGTTTTGGTACATCGCTCAGCATCCTTTGGCCTTGGAACCCTCCATCCCCTTCTCTTCTGTTATCTGACATCACTGTAGCTCAGGGGACACTGGCAAGGTGCTCAGAGGTCCCAATGATCCACTTCCAGTCTTAGAACAAAGCATGTATGGGGCGCCTGGGTGGCTCAGTCGGTTAAGCATCTGACTTCAGCTCAGGTCATGATCTCACGGTTCATGGTTGGAGCTCGGTATCAGGCTCTGGGCTGACAGCTCAGAGCCTGGAGCCTACTTGGGCTCCATCTTCAGGACTCAGTTGGAAGGGGGTGGAAGTGAAGACAGCCCTTGTAATCTGTACCAGTTTTCCTCTAACTTTCCTCTTCATGCCCTTGCTTAGAGTTTTCAAAGGGATTCAAAGAAAAGTTGCTTATGGTAGATAGCGCCCCCTTCATATCTTTTTGGTCTTACATCTGAATGGTGTCTTTGATTTTAGAAATCAAGAATTCACCACCTTCGTCTCAGATTCTGAAATGATCCCTTATGCCCCAAGGCGGGTAACTCACCTTTGGTTGTCTATGTTGGGGCAAAGACAGAATCTTCAGGTACTAAGGAAGAGATTAAGAAGTAGGACATGGAGGGGCACCTGGGTGGCTCAGTCGGCTAATCATTCGACTCTTGATTTTGGCTCAGGTCATGGTCTCAAGGTTCATGGGATCAAGCCCTGCATCAAGCTCTGCACTGAAAGCATGGAGCCTGCCTGGGATTCTCTCCCTCCCTCTCTTTCTGCCCCTCCCCTGCTCACACGTGCCCTCTCCCTGTCTCTCCCTCAAAAATAAATAAACATTTTAAAAAAAGAAGTAGGACATGGAGACATGGAACAAAGCTTTTAATAATATACATGACAATTCTGTGAATGCATGACTTGCCTCTGCTAAATGTGAATCCTAAGCTTAAAATTCAGAGTTTGCTACTCTTAAAGAAACTCATTAAATGAGTGCATGTATTGAATCTTTGCTGCTTACGTTGTCCTAGGACCCAGGAATTTAGCAGTGCCTAATACTGACAGGGTTCTTGGTGCATGGCATTTAATGTAGTAGGGAGAGAGAGACAATAAACAAGTAAACATAAATAATTAGGATAACTTTAGACATTTATAATGTTATGAATGACGAGGGGAGGTCAGCCATGCCTTCTAAATCTCAGGAAGATTTAGAAGCTGATTTTATGTCAGCCCTCTGGGGCGGGACAGCTGGAAGACATGGCCCTTCCTGGAGTTAGTACAGGGCAGTATGGGCATAGGCCAGTGTCCCAGCTCTCAGCTTTGGGGTCAGCGTCTAAGAGCAGGGAGTCAAGATAGGCAGGAGGGCCAGGAGCAACCCCCCCCCACCCCGTTCCAAGATGATCCTGATTTCAGCCACGGTCCTGGCACAGACTCCCAGTCACAATGAGCCGACCTCAGTGCCTATCCCATTGTGGCCCCAGTGGTCCTGCCCAGGAATGGGCGCCATATGCAACTTGCACGGAAAGTCTTTCCCTCCGTATCTAGGTCTCCATGCAGTCACGTTTCCTCAGGAACCAGACGAGAAGAGACAGCGTGTTTAAAGAAAGGAGGAGAAGAGGACCCAGTGGGATGCACAGGGGGAAAGGGAGATGAAAGATGGGGAGCCCTGACCACGTTTGAGTTGCATGTTCCAGAGGTGTCAGGCACGACCTCTTCCCTGTCCTGGGTTCCATGACACTCTCAGTATTTTTATAATAAAGTCCCCCTTTTGGTTTAACCTGGGTAAAACTAGGTTTCTGTCACGGGTTACCAATAATCTTAACCAATCCAGAACATTCTTCCAAATGTGTGGGTAGACTTATATGGAAAGGGAGAATGGGAAGGAGGTGCTGGCTTCCATAACAGAAGGAAATGCAGGGCTGTAAACATCCCTCCCGTCTGGCCTCCCTGACCCCCTTCTCCCCACAGGGGCTCTTTGGAGCCAGAAGTAAGAAGCGTCGTGGGCTGGCCCTCCGGACAGGCCCCAGTGCCAATCCACTCAGAAGCTGGTAAATTGGTCACAGAACAAATGCTACGCGGAATGCGACTTAATCTCATTAGCAATTTTACGTTTGCCAAAATATGTTTTTGCCAGAAGTGCCAGCACATCGGGGTTGTGCGTTTGTTAAAATCGAACACTAGCCTGGGGAGGCCCGGAGAGGGTCACAGGCCCCCTGGCAGATTGTCCCCCGATTCCCCACGGCAGGAGGAGCCCACGAGGCTGAGGCTTCCTGGGAGCCCGTGAGTCCCTCTCCAGCCCCCATCGGCCTAGGTCTGCCACAGTGATGGCCTGTCACCTGTGGACAACAGCCCAGCAGGCTCAACGGGGGGCCCCCATCTAACAGCCAGGATGGGGAGACGAGGGAAGGCACTCCCTTCCCAGCGCCTCACAGACAGAAAGGAAAGGAATCACTTAATTCCGGTGGGGAAATTATGGAACATTCTAACTGGTTGGAGATATATGCATGGCCTGAGGCCCTTCTAGAACCCTGTGATGGGGAGGTTACAGTGGAGATATATGCATGGCCTGAGGCCCTTCTAGAACCCTGTCATGGGGAGGTTACAGTGGGAGAGGGGCGGTTCTCTAAATGCGTATATTGTCCCCATTAGACTGAGCAAGTCCCGGGCAGAACCAGAGGACAGAAGACGACTCTGCAGGGGTCTCTGCGTCTCACAGAAGAGCAGGCAGAGGCTGGGAGAGGAGCGCACCTGTCTGTACTTCTCAGGAAACTGCAGGTCCCAGATGAGAAAAGGACTGACGTCATCTGTGTACATTACACCGTTTCCAGTCCCAAACGAAGACAACTTTCTGACAACTAGTTTGACGACTTTGGGGCAGAATCTTTGAAAGCAGGACCGTCTCAGAAATCCAGAATTTTTCCTTAAGAAGCGGTTACTCCCCCCACAGCTCTTCCCATGCGGTAGAAGCTCAAACACATGGAATGTCACACCCTGGCGGTGTGTTATTACTTCTCTTTCTTCTTAATCTCTCCTTCTCTCTACGCCAGAGTTTTTGATGCCACTCGGGAGGCAAGCGCAAGGCTCTGAGCTTGCTGGCCCTGGAATCAGGCTGGCCAGCCCGATCCTACAGCTCCCAGGGCCCTCAGTGTGGTGGGCACAGGCAGCCCCGCATCCCAAGGAGCAAGCAGGACCCTGAGGGAGGGAGCACAAGGTGCCCCGCTGTGCTGGGAAAACACCCAGGGCCCATGCCTCCAACCAGGGGACAGCAGGGACCTCCCCTGCCCCCGGATCAGGGGCAGCAGTTTGGTTGCGGCTGCATCAGCCTCCTCTTTACCCTTGGATAGCTCTAGTCCTGCTGCAGTCCCAAGTTTCATTACAGGGACACCCTTGGCATGGGTGCGGCCTTGCCCTCCTATGGGGCTACCCTCCTTCTTTTGCCTCTTCTCTCATTCCTGTGCCGTAGACACCCACAGCCCCCATGCTGCCCTGTGGCCACCCATGCCCTCCCTCGGTACCAGACCTGGGCTCACAATGAACCCACCTTTCTCCTTCCAACCCCAGCCTTCCTCCCATCCTCCAGCGCTTTCCCCTCACCACTACCATAAAGCAAAAGTACAGACGATGGGACACCCAGAGAATGGAGAGACATTTCTGTTGCCCAGAAAAATTAGCAAAATATAATTAGCATCTAACTGCTAAAAAAAAACCCAGTGGGAAGCACATCAATATGGCGGACTAGATATTCAGACAGATCCATTTCAATACGGCACACTGAATTTGTTTTAAAATTTCTTTTACATTTGTTCATTTTTGAGAGACAGAGAGAGACAGAGTGCGAGCCAGGGAGGGGCAGAGAGAGAGGGAGACACAGCATCCAGAGCAGGCTCCAGGCTCTGAGCTGTCAGCCCAGAGCCCAAGGCGGGGTTGGAACCCACAAATGAACTGTGAGATCATGACCTGAACTGAAGTCGGAGGCTCAACTGACTGAGCTACCCAGGTGCCCCTAAATTTGTTTTTTAATTTAATGCACAGCTGAACTGTCAGGAAAATAAAGAAATTTCTCAGAGATCGGAAAGGACAATAAAGCTTGGACTCAGTGGGCAAACAATACTATTGCTGGTATTTTTTTTTTATCGCCGGTGGCTTAGAGCTTGGATTTTAGTGGGCCACATGGACAGGGGATAGAAATATCCAAGCATACTTTTCAAAATGTTTTTTAAAACAAACATTCAAGGGGCACCAAGTGGCTCAGTCGGTTAAGCATCCGACTTTGGCTCAGGTCATGATCTCATGGTTCCTGAATTCGAGCCCCACATTGGGCTCTGCTGTCAGTGCGGAGCCTGCTTCAGATCCCCTGTCTCCCCCTCTCCTGCTTGCTCTCTCTATCAAAAATAAACAAACAAACAAACATTTTAAAAACACACATTCAAGGGGCACCTGGGTGCCTTAGTCGGTTAAGCATCCGACTTCGGCTCAGGTCATGATCTCATGGTTCGTGAGTTCAAGCCCCGCATCGGCCTCTGTGCAGACAGCTCAGAGCCTGGAACCTGCTTCGGATTCTGTGTCTCCATCTCTCTGTCCCTCCCCCACTTGCAATCTGTCTCTCTGTCTCTCTCTTTCTCAACAATAAATAAACATTTAAAAATTTTTAAAAAAACCTTAAAAGAAAAAGTAAGTGGCAGTATAATTGTTTCTTTTTTCTTTTTTCTTATAGTTTATTGTCAAGTTGGTTTCCATATAACACCCAGTGCTCTTCCCCACAAGTGCCCTCCTCCATGACCATCACCCCCCTTCCCTTGTCCCCTCCCTCTTCAGCCCTCAGTTTGTTGTCAGTATTCAAGAGTCTCTCATGATTTGCCTCCCTCCCTCTCCCTAACTCTTTTTCCCCCTTCCCCTCCCCATTATAATTATGTTTCTATAACTTTCAAAACCAGGTAAATTGACATAATGTATTGCTTAGGGATATATACGTTTGCGGCAAAACTCTAAAGTGAAGCAAGAGAGTGAACAGTGAACAATTAGGAGAATGGTGACCTTTGAACAAAGCGTGGGACTCCTGTGAGACTCCAGGGGTGTGGTAATGTTTTACTTCTTAAAATAGTTGGTGGACACATCAGTACATCAGTGTTGATTTCATTTTCTTTAAACTCGAAAGGTACATTATACACTCTTTTGCAGTCATGATGTATTTCACACACACACATTTTAAGGTCGGTCAGTGTGAAAATAAGCAAAGAGAGGTAAAGGGAGACAGCAGGAGAGTTTCTTGGAAGCCCTTTAAATAACTTGGGGAGAACACTGAGCTTACACCTGCCAGATGCCAGGAATGATGCGGTGGAACAGGTTTCCCAGCTCTTCTTCCCCCTCATGTTCTCTCTCTCGCTCTCTCAAAAATAAACATTAAAAAAAATTTTTTTAAAGAATGATTTGGGAGAATGCTGTTATTATTTTGGTTTGGGTTTGGTTTGTCTTTTACCAAATGGCTTGTATAAAAAGTTTATTTTGAGAGAGACAGCATGAGTAGAGAGGCAGAGAGAGAGGTAGAGCAACAGAATCCCAAGCAGGCTCCGTGCGGACAGCTGTGGAGCCCGATGGGGGACTTGAACCCAGGAACTGTGAGATCATGACCTGAGATCAAACCAACTCACTTGACCGACTAAGCCACCCAGGTGCCCAAATGGGCTGTATGTAAACGTAACCATGTATATCTTCAATTGTGAGTGCTGCCATTGACAAGGCATGGGGTAGAAGTCATTAGAAAATACTTTACTTCGGGTGCCTGGGGAGCTCACTTGGTTAAGCATCAGACTTTTGATTTTGGCTCAGGTCATGATCTCATGGTTCGTGGGATGGAGCCCTGCATCAAGCTCTGTGCTGACAGTGGGGAGCCTGCTTGGGATTCTCTCTCTCTCTCTCTCTCTCTCTCTCTCTGCACCTCCCCTGCTCATGCTTTCTCTCTCAAAAATAAATTTTAAGAACTTAAAAAAAAGAAAGAAAATACTTTCCTTCTATTCTATCATAGTAACCTTGCTTTCTAGACTATTTCCTGCATCTTTTGACTGTGTTGGGGCATCATCCTCTGAATGATTAAAGATTATTTGCACTTGGGGGTGCCTGGGTGGCTCAGTCACTTGAGCATCCAACTTCAACTCAGGTCATGATTCACCTGACTTTGTGAGTTCAAGCCCCAAGCTGGGCTCTGTGCTGTCAGCTCAGAGCCTGGAGCCTGCTTCTGATTCTAATTCTGTGTCTCCCCCTCTCTCTGCCCTTCCCTCTCTCACTCTCTCAAAAATAAATAAACCTTAAAAAAATTAACTGTACTTGGAACAAAGGCCTAAATCCACACATGCTGTCAGTATTTGAAGAGCAGATCTTTGGTGCCTTTAATCAGCGGAACTGTATTTGAATTTGTGAAATTGTGTATTTCCCATCACTTTAGTCGCCTTGCTGGTTAGGTGTCTTTGCACTAGTATAGCCTTCCAGCTATTTATCTGGAAAATAAAGCAGATAAAGTATTCGAGGTGTGGTTTGTCTCCATGAAGCCTGCTAAAGGGCTATTAGCAGAAGTGTTTTCCTGAATTGAATCGAGGACCTGAGTTAATAAGGACCAACCCTTGCAAACAGCAAAGTCCAGGTGGTGGAAAGCAGGGACGAAACTGTGTCCTGTAATCACCTGTTTGTCTGGAAATCGAGTGGAAGTGTCTGCGGAGCCCTTGGTTTAGAGGCCCTCCCCACGAGCCCGCTGCTCTTCCCGGCACCAATCATCAAACTTGGCTGCAACTGTTCATCTTCTCACTGCCTGTGTGAGGAAAACAGAAGGCGTGGAAAACAAAGTCTTGAGGGTCAATTCACCCAACACTGCCCCTCCTCTTCCCTAGTGGTTCTTCTAAAACACGCGGAAGTATATTGTTAATGTCTTTGGAGCAAGCCAATGGCACGCCTTGTCCTCACAGTCTGAAGCAGGGACACTGGGGCCCAGCCTGGATTTGCTGCCGGGCTCCACGCCATGACAGGAGTATTCATTGGTGACAGCTGCCATCTTGGAGAGTGACCATGGGGCGCTTCGGCAACAAGAATTTACTCTCTCAGAATAAGACAGTTCTGGAGGCTGCAAGTCCAAGATCAAGGTGTTTCTGCCTGAAGGTTGTGAAGGACAATCTGTTCCGTGCCAGTCTCCTCACTTCTGGAGGTTTGCTGGCCATCTTGGGGTTCCTTGTCTTCTGCCCATCACCCCAATCTCTGCCTTCATCTTCACGACGGACTCTCCCGTGGGCGTGTCTGTAACCCAACATCCCATTTTATAAGGACACCAGGCCTGTTGGATTAGAATTCCACCCTATTTCAGAATGGTCTCCTTGTAACTAATTACCTTCACAGTGACCCTATTTCCAGATAGGGTCACAATCTGAAGTCTTGGGCTTCAGACCCCATCACATAGATTTTAGGGAGATGTGGTTCATCTCACAACACAAGGTGAGTAACCTGGACAAGTTTATCAACATCTTGGATCCTCAGTTTCTTATCTCTAAAATGAGGGGACTATGCCTATCTTGTGGGGACCCATGAGGAGAGCCCTTGATAGTCTGGTATAGTTCCTGGTGCCCAAAAGACACTTACGATCTCTTCAAATAATTGCATGTCTCCAAGCTGCTTACACTACTGCAGCTAGATCGGTTTGGCCCTTAATTATTTTATTTACAGAAAACATGATTTTATTTACTGGGTTCCACTTCTGTCTAGAGGAGAAGTTGTGCTACTTTTGATAAAAACAAAATCCAAGCATACCTAAGTAAGAAAAGAGACACTGTGAGGAGTGTCTTACTGTCTTACTCTTACTGTGAAGAGTCCTACACTAAGATCGGAGGAACAGAGTCCAACCCCACCCTAGTCAGGTGCCGACCTGCAGGGTGACCCCGGACTTCAGCGCCCTCATTCGTGAAATGGGATAGCCACCAGGCCTCCCTCCTCTATGGAAGAATGAGCAGGATAATTTAGGTAAAAGCCTTCCACAAAATGTATGCTGTGCAAAAGAAAGTACTGTGCTGTCTGGCCGCACTCTGTGATCAGAAATATGAGAGGAATTAATTCCACATCCACATGGGTTGTCCCCTATTTGTCAACTCTGTGTTTTATTGATCCCACTCACCAGCGCCTCCCTTGCCTGTGCTGATTTATAGGGGGAACGGTGGACTTGTAATGCCTGTTTCATTCATTATACCTCACACTACCACAAAATCAATATAACCGTTTCAGGAAAGATCAAAATTCTCCAGACTCTGGCCCACGCACATAATCTATGGAAAGTTCTGGAGCATGCCATTTGATCCAACCATAAGTGTCAGGAGAAGCGAGAACAGGGAGTGGAGCAGAAGCGAGGGAACAACATCAAGAGAAGTCAGGATCCCAAACACAAGGCTTTGAGACTCCGTTGCTAGGCACTGGGTTCTGGGGTTTGGTGGACTGTTGGGAGTGTGACCCCAATGATTCCGTTTTTCCTGCCCAAAGCATCCATGTAACCCCAAAGATCCTCCAGGGCGAAGAACCCCGGTTCTAACACAACTTAACTAAAATATTCCCTGGAGAAGGCCAAACCAGTTGTGTAAATCAGATGCCTTTTCAACTGTGACCAAGGTGAGCCAGGACCCGTAAGAGCCTAGGGAAAAGGGAACCAAGGCAGATCCGGGAGGTCTTCAGAAACCCACTGAATGGCCTTGAATTAGAGGCATATCAGAAACCAAGCTTCATATATGACCTGAAGCTTCCGGAAACCACCGCCCATCAGCAGATGTCTCTCTACCTATGTCACTCAGATTACACAGGTGTGGTTTCTTGCTGACACCCGCACCAGCCCCAGCTGCCTCTTATCTTGGGTTTTTCTCAGATTTGAGATTTTCCCATTTCTTTGGCTCGGATTTCACTATTGATTGTTGACATTTCCTTCCTGACCAAGGCCCTTCCCCCATGACTGCAGTCTGTCTACTCGCGTCTGACTTGGCCCTGGTGTCTGTCTCTAGCTTCGATATTTCTTGTTAGTATACAGATTCTAGAAAGACTCTTTTCTAGCAATGGGATGATCAAAATCAGATTAACGACCAGGGCCCCATGGGAATGAAGGGGGTTGAGGCAAACCAGACAGAAAGTTGAGACAGAACCTAGAGAGGAACATGGATATTGGGGAGGAAGGCTGGACCGTCAGGGATTGAAAAACAGTAGGAATCCTGGGTAAGCAGGAGGCCAGCCAGACCTCCCTGAGGCTCAGGTGAGGAAGTCTGGGCACAGCCCAAGTGGGATATCGCATGCACTGTTTTGAAGACAAATGACCCGGGAAGTGACAAACAAGAAAGCCTTGACCCTAAGGGTAACATTTAGCTCCTTAGAGGAACTTCTAGAACTCTTTCTTGGGGAAGGGTCAAGACAATGGACTTGAAGACAGGGCACAGGTAGGAGTGAAGACAGGCTATGGACACCAGCCTCCCCCTTGGTCCCTTAGCACTGAGGCAGGCCACGTGGGTGGAGGTGGAGACAGTCTCATGCACGAGTGAGGCTCCAGCCTGATTCTGAGTGGGGCCTCTAAATAAATAAATAAAATAAAATAAAATAAATAAATAAATGGATTATCACATTTCTCGATACAGTGGTAGGTCCTCAATCCATGTTAACTCTTCCATAGACTCACTTCCCCAACCTAATAAAAACACCACCCTCCTCCTCTCCCCTTGGGAAAACACGTCCCCCCCCCCCCCAGTTTGGCTTAACTAAACCCACTCTCCTCATTTGCAGCAGCAAGTTAAAGTTCTCTTTTTGTAGGGGAACCCGGAGCAGGCCGCATTAGAAATTGATCGTTAGATATTGGCCACACTCCGGTGGGGGAATGAAAGGAAATCATGTTGTATTTTCCCACACCTGAGGGCCAGGCGCAGGTCCCCACCGGTCTACAGGTTGGAGACTTAGGTGGCTTGTTCCTTTTGTGTACGCAGAGAGAGCATTTGTACACGTTCACAAGACACAGCAGAGAAGTAATTCGAGTAAGCTGGACGGCCAGGGAAACCCTGGGCAATAACTGCGTTCTTTCAGAGCTGGCTTGTGTCGGGACAAGTCCAGAACTGAGAGTAGATGAAATCCCTGTTGCTGAATCCGTAAGCAGCCAGCCCATCTCTGCCCACATGGCCAGTTGTCAGGCAGCCTCTGCCTGGATTTTATAGGGCAAACATGTCTGTCTCTAATTGTTGAATCAGGAATATGAAATACATATATTGGCACATATATTAAATAAATAGACATAAATTCCTGGTAAACTATATTAAAGGACTTTTTTAAGAGACCAACTTTTTCTTAGATACATGCCATTATTGAGGGATGTGAACCCATAGGCATTTTTTTTTCAAATACCAAAGGAAAAAAAATGTTCTTATATGCTTTTGGAGTTATCATTTGTAACATAAAAGTCAACAATTGCAATGTGGATATATTAAGACACAAAGTGATAAAGTTACTCTGGAAGCCAATTTAAACAGACATTTGAATTTTGTAGAGGGAAAAGTGAATATGTACATAGAAAAAAATTCCTGGAAGTTTGCACCCCAAAATGTTAACAGTCATCTTTTTACAGCTTGGGGAAGTAGAATTGTGAGTGATTTTATTGCTTGTTTCATTTCTTTTCCTGTAGCCTCACTAGTCTACGTTTTCTTCCCTTCCCTTCCCTTCCCTTCCCTTCCCTTCCCTTCCCTTCCTTTCCCTTCCCCTCCTTTTCCAAGTAGGCTCCATGCCCAACATGGGGCTCATACTCACAGCCCTGAGATAAGAGTCATATGCTCTACCAACTAAGCCAGGCAGATGCCCCTCTCTAAGTTTTCTGAATTGAGAATGTGTATGGCTTCTTTTTAAGGATTTTACGAGAACAGTTTTAGATTCACAGCAATGTTGAGCACATGTACAACCTCCCCCACTGTGAACATTCTCCATTCGAGTGGAATATTTGTTAGTTGCTGAAGCCGGAGCAACACATCGTCACCACCCGAAGTCCATAAGTTTACAGTACGGTTCACTCTTAGTGTTGTGGATTCTCTGGGTTTAACCAACAGGTAATGATATTTATCTCCCATTGTGGTATCATACAGAGTAGTTTTACTGCTCAAAAAAGCCTCTGTGCTCTGCCTACTCACCCTCCCTCCCCACTAACCCCTGGGAACTGCTGATTTTTTTTTTTTTACTGTTACTCCATAGTTTTGCCTTTTCCAGAATGTCATACAGTTGGAATCACACAGTCTGTAGCCTTTTTCGCATTGGCTTCTTTCACTTAGTTACACGCATTTAAGATGTCTTTTCATAGCTTGATAGCTCATCTCTTTCTAGCACTGAATAATATTCCATTGTCTGGATGTACCACAATTTATTTATCCTTTCATTCACTGAACGACATCTTGCCTGCTTCCAAATTTTGGCAATTACGAATGAAGCTGCTATAAACATCCATGTGCAGGTTTTGGGTGGGCATAAGTTTTCAGCTCCTTTGGGTAAATACCAAGGAACGCAATTGCTGGATCGTATGGTGAGAGCATGTTTAGTTTTGTAAGAAACCGCCACCCCATTGTAGTTATATGCCATTGTGCGTTCCCATCGGTAATGAATGAGAGTTCCCGTTGCTCCAAATTCTCTCCGGTATTTGGTGTTGTCAGTGTTCCAGACTTTGGCCATTCTGACAGGTGTGTAACCGTATCTCACTGTTGTTTTAATTTGCATTTCCCCGAGGACGAATGCTGTGAAGCATGTTTTCATATCCTTATTTGCTCTCTGTATATCTTCTTTGGTGAAGTGTCTCTGGTAAGGTCTTGGGTCTATTTTTTAACCAAGCTGTTTGTTTTCTTCTTATGGTGGTTTGAGACTTCTTTGTGGGGCTCCTGGGAGGCTCCGGCGGTTGAGCGTCCGATGTCGGCTCAGGTCATGATCTCACAGTTCGTGGGTTCGAGCCCGGCGTCGGGCTCTGTGCTGACAGCTCAGAGCCTGGAGCCTGTCTTTGGATTCCGTGTCTCCCTCTCTCTCTGACCCTCCCCTGCTCACGCTGTCTCTTTCTCTCTCTCTCAAAAATAAATAAAAACATTAAAAATTTTTTTAAAAATAAAAAAAAGACTTCTTTGTGTACTTTAAATATGAGTCCTTTATCAGACGTGTTCTTCTGCAATTTTTTTCTCCCAGTTCGTGGCTTGTCTTCTCATTCTCCTGACAGTGTCTTTCGAAGAGCAGATATTTTTCATTTTAATGAAGTCGAGTTTATCAACTATTTCTTTCACAGATGGGGCCTTTGGTGTTTTATCTAAAAAGTCATCACCAAGCTTAAGGTCATTTAACCTTATATCCTACAACCCCATTAGAATTGCTTATTAATTCCAGTGTTCCTTTTATAATTAGAAAGTAATTATTTTTTTAAGGCTTAACAATGAGAAGCGCTAAGGGCACCGCCTGATTGGAATCCCAGCTCTGTCATTTACTAGCTGTGTGATTTTGGGGCCCTCACTCAACTCCTCTGAACCTCCTTTCCCCTCAACTGTCGAACAGGGATATTGATAGTGTCTACTTCACAGGGTTGTTTACTACCTCGTTGTGTGGGGATAATCCTGCCGGGCATGTGTGGTAATAAATACTTTACAGATGGGGAAACTGAGGCTCAACTCGGGTGGCTTGCTTAAAGATCCAAAATCAGGTCTTCTGACTTCCAAGTCCACTCTACCTCAGGGCCTGGATTTCGTGGGGGTTCAGACAAGATGGGCGAGTCGCTTGCTGGATGGAAGGAAAATTAAGATTGGGAAGCAGCACGACACGTGCGGATTAGAGCAGGACGTGGAAGGGGTGGAGATGACTGTGGCAGAGAAGGGAGCAAGGAGGGCAATGAGAGAAGACAGAGGGAACAGAGACGGGCAGAAGGGGCAGAGGGCCGTCAGAGGCACTAAGGCCCTGAAGTTTATTGTCCAGAAAGGGAAACTGAGGCCTGAGGGAGTCACATGCACCTCCGACAGCTAGAGCTGCAGAAGCCAGGAAGGAATCACGTCATGCTGGGGAAATTTCTCGTTCTGGGGAGAACTGCTGAGCAAACCACCTGATCCGCTTCCGCCCCCCTCCCCCTCGGGCTCATGGTGCCATTATCTGGAATGACCTCAGACTCTTCTCACTGGCTGCCCACGCTGTGGTCGGACGAGTGGGACTAGTTGAGGACAGCATCCGACACACATCACAGTATGTCCTTCTCTCTTTGTTTTATTGTCATCCCTCCAGGAACGGGCCCCAGATAACCTTTCAATAATCCGAACTCCCAATAAAAAGAAAGTCTCTCTGACAAGTGCACAGTGTTTGGGAAGGCTTGAGGATTTTGTAGACTTTAAAGATTTTCGTCAGCCTTCCGAGTTCTCTGTGTGCTCTGGAGGCAGGGAGGGGGGCAATATTAGCTGGGTAAAAGGTCACGACCACAAAGGTTGTCTTTAGCCAAATAAACTTGACATAGTAGAGTGGGAGGCTCTAGACGGATGGGAAGTTGCTGACAATACCCTGGGGCAGGGGCAACAAGCGTTTCCCACACGCTCAGGCCGGAGAAACGCTTCCAGTCTGTGCTTGCTCGAAAATGCTTTTCTTCTGTTTTTCTTCTTTTTCTATATTCTCTCGTGTTTCCTCCATAATTTACTTCAGGCTTCACCTGGTTTGGCCACCGTGAACACTGCCACTGAAATACCACTTTGCTGGTTTTTCTCAGACTTGAGCAAGCCTCGGAATTATCTAGAGGCCCCGCTGAAGCACTGCCTGCTGGGCCACATCCTGCAAGTCTCTGATGCAGTTGGTCTGGGACCGAGATGGAGAATTTGCGTTTGTGACAAGTTCCCAGGTGCTGCCGCTGCTGGTCTGGGGGCGACGCTAGAGTAAAGGACTCAGATAAACTTCCCTGGTCTCTGCCTCTGCCGGGGGGGCCCCCCAGTCACTCTGCACTCAGACTCCCAAGGGGGATCGGGCTCCAGGTTTGTCCTTAAGTTCGTGGGATCTTTGGCCTGGGGTCAGATCACAGGTCCCGAACCCCGAGAACAGCCTGGGGCTGAGCACTTCTCCCAGCTGGCCTCTGACCAGGAACGCCAGCACCTTCCACCAAGATTTCCATCACTAAGGAGCCAGCACTGTCCCTTAGCTTGGGGGGGCGGGGGGTGGGGTGGAAAGGGCACATCTGGGTGTGTTTGTCTGATGCACTGGGTGTTAAAGATCCAGGAACCTGCGGTCAAGTGTGACAGGCTTCCTCATCTTAACAATTGAAAAACAAATGAAGAAAAGGCAGTGGAAATCACGGAGAAGATTATAAGCTGTTTTCAGCTGAAAAGAACAAATAGATTAGATTAGAAATAGATACATTCCCAAAAGGATTCGCTGGAAACCTTATTCCGGTCCTCATGATGTTCTAAATTTCCTAGGAGGCTGGCCATTTACGAGGTCACCATGACTATTCTGACTCTTCTAATTATCCGGGCAACAAGGCTACACTTTTCCTAGGAAGCTTCTGGTGAGTTTCAACAAGGCCAAGGGACCCTGCCCCGGTCTTTCCGGTGCTGCCCTCTTGTGGCCGCCTGAGCACATGCAGCTAAAGCTTTCTCGCGGATTCTGCACGTCTCTTTCTTTCTTTAAATCACAGGGCGCAGAGACCAGAACCGACTTCTCCCACCAAAGGGGGAAAAGGGGTGGAAGGCCGCCCCAGCATAGAGGCCTCCACGGCTCTGAAACTGTTGCCATGGCTGTCGCTTCATAGTGTTTTGTGCAAAAGGAGGGAATAGAAATCATCGAAGCAGGTCATACTGATTTCCCTAGACTTTGTTCATAGGGGATTTGGAAACGAGGGGAAGAGAACCACGAATGTGTGTATGTTGTCTGAGTAGGAGTAGATGTAAGGAGAGACAGACAGAGGGATTTCTTGCCTCCTCTGTCCGGCTCGTGTGGCCCTGGCTCAGCGGTGACCTGCGTGTCCGGGCTGCAGCTGCCTCGCTGTAAAATGCTGGCACTGAACGGATCATCGCTGAAGTCCCTTCCTGTTCCGGATTCCGAATCTACTTAAAACCAACGGACGAGAGACGCCCTTCTCTTCGCCCCTTTCAGACCCCCGAGCTGCTGCTATTCTTTGCCTCCCGCTTGCCTTGCTTCCTTGCTGCTTCTCTTCCCATATTTGCTAACAAAGAACTCCTTATGCTGACATTCTGACTTCTCTACGTGCTACCCTCTTTTTGAGCTTTTCTCTATTATGTAGGGAAGTTTTCGTTGTTCTTTTCGAACCTCAGTCAAGGGTATTCCAACGGTCCCGTGTCTGTTTTTCTCCTCTTCTTTGCACGGTCCCCTAAAACCTTGCGTGCGTCCTCCCACGTCCTTCACTGCCGTCGGTCGCAAGCTCCCGCCGGGAGGTGGCGGGGTCAGGCTGCAGCACAGAGCTCAGGCTTTTGCGCAGGTGATACAACGGTCAGTGCTGTCATTTGCATATCGGTTTAGAGCAGTGATCCTCAAAGGGTAATTTGGGTACCCCTCCCCCAACACCCCCGAGTCCCTGCGGGCCTTCCAGGGCACCCACAAGGGCAAAGCTATTATCATAATACCAAGACACTATTTCCTTTTTTACCCATTACTTCCTCATGAGTATACGCTGGAGGTTTCCAGAATCTCCGTGATGTGCGATACCGCAACCGGCTGTAAGCAGCAGCAGATGTAAGACGCAGGTGTTATCTTTTGAGAAGCTGGACATTAAAGAGATTTCAGGACTGCAACGCAATGACATTCCTCTTGCTATTACCTTTGGTTTTGAAAATATAGGCATTTTCCATAAAAATATGTTACGCTAGCATGTAGTAGATTTATTGTTCTGTTTAAATGTGTTAATAAATAAGCGTTTAAAATTTTTCTCCAGGGGCGCCTGGGTGGCTCAGTCGGTTGAGCATCCGACTTCAGCTCAGATCATGATCTTCCAGTTGGTGGGTTCGAGCCCCGCGCCGGACTCTGTGCTGACAGCTCAGAGCCTGGAGCCTGCTTCAGATTCTGTGTCTCCCTCTCTCTCTTCCCCTCTCCTGCTCGTGCTCTGTCTCTCTCTCTCAGAAATAAATAAACATTAAAAAATTTTTTTAATTGAAAAAATAAATAAAATTTATCTCCAGTTTAAGGCTCTAATGAGTATCGATAGCTGCAACCCACGTAATAAAGGCTCTGTGGGTTCCCAGATAATTGTGAGGGTCTAAAGGGATCCTGAGACAGAAAACAGAGACCGTAATCGTTTCTGCTTCAAAGAGACCAGAAGTTTGAGAACTGCTGACGTGGAGAAATCAGGGAGCCTCTCTCAGGCTCCTTTGCAGCCAGCATACTCTTAGGGACTGAGTATGTTCCCAAGAATTCCAAGGTTGAAGCCCTAACCCCCCTAGTGTGACTATATTGGGTGACAGGGCTTTAAAGAGGCAATTAAGCTTAAATGGGGTCATCAGGGCGGGGCCCTCATCCAAGAAAATTAGTGTCCTCATAAGAAGAGGGAGAGAGGCCAGAGATGTGTGCACAGAGAAAGGCCACGTGAGAGCACGGCAAGGGGGCCATCGACAGGCCACAGGGGGAGAGAGGTCTCAGGAGAAACCAAACCTGCAGGCACTTTGATCTTGAATTTCCAGCTTCCAGAACTGTGAGAAGATAAATGTCTCTCACTGCACTGAATATTTGAAAATTGTCAAGAGAGGAGGAGATCTTTAAAAAATTCTCATCACAAGGGGCGCCGGGGCGGCTCAGTCGGGTAAGCGTCTGACTCTTGGTTTCAGCTCAGGTCACGATCTCACAGTTTTGCGGGTTCGAGCCCCACATCAGGCTCTGCACTGACAGTGTGGAGCCTGCTTGGGGTTCTCTCTCTCTCTCTCTCTCTCTCTCTGCCCCTCCCCTACTGTGTCTCTCTCTCAAAATAAATAAATAAACTTAAAAAATTAAAATCCTCATCGCCAGAAAAAAATGTGTAACTACGTGAGGAGTTGCCAGATCTTATGAGTCCTCCCTTAAACATCCTTGGTCCTCACTTTCCTTCAAGTGCTGAGGAAACCCTCACGTCCTCCCGGTATCCTCCCCAAGTGCAAACGTGCTGTCTTTCTATCCTCAAAGCCCCCAGTTACACTCCAGCTTGTCCCTCCCCTCCCAGCCCATCTGCTGGAAGGAATTTTTCATACACCACCACCCCCCCCGGGCTAACCCTACTCATCCTGAAAGCCCCAGAACTCGGGAGCTGAGAGTGCGGGGCTCGGAACTCAAGATGTTCAGATTTCTACCTTGGTGCTGCCACCCGGCTGTGGCCTTGGGCAAATGACTTATCCCTGTGCCTCAGTTTCTTCATATTTACATGAGGATGAAAACAGAACTTACCTCAGAGGGCTGTGTTAAGGATTACATGCCTTGGTTTCCACAAAGTGCCTCAAACAGTATATGGCATGTAATGGTCCTTGCTAACCACAGATATGATCATCTTTCAAATCTCAGCTCAAGGCTAGTTTCTCAGAGATTCCGTCCACGGCCTCCCAGTGAGGGTCAGGCTTTCTTAATTCTCACCTAAGCTGTAATTAGGTATGTCTGGTGTTGTTTATTACCCTCACCCGGAATACTGTAAGATCAAAGAGAGCGGAAATTGCCTCTGTATTTGTCACATTGTATTCCCAGTGCTTAGCACAGTGCCTGGAGTGTGATAGGAGCAAATAAACATTTGTTGGTCATATAGTCCCCAAAGGAAGAGGTGAGTGAATGAGTGAGTGCCCATTTGCCTCCGAGTATGAATGGAGGCTGCCTGCGGGGAGCCGTGCCCCCGGGTCCCATGATAAACTCACTATGGAAGACTTCTTTGGACAAGGGATACCTGGTGGCTTGATTGACCGACTATGACTCCCAGAGGGAGCCTTGTAGGGAGGCCCTTTGGGCACGAGAAATCTCCCTTTGAGCCAAAGACTGGGCATGTCTTGGAGAAGTTGCTGTTTGCACATGAGTGTCATTCATTCAGACTCTGTGACATAGGACAAATCCTATCACTATTGGATCCAGGGGTTCAAAAACATGGTTAGCTACTTACTAGAATCCGTCAGGAATTTTCGAGAAAAGTGAAGATTGCTGAGTCCCATCCCACCTGCAAATCCCAGGAGTTTATCCTTGGAACCTGTATTTGTTAAAAGCTTCTCAGTGATTCTGCTGCAAGCAGCCTGCATCAACCAGCCCCTGAGAACCCCTCATCTCGTCATTTTACAGAGAAAGACACAGGCACACTGACACCATGTCAAGATGGACAGCATGATTTTTTTTAATGAACAACGAAGTAAACATAATTTGCTTGGGACCAGAAAATATGGTATGCCTTTTGAGACAGCACATAATACAAATAATACATGTCCGGGTCCATCGGCAAGGCAGTAAGACCTGATGAAAAAGTCCGTCAGGACCCCCACCCCTTCTCTTGGGATGCGAGCAAATATCAGGTTGTTTGGCAGGTTCAGTCAAGTTTCCTGCAGTAGACTTACCACGCTTGGCTGGGGTGTATTTGCCAAGTTCAACATGGCATGACCCAGTGCTGAGGGCCCCAGACACAATGCTAAGTTCCTCCATGTGGGGCTCTGCCCCTGAGTGTTCCTGGTTTGTGAGAACTCAGAGTGTCTCGGCCTGGGCACCATTGACTTGCGTCGGATAATTCTTGGGTGGGGGCAGGGGTAGCTAGCCCGTGCGCTGTAGTACTGAATAGTGTCCACGGCTTCTGCCCGCTAAAGAACAACAAAAATGTCAGCAGACGTTGCCAAATCTCCACTGGGAAGACAAAGTCGTCCCCTCTCCCCCCATTGAGCACTATTTATTTATTTAACCTTATAAATGTATTACATTGTTTATCCAACCTTACAAATCTACCTTACAAAGAAGCAAAGGACTTGTAGCGTGAGATCAGCAACTTTTACTGGAGCCTTTTTCCCTATGGAGAAAATATAAAGATATATATGTTTCAATGGATTTCATGAATAAAACCCCAAAAAAGCACAAGCTGGAAGGAAAAAATTGGCAATATTGCCTATATTGAAATGTAAAGCATGTATCGTATGCAAAGTTGCCGCAGGCTGGGCGAAAGTATTTGCAACACAAATCATCAACAAAAGATCCACCGTCTTTGGGACAAATAAAGGACATCTTAGAATCAATAATAAAAGACAAACACCCAAGAGAAGAATGGGCAAAGGATACGGTAGGCAGACTCCGGAAGAGACGCTCCATGGGACCATTACACACATGGAAAACAGTCAGCCCCATCGGTAGCCCCAGAAATGCAAATTGAAGTAATCGGATAGCACCTTACATCCATCAGGGATTTAACAGTAACTTAACAGGTTGATAGAACTACATGTTGGGGAGGGTCTGGACTAATGGTATCTACTCCCCCTTCCTCCACTAGCGAAGGTGAAAATTGGCAAAATCACTTTAGAAAACTGTATGGCATTATCAGCAAAGGTTGAATATACAGATACCCTGTAACCCTGTAATTGCTCTCCTGACTATTCCCCCGCCCCCTCCCCCCGGGGAAACTAACATATTTCCATGAGGAAACACACACAAAGGATTTGTTACAACCATGTTTGCAATCGTGGAAAAACTGGAAACATACCAAATGTCTCCCTACCAACTGATGAATGGATAAATATTTAAGGCACACACACATGCACTCAGTAAAACACTATGAACATTTAACGATGAATTGACCAGCTAGATGGATGATGTTTAATGGGAAAAATCATATTTCAAAAGGATATTAACAGCGTGGATCTAGTTATATAGGGCTTAAAAACAACATACTATATAACATTTATAGACATCTGCCTGTCGTTAGTAAACATATAAAAACATGGCTGAAACCTGGATAAGAACAGAGGAAGGAAATGGGACGCAGGAGGTCTACAATTGTGTTTACAACGTTTTATTTTTAAACAAAAAGAAACGCAACTGAAAGAAAAATGCGAAATGTTAACCTGTGTTTATTAGAGATGATGGACACGTGGGCTATCGGTTTTTTCATTTCTTTGGACTTGGAATGTCTGAAATATTTTATATTTTTAAATATTAAACATTTAAAAATAAATACATCTGGAAAAGGCAGAACTATAGGGATGGAAGACATTTGCAAAGGGCTGGGGGTGAGTATGTGCATTTGTCAAAACTCACGTAAGTGTACACTTTTTTTAAAGTTTTTTTAAAATGTTTATTCATTTTTTGAGAGAGAGGAAGACAGAGCACAAGTGGGGGAGGGGCAGAGAGAGAGGCAGACAGAATCCGAAGCAGGTTCCAGGCTCTGAGCTGTCAGCACAGAGCCCGACACGGGGCTCGAACTCACGAACCATGAGATCGTGACTGGAGTTGAAGTTGGACATTTAACCGACTGAACCACCCCGGCGCCCCTGAAAGTGTATACTTTTAGAAAAGGTGGACTTTTAGGGGCGCTGGGGTGGCTCAGTTGGTAGAGCATCCAAATTCGGCTCAGGTCACGATCTTGCCGTTCATGAGTTCAAGCCCCACTTCGGGCTCACTGCTGTCAGAGCTCAGCCCAGAGACAGAATCCTCCGTTTCCCCTCTGTCCCTGCCCCCTCCCTTGCTTGCGTTCTCTCTCTCCCAAAAATAAATAAAATATTTAAAAAAATTAAAAGGTAAATTTTATTATATATAAGTTATACCTCATTTAAGAAAGAATAAAAAAATTCAGCGAATAAATGTGGGGAATAAAGGTGCAGAATTAGACATTGTTTTATGAACCTATGTTTTATGTTTTATGAGCTAATAAAAATGAAATACTACATAAACTTATATTGTTGATTGAAAGAGGATATTAATGCATTCCTAGGCATCATCAATACATTTTTAAAATTCAACCGCCATTTTAAGTAATAATCATCTCTGTGTGCTGCACAGTCCACTGAAATACCCAGCATTTGTCTCCTCCTTAATCCACAGCAACACGCAGCTCCGGGCCATTGCTTCCCGCTCTGGCCGCCCTAAGAGACGACAGCCCCTTCACGACAATGTGTGACATTCACGCTGCTGGTCCTGAAGTCCTTACAGACAGGTGGTTATTAGCCACATTCGGTTATTGACTGAATGACTGGACAAAGGAAGAATCACTTCTTTGTCCTGGCATCTTTAGCGGAGGCACTGTCCTCAAGGACAGTGACGGTTCTGTTCTCTCCTGTGTAACGTCTTGCCTCCAAATTCCTTTGCTCCGTGCGTTCATTTTAGACTCGGTCTTCCGGATGTTAAAGACGTTCCTCAGGTCCGTGGGGACCTCGTTCTGCTCACGATTACGAGGGAGGAACTACAAAGCTGACAGAAGCGAGCTCGGTGACCACGCATCCCTGTTTGCCCACGACCCAGGGGTCAGGGTCAGGACCCCTGACACCAGGGGTGTCAGGACGGGGGAGGGTTCGGTGCCCAAACCCACAAAGTCCCGGGCAAACGGGGATGAGTTGGTCACCCTGCTTGGAGCCTGTGGTTTGAACCTGCCCCCTCTGAGCTTCACTGGAGGGCACCCGGTGAGGACGCTTTGGGCACAGGCTTTCATGTCAATAGTTTTCGGGCTTTGGTCTTGGGCCCGTCAGAATCCCCAGAGAAGCGACTTCCAGTCTTCCATGCGGAGGGTCAAGCCCTGCGAGCCTTCAGGATGCAACATCCAGACAGTCCCTTAATGTTCTGGCTTTAGTACCGTGTCGCCACCCTCAAGTCTGCCCGGCGTCCCTCAGTCCCTCTGTCGGCCTCTGTGTGCCAGCCTTGCCCGCCTTCTGTTGACAGGACGCTGCCACAACAGCTCCACATCCTCACAGGGCTGAGGGACGTGAGGACAAGAAGGACGTTCTCCTTAACTCCCCAGCCCCTCCCCCTCTGGGGGACAGTCTTTCCCAGAAGCCCCCGGCACACGCCTCCTTAGGTCTCATTGGTCAAAACCGGGTCACATGACCACATTTGGACCAATCACCAGCAAAAGCACCAAAATTGGCTTTTACGAAGTAGGGGGCTCCCCCAGTGTCCGGGCACTTGGATGCTAGAAGGTCAGAGTTCGTTTAGCAAGGGAGGAGGGGACAGGAATATAGGAGGCCACCAAAAACGGCTGCCTCTGAGCGTATGTTAGCGCAGCATTGTTTCAATCCCAGTTGGGGTCTATGGACTATAGTTCTAAAGGCTTCTCACCTTTTTAAAAGTACTTTGGAGCTTCTCAGCTTTGACCTTCACAGGAAAGGGGGTCTGGTTGGGCCACTTGGGGATAAGATTCTTATCAAACTGGAAATGTCTAAGACCTGGTTGAGAGGTGCCTGCCTGTATGCATGAGACGCCTCCTAGAAAAGAAATCACCTACAAAAAGAAGGGGTTCATTCCATCACTGCGTCAGCCGTTTATTGAACGCCTACTGTGTGCCAGCCATGGTGGTCAGGGCTAGTGGTGAACAGGACAAATGTAAAGGGGAAACAATTGTCCCTCGGATCCCCTCCACCCCAGCGCCCCTCTCATGGTGCACCCAAGGGAGAACGACCTCTATCAGAATAAGGAAAATCTGCAAGAGCAGTTTCTGTAAAAACATGCTGAGCACTTAGCAGCGCTGCATCAAAGCCTACATGAGAACGCACAGATGGCACCAGGCGGGGCAGAGGGGGCTTATCTGCTTGTGGCATTTATGGAGATCATTTGTGCTCTGGATGGACGCAGGGGTCTGAGCACCGAGCCGGCCCAGCCCACATCCTGCCCAGAGAGGTCAGAGGAGAAGGCGGCATGCTTCGGAGAGTGGAATGGGGACAGTAGGTATAGGAGGCACCCGGGGGACCAGCAGCTCCCCCAGTCGGAGGGCGGGGTGGGGGCGGGGCAGCGCGGTGGCCAGCCAGCCCCGTAGAAAAGGAACTAGGAGGGTCCAGGTGTTTACAAGACCAGCGAGATATCCCCGGACGCCCCCAAGACCAGGCAGGAGGAACTTGAGGGCTGGAGTTCCTTTAAATCTGATGCGTGGTGACTATACAATGTGACCTATCCACAGGTTAGTATGTGTGATCGAAACATGAATTTCAGAATTTATGGAGAAATAGAGGAGGCACCCATCAATTGATGCTTGCACTATGCTGATGTTGCGGCCTCTATAAATTTGCTTCAGTTTATTACATACAAAAATAGAAAAAAAGACAGTATAATGAGGTCCCATATACCCATCACCCAGCTTCAAAAATTATCACTACATGGCCAATCTTGTTTCATCGCTCCCTCTTCCTCCTGATATTATTTTGAGGTAAATACTAGATTTTATCATTTTGTCTATAAATATTTCAGTATGCGGCTGAAAGATAAGGGTTCTTAAAAAAAAACACACACGGCCACAATACCACTATCGCATGAAAACATCAATAAGTCCTTAATATCGAATATCCAGGCAGTGTTCAAATTTCCAACTGTCTCATAAATGTCATATGCTTCTTTACAGTTTGTGTCAGGATCCAAAGAAGTTCCACATATTCTATAAGTCTTAAACTCCTAGGGAATTCCAGATCAAAACAAAAGCCAGAACAAAATTGGATTTCTCTATCCCTACTTTATATTTTATGAAATTGCAATAGTGGAGAGGGTATTTTTTTTCCTTATGAAAAACAAACAAAAAAACAACTTTCAAAGGCAATGTCACTAGTCATTATGAAAGCTATTTCCACGGTCCCAGGTTTCCAGCCTCATAACCAGAAGCACTTGGCAATTTGACTGCCCAGCAATGTTGGCAGGGAAGTCATTTCCCACCGGAGTCCACCCAGATTGTAGTGTTCCTCCTGTAAAGGCACAGGCCCTCAAGGTCTCCTCTGAGGCTTAATTAAGTCAGAGGTGCCAGATCGGCCACCAGAGGGCTCCCAAAGAACTCCATGAACTTGGGAGTGACCCAAAAAGGCAACTTGGTGCCAGGCAGGGACTTGTCTCCTGGCTCAGGTCAGATTCTTCCGGAAGAATAGACCAGGCCTCCAGGTGATGAGGCTCCCCAGGGTTGGCTGGAAAAGGACAAGGTCAATTGCCCCGTCAAAGGATGTGAGGCTGGCGGCCCTCCCCACTGTCCGGTGGTCGTCTTAGCGGATCCATTTGGAGAGAAACAGTACATACAGAAATGGCGAGTGTTCCGTGGTAATCAGCTCCTCAGAGCCCCATGATTGTTAATAAATCCTTTATTTATTAAGTACACAAAGGGAGTGTTGTGGGAAGTGATGGTAAGCACATGTAAGGAGGGATGGTTAAGGTGAAATCACACACTCAGGAAGGAACACCAGCCTGAGAACCTGCACACCCTGGCCTGATAAATCTCTCCATTTCTAGGCCTCGTTGCTGGAAACCGAGACGTTGGGATGGAAGCCATTGACTAGGATCTCGTTTTTCTCTGTTGGGAGTTTTGTTGAGGGACTGTATTCCTTTGCTAGGGTTGCTGTAACAAAGTACCACAAACTGGGTGATTGACAACAGTAAATCACCTCACTGTTCTTCTGGAAGGCTGGAAATCCTAACTCAAGGTGTGAGCAGGGCTCTGCTCTCTCTGAGACTCTAGGGAAGAGTCCTTCCTTGCCTTGTCTACCTTCTGTATCCGCCGGAAATTCTTGGTGTTCCTTGGCTTGCAGATGGCTGCCTTACTCCTGTCTGTTTTCACATCTTCCCTCTGTGCTTATCTGTCTCTTTGTCCAGATTTCCCTGTTTTACAAGGACCCCAGTCATACTGGATTAGAGCCACCTCCCCCCGTGGCCTCATTTGAACTTGATTACCTCTGTAAAAACACTAACCCCCCAAACACGTCACATTCAAAGGTATGAGGGGATTAGGACTTTGTATCTTTTTCAGTGGACACAGTCAACCCATAACGGTGACCGAGTTGTAAAATAGATAATATTTGGAAGGCCTGTAACAACACACCCATGAACTGTGCATGCTAGTGGGCCGTACAGTCCTGAGGCTCCAGGATAAAGTTACAAGTCTACAAAGGCATCATAAAAACACAAAGATAATTATGATGTGAAAAACTACATACTGTGATTTTACCAAGAAATGTGAACGTTCTAACCCAAAATTGCATTAAATTCACTAGATTTGATGTTTTCCTATGATCACTGATATAGAAAGTACATGCAGAACAAGACACCACAAATCTAGATGGTTTTTTTTTCTAAAAAGGTACATCAGAGGGTGATTATTATGCTACCAAATAGGCTATCACAGAACTCTTTTATATAGTAAACACTCGGAGCTCTTTAATGCATTAAGCACAGAGAACGTGTATATCTTAAGCATTTACAAAATCAGAATTCACACCTCTTTGCGAGAACACAAGCATTTGTTACATAAACGAGGCCATGTCTACTTTTGCCCATCACCAGCAGAAAAAAACCCAGCCATTCTTTCGGGTTTTACCAGAATGTTCATGGCCCAGCAGGCATTGGTCCCAACAGGTACCGCTTCAGCTCCTGACATGGTTTCTCAATGAACAGCGTCAGGGCCAGCCCAGTGATGACGGTCAGCAAACAGTGTCCAGAGAAAAGATAGAACTGGAGAGAAAGAGGGGCAGAGTGGACGCAATCCTACCAGATTTGCACTGTGTTTGGATTTAAAGGGCATCACCCGGCTGTATGATCTAGATCTGTAAGACCAACAGCCCTGAACATTAAAAATAAAGTAGGGGCGCCTGGGTGGCTCAGTCAATTGAGCATCCCACTCTTGATTTCGGCTCAGGTCATGATCTCACAGTTTGTAAGTTCGAGCCCCACATCAAGCTCTCTGCAGACAGTGCAGAGCCTGCTTGGAATTCTCTCTCTCCGTCTCTCTCTGCACCTCCCCCACTTGCTCTCAAAATACATAAAAATAAACTTAAAAAAATAAGATAAATAAAATCAAAGAAATATATTATCCCAAAGCCCTCCCTCCAAGAAAACAAAGGACAACAGGCTCCTAGCAACCACAACAAAACAAGCTTCTCCCCAAGCCAGTGGGCTGCTTGGTTGCTCCGGCAGAGAAGGGACAGTGGAGCCACGACAGAGTGGAGCGAGGGGACTCACTCACCATGTTGGTGTCGCTGTAGTGAATGAGCGTTTCTTGAAGTCCGTTGTAGAGCATGATGAGAATCGGATGTACCAAGTAGCAAGCGTAACTGATGCTGGCCAGGAAAGCCCAGATCTGGCAGGAAAGCAGCCGGTTCACCAGCCCTGGAGGGAACGGACAGCATGACTCATGGAGCCACGAGCTCCTCTGTGACTCCGCGCGGGTCCCGCTGGGCGGCGTACACCTGTGTGTGTGGGCTTCTAAGAAGGTCTTTATTCTTCTAATTTTTAAGAGAAGTGCCCAAAACAAAACAAAAACAAAAAATACTTCCCTTTGCAGGAATAAGAAAAAATAAGAGCTACTAATACAGAGCTTACAGTCAGTTTACTTCCTTAGTATGATTTCCAGCCCGGAGCATAAGACACTCCACATGGAAAACAAGGTGCAAAGTCCTTCCACCAGCCTGGGTTCTGGCTCAAGACGCAGCACGGGAGCTGCTGGGCCCTGGGACGGGACAGTTCGCATCGCCTGGCCTCAGACTTGTCACCTGTTACTGAGGGGCTTGCATCTGGTCAACTTGTAGGTCCCTTTCAGGACAAATATTCCATAACTTCTAAAACTCTGCTGTCCCACACGGTAGCCACTACCCACTTTGGGCTATTTAATTTCAGTTAATTAAAGCTGAGTACAATGAGGAATCCCTCTCTGCACAGGACTTACTACTGTCTGTAGTGGGGTGACTAGTGGTCTCCCAAAAGTTCTGTCCACAGAGCTGGGCTTTATTTGGAACAAGGGTCTTTGCAGATGTGATGAAGGTAAGAAACTCGAGATGAGATTATCCTGGTCTAGAGTGGGCCTCAAATCCAAAAATGAATATCCTTATAAGAGACGGAAGAGGAGGGGCACTGGGTGGCTCAGTCGGTTGAGCGTCTGACTTCGGCTCAGGTCATGATCTCGCGATTCGTGGGTTCAAGCCCCGCATCGGGCTCTGTGATGACAGCTAGCTCAGAGCCTGGAGCCTGCTTCGGATTCTGTGTCTCCCTCTCTCTCTGACCCTCCCCTGCTCACGCTGTCTTTCTCTCTCTCAAAAATAAATAAAACATTAAAAAAATTAAAAAAAAAAAGAGATGGAAGAGGAGACACAGCCACACAGGGGAGAGGCAGGGCGAGAAAACCATATGAAGACGAGGCAGAGACGGCAGTGACACACTTCCGGGCTGGGAACTCAAGGCTTGCTGGCAGCCATGGAACAGATCCCCCCTCAGGGCTTCCAGAGGACTTTGCCAACACCTTGTTATTGGGCTTCTAGTCTCCAGAACTATGAGAGAATTGATTTCTGTTATTTTAAGCCATGAAAGATAGGAAAGAAGGGACAGAAATGAAGGAAGGGAGGGAGGGAGGGAGGGAAGAAGGAAAGGAGGAAGGGAGGGAGGGAGGAAGGGAGGGAGGAAGGAAGGAAGGGAGGGAGGGAGGAAAGGAGGAAGGAAGGAAGAAAGGAAGGGAGGGAGGAAAGGAGGAAGGAAGGAAGAAAGGAAGGGAGGAAGGAAAGGAGGTAGGAAGGAAGGAAGGGAGGAAGGAAGGGAGGGAGGGAGAGAGGGAGGAGAGAGGGAGAGAGGAAGGGAGAGAAGGAGGAAGGAAGGAAGGGAGGGAGGAAAGGAGGAAGGAAGAAAGGGAGGGAGGGAAGAAGGGAAGGAGGGAAAAAAGAAAAAGGAGAAAAGAAAAAACTTCTGTTTCTCCTTTGCACGAGGCTCATCTCAAGTGCTCAGTTGTGCATCACTGTTGTATCAGTTGCTCAGGATAAAATCTTTGGTGCCACCCCAGATTCTCTTCTTCTCCCATATCCCACAGAGTGCTGCCAATCCATCTTTAAAACTATCTCAAATTGGACCATTTCTCCCCATCTCTTCCACTAAGCCCCCCATCAAATCCACCAGCTCCTCCTCCGTGGATCTGTACAGTAGCTTCCTGATGGATCCGTTGGTCTCTCTGCTCTCGTTCTTGCTGCTCTCCAGTCCCCATGCAACATCCAGAATACTCTTTTAAATCACAGGTGAGATTATGTTACATGACTTTTAAAATAAAATCTAATCCTTCCCCATGGCCTTGAAGACCCTGCATGACCTGGCTGCTACCTTCCCGTGTGTTCTCATTCCCATCTCTCGCTCACCTTGATCCTTAATTCCTATCTCACTCTCTTGCTGTTTCTCCCACCCACTAGGCTCATCCAGTCTTGAGACCTCTGCCACACCATCCCCTTTGCCTGTAATGCTTTTATACCACATATTTGCAAATGCACGCCTACCCCAGTTACCCTCCTATCCCTGCTTTATTTTTATTCGCTATATACATCCACACTGGAATTATAAATGTATTAACATGGCTCTAGACTTGTTTCCTACGGCTGCTGCAACAAATTGCACAAATATTTTGGCTCAAAACAACAATTTATTCTTGCATCATTCTGGAGACAAGCAGTCCAAAACCAGTATGGCTGAAATCATGATGTTGACGGTGTCACATTCCCTCTGGAGGTTCTAGGGGAGAATCCATTTCTTGTCTCCTCCAACTTCTCAGAGCTTCTGGCATTCCTTGGCTTCTGGCCACTCCCAACAACATCAGCATTTTCAAATCTCTCTCCCCTCCATCTTCTGATCACCGTCCCCTCTGTGAGCCTCCCTCTGTTCTCCTCGTTTAAGGATACACATGACTGCATTTAGGGCCCACCTGGATAGTCCAAAATAATCTCCCATCTCCCACTCTCATGACTGCCACCGTCATATCTGCAAATTCCCAATTGGACCTGATATATTAGGGGCCATTATTCAGCTTACTAGAGTCTCCTGGTCTATATCCCCAACCCCATTGTGATCTCCTACAAGAGAGAGATTTCTTTTCTTGTCTATTGCTATATCCTCTGCAACGTGAACAGCACTTGGCATAAAGCAAGCATTCAGTATTTTATATGATTGAGAGAATAAATAGAGATGGACTCACAGACAAAAGATACGTTTGCCCCCAAGTGAATGCCAAGGGATAAGATCAACCAAGACATTACTGGGGAACAAACAATATAGTTATAGGGAAATTAAGTCATCAAAGAGCCCACGTCACACAGGAAACCAAACACAAAATAACATCCTTAAAGCAAGCAAGATCCTGTTCACGTCATGAGCTACAATTGGCCCCAGTTAACTATTAATCACATTAAATTAATGTTGTTAATTCAGACCTTGTTGGTTTTATAGTTTTATGGTCACTTTATTATTTTTTTTGAAGACTTTATTTTTAAGTAATCTCTACACCCATCATGGGGCTCAAACTTATAAACCCAAGATCAAGAGTGGCATGCTCCACTGATTGAGCCAGACAGGTGACCCATTTTTTAAAATTTTTTTAATGTTTATTTATTTTTGAGAAAGAGTGAGATAGAGTATGTGCAGGAGGAGGGGCAGAGAGAGAGGGAGACATAGAATCGGAAGCAGGGTTTAGGCTCTGAGCTGACAGCACAGAGTCTGACACGGGGTTTGAACCCATGAACCATGAGATCATGACCTGAGCCCAAGTTGGATGCTTAACCGACTGAGCCATTCACGTGCCCCAGGTGCCCCATTTTTATGGTTACTTTATAAATTTGTTTTGACTTTATAAATTTATGTACTATACCCATA
Source organism: Cryptoprocta ferox (assembly GCA_028646485.1). Taxonomy (NCBI): domain Eukaryota; kingdom Metazoa; phylum Chordata; class Mammalia; order Carnivora; family Eupleridae; genus Cryptoprocta; species Cryptoprocta ferox. The sequence continues at coordinate 71,681,282 of CM053566.1, read as the reverse complement.
AAATTTTATGTCTAGATTTATGTATGCTTATGTTTAGGTAAAATTAGAATTAAAATAATTTAAGCTAATACTAAGGATCCAAAAGACTTCTTATTCCTTTGGAATGCGTCCATATATTACCAAAATTTGAGGACCACTGAAGGAGAGAGGGCACCACTGAAAGGGTTTAACTGGGGGAGTCAGACGGTCAGAAGATGACTCTGGCAACCCAGCAGAAGATGACTTTTGTGGAACCAAACCCACATTGTCTACACTGGCCCTGACTGAGATGATAGAAAGAAGATTTGAGCCATCAAGGCCCTTCTCACCCTGAGAGTCTCAGTGAAACACTTTTTCAAATGTTCCTTTATAGATGTACTTTTCTATAGGTCACCGGGTGGACACATATTTTCTAGAATTGCTTCTCACCCATCACCTGCTACCTTTACCTAACCAATCTTGCTATCTTACAGCACTGGAGATGCAAACCTAGAACATCAGTCACACCTGTAATTGTGATTGGCTAATGAGAACACACTTTGAAAATAGATATCACTCAAGAATGCATCCAAGGACTTGTCTGTCATCTGGATTAACAGAGGTATTGTCCATGCTCAGGCTAATAATTGATAGTATTAAAAAAATTTTTTTTAATGTTTATTTTTTTTGAGAGACAAAGAGACAGAGCATGAGCAGGGGAAGGGAAGAGAGAGGGAGACACAGAATCTGAAGCAGGCTCCAGGCTCTGAGCTGTCAGCACAGAGTCCGACGCGGAGCTTGAACTCAAGAACTGCGAGATCATGACATGAGCCGAAGTCGGATGCTTAACTGACTGAGCCACCCAGGGGCCCCAATAATTGATAGCATTTAACTCCAGTGTAATGATAATGCTGCAAATTTGATTGATCTTTTTTAAAATATTTATTTATTTTGAGAGAGAGAGAGAGAGAGAGAGAGGGAATATGAGTGGGTGAGGGGCAGAGATAGAAAGAGAATACCAAGCAGGCTCTGCACCGTCAATGCAAAGCCCAACATGGGGCTTGAAATCACAAATGGTGAGATCATGACCTGAGCCGAAATCAAGAGTTAACTCTTCAGGTGACTCAGTCAGTTGACTGAGCCACCCAGGTGCCCCAAATTTGATTAATCTTTTTTTTTTTTTTTTGGTAATGTTTATTTATTTATTTTTGAGAGAGAGAGAGAGAGAGAGAGAAAGAGAGGGAGGGAGAGCTGGGGGAGAGGCAGAGAGAGAAAGAGAATCAATCCCAAGTAGGCTCTGCACCATCAGTGCAGAACCTGATGCCGGGCTTGATCTCACAAACCATGAGATCACAACCTGAGCCAAAATCAAGAGTCGGACGCTCAACCGACTGAGCCACCCAAGTGCCCCAAATTTGATTAATCTTCTAATTTGACCTAAGACCCTCCCTCCAGCAGGTTATTCTTCATTTAGCACAACTTTTACATTAGCCAGGAATGCTGTGATGTTACCCCCATATCCTGGGCAGCCTGTGCCAGGCCAGGGAGAGTAGTTGCCTATGTTCTGAGGCTCTGGGGACAGCTTATGGTCATTGTCACCAGGTGGGAGCAGTGTCAGGGTGGGGTCCTGTGATTCAAACAGCTGCCCAGAAATGCAAATACATCCGTCAGAGAGAATGCAGCCCATTTCTTGTTTAACATCATTTCTCCATGTAACGAAAAGCTTTTAAATTAAAATATTAAAGAACAAATCCGTCATCATTATATACTCATCAAATTCAAAAACAATTTTATTAATCAGACATCTGAAAGGGGTTCTATTACACAGAAATGATGATCATGGGCTTTGGACATTGGCTTTGCACTCGGTCCGGGGTTCATTTTCTAGCTCAACTACTACCGAGCTGTGTGACCTTCATATTTCATCTCCAGACGCCATCTTTCTCACAGAGAATCAGCATGTTATAGTTGTACCCATAGGGGCATGGCCAGTGTCACCCAGGATCACATTGGTGACATTCTCCATGGGGCCTGGCATGTCTCCTGTGTTCAATCAGCAGGAGTTGATTAGAACCCCCACCCTGTTATGAGCATTTTATCATTTTCTTCCTTAAACCTTGAATCCCAAACACCTTTGCTGACACTCACTGGGTTGAGTTCACAGGCCAGACTTTAAATTCAACCTGATTGGGGCGCCTGGGTGGCTCAGTTGGTTAAGCGTCTGACTTCGGCTCAGGTCATGATCTCAGTTAATGAGTTCGAGTCCCCCGTTGCGATCTGTGCTGACAGCTTGGAGCCTGGAGTCTGCTTTGGATTCTGTGTCTCCCTCTCTGCACCTCCTCACTCACCCTCTGTCTCTCTCTCTCCCTCCCTCAAAAAGAACTAAACATTAAAAAAATAAAATAAAATAAACTCAACCTGATTCTCTCCCTAGGGTATAAAAGTGTCATGGCTCCACCTGGCTCTATTTCCAACCCTTCCGGGCTTGTGAGCAGTGTGGGGCCAGAACTTTTTCTGGATGATTCTTGCCAGCCTTTCTCCTGTCATTTTATGACACCTCAAGCATCCAGTTCCTACCTCATGCCAACTAGAAAAGAAAGGGGAAAAACATCAGGTGACTTGGATAGACATTTCTAATCTGAAGAAAATCCCTTTCTTGCCATTTAAGCCCCTTTTCTGCTTGAGTTTCCACACATTGAGAGCCAGGCTCAATAGACAGTTACCCTGCCTACCACAAGGCTGAAGGGGATCTTGGGAACTATTCGGTCTATTCCTTCTGATAAGGAAACCAAGGCCCAGGGTGGATGTGACCACAACTGTGTCACTGGTATTTTGTTCTCATTATATGACCCTCTTTGTTGTCCTCCAACTTCTAAACTAGCTTCATTGGAGAGGCTACAGATTTTTCTCTCAGAACCTGCATTTGTACACAAACCAGTGTAAAAATCTAAAACAGAATATGGGGGGGCGGTCCCCCAGGATATAAACAAATGGATGTCTTTGAGTCAATATCAGTCATTCAAACACAAATAAAAAAGCTCCTCCGTGTACACTGTGTTTTCACATTTGTCACCTTTGAAGGGACACGGTGTGAACCTAGAAGCACCCCTCTCACCCCGTGCTGTGACATACCTCCATAGCCTTCCTGACACGCAAACATGACCCAGCCCACGGCTGCCGCCCACAGGGTCCGGTGGAGGGCCTGGTACAGAGCAGCAGCAGGTGAAGAGGTGGCAGACGTATCGTCCACTGCGTATGCCAGAGCGACCACTGTGAACAGGGTGGACAGGGAGCAAATCCAGCCCAGCAGGGCCTGCGTCTACAGGGAAAGCAGAGACGCGGGTCAAGCTCATTCCAGCCATTGTATATTTACTTCCTTTCACACTAATTTACTTTTTTGTGTTATTATTGTCATGTTCAGTATCTATTTGTAAACCTCAATCAGAGCCCAAAATTTCACTAAAATAGAGGGCTCACATTACTGGTTATGACACGTTAGGTTAGGGGTCACTCTGAGGTGTGTGACCACAGAGATATCTTTGTGGTGACGGTGGAGTTCTGTACCTTGCTTGTGGTGGTGGTTACACCAATCTTCATATGATAAAATGGCACAAAATTGCCATGAATCCCAAATCATTATTAAATGAAAGTTAAAAGAAAAAAAAAAAGGGAAAAAAGATAATGTTGGAAGCCACTCTTGATATCCCATTCTGTTCCTTAACCTAGTTAGGCTCCTTGATTGGTTCTGTCCCCACCGACAACTCAAGGGCCTCCGGCACCCAATCCGTACCTGGGCTGCACCCTAGTCACTGAGGTCATAAAATGGCAGAAGGAGTGGGAGAATGGAGAACTTTCCGGCTCAGAAAATAGCCCCATGGGTTAAATTCTATTATGGGCCTTGGTTCAAGGTCTTAGATTTTAGGTCACCTAACTTGACCCTTTTAGACCCAGACCTGTCTTCCAAGAGTCTCTGCTTCTAAGGTGCCGTTCCCAGGTTGCTATAATGGTGTCTCCATTGAACTGAACTAGCGTCTTATCAGTCTACCATCTTGTCTCTGAAGGGAAGCTCTCCCCTCCTGGGCCTCAGATTCCCGCAGTAGGCTCTGGCTCCATGCGAGGAAAGACATTTTTCCTTTCCTCCACAAGCCCCCTCTTTTAGGCTACGATCTCCTTCACTTTTTCACTAACAAGGCACACTGACTCATCTCATTCCTAGCATATGGTAGAGGCCCCCGCTGCCTCCAGCTCGGACTCTGTGTCCTTATTTTCTGGCTTCTGGAGGTTTCTGTTTGGCCTGCCCATCACTTCTACCTTGTTTCTCCAGCTCAGCTTGACTTGTGTTCTGGCTCTATGCTCCCTTCTCCCAACTCAGCCCTTGGAGTGGTTCACAAACTCTCTGTCCTTGGGGCACCTGGGTGGCTCAGTCAGTTAAGTGTCTGATTCTTGGTTTCAGATCAAGTCATGATCCCAGGGTCATGAGATTGAGCCCTGCATTAGGCTCCGTGCTGAGTGTGGAGACTGCTTGTTCTCTCTCTCCTTCTGCCCCTCTACCCACTCAAGCACTCTCTCTCTCTAAAATAAAGTGAAACAAATGAAAACAAAATAAAATAAAATAAATAAAATAAAATAAAATAAAATAATGTTCTGCCCTCATCTTAGGTTTCACCTCTGCTACCTGGGTACCATGTAACCTGGATGACACTGAAGCACCTCTTTAATGGCACTCTGTTGTAATCTACAACTGAACTGTGCATCCACACAGGAATATCATAACTCGAGCCTATAGGAAAAGTCACGTAGCCCTTGAATATCCACTCTTCCCGGTGAAGCCCTGTGTCCTGTTCCTGCCATGAGTAACACAAGATTTTCTAAAGGCAAGGGCCTCTTCTCTGGAACATCTAGGTGAGGTACCCACACGACCTAGACAAACAAAGGTAGGGCCTAAGAGGAGATTTGGGGCTAGCACTGTACCCTAAGAGTGCAAGGGACTTCGAGGCCTTTCATCCACTGAAGAGCAAATTATCCTTCATTTGTTCACTTATTGAGCGCCTTCAATGGTTTCAGAATCAGATGGTGGGGAATCAAAGGTAAGTAAGACAAGTTCTACCCTCAAGGTCTTGTGGGTCAATGAAGCCCACATGAAGAACTTTCGCACAGTTCAAGGGCGAGACCAGCTAGTGTCTTAAATGCATTGCTCCGAGTGTAGATTTGAGATCAAGAGGGGAGAAGAACTTCAACAAGGTCAGTTGGACAAGCTAAGAGAGGACAGCAGAAGAAACGATCAGCAGAGATTGGTGGAAGATCGCATTGGTAGAGCGGTCAATGCGGAAGACATGTCCAAGACAAACCCAGATTTCCGGTTTGAGAATTGAGGTTGGTTGGTGAATCAGAGGAGTCAGTGAAGGAATTTTACCTTCAAGGTAAAGTAACAGCTTCTTACCCCTTAGATGCCTCATGTCTTGATTCTCAGATGGAAGCAATGAATCTGACCAAGAATCCTATCTATAGAAACCAAGGAGCTTGTGCTATTAAAAAGTAACTGGGGGAGAGGGGGATGCCTGTGTGGTTTAGTTGGGTAAGTGCCCGACTCTCGATTCTGGCTCAGGTCACAATACCACAGTTCGTGGATTTGAGGGTCCTGTTGGGCTCTGCTGACAGCGTGGAGCCTGCTTGGGATTCTCTCTCTCTCCCTCTCTTTCTGCCCCTCCCACTGCACATGCTCACACACGCTCTCCCTCTCTCTCTTAATAAGTAAATAAATATTTTTAAAAAGTTATAAAAAAAAAAAGTGACTATGGAGGTGCCTGAGTGGCTGTCAGTTGAGCGTCTGACTCTTGATTTCAACTCAGGTCATGATCTCATGGTTCATGGTATTGAGCCCCACACTGGGCCCTGGAGCCCACTTAGATTCTCTCTCTCCCTCTCTCTTTGCCCCTCCTCCTCTCTCTGTCTCTCAAAATAAACAAATAAACTTTAAAAAAAAGTAACATTGAAAAAAACAAACGAGTAACTACACCCTTTCAGAAGAGAGCTTTGCCATAGCAATCTCATTGGGTGCATTTTTCCCATGTCAGTGATTTCTCTGGGTCTGTACCAAGGTTCCAATGGGTAGAACACCACTGGGTTTCAATTCCAGAGCTTTCTTAAAGGAGCTCTGTGAAGAAAGCAGAGAATCAGGCTTTCGCAAGAAGATAAGGTCTCTCTTATTCTCCAGCACCAAGAGACATTGCGAACACAACACAACACAAAAAAGTACTGAGCAATCTGATTCCTGCCCATGACTTTGGAAGAGCCTGGCCAAATGGGCCACTCCAGTCCCAAACAGACGCAGCCCTCACAGTGAAGTATGGGGGCAAACTTACCTTGGTTTTAAGAATGTTTGCCTGATGGTTTTGGTGCGTGAAAATGCTCAGAAAGAGGCCCACGAGGAAGGGTCCGAATCGGCAGTAGGGCTTCGTGTAGTACTCAGAGAAGTACAACACAGTCACGTTTTCACTGAAAAAAACAAAAGAACATAAGGCCAAAGGTTATGTTTGAGCTAGACATGCAAAGAGGAATCTCTCAGATGCCCATTGGGACAATCAGCAAATCCAAAGGAAAATTTGGGGTACATTTGTCCATTTCCTCAGTAACGATCTACAAACAGTGCCCTCACGATCCTGCCTTATGCCGCAGCTGGCTTGCTAAAGTTCCAAATTCCCTTGGGCCCCTCCCCCCAGTACCCCAAGGAAATGGGACAACCGGGTTCATTTTAAGTAGCTGTTTCTGGTCGCTGGTACATCAGGAGAGCTCGAAAAATGTGGTTTTCAGGAGTGTGTATCTTCATGGAAGGTTTTACAAAATTCGGTTGCTTGGGCCACATCCCCAGAGATTGTGGTCCGAGATGGTGCTTGCTGGAAACATCAGTGGGATTTAAAATCTCCCCAGGTGATTCTCATGGGCTTCCAGAGTTGAGGACCCCGGGACTAGATGGGAATGGGCCTCTTCCTCAGTCGCCTGGCAGTGCCCACAGGGGCCCATGATATGACAGGAAGGGCATGGTGCTCCCCTAGTATAAAAAACCTGGGGTGTCTTCAATCATTCGTTCATTGGTTCATTCATTCATTCATTCATTCATTCCCCTCACAAATACATGTTGAGCACAATGTGGCAGTCAGGGTTCTGGGCTATTTTACACCGGGAGGTCAGGTTGCTCTGAGAAAATGAGGTTTGCACTGACACCTGCAGGAACCGAAGAAGCAAGCCCTGCCAAGATCTGGGCTTTAAAGGAAAAGCATTCTAGTGTGAGGGAACAGTAAGTGCAAAGGTCTGAGGAGAGAGCATGCTTGGTGTGTGAAGGTTAGAAAGCTAGTGTGGCTGGTCCAGAGTCAGCACATAGGCGCAGATGACCGACAGTATCTGATTTCCATTTGTGTCACTCGGCCTGCTGCACTGAGAATAGATTAGTAGGAAATCAGACCACTTTGTCCTGTGTGATACACGGCGTGGTTAGAAAGAAAAATCGTTATATATACCTCACTGGGGAGGCAAAACAGAATAGTGGGTAAGGTCCTAGGTTCCACTCACACCCATGCCACTTAGTAGCTGTGTGACCTTGAAGGGATAAACCCCAACTTCCTTAAATTTCAGTCTCTCCAGCCAATAATTGGAGCTTCCAGGCTGCAAGTCGGCCACGGGAGGAGAAACCCAATACAGCCACGTGGGGGCGCTCCTTTCCTCCGAGAAACATTTCAATGGGCAGCCGTGCGTTCCCGGTACTTTCAGAGAAGGCCCCCAGCGCAAGTTGAAAGGTTCAGAAGTTTGGAAACAAACAATCAACTTTCCCATCCAGGCTGAACGTTTCCCACCCAGTTTTTCCACGAGCCAATGCACACAGAGCAAACAGCCTGGCCCTCGCTGGGCAGCCTCCCTGGGAGGTCCTGGCCCTTCCGAGGGGAGGCAAGGCTGGGAACCGTGGGTTACCTCGCTTCTGACGGAGCTGCGACCGGAAGGGAGTAAGCCAGTGTGAGCAGAGCTGTGGCGGTGAAAGATGCCAAGAACAGCATGGCTCCGAGGAGGACAAGGACATGTTTACTTCTGCAAAGAGAGGACATTGACAGAAGCACTCTTCAGTTTCCTTCACTGCAAAATTTGTGGCCACGAAAGACTTGAAAGATTGGCAATCAGAGGCACTTCCTGCTAGGCCTGCCTTTGAGAGAGGCCGATGTGGGGGGCAGCTGGGGCAGAGAAGAGAACTGGGTTAGCCTTTAAATTTGACCATCTACTGGCTGTGCGACCCTAGGCAGGGCCTTGAACTTGAATTTCCTCATCTTCACCCTGAAATTTACTGTGCAGCTCAAAATGAGACCATGTTTGGGAATGTCCCTTGCCACCCACGAAGCATTACAAGGGCATAGTCGTGGTTGATTTAGGAGAAAAATGACTGTCAGGCACAGGGGGACACAGGGACACAGAGGGAGCCCAGGGATTGTCCCCTCACCCAGATGCAATCTGAGACAAACATCTGGGTGCAGGGAGTTGATATGAGGGTGGGAATGAGTGTTGGCATGTGCAACAGGGAAGGAGGGAAAACTATCGCAAGGATGTGATGTCAAGGTGGCCAGTGCTTGATTCTTCCAGAATGTTCTGTGGAAGATGCACCTGAAAACTGTCATGGAAGATGAAAGAAAGAAACCTTGTCCTAGTGTCTTTTAATCCCCATCAGTCAAGGGTGGCTCCATAAAAGTGAATTCCTCCCCACGTTGGGACTACGCATGTGTAAGGCCAAGAGGGGTCCTGATGGAGGCCCAGCTGTAGTATGTAGGAGGTCCTGGGGCAGGAAATGAGATTTAGGGACACAGGCTCAGCGTAAGGCCCTGTCTGCTTACACCTCCTCAGAATTGTGAGGGGTGGGACAAAGACCATCCGCAGGTGTATAGAAGAAATGTCAAACACAGGTGCAAGACAAGACTATCCAGGCCTAACCCTGCCTAGATGGTGCCTTTGACAATCCCATTCAACTTGAAGTCGCCATGGCTCTTCATGAGGAAGGGCTAAGGTGTCATTCTTTCATCACGAGTGAGGCAAGGAGCAAACCACTTTCATCCCGAGTGCCAATTCTAGTTTAGTGTTAATGCTAGGAATGGCGGAGGGTTAGCTCAGTGGTGCTGTGATCGATTAGTAATGTCTGCTGTGCAAGTGGGCTGGGAAAGTATGAGAACAATGCTGTCTATTTACTGTGCCTTTTGCCAGACCATTTAGTTCTGCCCTCCCTGAATCACTGGCATTCTCTACAAATGTGTTCTCTAAAGAAGAAAAACTCTACCTTTTATACCTCCCACCATTTAGAAGCTAAACGTAGTTACATGGCCACAACCTTGTATAGTGCTGGTTTTTAGCTGAGGAATTGAAAATCTACCTTCCATGACAGCCTCTAGGAAAGATGCTGACATTGGAGGTTCAGCCGTCTTAAGTCACAAGGACACTCAAGTAGGTCCCCACCTACAACCGACTCTAGCAAGTCTAGAGTGGGGAGGTACTAAGAATTCATTGTCTTAGGTGAATGGTAAACCATCCAGTCAGGCCATTCAATAAAAAACCCACATCCGCCCAAGTCAATATTTGTTTAACTGCCTGGGAGACTTGAGCCCAATCCATGGCACCTCCTCCCAGGAGTCAGACAAGTCTCCATGGGCTAACCACCGCTATGATAAAACTATTAAAGCCTCCTAATATAGACTGCTATGGGCTGGATGGTGTCCCCCCAGATTCTAACTTCCAGCACCCCAGAATGTGACTCTATTTGGAGATAGGGTCTCTAAAGAGATAATTAAGGTGAAATGAGGTCATTGGGATGGGCCCTAATCCAATCTGGCTGACACCTTCATGAGAAGAGATGAGACTAACCACAGAGCAAAGACCATGTGAAGATGACCACGTGAGGACGGCCACATGAAGATGACCACCTGAAGCCAACCATGTGAAGACACGGCAGGGAGGCCTCAGAAGAAACCGACCCTGTGCCAAAAGGCCCCCTCTGCCAACTCGAGTCAGTGGTTGTATTTTCTGCCTATTTGAGGGGACTGCTCTTAGGACCATGGGATTGAGAAAGGCCCAGCGCTTCATGTGCCAACCACCATCCCCATTCTCTCAAGAGGGTTGGTCCCTCAGGAGGGCCCATTCAGGGGCCATATAGCCCAAGAGGAGGAAGGAATAGCACAGTGTCTCCCTCGGGTCCGAAAAGACCCTGGTCTTCCTTGAAAGCCTGTCAGCCCCCAGCATCCTGGCCAGGATTCCCTACAGGATTTCTCTTGCTGTTTCTTCACAAATACCCACACCAGCAATGAGCACATCCTGCTGGAAATGCCACCTCGGAGGGAGCCTGTAGAGGCTTGCCCTTTCTCCTCTGCCAGGGCTGTGGGGCCTGCTGAGGCCTCACACCCGCCCCACCTGTTCCCTTGCAGGCGCGAGCCAAGGTCTCCAGAGGCCCTCGGAGCAGAGCAGCCATAGTGCATCACAGAGCCGAGGCCTGCGACCCCCCCAGGGACCTGGGCCAGGGCCTTCCCTTCCCCTGGAGCTCTGAGCGTCTGATTGCCTTGTGGGAAGGAGAGTCCACCCCATTGGAGGCCCTGGGGGGCAGAGCAGGTCCCAGCTCGTGCTCAGGGAGCCCCTCTCCAGCAGCAGCAGGGCCCAGTGACACAGGGGTGCTCCCAGAGTCAGCCCACCCTCTCTAAGGGGTCTGGGGGAGGGAGAGCTTGGTCAGCATCTCAAAGCCACCTTAACCTACTCTCGACCTTCCTTGCCTGATCCACGTTGGGGTGGGGGGGGATCACAGCAATTCCTAATCCACACCCCTCTGTGATTTCATCCTGGGAGATAAATTAAGTACAAATGAGTACAAATTAAGCAGGCAGAGAGTGCTACGTCCTTCTACCAGAGGAGGTTCAGAGCTATTTATTTTAAACCTTCATTTCCAAAATAAATAGCAATGTGACTGTTAGAGCTCATTTCCACCTTATTATCAGACTTTATTTCCATCTCATATGCTTTTATCAGTTCTATGAGGCCATCAAAAATTGCCCTGTCCACCTCCCAGCCCCCACTCTGAGAAAATAAGCCGTTTGATTCAGATGCTTTTGTTTCGGGAGACTGGGTAGGGAAGGACTTGGAATGCTTTCCCACGTCTTCTGACTCAAACTCACTATACAAGCAAACCGCCTCTGTGTTTAGTGGAATTCATGGAACATTTTTTAATGGTTAGTAAACAAAAACAAAAGCAAAAACAAAAACAAAAACAAAAACACTCCTGTACATTTAAAATTAGAAAGGACTGTGTGTTTAAGATATGTGAAAAAGCTGATTTGCCCTTTTTTTTTTTTTAAAGGTATTTAATTCTTAGATTAAATTAAAATTAGGATGGACTTCTCTTGCCCTGGATGCTTGAATGCTTGCATGTGGCTACAAGGGGCAACATCAGGAGTCGGCCTGTGATTTAAAGGTCTGTCCTACGAAGAGCATTAACAGGTAACCACAATACAGAGCGGGTTCACACATAATTAGAACTCAGCTTCACCCGTAGGAATTAAAGACTTGCGAGTTAGATGTGAAAAATGGCTTTTCTTACATATCGAAATAACAAGGTTTATATTTTGTTTTGTATTATTAATAACATTCCATATTGGCAACAGTGTAATTGGTGGCCGGAGGACTGAATATTGATAGGACCTTTAAGGAAAGCAATTTGTCATTATGCTTCAAGAGCCTAGGAGCCATTCATGTTCTTTGACCCAGTAATTCCCCTTAAAGATATGCATTCTAGGGGTGTCTGGGTGGCTCAGTTGGTTGAGTGTCTGACTTCGGCTCAGGTCATGATCTCACGGTTTGTGGGTTCGAGCCCCGCATCGGGCTCAGTGCTGACTGCTAGCTCAGAGCCTGGAGCCTGCTTCAGATTCTGTGTCTCCCTCTCTCTCTCTCTCTTTCTCTCTCTCTCTGCCCCTCTCCCGCTCATACTCTGTCTCTCTCTCTCTCTCTTAAAAATAAACATTAAAAAATTAAAAAAAAATAAAGAAAAAGATCAGAAAGATAAACGTGAAAATATTGACAGGGAATTCACCTCTTCCTGAGTGAGGAATGGGTCTAGGGTGATGGTTCTCCCCTCTCTTCATCCTATTATTTTCCAATGCCTCTTTAAATGAACATGTATTTTAACAAAAAAAATTTTTTTTAAGATACGGCATGGATAGTCCATACGCTATAAGTCTCCTCATGAATTACTGAGGCCTGAGAGGTTTTCTAGAACTAACCAAAATCAAGGTACTAAACAGCTGATGTGGGGAACAGGTACACTGATGTATCGCTTGGGGCACGGCAAGTCACCTCATTCTTTCTGGAGAACAATAACAAGCACCACGAAATTGTTCCTGCACTTAGACCTAGTCATTCCACTCGGAAATGGGTCCCCAAGGAAATGAACAGGAGGAAAAAGTAGTACATTCAAAGACAGTCACTGAGGTGTCATGTGGAGTCACGAAAAACTGGAAATCGTCTAGATGCCCGACCATAAAAATGGCATAGAAATCCTAAAACTGATAAGCATGTAGATCATGTCGCTGCGCGGAAATGTTGACAAAGACAGTTAGGTGGAAAAGGCGGAGACTAGATATTCCCTACGCGCTGATTACAACTCTGCAAAAACACAGACAGATTTGTGCAGGACAACGCTTGGAGGAGAAGGTGGAGAAGAATAAACAGAAAGGGATTCGGTGTCCAGAGTGTTCTGAACGGTTCATTTCCTAAGTCATAAAGGCTGCTCTGTCCAGAGCTGGAGCTCGCTCTGAGAGTGCCGTGGGAGCGGTCCCGTGGCGAGACACACGGGTCCCAGGGACACTCACTTTCTGTGGAGGAGGACGATCCCCGGCGTGATGAGATGGAACTGAAAGTCATTGGCAAGGTACCACGTCCAGCCATTACACTGAAAATGAGAGGAGCAGAGGTCACTCCGCGGGGCCGCTCGCTCACCTCGTCTCACCCTCCTGGAGCTGGAGGAGGAACTTGCTGGGCAGCTGGGGAGGTGGGGGTGGGGGCGGTTTCCAAGGGAAGAGGAAGGAATTTGGGGTTATAGGTGTTCCACACACCTCATCTCGCTTAATCCTTGTAAGGAGCCTAGGTGGTGAGTATTGTTACTGCCAGGTGACAAGAGGGAAATGCAGAGTTTTCTCTCTTGAAAGGGAGAGCTAAGCTCCCGGGACAGTTGGAGGACCTCATCTCCATCCCGTCACACAAATGTAAGGGCCAAGTATCATTTTGGTACCCTCAGAGCTGGAAGGGTCCCTGTGGTTCTCCCTTGCCTGCCTTGCCAGCTCTCCGCAGCCCCCTCGGGGAGGGATGTGCTCATCTAGAAAGGAAGCCCGGCTCCGGATGAGCTTGTGTGGGAAACCCCAGAGTTCCCGTGTCTGACTGACACGCGACTGTCTGGCCAAAATCACATCTTTGCTGCGCAGGCTGTTCGTGTTTGTGTGAAAGGAGGCAGTGGCCTACCTCGTGCTTCTTCAGTGTGAGGAAATTCATGGGGACAGTTCCCTCCAGGGCTCCAGAGAGAAAACGGTCCTTCTTCCCTCCAGTCAATCCCCCACCGTCCATGGAAGACCAGACTTGTCCAGCACAAGCGAAAGCTTTCCTTGCCCCAGTTCAAGGGTAGTTCCCAAGGTGGGAAAATCTGTGAGTTTCCCCACCCCCCCACACCCCCGGCCTGATGGCCCTCACACTTCTGCTTTCAAAGACCCAAGGCGGGCTTTGCGTCCGACAGGTGGCTGGCTCACGTCCACGCCACTGGGTCCCACATATGGCCCAAGCCATTCTGCATCTGGGCACCCAGCCCAGGCTGTCCTCCACGGGCCCTGGCATAGTCACGGGCCCATGTAAAGGCAGTTAGACTGTGATGCACGCCCCGTCCGAGCTGCTGGGGGCTGGTTAATGGGAGGCAGCCATCTAGTAAGTAGTTATGGGCAGTAATTAGCCACCCTTTAGTGATTCCTTTTCCAGCCTTGCTTCCAGGGCCTATGTAAAAGTCAGTGACACGATTTAATGACAGCTACTTCACTTCCGTTTACTCCAACGTCATTATGAGGATTGGAGGGCTTTGGGGAAGTCCCGGCCAGTATAGACACCTGTTGTGGCTCTGTCCGATCTGCCAGAAACGGGAAAATCGTTTGGCGCAGGTGAGATGCAATGTTCCATCCCAATTACAGGCTCTCTGCGTGGAGGTGACGCAAGTGTCCTTTCCCCGTGGGGTGACAGGGACTGGAACAGATACCCTGATGGAACAAGGTCGGCTGCTTCCGGGACACACCCCTACACTGCTGGCCCCTCAGTGCCCACTACCCTGCTTCCTCCCTCTGCTTTTCACAGCAACTGCCCCTGCCAAGGCTGGTTTGGTACCACTCTCCCATCCCCAGAGGCTGGTCTCCCTGCCCGTGCCCCACCCCCTTTCTATGGCTTCATTGTTACTCCAGAGAATGTGCCAGAAAAAAGGGCATCAGACTCAGGCTGGTCCTTGGGAGGTTCACAAACCATGAGAAGTGACACCCTGCACTGGCTCGTGCCCATCTGCCTGCTCACAGCCGGTGACTCGGGACTCACCGCGCTTTGGACCGACAGGAAATTATTTAGCAGCAGCAGATTCGTCCACCACGCTCGCCGGCAGTTATCCACGTGGAACTGGGACCCTTCCCAGACAGGTCCCCAGGGAACAAGAGAGAACGCTGCTACCAGCAAGCACACCGAGTACATGTGAAGAGGCTGCAACCTGGCAGGAAAGAGCCAGGAGAGAGAAGGTGACTATCCCCAGTGGTTCCATTCAGTCCCCCCCGGGGTGAGCAACAGAGACGCTCTGAAACAGACAGTGCTCGGTGGGCAGCCAGCTGTCCGCTGGGCCAGGAGCTTTTCAGATGTTTTGAAACCCCGAAATGCTCCTGTCGGGGCGCACCCGGGTGGCTCAGTCGGTTAAGCACCTGACTTCAGTTCAGGTCACGATCTCACGGTTGGTGGGTTCGAGCCCCGCATCCGGCTCTGTTCTGGTAGCTCTGAGCCTGGAGCCTGCTTTGGAGTCTGTGTCTCCCTTTCTCTCTGCCCCTCCCCCTCTCGTTCTCTCGTTCTCTCTCTCTCTCTCTCTCTCTCTCTCAAAAATAAATAAATAAACATTAAGGAAAAAAAAAAGAAATACTCCTGTCAGGGGAAAAGTACCTCTATTTTACTGATGGGGAAATTAGAGAAGTTTGGGTGATGTGCCCAAGTTGGCCCAACCACACAGCAGTACTGAGATCTGCCACCAGCTCGTATTCTACCCCCGTGGTCACCCTGGGTGACGATACCTTTCCTGCCTCCTTCCCTCTCTTTCTTTCTCCTTCCCTTGTTTTCTCTCTGCCTCCCTTCCTTCACAGCCTACGTCCTTCCAAGCAGGACTTGCAGCAGCTACAAAAGATGATGGAGCAAAAGGCACAGATGTCCTGTAGGAACAGAATTCGGGCCATATCTGCCACCTAGCTTAGACTTTCTCGCAGCTGCATTTGTCAGTCAGAAGAAAGAGCCACAGTGAATTTTAATACTCTCGTTAGCCCAGTGTGTCCAAAATATTATCATTTCAACAGGGAATCACTATAAAAAAATTATCGAGCTGCTTTACATCCGTTCTTCTTTGAGTCTTCAGAGCCCTGTGTGTATTTTACACGTGTCGCGCACCTCAGCAGGCCACAGGTCTAGTGGCCACATATTGGACGTGGCTGGTGTCGAGTTTAGAAGTGAGGTGGTAGCAGGGAGGTGAACACAATCCTGGCACGGATTCTGGGTGAGCTAAAAAAATATCCTTCTTTTAAAAGAACATATTTAGGGGGGCCTGGGTGGCTCAGTTGGTTAAGCGTCCAACTTCGGCTCAGGTCATGATCTCACCATTCCTGAGTTCGAGCCCCACGTTGGGCTCTGTGCTGATAGCTCAGAGCCTGGAGCCTGTTTCAGATTCTGTCTGTGTCTCCCTCTCTCTCTGCCCCTCCCCTGCTTGTGTTCGGTCTCTCTCTCGAATATGAATAAATATTTTTTTAATTAAAAAAAATAAAAGAACATATTTAGAAACTCCAAGCTGAGCATGTGGCCCAGCAATGCCTGAGCAGGGGTGGGGGAGGGGAGGCTGTCAGGGCCAGCAGGGGGAGGGGGGGCTGTGACAGATGGGAAGGTCCAGATTGCTGGAGGTCCACCCCCCAGCAGAGTTGTAGGGCAGTACCCAGCTGCCCCATCTATGCCGGGCCCCCGATTGGCCTCCTGGGCCCCCTCCGCAATGATAGCATCCTTCATGGGGTGCGTCCAGTCACCAGGAGGGCAGGGGGCACGCTGGGAGCAGGCTGGACCCTCGCATCACCGTCAGGGAGAAAGGGCTGCAAACTGTGCCAGGATATGTCTCCCCAGATCAGCTCAGACAACAGCCACAGGGCCCTCCCTGGGCCACATCAGCCGTCTGACCGGGCTGTCCTGCAGCTGCTCCCACAGGCCTCGGGCTCCGCCCCCCAAGCCTTCCTTCCCACCATCTGTCACCTCCCCAGGGAGAGTAGTCAACCCCCTGCTCCCCTCTGAGCTGGAGTTCAGGCTGGATGCCCTCAGGAGGGAGCACGTTTCAGCCTGTGAGTGGCCCCCCCACCAACGGGGGCTGCTGCCTGGGCCTCCCCTTGAGGAACAAGGCCAAGGACACGAACGACTTCTAGTTCTGCGGAGATTTTCACACTGATATCAGTAACTTCTCTCTTTCCTCTTCTCTGGGAAGGGGGGCTGATGATCCCTCAGATTCTTTTAAGGAGCCTCATGATTCCTGCCTCCTGAGATCTTTTGAGACTCAAATGAGATCAATGAGAAAACAGCTGGGAACACTGACAGAATCATGTAAATGTAAATGCTCCTCGTTTTTGCCCAAGTGGCTGGGAGATTTAAAGTCAGGGAGAGTTTTCAAAGATTAAAAAGTACAGTATTGGCTGTCATCCGAGGCGAGCAGCAGGCATTCTCTTACCTGGTGGGTGGGAAGGGAACTTGGAAAATGTCCATCAAAACGTCAGATGCACTAACCCACCCGTTCCAGGAATTTACCCATGAACGTGTTCACAAAAGTGCACAAAAGCGCTGTGCTGACAGCTCAGAGCCTGGAGCCTGCTTCCGATTCTGTGTCTCCCTCTCTCTCTGACCCTTCTCCTGCTCCCGCCCTGTCTCTCCCTCTCAAAAATAAACAAACATTAAAAATTAACTTAAATTAATTAAACAATTAAAAGTTGTTTACCCAGTGCATGTGAGTTGATGGAAAGTACCTGCGAGATTTCACAAGAAACTGTTAACAAAGGTGTCCCGTGGGGGAGTGAGAATTAATTTTAGTGCATAACTTTCTGTGATCATTAGATATTTTTATCAGTTATGTTTTGACTATAACAAAAACTCCTGATTTTTTTTTTTGAGAGAGGGAGAGAGAATGCGTGCACACACACACACACACACACACACACACGTGAGGAGGGAGGAGCAGAGAGAGAATCTAACCAGGCCCCACGCTCAGCAGAGAGCTCAACTCGGGCTCAATCTCATGACCGTGAGATCATGACCTGAGCCGAAATCAAGAGTCAGCCGCTTAACCGACTGAGCCACCCAAGGCCCCCCAAAACTCCTGATTTTTAACATGTGCCCCGTGGTTGGAATAATCACACAGTTTTAAGGGTCTGAAACATCTACTCTTCGTGTTTCCCATTACATCATCTTTGTTCTGATTTTCCCCGGAAGCTGGGGTTTTGCACTTTCTTTTAGCTGCTATAGCTCTCGGGTCCCCCATCTCCTGCCTCTGTCTTCTTACTCTCTATTCTCAGGGTGATTCTTGGAGAATGTGGCTGCCCATGCCACTCCCCTGCTGGAACCTTCCAAGGGCTTCTCGTCTCCCAATAAAATAGAAAGTCCTTAACGCAGCATAGAGGCCCCGTACGACCCTGGCCGTGGATCCCCCGCTCCACCTCTCTGACCTCGTCCCCTTCTGTTCTCCAAGCTCCTCTTCCCACTCCAGTGGGCTCTTGGCGGGTTGTCACACGCACCAGCCATGTTCCCTTCTTGGGATCTTAGCACCTGTGCCCCACATGGGCCCTTCTTGCCTCACGGCGTTCTCTTTGCTTAGAACATTCTTTTATTTCCTTTGACAAATGTCACCTTCCCTGACTACCCTTCCAGAAGAAGACCCCATCTTGCTGCCTTCTCTAATAACCACTCTGTGCCACCCATTGTCTCTGACCTGTTATTAATGTATTTGCATATTGCAACTTCATGTTGCATGTTTATTTGTGGATTGTCTAGCTCTATTCACTAGAACAGAACCCCCAGGCCCGATGGCACTTGCATGGTTACTAACTGCTCGATCTCCAGGGCTTACAACAGTGCCTCCCAGCGTGCCCCCCTCTCCTGGTGACGGGATGCACCCCATGAAGGATGCTATCATTGGGCCCTCCATAAAAACAGAAAGAGGGGCGCCTACATGGCTCAGTCAGTTGAGCGCCTGACTCTTGATTTCTGCCCAAGTCATGGACTCATAGTTCATGAGTTTGAGCCCCACATCAGGCACTAACAGTGTGGAGCCTTTTTGGGGTTCTCTCTCTCTCTCCCCCTCCCCCTGCTTGCGTGTGCTCGCATGTACACAAGCACACATACACACATTCTCTCTCAAAATAAATAAACATATAAAAAATACAGAATGAGTCAGTGAACAAATGATCTTACTTGCAGTCCTCTTGGAGATAAGTAGCCAAGTAATCAATCATAACTGAGTAATAACAGTGGGTTTTGCAGATAAGAATGCGAACGTCAAAGTGGCTAGGAGTGGGGCTGCTTTCGCACTGGGTTCACCTTACAGGGTGAGTTCAACCTGGGTTGGTGATGTTTCCCCTGATTTTCCAACAAATTTATGTCCCAGGCTGGACTCTCCCTTCCTGGCTCCAATCTGCCACGTTCTCGGAGCTCCCCTCTCAAGAACATCACCACCATCGCCATGCCATGCAGATTGGAAACTTTGAGTATCCTTGATTTGCCCTCTCTCCATTCCCACTGCCAATCGCCAGTCCAGATCTGCTATCCTACCCAGATATTGCAGTAATGTACTCACCGGGACCCTCACCACCATCTTGACCCATAAGGCCTCTCTCTCTTTCTCTCTCTCTCTCTCTCTCTCTCTCTCACACACACACACACACACACACACACACTCTTCTTGCCCCACTACTGCTTTACCTGTCTGCTAAAACATTTCCCATCCTCAGTCCCCAGTTCCAGGGCTTTTCTTCTGAAGCAGATTTCCCAGGCAGGACCCACCATGCCATTGGATTCTACCTCCCCCCCGCCCCCCAAACAATCCATCTGCATTTATCACTAAGAACCTGTGGCCTGAATGCCAGTCATTCCCTCTACTCCAGAAGACCACAGGGCACAACAGGCTAAACCCAGTGCCACTCACCCAAAGGCTATTGAAAGAATAAGCACTCTGGCAAGCAGGACAAGGGCTAGATTTAATAGAGTTTGGAGAAAACCACAAAGGCCAGGGTGAAATGAAATCAATAGAGGTCCATTCCTCAGCTCATACTCATTCTTATCCTATTTACTGGAAAAGTTAAAAGGTGTAAGTGGCAACCACAGTAAAATAGCAGCTGGGACTCGTGGAAGGCTGACTAAGCACATTCCTCTGGGTTCTTAGCACACGTGCTCTCATTTAATCCTCACAAGATGCCAGTGGAGTGCATGCCATTAGTCTTCCCATTTTGCACAGAAAGGTTGAGACACTTCCTCGAGGTCCCATAGCTGATAGAGGATTGAGCCAGAATGCAAGATCTGACGAACGAGACTCAGACCTTACCCACTCCATTTTTCTAGCCCAGAAGATCGTTTCAACAGCCCCCTTCCTGTTTCGTGACAATGAAGGCACAAGAGAGGCATGGACCATAAGGAGGGGTGGGGTCCAGGAGCTGACGTTTCCTCTTCTCCTAAGTTCCCTGTGTCTCACTGAGCCACTACCTGTCTGCTCTCCCTCTCATTCTATCCTCCACCCCAATACTCCAGCCCCTTCTGCCCCAACCAACCACACATTCGTGACGAGGACATCCTCCCTGCCTCCCTCCCAGCAGAACGACCCCCACCCCAAGCTGCCACTTGCCCCTCCCTTTGCTGCATCTTATTTGATTTTTACCACCAACATCAGTACTTTTACTTATCAGGCACAATTACCACTAATTTATAGGAGCCATGCATATTCTTTTGTTGAATACACATCCCATGAAATCGGACAGACAGCACATTTATAGAAATCTGCTGCCCGTCAGCTGAGGAATAAGGAGACTTTTGCTGGTTTAATATAGTTCAAATTCTATTAGGACAAATACCGTGAAAAGTAGTATCTTCTGCTGGCAAAAGTCACTAAACCAGCAAAAACCAATAAGGAAAACTATTTCTCTCAGTTTACTTTCCTTTGAAAATTCCTTCAAAAGAGGGTTAAAGACTAAAAAGCAATAGGTTATTACCCAGCAATAATGAAGTAAGACATTATATAAATAGACCTACCTTGTAAGGCGGCTGAGGAAGTATCTGAGGATGACATTAAGTGTTGTTCCTTTGTCTGAAGTCTGACGCATCCTTAAAAATGACCTTGCACTTAGCCAGCCACTGAGAGAAAAAGAAGAGTCACAGGAATTACTTATCAATGATTTAGATCATTGGACGATTAATTTGGTTGTCTCTATCGGGGTGCAATAAGTTATGCGCCTTAACAAGGTATCTCCAACACTGAAACAGTAATAGTTTGCTTCTTGCGCATGCGACATGCCCATGGTTGGTCGCCTGGAGCTCAGCATCTTCCAAACTAGGGGACCCAGGCTGAAGGAAGAGTCACTATCTGAAAGGTCACTGGTGACCATGGCAGAGAACAGAGCATTCTGGAAGGCTTCAAACCAACAATTAAATGTTCTAGCCCAGAAGCGACCTGTTTAAAGCTCTTAGCATAATGGTAACCCCAGGCACCCTTCATTGGCCAGGCCTAGATCCCACCCAACCAAAATGGGTCCAGGAAAAAGACTGTTACCAAGTGCTCAGAAGGAAAAGAGCCAGAAATATTTGGTGAACGACACACGAAGAGCTACCACCTTAGCCTTTTGAAATAAAAGTTTTCCACTTCTGTAGTGCTGCACCGTTTTCAAAGTACCTTCACTAATGGTGTCACTTTTGCTTCTCCAGTCATTGCAAACCACTTTGCAATAAATGTTTGTTGAGTGAGTGATCGGTTAAAGGGATGACATTACCTTTCCTGTATACCTAATAGGAAACTGAGGCTCGGAGGGTCCGTGGGTTGCCCAAGATTCTCAACCAACATATCCTGATGACAAATTTGTTACCCAGAATGCTCAGTTAAAGAAACAGCCTATGTCTCTGAGTTATAACTTGATGATAAGCAAGTCTGTGAGTGAGTTGTCCTGACCTTCCAACATTTATGCCAATGGTCCTGGTGGGTGTTTGTCTAAGGAACAAATGCATTTCCTATTGCAAAAGAAAGAAGGCTGCAGTGTGTTGGAAGGGACCAGGGAGGGTTAGAGAATGTCTTTATTCTCTGCCAGAGGGATTTTCTTTTGAAATGCAGCAAGTTGGATTCACTCTAATAGGAACGCAATTTATAGAAGGAGTGTGGAGATGTGGAAGGAGGCCGGCCAATTCTGATTCCGGCCTCCTCTTAATTTCAGCAGAGAATGCATCAGGGTCCCTCTCCGCCTGCGGCCATGCAGCACGCAGCCAATCAG
The DNA here is from genome assembly GCA_028646485.1 of Cryptoprocta ferox. Lineage (NCBI taxonomy): Eukaryota > Metazoa > Chordata > Mammalia > Carnivora > Eupleridae > Cryptoprocta > Cryptoprocta ferox. Next base: position 71,659,515 of record CM053566.1, on the reverse strand, counting down.
TGCGGAGACAGGACAAAGAGGAGGGCTGGCAGGGAACCAGGCTGTGAGCAGGAGAACTTGCTGTAGGAAACTGGGATGACCGAGAGGCCCGACCCCACTGTGGGGGGAGTACAATCCTGCAACACGAATGTGCGAAGTCAGCCAGAGAGGTACGAGAGGGTTCCCAATCAGAAGTCTCTGGTTTTATTGTGTAAATACATGAGTGACATGGTGGTGGAGACATGCAATTGGCATGAAACAGACATTATGTTTCAGTCCTGATTCTAACTTTCCTGGCTGGGGGGACTTGGGCAAGTTATTTCCTCTCTGCACATCAACTTCCTCATCTGTAAAAACAGACATGATGATATTGGCTCCAACGTCCCAGGTTTAATGTGAGGATCGTATGGAATAAAAGATGATAAGCTTTTAGCGATAGTGATACTAGGACTCACTTAATAATATTCCCATTGTCCAAATGAAATGTTTATTTTAAAGCATATGTGCATTTCTTTTTTTTAAAAGTTTATTTATTTAAGTCATCTGTACACCCAGAGTGGGGCTCAAAGTCGTGACTCCGAGATCAAGAGTCACACGTTCTTCCAGTGGAGCCAGCCTGGAGCCCCTGTGTGCACTTTTTAAAGCAAACAAAATGGGGGCGCCTGGGTGGCTCAGTGGGTTGAGCATCTGGCATCAGCCCAGGTCATGATCTCGCGGTCCGTGAGTTTGAGTCCCTCGTCAGGCTCTGTGCTGACAGTTCAGAGCCTGGAGCCTGCTTCAGATTCTGTCTCCCTCTCTCTCTGCTCCTTCCCCGCTTGCACTCCGTCTCTCTCTGTCTCAAAAAAAGAAATAAACATTTAAAAAATAATAAAGTAAACAAATTGAACCTTGGACGGAAAGAAAACAGATACCGAGCCAGGCAATGAGAAATAGAGACAAAGAGAGATAAAGGAACAAGGGACGGATGTCCCGGTCTCTTGGCCGGGTCAGGGGCTGCCTGGCGTCCACTCTGCCGTCTGCCACTCTTCACGGCTGGACTCATGCCGTGGTTCGCAGACTTCAGCAAAAGACAGCAGCACCCCAAGGGCTTAGTACAGCCCCGAGTGTGTGGTTCAGTGGGCCTGGGATGGGGCGCGAGAGCCTGCATTTCTAACAGCCTTGCAGATGACGCGGGTACAGCTGCATTGGGACCGTACTCTGAGAACCACTGATAAAGGGCCTGGCACTCCCCAGTCCCCAGAGCGAGCCAGGGGTCAGATATGCAGTCTTTTACCAATAAAAGGGCACACGTTTGTAGTTTTCTTGGACTTCTGAAATTTCATAGCCGTGGCCTGTGGTTTTGGGCATCTCAGGACTGACCCGATGGCCCCTCTGGTGTCTCAGGGATCCGCACTGATAGTCCAGGCATAACCAGTGGCTTCTCAGACCCTCATCCTTCCCTCCAGGTGGTAATTCTCCAGCTTGAGTTTTTGGCTTTGGTCCCAGCCACCCCGATCTGTCCTTGCCAGCCTCCCTCCCACGGCTTGGGCTCTGCCAATCAGTCCCATCCAGCACTCGGTGTCTTTTTTGCCTTGTTCTTACTAGTCCTCTTGCAGGGAACAGAGTCCTGGACGTTGAGGGCTGTCCCCTGGGCAGATCTCCCCAGCCACCAGGGGCCAGGTCTCTGCGGTCGGGCATTGCCTGCCTGGTGACACCCAGCGATGTCCTCCTGCAAAGTCTGGTGCCCAATGGTTCCCATTTCACTGCAGACAGTGGCCTCTGACCCTCACCTGTCTGGGCCACTTTGTGTCACCCTGGCCACCTCCTAGCATGAGCTGCTGCCCTGGTGGCCAGATCTCAGCTCATTTTGTACCCTTCTTTCTCCACAATACCCCCAAGAACCTACCACACCAGAACCTTGAGCTCAAACAACTAAGAAATCATTTCAACGACTACTTATCATGCAGTGCTGTACGCCTGGCATGGCTCTGGGCCCCAGTGACAGCAGGACACAAAACAGAAAGAAGTCCCACCTTATAGGCCAGCGGAAAGACATAGACAATAAATATATAAATAATAAATAAGTGGCATCTCTAAGTATGTTAGATAAAGAGGAACAATAAATAAGGGAAAAGGATGTCAAGAGTGCGGTGAGTCCGTTTGCAAGCCGGTCCTCTCCTAAGCTGGCACTTGGCACCCTTTTGAATTTCATGGCCTTTAAAATTACAAAAAACAAACAAGAAAAAAACAACAACAAAGAAAAAACACCAAACTATGGGGTGCTTATCAGAAGCTTGCTCCACTGTTTGGCAGAGAACCTCTGCAGCATTCATTGGTGGGTTGCTTTCTCTCCCGACTTGTCAGCATGTGATGGGGATGTGTCCTCGGATCCCTCTCTTTCCTGATCTCTCCCCGCACGGTGCAGCCCCCGGCACAGGCAGCGTCTCCACCGCCTGCCATCTCGCCCCAGCGCCCAGGCTGTGGGGCCACTCCCCGCACAGGGTCACCAGCACACCTCCGCGTCGCCAAATACAGAAGGCCCCTTCTGCGCATCTTCAACTCCCGTAGTATGGGCCTGTTGATGACGCTCTTCCTGCATGACCCACGTTCATGTCCTGGCTTCCTGGTCCCCGCAGTGTCTCACATGTCCTCTCTCATTTCACCAGTCACTCATTCCTAGACTCCGTGGGGGGCTCCCCTTCTCCCCGACTTCTGCAGGCTACGGCAGCCTCTACCCCTGATCTGTCATTGCTCGCACTCTCCTCCCCTCACAGTCGGATCCAGCGCTGTGGCCTCCTTGCTGGCTGTAACCCAAGGCTCCCAAACTCCCATCTTTGGCCTGGACATTGCCACTGAGCCCCTGCTGACTTAACACCACCACCTGGGGGTCTGGGTCATCTCCACTTGGTTGGCACAGTTTGATTCCAACAGAAAGCCTGGTTTTCCCTCCAAGAACTTCTTCTCCTCCAGGCTTTCTGCTCAGTGAATGCCACCCGCCCCCACCCCCCATCACCCTCCTCCCTCCTACTCCCCTACATAGACACCCCCCCCCGCCCATCTCAGTTCCCAGAAGTCCTTCTCAAGTCCTCTCTTTCTCACCCTCCACATCCAATCAATACCAAGTCCTGACAATTCTGCATCTAAAGTCTACCTCGAACATGACCTTCTCACTCTATCCTGCCCACCACCGTCCACATCGTTTCTCAACCACAGTACAGCAAAGGTCGCCTGATTGATTTCCCTGCTCCCATCCCTGCCTTCCTTAGATCTGCTAGGAACACAGGAGCCAGAGTGGTCGTTTTTTTAAATGTCAGATGATATCACTTTCAAATGAAAGCGATCCAACCTCCTCCTGTTCCACCAAGACTGAAGTCCAAACTCCTGGGTCTTGCTACAAGGTCCTCTGTGGTCTAGCCCTGCCCGGCTCACTCCCTCTCTCCGCACCTTCGCTCCGCTTCAGCCTTCTTTCTGCTCCTTTAACAAGATTCTCTCTCTCTCTCTCTCTCTCTCTCTCTGTCTCTCTCCTTTGCCTGAAACTCTCCCCTCCTGGATTTTCCCAGGGCCAGCTCCTTCTAGCAACTCAGATCCAGTAGCCCGTCATCAGCCAAGCCTTCTCCAATGAGTCTAAACAGCTACCCGCTCTCTCCCACAACCGCTGTTCTATTCTTTCCTAGTAGTTATAACTATCAGATTTTTTCTCATTTATGTGTTTGCTTATTGCTGGACACACACACACACACACAAACACACACACACACACACCAGCAGAGACAACACCGTATTATATTACCTGATCAGGAAGAAGGTGTCAACCCCAAGGTAGAACGGGCCACTCCGAGAATAAAGGTACAGCGGATTTTTAAGCACTCTGCTCTTCCACTCAAGCACATTATCTGCAACAGACATAAAAACAGTGTCTTTTTGTTTCACGGAAGAAAGTCATGTGATTTATGTTTCCAGAAAAAGCAAGAGGGGCGCCTTCGACTTTCATAGTGTCGAGAGGATTTCAGGGAGCCTGGGTGGCTCAGTCAGTGAAGTGTCCGACTTTGGCTCAGGTCATGATCTCACAGTTCATGAGTTCGAGCCCCATATCAGGCTCTGTGCTGACAGCTCGGAGCCTGGAGCCTGCTTCAGTTTCTGGCCCTCTCTCTCTGCCCCTCCTCTGCTTGTGCTCTCTCTCTCAAAAATAAATAAACATTAAAAAAAAGAGAGGATTTAGCGTATCCCCACAACATACTGAATAGAACGTAGATCGGAATAAGAAAGGGTGACTGAGGCACCTGACAGTATCTACCACGGAACCACGGTAACTCAGGCTTTGACGCACTTCCCGTTCTCACGGCCCCAGCAGCATCCTGTGGTCACGGCCCGGTGCACATCCCCCGGGAGCTGCTCCTTGGCTGCCTCACAAGTGAGGCATCAGGCCGAGAAACACGCTTTCACACCGGTGCATGATATTTATCTATTTACGCCTGACCATCTTTCCAGGAGAAAAACATGTTAGTTTCTGGCTCCGTTAATCATGACAAGAGGGAATCCAGCTCTTTGGCTGACAAATACGCGATCCTCAGGTATCACTCTTCACCTGGTCACTAGGTGGTTGGTTTACACCCACGAGGAGGTAGAGCATCTACCGGGCCCTGGGCTGGGCACTACCCAGAGTCACTTGTGGGAGGTCACAGCTATGTGTCTAAAACAGAAGGAATGCTGCAGCCTCGCATCCTGGGCCCAACATGATCCCCTCACATGAAACACTTGTCCATTCTCCTCACCCAAAGACAGCCATGCGGTCATCTGGCTGGTGTGTCCCGACATGATCCAGAGGAGACTCAGAGCCCGGATGCCATTCAGCACCGAGCACGTGCCTCTCGGGGTCCCCGAGGTCCAGAGGGCCGGCGCATTCTTCTGCCAAGAAAAGCACTTCAGAGCGTGCTCCATGGCTCCCAAAATTCCTGGACAAGAGCACAGGTGTTGTTACTGTCCACCCTGAAAGCCACATCGATGCACACGCTGCCCCAAAAATGAGCTAAAACACACACATCCGTGATCCAGATTGTCACACAGACATTCCCTTGCCGTGACCCTGGACTGCTCAGCCCGGTTCTCCACGGTCCCCTCTTGATCTAACTGTGCGCCTTTGGATGCGGTCTGCCTCCCCTGTAAACCCTGACTTTTCCTAACGTTCTTGAGCCGAGACGGGTGCCCACACTGCCCGTGCACAGAAGAGGCTGCCCCACGGATGCCAACGCCCTCCTGTTCGGTGGAGTGGGAGGCGGTCCAGGAGCTGAGGAGGCTGGCCTTATGGTTAGATGCTCCCAGCTCCGAATCTGGCTATCATTTGTCAGATTCTCTGTAGCCTCTGGCAAATGAATTAACTTCTCTGTGCCGAAGATTCCACAGCTACAAAATGGGCATCAAATTTGATCTTATAACCTTAGGATTATCATGAAAAACAAAGGAGACACTGTCACAGCGGCTTGCTCAGGATTTTAAGCCCTATTGCTCTCATCTCTTCTATGTACCTTTTTCCCTTTTCCTTTTTACACAGTTTTGATGAGACTCATTTAGATGCCTTTCAAAGAGCTGGAATTGTGAACCAGGAGCCTCCAGAGGAAGGCTCGAGCCGCTCCAGGAGACTCCTGTGTTCTCTTGGATAAAGCGTGATGCTTAAACATCGGATGCAGGGAGTCCCTGCAGAATTGAGACTTATTTACAAATGAGATCTGGCTGATAACCAGGCTCTGGAAATCGAAAATCAATTTCTTAAATGGGACGATGTAATTGTAAACCTTCTGAGATTCCAGCCGTCAATAGGAGTTTTTCCGGTGGAGTCGCTCTCCAGGGTGCCTGCCTGAAGCCACGGAGCTCGCCCTCTCCTCTGGAGAAATTGTCACTGACAGGCACTGACCAGTGCAACGAGCCGTGTCCTGCACCCTGAGTCCCAGGTCCCCTCGGCCCCCCAGAAGCCATGTGCCACAATAGAGAGACACACACACACACACACACACAGGCCCTGGGCTCTGGCTGATTCCGCCCTCTCTTCAACCTCCCAGGACTTCTTCCCCCACTTTTAAACCGAGTGCCCTCTTTGGCGGGGCTGCAGCAAGCATTGGAGCGCGTTTGCCAAACATCTGGCCCAACGCGCATCCTGGCAAGCGAGTCCTGAATGCATTTTGCCATCATTTAATTTTTTTTCCATCTAAATTCTACTTGTGGCTGAACTTAACTAGTAGCAGCTTATAACACTGTCTGAAAATAACTGGTCCATAGAGAGGACGGCCTCTCTGGGTCCCATTCACTCACTGGAAAATGGAAAGGATAAAACAAGGGGGGCACCGGGAGGGTTGGTTGAAAGAAGGCATGTGACCAGTGGTTCTCAAAGTGGGGCGGCCCCAGTCCAGCAGCTTCAGCGTCACCTGAGAACCTGTTGGAGATGCACAGTCCCAGGCCCCACCGCAGACCCACTGACTTCGAACTTTTGAGGGCCAGGCCCAGCAATCTGTGCCGTGACGAGACCTCCAGGTGCTTCTGGAGTTGGAGAACCGAAGTTTGAGAGCCACGGGGTGGAACGGCGCTTTGAAAGACCTTGTGGCCCCTTTGGATTTTCTCAGGGATTATTACCGTGAGGCCCACTTTAGGCAACACGAGATAAGAACCCTGCCTTCCAGGGGCTAAAATCCATAGCGATTTGCTTCATGGAAACTTCCTCAAACATGCGCTGGTAGTTTCCTCCTCTAAGTAGGAAAGGGCAGGCTCATGTAACAGGAAACCTCTGTAGGCGAATGCAATGATTATTTGGAGGATAAAGAACCAGAAATCTGAAATATCCAATTTGGCTCTCAACTTCTAGAAGACATGGTAGTCTTATGTTGATTTGACTCGCTGGCGAGTGTGAACTTGGAGAGGGTAAAAAATGCTGACCCTAGGGCTCTCTCCATTTTGATTTTTGCTTCCAAACATTCAGGATGTGATATCTTGCTCTGATGGTATTAAATACAAAAAGAAAAAAATTATAGCAACAGAACATGGACGCCCACCCCCGCCATTTTGAGGCCACAGTTAAAAATAGCTGCTGAAAAAGTTAACATAACCTTCATGTCCTGATCTTGGAGAGTCTTATTTTGGGCTGAAACCCTAACGTTTCAGAGGCTGAGTCCTAACACTTTACCAGGTGCATCTGCCTTAAAACGCCAGGCTCCGTGGCTTAGCCTTCCACCTAATGATAGGCAATGGCGAATTTTGGTGACCGTAGGCTCACCCTGGGTCTGACAACTAACAGCGTGTGGCAGGTGCCTGGAACCCAGCTGACCTCAGCAAGTTCAGTTTCAGCGAGAGGTCTTGGCCAGTGAAAGCAGCTACCCTTTCCTCCTTCTGGCTTCCGGGAAGAGAATGAGGAAAAGAGCAACGAAACAGGAGGATGTAAGTTTACATTATCTCATTTAATTCCTTCAACAAATCCCATTGTATGCCCCCATTTTACACATGTGGAAACTGAGGTTCTTAGGGATCAAACAACCTGACTAAGGGCAGAGTTAGAAAGCCAGGCAGGGGTGACTGGGGATCACTAAGTGTGTTCCACGCTCGTGGAGCCTTCTCTACATGGCAGCCGGGGTGCTGAGTTCTTGAACAGCGTCACGAGAGGAGTGACTAGGGGCTCTAAGATTTGGGAGAAGCCATCCTTACTGTCCCCGGTATCTGATGTGGTGGAATAGAAACAAGAGAGTACGTAGAAGGACAAAACAAGGGCCCATCGGTAGAAATTACAGAGCAGGGGCGCCTGGGGGGATCAGTCTGTTAAGTGTCCAACTCTTGGTTTTGACTCAGGTCATGATCTCACGGTTCGTGAGTTCAAGCTCTGAGTCAGGCTCTTCTATCATCTTCACACAAACACACCTTGTGTTGCTGTGCTTGTTGCCGGGACCTTGTGGTGGTGTTACAGCTGTTTTTGTTTTCGCCCGAAGATCCAAATGGGATCTAATAACATCGTCACCCTGTCCTCTCCAGTGGACATAGTCCCTGAAGCTGCTTGATCACATATTCATAAGCTGTTGGCCCATTCGTTGACATGGTGGCTTATTTTCATCCCAAGTTGGAGTAAGGGAAGGTCAATTGTGTGCACGTCCAGGGCTCTGCCAGAAATGATTCCTCACGTGCCAAGGCTGTTTGCATGACGACGCTGTGCCCTTGTTTTGGTGTGTGTGTGTGTGTGTGTCTGGACTTTGCCTTGCCATATGGACACGGGGAAATGAAGGTAATGCTCTTGAGTTTTAGCTGTGACACAACACAAAGTAACGAGCTGCTAACTGCCATCCAGCTTGCCCTTCACTAAGTGGGTTATTTAGTTCTGGCTCAGATACACTCAGCCGGGCTTTCACCTGTTGCACTGACTCCCCTGGCTTCGATTTAGACGTAAATCCTTTACCTTAGTGATGCCGGCGAGGTTCTGTGAGTCATCCACGTCGCTGTGACACTGAAAATAGACACTGCAATCGTGTCTTAGAGGATGACTGCAGTGAAACCCAAGCCCCGCTCTGCCTTAGTCATGGGGTAGCACAAAGACACACTGGCTTATTGTACCCAAGAAAGAAAGCAGCATTTTTAGCGATCTCGCCGTAACACTCTGATAGCAAACAAAGACGGAATTCTAAGGAACAGAGACCCAACCTCCACGCTGGCATTTAGAAGCTGTTGGGCATTCGCCAGACTCCACCACCATAGGAATGATTTTCCAACGGCGACCCATCTTAGTCACCTCTCGTGAGCACTTAGTTTATTGAAATGCCTACTTTTTCCTCTGCTCGGGGTTCCTGAGAGCGAGAGCTGGGACAGGCAGCCCGTTCTGTGCCCTGGGTCACTCCTCTGCGTCTCTCTCAGAGGCAGGCTCCCATCGGTGGCCGGTTGTGCCCGATGTGAGGGTGACTCCCTGCGGTCGGCCCCCAGCCCCCTGGCTGCCACATAGACAGTCCCAGCCAGGGGAAGGGAGAGGCCCAGCACGGTGAGGCATCTGCAGGGAGAAGACACATGTGACCAAACCTTACGTCACACCAAAGCCACCATAAGAGGCAGAGAAAACAGCCCGGTGAAAAACAAACCATGCAAAAATACAGGTATCTTAACAGTTTTAAGGGGTGGGAGCAGCTTCATAAGAATCAATAATGAAAGAAGCGACAGAGTAAAAGATTAAGGGATTTCACTAAACTCCTTATTATAATTGTTTAAAACAAATCATACACAAAAGCACGCAAACACTGAGGAAGATTCTTGCAGCCGATCGGACGAAAAACTCCTATCTTTCATCTACATAAGAGAGTTTAAAAACCAATAAGAACCCAACTAACCCACATACGTGGAAACAGGTGTGAAAAGTATGAATAAACTTGAGGGAAAGATTCCTTGTTACCAACTTTTTAAGGGAAATTAAACCAATTTCTTGACTCTATCAGATTGGTACTAGTTTTTATCAAGGTAGCTTGTGATGCGGGTGACCGGATGGTGATATAGGCATGGACGTCGCAGAGGGGGACAGTTATATACGTGAGGTTTCAGGAAAGCCCCTCGCTAATGATTCCAGCTACGCACTGGCGATTCTACCTCTATTAGTTTGTCCTGAGGACCGATGCGTGATGCAAACGAGAAGTAGTGGGCAGGATGGCTGAGGTGTTTGAGGGAGAAGCCACACCTCAAATAAAAGAAATTAATCTTCAGAGGTCACGTGATACGAACAGGACTATTTGGGATCAGTGTACATTTCTCTGTGACTCTGAAATTCAGTCACATTTGGGCGTGGCCAGCCTTCCTCTTGAACACTGCTGAATTTTCTCGCTTAAGGTACATGGTGATCTTTCATGGAACATTGGCCAGACATCATTCAAGAATGAAAATTAAGGGGCGCCTGCATGGCTCAGTTGGTTAACTGTCTAACTTCGGCTCAGGTCATGATCTCGCAGTTCATGGGTTCGAGCCCCGCGTCAGGCTCTCTGCTGACAGCTTGAAGCCTGGAACCTCCTTCGGATTCTGTGTCCCCCTCTCTCTCTGCTCCTCCCCTGCTTGCACTCTGTCTCTCTCTCTCTCTCTCTCTCTCTCTCTCAAGGATGAATAAACATTTAAAAATTAAAAACAAAAAAAGAATGAAAATTAAATGGCTCCGCGTAGTTGGTGAGTGGAAGTTGATAATGCAGTCCCAACATACACATTCCAACCAGGTACCTCAGATGCCCATACTCACAGACACACGGCCCCAAAGGTGTCGAGGGGGAACATTCCAGGAGCACATCTGGCCACACCCGTGCCAGATGAGGAGGAAGAATTGATGGTAAAGAGAGAGAGAGAAGGGGCCAAAAATGAAGTCTTTCTGAATCTTAAAATATCTGCCAAGGGAAAAAAAAGAGAGAGAGATTGTATTAATGGTACTTTACTTTGCAACAAATATACTTTTCCAAGAGCTTTCATGCCTACCATTTCAAAACAAAGGTTTGATATAAAAAAGGGCAGCTGGCTTTCATATATCTGATTTACAGATGGGGGAAATAGTGTATGAAAATGCTGAGACTCACAGAAGGAAGAACTGAGCCCGGCACAGAGTGGACTGTAGTCTCCGGAATGCTTAGCCGCCCAGACTCTCACAGCCTCTCCTTTTTTTTTTTTAAATTTTTTTAATGTTTATTTATTTTTGAGAGAGAGAGAGAGAGAGAGAGAGTGCGAGCATAGGGAAGGAGCAGAGAGAGAGGGAGACACAGAATCTGAAGCAGGCTCCAGGCTCTGAGCCATCAGCACAGAGCCCGACGCAGGGCTTGAACCCACGAACTGCGAGATCATGACCTGAGCCAAAGTTGGACGCTTAACCTACTGAGCCACCCAGGTACCCCTCCTGCAGCCTCTCCGAGCCCAGTGCTGGGAATGACAATCCTAAATGGCGCCATTGCCAGCTTAAATCTGTTTGTCAACCGGCTCCCACAAGAAACATAAATAAATGCAATATGAGATGAAAAAATACAATGGAAGCCCACAAAGTTGAGAAAGGTCCTGTCTCTAAAGGGGGCACCTGGGTGGCTCCAGTCGGTTAAGCTTCCAACTTTGGCTCAGGTCATGATCTTGCAGTTCATGGGTTCAAGCCCCGCATCAGGCTCTATGCTGACAGCTTGGATCCTGGAGCCTGCTTCGGAGTCTGTGCCTCCTTCTCTCTCTACCCCTCCCCCTTTCACGCTCTCTTTCTCAAAAATAAACATTAAAAAAATAATAATAAAGAAAGAAAATAAAACGGAAACACAGAAGCACCAACTCAGGGCACAACTAATCAGTCACTGATTGTAGGGACCCCCATAGTTTGTAGGAATATTAGCGGTGAGATGAGGGAAGTGCCCCAGGATTACCTGGAGGGCCTGCTCCACAGATTCCTCCCTGCCTCCCCTCCCCTCCCAGCAGGCTGATGCAGTAGGTCCGGGGTGGGACCTGAGAATTCGCATTTCTAACAAGAAACCAGGTGCTCAGGGCACACGCTTTGAGAACCACAGGACACAGGAACTTCCAAAACATCAGCAAAGGATGGGGGGGCACAGTGTCGTTTAATTAAATAGCCATGCCAATTATAAATAACAAAAAATAAAAAATATATATTAAGCACCCATTAGGTGTGAGACATGCTTTGACCACCATCTCTAATCCATCAATAACCTACAAGGGACTATTATTTATCCTTTTTCTTTTTTTGAGAGAGAGGGGGTGCAAGTTAGCACCCCTCTGCAAAGGGCAGAGAGAGAGAGAGAGAGGGAGAGAAAGTTCCAGGAGGGCCAGAGAGAGAGAAAGAGGGAGAAAGAGAGAGAAACAGGGTTCCCCCGATGCGGGGCTCCAACTCGTGAATCTGAGGCAAAGTCAGATGCTTAATGACTGAGCCGCCCAGGCGCCCATTATTTGTCTTATTTTACAGACCAGGGAAATTCTCCTCAGATAAATTCACAAACCTAAGCACGGTGGCTAAGGATGTAAGTTCTGCACTGAGAGCCTGCATCTACCCTTTACTCTATGACCATGGACATGTTACTTCTTGGCTCCGTGCCTCGGTTTCCCCCTTGGTAAAATGAAAATAATCTTTCCTCATGGGGTTGTTGTGAGGGGTGTAGCACTAACTAGAAAGCACTTAGCTGGTGCCTGGAAACGGTAAGAGTTCAGTAAATGTTGGCTCTCTCTATTATTGCTGCTAAGCGGCAGTGGAAAAACTCACTCAGGTCTGCGTGAACCTGAGAGTGTGGTCTTCTTTTTCCCTCACGCTACCTCATTTTAGTGCGATGTATTGGCTAAAGACTTGCATGCAGGAGGCTTAGGTTTGAGGCAGCTTGCTGTGTGGCTCTGGGCAAATTACTTCACCTCTCTGGGTCTCATTTCCTCCTCTGGGTAATGAGGAAGGGCGGGTTGGACCCAATGGAGTCTAATGTCCCTTGTACGTCCAACACTTTTCTCTTCCCACACCTCACCTCTGCTCCCACACCACCGAGTGTCTTAGCTGTGGGCGTGGCCAACCTAAGATCCACCTCCCTAACCCTCCCCCACAGACCCGTCTTAAAGGGGGGGCATGTCTCCTTGACCCTACAGACATCTCATCCCATGGGGAGGCCCAGCCAGGGGTGTGGTGTCTCAAGTAGGGGGCCGAGGACAGGGCCCTTCTTGCCTAGGTCTGAGGGCTGCACTGTAGGCACCCCTCCCCATCCTCCGAGGCACCCACCCTCCTCGTGAGGGACACCAGGAAGCCTCAGGGTCAGGAGAGGAAGAGAATGAGTAGAAAAGAATTGAGCCCTGGAGGTCCTAAATTCAAGTTCAAAGGGACGCTGAAAAGAGACCATTAGAGACAATTGTGTCCCCTCTAAATTCATGTATTGAAGCCAGGACCCCAGAATGTGACTGTATTTGGAGGCAGGGCCTTTGGAGAGGGGTGATTAAGTGAAAACTGGGCCATCACACTGTCTAATCCAACTGGTGGTCCTTAAACGAAAGGAAGTTCGGACACACGTATGTGAGCACACAGAGGAGAGACCGTGTGCACACACAGTGAGCAAGAAGGTGGCCATCGGCAAGCCCGGGAGAGGCCTCAGAAGAAACCAGCCCTCCCGACGCCTTGATCCTGGACTTCCAGTCACCAGAACTGGGCAAAGGGAACCGAGTCCGTGCTATTTGTCAAGGGAGCCCCAGCCAGCTCTCAGTGAGGCCGGCCAGACCACCGCCCTTGGCGAGGTAGCGCTCAGCCGGACACCAGGCCAAGACTCTCGGATGGGGCTGACTGCAGACAGTTGGGTTTTCTGGGCTTGCCCACCCTCACCAAACGACCGAGTCAATGTCCTTGGTCCTAGCAGCACCGAGAACCCTCACTCCCCGTGCTAAATCCTGCCACAGTTAACAGACTCTAGGTCTATACACGGGAATAGGGAATCATTGATCTGTTTCCCACCAATGTCTCACCACACGCCCTCAGCACCCCCTTCACTAACACAGGCAGCTCAGGCCCATGCTGCAGGCGTCCCCCTTCACCCTACCCAAGGTAGCTCTTTCCCCCCAACCCTTCGAGCCCCCCCTCCCCCGCCAAGCTCCTCCACAGGGCGGCCTGTCCCTAGCACTCAGCGTGAGCTCCAGCGTGTGTTTCCCGACAGGGGTTCCCTTCAGGTACACATGCTCCCGTCACTAAATTGTAGGGTTCCCAAAATGAGAACTCCCATTTCTTTCCATTCTCTTCCTTCAGCACACACCTCTGATGTCACACAGAGGCCACATGTAAGAGTCCTCAATAAATATTTTCTGCACTGAGCTGAGAACAGAAAATGGTATTCTGTGAAATGTTTTGGGTTCCTTTTGAGACCTTCTGAGGCACTCCTGTGGGTGATTCAGGGAGTTGTTATTAAAATAGTTCCATTTTCTCAATCAGTGCTCAGGGAATTCCCGGGAGGTAGTAGGAGTAGTAGGAGGAGGGGAAAGCAGTCACTCCTTGAAGCGCCAGCAGTGGTCCCATGGAGACCTCATAATCCTAATTATAATAGGCAAGGTGCGATGAAATTAGCCTAACAGAGCGTAAGAAAGAGGACAGGTATAAGGGATGGTCACACGTTGATTGTCAACAGCCCAGTTCTCATTGCATTGGGCCACTGCCAGGAGAGATGCCGTGGCCACCATATAGTTATAAAATTTCCATAAGGACAGGAGGCAGACTGAGAGTGCGTTTCTAAGAATGGAAATTCTTCAAGGGGCGCCTGGGTGGCTTGTTTGATTGAGCGTCTGACACTGGCGCAGATCATGATCTCATGGCTGGTGAGTTTGAGCCCCGCATGGGGCTCTGCGCTGACAGCTCGGAGCCTGGAGCCTGCTTCGGATTCTGTGTTTCCCTCTCTCTCTGCCTGTCCCCTGCTCACGCTCTGTCTCTCTCCCTCTCAAAAATAAATAAATGTTAAAAAAAAAAAAAAAGAAGAATGGAAATTCTTCAAAGTTGAATCTGGGTAAAATTCGCTAACTCAGCGTTAACAGATCCTTAATCCAAGCCCCTTCTTTCACAGCTCTGTGCTGTCCCTGTGACCAGGTAAGTATTTGCCTCTCCATTAAACTCCAGTCAGATGTGCCTGATGTTTATCAAGCACATTCTAAGTGCAGGGCCCTGGGCTGTGTGGCTGTGAGTCATGTTTTCTGACTCCCTGTCATGTTTAAGGGACCTCGGATAGCTAGCCAAAATAGAAACTACGCGGTAGGTAGTGTTCTGAGTTGAACACAATTCTGGATGAATTGTGTCTCCCCTCCCCCCACAAAAGGTCCAAGCCCTAATTTCCAGAGCTGTGAATGTCACCTTACTACAAATAGGGTCTTGGCAGATGTAATCAATTTAAGAGGACATCGTACTGGGTTAAGATGTAAGTGGATTCTAAATCCTCTGTCCTTAGACACAGACGGATATTGGGAAACAGAGACACCCAGGGAGAAACACCACGTGACCACAGAGGTAAAGACTGGAGAAACGCACCTTAAGCCCCCTGGTCTATGGCACTTGGTTACAGGAGCCCAAGGAAACAGAACACAGCAAGTTGATGCTGAGAAAGGCCCGGGTCTGAGTTCTCAGGGAGGTTTGTGATCATGACACCCAAGTTTTACCTGGACGCTTGTGCACGAAAACTGTAGTAGGTGACTGACCTCAGCCTCCTTGACCCTCTCAGGTGACCTCAAGGAGATATCAAAACCAAGAAGAACCAGCAAACTAGTGACACAGAGGCGCACAGGCAATATTTCGGAACCGTGAGATACGACAGAAATAAAACGTATTACAATGACTTAAGGGTCTTTCACGTGTCTGTGGGGAAATCAGAAAACCCTTACTTTTACAACCTAACAAATGATGCCTTGTGACTCACAAGTATTTGGGGAACGACTGGAAAGCACATAGACCCCCTTTGCGTGTTGTATAGAATCTCCCATAGCTAACAGGTTACAGGCGTTGGAGAAGATCTTCAGGGCAACCTGAAATACTGTCTCCGGGGCCGTAGTCCTCAGTAAGAGAGCGAATAAAGTGTTTACTAGCCTACTCTGAGGTTGGCTTTCTCTCAGGTGACACTCTCATCACTGTGGTGTGACACAGCTTCATTCTCAAGAACTCACACGAAGTCAGTTATTTGAGATTTTATGACGTTCTATGGCAAGCCCACTGTGCGGGGGTTTGCCTGAAAGCAGTACATTCTGACCTGCCCAGAATCTCGTCCCCTCTCTCTACATTCTTGCCCTCATTTCTTCCTGGCCCGTCTGCTATGGTCTCCACGTGTTAAGTCCCCGCTCGCCTGCTCTAGGTGAGCGAAGCCCACCTAGACAGCTTCCACTCTCTCTTGCTGAGCTGTTTGCCCCCACATCTGTAGAGAAAATACTGGCAACTCCATCAAAGAGCTTTGGGGAACAGCTGGGGCACCTGAGTGGCTCGGTGGGTTAAGCGCCCCCACTTTGGCTCAAATCTTGATCTCACGATTCATGGGTTCGAGCCCCACGTCGGTCTTTGGGCTGACGGTGGGAAGCCTGCTCCCGAGATTCCGTCTCCCTCTCTCTCTGCTCTTCCCCTGCTCATGCTCTGTCTTAAAAAATAAACATAAGCATTTTAAAAAAGGGTTAAAAGGGGCACCTGGGTGGCTCAGGTGCTTGAGCATCTGACTTCGGCTCAGGTCATGATCTTACGGTTCATGAGTTCGAGCCCCGCGTCGGGCTTTGTGCTGAAAGCTCAGAGCCTGGAGCCTGCTTTGGATTCTGTGTCTCCCTCTCTCTCTCTCTCTCTCTCTCTCTCTCTCTCTCTGCCCCTCCCCGGCTCACACTCTGTCTCTGTCTGTCCCTCAAAAATAAATAAATGAAAAAAAAATTTTATTAAGGGTTAAAAAAAAAAAGCTTTGGGGAATAGCTGACAAATTCTTTCAGGATGGAGACGTTTTCTCCTAGGCAAAAAAACTCCCATTTCTACCTGCTGTCTCTGTGTAGAAGCTGGAGAAACACCTTGGCGGTAAAGACGAACCTTCCCTAATATATCCCCCCTACCACTCAGCTCTGCCCTCCCTAAGCAGGGCCATTCCTTTACCCATTCCCTCCAAGACTATTATCAGAATATCTTTGTATCGATAATAGCATCGAACCTTCCAATTTCTTCTAATGTCAACTCTGGCTAAGGAGCTTAGCATTAGCCAGAAAAACTAATTGACAAATCTCTTAAATAATAATGAACATTAACTCAGACTCAGCGAGCCATTTATCCACTTGAAATGCTAATTTAATAACAACTCCACACATTTATCTTCGTTGCTAGGATATTTATGGCCTATCCAGCAAGAACTAAAATTGAAATTTAATTGATAACAATTGGGTTTCTTTTGAACAGCACATAAAATATTTGGCTGGATAGACAGACCTCATATCTGAAGCTTAGGGGTAATTATAAATTCAGAGGACAATTGAAGGTTATTGAAAACTAACTGCAATATCAACACTGAAAAGATTTTTAATATGTGTGTGGGGCTGTGATATAATAAGAAATCTAAATTTGGTCTTCGTCCCTGGTTCCTGGCACAGAGCTCATAAACCCTTGGAATTTCCTGAGTGACACGGGTGGGAGGTGTGTTTGCTCTTACTCATAACAAGCCCCTTTCAACCAGACTTGAGTTGATGCTAAGAAAATGACTCTCGGAGGAACCAGTCGTGACTAGAAGACTGGAACCTTCAGCCCCATCCCCCACCTTGGGAAGGAGAGAGGGAAGGCATTGAGTCAATCACCAGTGACCCGTGATTTGATCAACTGTGCCTACCCATGGGGGCACCTGGGTGGCTCAGTCGGTTGAGCGTCCGACTTCAGCTCAGGTCATGATCTCACAGTTCATGAGTTTGAGCCCCGCATTGGGTTCTCTGCTGTCGGCGCAGAGCACACTTCGGATCCTCTGTCCCCCTCTCTCTCTCTGCCCCTCCCCCGCTTGTGCGCACGCTCTCTCTCTCTCTCTCTCTCTCTCAAAAATAAACATTAAAAAAAATCATGCCTACATAATGGAACCTCCATAAAAACCCTAAAGAAGGTGGGTCAGAGAGCTTCTGGGTTGAGGAATGCATGGAGGTGCCGGGGTGGCCGTCCACCTGAGGGGGAAGGGGAGCTCTACCCCGCTTCCCACATACCGCGCCCCACGCCTCTCTTCCATTTGGCTATTCCTGAGTTTTGTCGGTTATAATAAGCCAGTGATAAGAAACAGTAAAGATTGCTCTGTGTTCTGTGAGCCAGGATAGCAAATTCTCAAATCTGAGGAGGGAACCCCTGATTGGGAACCATGTCAGACGGAAGTGTGGGCAACCTCGGGACCCACTTCTTGGGACTGGTGTCTGACGTAGGGGACAGTCTTGTGGGAATGAGCCCTTGACCCGTGAGGTCAGCCCTGTCTCTGGGTAGTTCGTGTCAGAATTGTGTCATGTGAGGGGGACACCCATGTGTTTGGTGTCAGAAGTGTTCTGTGAGGAGAGAAATAGTGTCTTCCTTTCAATGTGTCCTGTTAGCTCTTATTTGGATAAACCAGAATACATACAAGGGATGCTAGTAGTAAAATTTCTGGGCTTTAAAACTCTTCCTTTGAAAATTCTGAAAGAGAGGAAATCAAACTAGTTTCCATGAGAACGAAAATGTATTCACTCTGTGAGGCAAAGTTCAGAAGCGACTGCGAGGCCACAGAGAGTTAGAGCCACACTGAACGTCGTTGTCCACCCCTCTCCCTGCAGAGGAAGGGATTGAAGCATGGGGAGATTAAACGATTTGCCCAGGATCACACAGCCGGGAGGTGACAACCAAGGTCAAAAAGGGGATCCTAGCGCTAAGCTGTTACAACACATTGGCTTCACACCATCCCAGTTCAGCATGGCCCTTCTGGATCCGGCAGCCGACAGATTTCCACACATGGGCCACGGCAGAGAACACACTAATGGAAACCAGATACCATCCACCTCCTTCCTGCAGGCCTAACCAGGCCACTGTGGGTGAGGGAAGATGGTTTAAAATTGTATTGTATATAGGGCACCTGGGTGGCTCAGTCGGTTGAGCATCCGACTTTGGCTCAGGTCACGATCTCGCAGTCCGTGAGTTCGAGCCCCTCGTGGGGCTCTGTGCTGACAGCTCAGAGCCTGGAGCCTGCTTTAGATTCTGTGTCTCCCTCTCCCTGCCCCTCCACCACTCGCACTCTGTCTCTCTCTCTCAAAAAAAAACATTAAAAAAAATTTTTTTAATTTTATTGTGTAAAGATTCAGCCCTTACCTTCTCTTAATTCTTTCTCCTCCTTCCTACCTACTCCTTGCCTATTCTGACACCTCCATTCCCAACTCCCCAAAACGCCATATTCTCAGTTCGTTGGCCTTATCAGGATGAAAGGTTAGCTCGTTCCTGAAAGAATGGCCTTTCTTGGCTCCAAGGAGTTGGGGGTTTTCAAACTTTATGCTGAGACAATTGTCTCACTGGATATGTGCAGGACCTACCCAACTGAGACATCACAGTCACGTCCTCTTCGGTACAAGAATTGGGGACACACACGCCCACGCTGTATTCGGCTCCGTCCTGAAAAACACGATGCCATAGTGTTCTTTCACGTTAGTGCTCTCTCTTTTTTTTAAATGTTTCTATTTATTTTTGAGACAGAGAGAGTATGAGCGGGGGGGGGGGGGGGGCGGCGCAGAGAGAGAGAGGGAGACACAGAATCCGAAGCAGGCTCCAGGCTCTGAGCTGTCAGCACAGAGCCTGACCCGGGGCTCAAACCCACGAACTGTGAGATCATGACCTGAGCCAAAGTCGGTCGCTCAACCAACTGAGTCCCCTTGGTGCCCCCAGCGCATGATTATTTCTAAGGCTGCTACTGTGCTGTCCAAGAATTAAGATTAGGACTGGGGGAGGAGGGGCAGTGACAGGTATTGAAAGAAGTGTGCTGACATCTTTGGAGATGGCTTTCCCATTACAGAGTCCTTCGAGTAAACCTACGGAAGATCAGATGCACTTGTATTTAAAATTTTTTTTAATGTTTTTATTTATTTTTTAGAGAGAGAAAGACAGTGTGAGCAGGGGAGGGTCAGAGAAAGAGGGAGACACAGAATCTGAAGACAGGCTCCAGGCTCTGAGCTAGCGGTCAGCACAGAGCCTGACCTGGGGCTCAAACCCACGAACCGTGAGATCATGACCTGAGCTGAAGTCGGACGCTTAACTGACTGAGTCACCCAGGCGCCCCTGATGCACTTGTATTTAAACCAAAGTACACAGCTGATTATTTAAAAAGCAGACACCAGTATGGGGTAATCTGCTCCTTTCTTTCCCACAGTACAAATGATCCTAAGCATTGACTGTCCTTATGATTGTCAACAGAATTGCCACATTGCCATTTCTTCGTAACAAGACACAACCTATCAAGTAAAGATTTTATTCATAAATCAAGCCCATGATTAAATGTCCCAATGAAGAAAAGATCAAACTATAAATAAAAGTTTCTGGCATGCTTCTTCTAAACATGTAACTTACGTGATTGCATAGGCCTGACCTTTGGCTCTGATATCAAAACCATTAATCTGCTCCGAAAATAGGACATGACGTTTGTACACACTGATTAGACCCTCGAGCAATCATGGTCAGAACCCTCAGTGGGACAAGTGGGCGATAATCTCTCGATCTCCAATGGTTAACCATCGCAAGATTGTTTTATAGCATTAATATCAGAGAGCTTGGGTTTCTTACTGCTGTTTTATATGACTGTTTTTAGCCAACCTGCAATGTATTTTTAGTGTTGTACAACATCATAAAGTCTATTTAACATGCTTTGAAGATAGCGAGCCCTGTGACCTCAGTCAACTGATGGAGTGCTGTATTCACCGAAGTCTGGGCCCATCTGCTAAGGTAACCTCAAATTCATGTCTCAGAGCTCTGTCTCTGGGATGAGATTATAGGTAATGGGATGTCACCCTCCCTTTGGTATTCCCAAAACAGATGGTGAGTCAGGAGTGACTGGGGCTTGACCTTGGATTCCTCATGAAGGTCATCCAGAAGTCTTGCCCCCCATACAATATGGCGGGAGGAACATCTGAAGGCCTATGTGGTCTGGGGACAACCGGCCGCCTATAGTGTCCCACGCTCAGCACATGCAAGTGCAGTTGTAACTGTTTGCAAAACATCATAATCGATTTGGGGGTTGTTTTTGTTCAGAAAAACAATGGATGTTGCTGTCCGGGGTTTCCTATCATGAAGTTCAGCTGTCCTTGGGGTCCTGCAGGCTCACCTGCAGGGTCTGAAGCTTGCAGTACCGCCCTTGGAAGTGCCCTGAGGGAGCACGGGCGGAGAGGCACTCACTGTAGGAGCCCAGCCTGTCCACGTTTCCGTTCAGAACGTTGCTCCCAAGCTTCCCAACGGAGTCGAACACTGAGTTTCAAAGCAAAAGCAGTAGGCAAGGTTAGCTTCTTTGTGTTACTTTCAAAGGAATTCACAGGCACTCAGCTCCATCTTCGAAAACAGTCAGACTGAGATGACCGGAAAAAAGAGAGACAGATGAATTCAGGGGCCACCCTCTGAGCCTGCGTTTTGTGTCCACAGCCCCGTCTTCACCGAGAGAGAATAATGGTACAGGTTCTCGTTTTGGTTGCATGGTCTGTTGCTGGAAAAAAATGAAGAATTTGAATTCTTTTAAATAATAAATGCTTTGGGGCGCCTGGATGGCTCAGTCGGTGAAGCGCCCGACTTCGGCTCAGGTCATGATCTCCAGCTTCGTGAGCTGGAGCCCCGCGTCGGGCTCTGTGCTGACAACTAAGAGCCTGGAGCCTACTTCGGATTCTGTATCTCCCTCTCTCTCTGACCCACCCCCAGGCGTGCTCTGTCTCTCTCTTTAAAATAAACACTAAAAATTAAATAATAAAAATTTAAAAATAAATAATAAATGCTTTGAGGGAGTAAAAAGATATAGCTAAAAATCAGCAGCTTTTCTTTCTCCCTCCCCCAACCCCAAAGAGCCAAGAGAAAATATTAAGTCTTTGAAATTTTTTATCCAGTTGTGTGGGACCTTAGACAGTTAATTATTTTTTTTTTTACACCCTTGAGAGCAGGACGGGGCAGTCATCAGCTCCACAGTGAACGACACTCTACACTCTGGTCACAAGCCTATGAAGCCAAAAATACCGGCACCATGTGGTTTTTATTATTATGGGTTTGTAGTATTTTGAATATTCTGCCTTTTGTTTTCTTTTCAAAGTTGAACTAGTTAATTTGTACACCATTAAGCATGTATATAAATTTCAGAAAGTTTGCAATCAGAAAAATTCAGGAAAAGTTTATTGAGCTCCTTGAAATATCCAACTAGAATAGTGATTGAAATTGCTTCAAATTTATAGATACATGGGGGAAGTTGACATGAGGTTTCTTTCTTTTCTTTTTTCTCAAAAATGTTTATTTTTGAGAGAGAGAGAGAGAGAGAGAGAGTGCGCGCGCGCGAGCAATAGGGGAGGGGCAAAAAGAAAGAGAGAGGATCTGAAGCGGGATCTGAGCTGACAGCAGAGAACCTGATACAAGGCTCGAACTCACAAACCGTGAGATCAAGACCTGAGCCGAAATTGGACGCTTAACCAACTGAGTGACCTAGACGCCCCGACATCATTTTTGTATTAAGCCATCATTGGATGTCGTGCAATTTACTCCAGTTCTTTTGTGTCCTTACAATTTTACATTTTTTCCTTGGTAATCTTAAAGCAGGTTATATAAACAATTCCTAGATAGTGTATAGTTGGCTATTTTTCTTGATGTTTTATTTTCAAATATATTTCCCAACGATTTTTGCGTGTGTGGAAAAATGCTATTGATTCTTATAACTGGTTCTGGTACCTGGCACATTTGCTGAATGTTATGGTTCGCTTTGCAATCTTATTTCTTCCCCGTCAATCCATGTTTTTTTTTTTTTTTCCTTTTCTAGTTTTGGAATCAAAGTTATAATCAAATTAATAAAGTGTGTTGGGCAACTTTTGCCCTTTTTATTTTCTGGAACAGCCATAATTAATACTCGTCGCCGGGGGCTGGTGATGGTGGAG
Organism: Cryptoprocta ferox; assembly: GCA_028646485.1. Taxonomy (NCBI): domain Eukaryota; kingdom Metazoa; phylum Chordata; class Mammalia; order Carnivora; family Eupleridae; genus Cryptoprocta; species Cryptoprocta ferox. Next base: position 71,637,003 of record CM053566.1, on the reverse strand, counting down.
GGAGGGGCTGTACACACCTGTAAGGCGGCAACATGAGGCAGATCTTGGTGGTGATGGAAAGTTCTGGGTCCTGATTGTGATCCGGGTTATACCGTCTACACATCGCTAAAATGGCATGGAGCTATACCCATTATACCAATGACGATTTTTTTTATATCATACTAGGATTATGTTCGATGCAACCATTGGGACGAACTGGATGAAAGACATGGGGCCCCTCTCAATCTGTGTTTTCATAGATTCCACGTTTTTTCATTTGGCATCCGTGCATCATGGGATGCATGGGATGTTAATTTTCATATTAACTATATTTTCTTATTTTCTATATTTGTGATGCTCTGTCATATATATATGCCTCCCTGGCTGGGCAGAGATTGCCCGTCCTAGGGCTAGCCGATTGTTAGAGACAGGAAATGCTTCCCCGTGTGGCCCCTGCAGCATGGCAGGCCGCCATCGTGGGCAACATAAGCCATAAAAATCTTTCAATGGCAATGACCTCATCATGTTGTCACTCAGTCCCCTCCGTATATTAAAACCGGCAGGTACAATTGATAACACTCCTATGCAATCTAAGCAACTTCCTGTAAATCTATCATTATTTAAAAATAAAAAGGTGTTTTAAAAAGTAAGTGTCGGGCAGCTTTTACATTTTTTGAATTTTTGATGTTGACAGCTGGCGTTTTCATTGTCATTCAGTGCTCTAAGTGTTTGTTCCTTCCATTATCGTGTCTTTTTGTAACTAAGGATTCTCTAGTAATACGTTACTTGGTTTCCATTCACGTAGGATTTCTCTTTTAGTTCTGCTTTTGCCGGGTGTCTGGTTATCTTTCTTTCTGGAAATGTTTACAGTTTCCTCATTGTTTTTCATGCTCTCAATTTTAGGCGGGTCCTGACCTGTACTTTGATGTGAATTTTCTGTATCAGTCTGGTTTGGTGTTCTATAAACCAGGTCAATCTGCCATGTTATCTTCTCTTAATTCTGGAGAAAATACTGCTACTATTTGTTCAATATCCCCTTCCTCCTGCTTGTTTTGTTATATTTCTCCTTCTGACGGCATTTCTAGGCTCAAAATCTCTTACCGTTTTCTTTCCCAGCTCATTATCCTTTCCGACTACACTTTGAGAGTTCTCTTAAATGGATCTATCCCTCTCCTCGTGTTCCTTGGCCTCCATCTGCCTTACTATTTACCCCCATCTACTGTGCCGTTTATCTATTTCAACTATTTCATTGAACTTCATTTCAACTTCATTATTGAATGAATTCAATGAAGGGATTCTACTAATCCCTTCATATGAATGAATGAATTGAATGAAGGGATTCTACTAATCCCTCTTGACTTTATGATTTCTTATTCGTACTTTGTATTACCAATATTCTCCACCAGCTCTCTGATTATATTTATTGTGTTTATTTTAAATCCTTGATGACCCATCTGTCCCAATAATTCAGCTTCACGTAGTACACATATTTGTTCAATTCATTGTCATTACCTTCAAGAATATAGTAAATGTGATACAGTTGGGTTTTCTTTTACGTTTGATTCATACGGTCCCGTTGATCACTTTTCCTTAAAGCTTCATGGCTACACTGCCAGAGCTCAGCCACACCCACACAGTTTGCTACCAACAACCGACATGCAGAGTCTATTATACGCCAGGCACCATTTCGAGTGCTTTCTATCTGTTGTCTCATACTCCCCTCACACAATCCTATGAGATTATGAGTGACCATTTTAATCCCCATTTTACAGATTCAAAAACTGAGGCACAGAGATGGTAAATAAATGTACACAGCAACATAAATCTAGCCCTTTTTAATTGCTCACTAGAATCAGAGCCGGGTATTTAAACTAGCTAGTAAGGTTGGGGCACCTGGGTGGCTCAGTCGGTTAAGCGTCCGACTTCAGCTCAGGTCATGATCTCACCGTTCCAGAGTTCGAGCCCTGCATCGGGCTCTGTGCTGACAGCTCAGAGCCTGGAGCCTGTTTCAGATTCTGTGTCTCCTTCTCTGTCTCTGCCCCTCCCGCAGGCATGCTCTGTCTCTTCCTCAAAAATAAATAAACATTTAAAAAAAAATTTAAACTAGCTCGTAAGGATCAGGGCTACATATTCCAATCCATCCTGATCTGAACGCATAACCTCTTGCCCTCTAAAAAACACAGAAATACCGTCTTTTTATTTGTCAGTGCAGTATATACGTTCTTATATATAACTAAAGATAATGATATTCCTTAGAATGAGTGGGGAGAAAACTCCACATACAGCTTGGCAAATTACACATCTCTTCCTGCATTTCTGTCTTTGTCTTCACTAATAATTGGATTCTTGCAAGTTAACCTAAAAATCAGGTGGAAGAAACTGCATTTTGCTTACATGCATGCTTTTTTTTTTAAAAAAAAAATGTTATTTTGAAAACCTCCTGGCCATAACTGGGCAAACAGTCCTTGATGAGCAGTCCAGGGTAACCTGACTTCCACTGTGAGCTCCTGACTCTTCTCGGCAGTTCTGTCTCTCAGGCCACTTGGGCTCAGCCAGCAGGTATCTGTTTCACTGGCCTCTTTTATTCTTCTTTATTTTTTTAATGTTTATTTTTAAGAGAGACAGAGACAGAGTACAAGCAGGGAAGGGGCAGAGAGAGAAAGAGACACAGCATCCGAAGCAGGCTCCAGGCTCTGAGCTGTCAGCACAGAGCCCAACACGGGGCTTGAACCCACAAACCATGAGATCATGACCTGAGCTGAAGTCGGATGCTTAACCAACTGAGCCACCCAGGTGCCCCTCGCTGGCCTCTTTTCAATGGTGCTAAGTATTCCAGGCTGTTGCCTCCTCCGGGTGTGACTCTATCTCTTACCACACTCAGAACCTTACAGCTGGCCTGCACGTAGTCATTTGTAGCCAGTAACCATCTTTTAAGCCAAACTACCTGAACGACAAGACTGATCATGTCCCTCCCCTCTCTATAATTGTTCCCAGGCACTATGAACAAAGTTTAAAGCTAACTCAGAGAAGAGGACATGTTTCCTATATTAAAAACTTGGACAAAGAATTCTTTCCAGATTATATAGCAAACCCTTATAAATCAGTAATCTTTTAAAAGTCAAAGAAACTAATTTATAATTTGCAAGGATATAAACAGGCATCTCTTGGAGAAGGAAATCCAAGTAACCAATAAATACGCGAAAGTTGTTTGGTCTCACCAGTAAACCACAATTAGACACCATTCTTTTCTACCCATCTGATGGCTAAAAACTGATAAGGTTGATATAATTAGCGTTAGTAAGAACATGAAGAAATAGGTCTCTCGATTTGGCCTCTTAAAAGCTATTCTTCCTCCTAACAGCAACTAGACGTTGGAGAATGACCACTCCCCAACCTAATGCCGTCCTGACAGAAAACCAAGGTGCTCTTTCCTGTCATTACAGAGGCTGACAGGGTCCCTGGAGGCTGCTTCCACTCCACCCTCCTCCTCTCTGGGACATGAGGTCAACCCTCTCCCAGGACTAGTGTGGAGTAAGTCAAGGCCCAAAGCAAAGCTTAGGCTTTGTTCATCTACTGGTGGTCGGCTGGGAGGCTGCCATGGAGACTGTCTGAACCTGACCGGTCTAAAGACCAGTTCTGGGCCTGGCGCGTCTCTGGCCCTCTTCTCCATCCTGTGAGCTGCCCCGTAGTCTGCCAATAAACTGCCCTTTCTGCTGAAGCTTGCCATGGTTGGTGTCTGTGGTTTAACCAAAGACTCCTTCCTAACTGATATCCCCAGTGAGCCAGCAATTCAACATCTCAGAATCTGCCCCAGGGAAACCTATACGAACACACAATTGCAAGATGGTTGTAGCAGTAATGCCTCTAAAGACAGAAAAGTAGACACAACTATTAGGTGGAACCACATGAAAATTCCATTTTATGGGACAAAAACAGTTTAATGTCAGCAATTTCAAGTAGTTCAACCTCTATCAGGAGAAGGTGAAATGAGCTACAATACTGTCGTATTTTATAATGCTCTGCAACAACTAAAATGAGGGAGATCTATATTTGTTGCTATGGGAAACGCTCCAAGACGTACTATTCCACGGGGGGAAAAAAGTTCAAGGGGCACCTGGATGGCTCAGTCCGTTTAGCGTCATGATCTCGTGGTTTATGAGTTCGAGCCTTGAGTCAGGCTCTGTGCTGATAGTACGGAACCTGTTTGGGATTCTCTCTCTTCCTCTCTCTCCGCCCCTCCCCTGCTCATGCTCTCTCTTTCTCTCAAAATAAATGAATAAACTTTATTTAAAAAAAAGTTCAAAATAAATTTAAAAAAATAAAAAATTCAAGAACAATACATATATTTTTGAATTTTATAAAACAAAACAATTTCTCTGTAGTTTGAGATACACAGAAATGCAAGGAGAATGTTCTGGAGCGTTCTAGAAGGATATACATTCATTGATAATAGCTATTATCCAGGAAGGGGACTGAGAATTAAATGAGGGAACAAAAAAATAATTGAGCTTTGTATTATTTTGATTCCTTTACAGTAAGAATAGATTCATATATTATTTAGGAAATATATAAACAAAATTTTTAAATCAATATATATATTTTTAAAAATTCTTCAGTGGTATTTCATCTCGGGAGCGGGAGTTGGCACTCGGTGGCCCTGGTTTTGTAAGTCAAGTCTTATAGGAACACAGCCATCTCATTCGCTTACATGTTGTTAACGCTGTTTTCTAGATACAGGTGGAGTTCAGCAGTTGCAACAGAGACTGTGTGGCCCAGAAACCTGAAATATTTGCTATCTGGTCCTTTAGAGGGAAAACTGCAGACCTCTTATCTAGAACTGTGATTCCCAAGCCTGGGCAGACATGAGACGCCCTGGGGCGTCTTTAAAAAATAATAAGACCCAGGTTCTACCTTGCGAAGAGTGGCTTAATTGGTCGGGGGCGGGGGTGGGGGGGTGCCGAGGCGGTTGGGCATTAATTGTTGTTTAAAATTTCCCAGGTGATGCTCTGCGCAGGCAGGCTCCACCGCCCCGATCTTTAGGATTAATTCCAAACTCCTGAGGGTGGCTTAAAAGGCCCTTCGTGACCAGACCTGCCTCTCCAGGCTCATCCTCCCACGCCCACAGCCATTTCCGCTGCTCCTTTATACGGAATGCACCAGGCCTGCACTTGTCTGTTTTTCTGCCTGGAATGTCCTTCCTTCCTGTCTGCCTGGCAAATGCTGAATCATCCTTTGGGTCTCAGCGGAAGGATGGTCCACCCCCCCCCCCCCCCCCGGAAGCAGTCCAGACTCCTGCTTAGTGTATCACACTAAAAGGCGTGTAATGGTTCGCCTGTCTGTCCCCCCTCCCTGGGGGGGGGAGGGGTGGGGTCATGTTTCCATTAATGGATATTTCAGGGGAGCAGTTCAATAAACATTTGCTGGATTGAATTAAACTTTGAAAAAATTAAATTCAAATGCCCCAAATCCAGCTCGATGAATGTATTTTGAAGTCCTTTGTGGGTCAAGAAAATCAATGACAATTTTAAAAGCCAGATGTATTTACTGTAGATAGTTAGACGATTCCCCCACTTCCTTTCTCTGTCACTGAGTATCGCAAACGCAGTAGCCTGAAGTTTAAGAATCTGGAACTAAAAAGTCGGAGGAAATAAAAACAAGAGATGTGTCGATACTGAGTCTGACTTGACCCTTAGATAAAACTCTAAAGGACACGTGTAGAGGTATGCCCAATTATTTTCACTTGAGAAGATTAAATTCCCCTTTTTCTTTTCCAATTGGTGTTCTCCTTTGTAAACTGGTTGGATTTATGGCTTTCTGGCTAAGGTTATTTTGTATGCTATGCAAATTTCCAATTGCATTTGCTTCCTTTCTGATTATGAACGCAAATGAACAATTTGCCCTTTTCCTGCTTCATTGGTTTTTGTCAGGAACCAGACATTCTGGGCCATAGGTACCATCCAACTAAAAAACATCATGATGGTCTTGGGAGGGAGAGAGAGAATAAACTAATGACTGATCCCACCTGTTGCTGCAAATCACCTGGCAGTTCCTAATTTTCATTTCCAAAAGATGACAAACAACTCGTTTCAATTCTGCTGGCCTAATTGGCAGACAAATTCGCTTTCTCACATGGTGGTGATGATATGTGGATATCAAAATGCAGAGTTGGTTAATTTCTGGGTTTGAACGGAGGAGAGAAAGACCTCTTATATTTTAAAATATGGCTGCACTTAGACCATGAAGCTGAAGGCCGCAGAAGATTCTAGAATGCTAAGCCACAAATAAATCTCGAAAGTAATTATCATCTACAGCTTTAACAGCAAATATTTATTAAGCACCGACCAGATTGCTGTGTTACATTGGAGAATTTTAAAAACTAGAATTGAATAGTCCTTGCGCTATAGTTAATGATACAGGGCATACACCTAAAATGCCGGCCATCTGTTGCCAGAGATCTCGTTAGTCAGAAAGAGATCTGAATGTGCTACCAATTGGATATCCAAAGTTCCTGAAGCAGCTGTTTACAAACACCTTCTGGAAGTCTCCCTTGTGTCTGCTCAACTACTAATCTTGGACTTGGAGAATAAAAATAGCAGGTGTATTTGTTTCCTGTGACTGCTATTACAAATGCTGACAAACTTAGTGGCTTAAAACCACAGATATTTGTTCTTTCACAGTTTTGGAGGCCGGAAGTCCAAAATCAGTATCACTGGGCAGAATTCAGGATGTCAGCAGGGCCCCCCTCCTTCCGGAGGCTCTAGGAGAGAAGCTATTCTTTGCCCCTTCCAGCTTCTAATGGCTGCTGGCACCCCTTGGCTTGTGGCCACCTCACTCCGATGTCGGTCTCTATGGTCACATCACCTCCTCCTCTGTGTGTGTGTCAAAATCGCACCCTGCCCCCACTTCTAAGAGTACATGTGATTGTATTTAGGGCCCATCTGGACAATCCAGGATAATCTCCCCGTCTCAAGTGGGCAAAGACCTTGTTTCCATAGGAGGTAACATTCACAGGTCCCAGGAACTAGAATGTTGATGTCCTTTGGGGGCCACGTGTCAGCCGACCACAGCGTGGCTGTGTCTGAAATCCAGAGAGATTTCAGTGGAAGCCGCTGTGTCACCCTTTCTCTAAGATTTTATTTGTTTCAGCATGTTTTCTGTCCCTAGCTGCCGCACTGGCGGAGGGGCTGGCCCGGAGTAAAATGCCCTCCAGACGGACAGGCCGATGGGACAAGAGGCAACGTCTGAGAATCCAAATCAAGTTGACAGTCCATCCTCCCATGATGACAAGAGAACAAAGGCTCAGCTCGAGCCGGTGACTGGCTAGCCCAGAGAGTGCCTCCCTGCAGACTATCTCCTGTGACAGGGTGTGAACCCCAAGCCTTGCCTTCCAGGAGAGAAGATGAGACACGCAGGGAGGAGACATGAAATAACCATTCCAGGAGATACAAGACGAAGCCAAAGGGAGTAAGCGGTCAGAGGAGGAAGCCCAGTGACCTCGCCAGCAGGGTGGCCCGAGAAACGCGACACAGGGACCAGGCTGGAGAAGGGACTCGAAGGGTTAAAGATGGCTAAAGCACAAGTAGCCACTTGTGGAAGATTTCAAGGATGTTATGAGATTAGAGAAAACAGGAAATGAAAAGCCCTGCACGCTGCTTGGGAACCAGAGCCTCCCCCCACCCCCGACCCTGTCCCTGCGGGATACAGTTCAGGAACACGCTGACATCACGCAAACCCAGGAGGCCCTCCATCGGCTGAGCACAGTTTTGATTCCTTATAAATAGCTTCCCCTGAAGGGCCCCTGCTGCAGATAGTGTTACAAATGGTCCGAGTGGATTTAATGAAATGGTCATGGGTGGGCCTGGTACATCTCAAAGAAAATGAATTCCAGGATCTACGTGAGACAGCTTGTGTTGTTGGTCTCGTTTTGTTTCTCATCTCAGAAATAGATGCATACTTTTTTTTTTTTTTTTTTATTCTGGAAGGTGTGTTTGGCAGCCCATCGCTTTCTGTATTTGTATCCTAGTGCTTTCCTCATTTCCACAAACCGGCTGACTTAGCCCAACAGAAATGTACTGTGCGCCGTTCTGGAGACCAGAAGTCTGGAATCAAGGGATCGGCAGGGGTGGCTCCTGTTGGGGAGCCGGAGTGGGAATCTGTTGGTGCCCCTCTCCTACTTCTGGTGGGTGCTGGCGACCTTTAGTGTTCCCTGGCTCGCGATGTATCCATCCCTCCGATCTCTGTCTCTGTCATTCAGCAACTGTCCCTGCGGCTCTCGGTGTGTAAATTTCCCTCTTGCCAGGACACCAGCCGTTGTCTTAGGGCACTCCCTGGATCTCGTTCTAACTCGATCACTTCTACAAAGACCCTGTTTCCAAACAGGATTGCACTCACAGGTGCCAGGGGTTAGGGATCCACAGATCTTTTTGGAAGACGCAGTTCGACCCACCAACACTCCCCACGTGGGTGTTCTAATCCAAGCCAAAGATGCTCGTGTGACCTGGCTGGGGATGCTGTGGGCCTGGAGACGAGAAGCAGCCATGAGCTCGGGGAAGGTGTGAAAAGTTTATAAAGAGATGGGATCCCGGGATAAGGGATGCTGGAGAACCTGCTGGGCCCTGGCAGAACTACCTGCAGAAATAGCCAGCCAGGTGCCTGCTAGGACCAAAGAAACAGAACATGACTTCGGTATCTCCTCTTAATAGAGCTTCTGTTATGTATTCTGGTCATCTGTTCATTAAATTATATACATATATGACAAGTGCCTGTGGGATCTCACTCAGGGGTAGAGCATTTGACTGGATGTATACCAAGCACCTATATAAAAGGGTGTAAGCCACAGGCCTTCACTTCCAGGCCCTCTTCCTCCAGAGAAGACAGGACAAGACAGTACAAGATATTCAGACAAGAGACATGAAATCACTCTTCTAGAACATATATAAAGCCAAAAGAAGTCCCCAAATAGAACAACCCAAAGGGATATATTGATATATAGATATATCTCTATATATATAATGTAATAAGGATCACATAGTCACTAAATTCTAGAAATTCACCATTCCCTATTATGGTCCAATATGTAAAACACAGCAAGAAAAACAAGGAGATGTGGGGGGGGGGGCATAGAACAGAAAGTGGTGAGAGAACAAAAGGGTAGGACAGGGGCACCGGGGTGGCTCAGTCGGTTAAGTGTCTGACTTTGGCTCAGGTCATGATCCTGCGGTTCTCGAGTTCAAACCCCACATCGGGCTCTGTGCTGACAGCTCGGAGCCTGGAGCCTGCTTCAGATTCTGTGTTCTCCCTCTCTGCCCTGCCTCTGCTCACACACTCTCTCTCTCTCAAAAATAAACAAACATTGAAAAAATTTAGAAAAGGGGGGAGGGTAGGACAAACAACAAGAAATGTGGTCACTGAGTTGTGTGGCCAAACCAAGAACAGTGAGCTTCCTGCAAATCTGTGTGAGTTTCCTATACAGCTGCTGTAACCAACTACTAGAACTTTGTGGCTTCAAACAACATAAATCTATAATCTTACATTTCTGGAGTCTGGAAGTTCAAAATGGGCTTTACAGGGTGTTATGGGTTGAACTGTGTTTCCCCTCAAATTCATTTGTTACCACCCTAACCCTCAGGATCTCAGTCTGTGACTATCTTTGAGGATAGGGTTTTTTAAAAAGGTGATTAAGAAGTGTCTGGGTGGCTCAGTCGGTTAAGCATCTGACTCTGGGTTTCAGCTCAGGTCACGATCTCACAGCTTGTGAATCCAAACCCCACATCAGTGCAGAGCCTGCTTGGGATTCTCTCTCTCCCTCTCTCTCTGCCCTTCCCCTGCTTGCACTCTCTCTCTCTCCCTCTCTCTCAAAATAAATAAATAAACTTAAAACGCAAAAGGCGATTAAATGAAAACAAGGAGATTAGGGTGGGGCCTAATCCCATCTGACTGGTGTCTGTATCAAAGGATATTTGGACCTACAGAGTGACACCAGGGAGAAAGAGTCATCGACCATCTGCAAGCCAAGGACAGAAGTCTCCGAGGAAACCAACCCTGTCAGCACCTTGATCCGGAACTTCTGGCCTCCAGAAGGGTGAAAAGATTAATTGCTCTTGTTTAAGCCCCAACACCCTCCCCCCCCGCCCCCCCAGCTTGTGGCACTTTGTTACAGCAGCTCTCACAAACGAATCTGGAGGTGGGGAAGGTGGTTTTTGTGTCTACTTTTGGTAACTTGTCTGACTTAAGTTTTTACCATAATTATCCATAAAATTGACATCCCTATTTTCAGCTAACGGTCACAATGATCAGAATCACACAAGAAGCTTCTCTGAAATGTAGATTCTTAGGTCCAGCTCCTAGAGGCTCAGCTAGAAGCTGGGTGGGGGCTCCAGCAGTGGTGGTAAATGTCTAATAAAGGGGCTGTCTACCCAAAATGAGAATGAGATAATATAGAGAGATTATTATAAGTCATACCGATATAGAAGATGGGTAGCACACTGTGTTAATTTGCTCAGGTTGCCATGACAAAATACTACAGATGGAAATGGATTTCCTCACAGTCCTGGAGTCAGAAGTTCAAGATCAAGGTCTCAACAGGGTTGGTTTCTTCTGAGGTCTCTCACCTTGACTTGTAGATGGCTGTCTTCTCCCTAAAATCTTCACTTGGTCCTTCTGTGTGTGTGTCTGTGTCTTCATCTCCTCTTCACATCAGGGCACCAGTCAGATAGGGTTAGAACCCACTCTCATCACCTTATTTTACCTCATTTATGGCCTCCTTAAATGAATGGTCTCCTATCTCCAAATAGAGTCACATTCTAAAGTTCAGTTATTTATTGGGGGGGGGGCAGACAGAGAGGGAGAGAGAGAGAGAATCCCAAGCAGGCTCCGTGCTATCAGCACAGAGCCCAATGCAGGGCTTGATCTCACGACTGTGAGATCATGACGGGAGTCAAAATCAAGTGTGGGATGCTTAACCAACTGAGCCACCCAGGTGCCCCTAGAGTCACATTTTAGAATAAAGTACTGGGGTTAGGACTTCAACATAGGAATTTGGGGGGAAACACAGTTCAGCCCATAACACACACAACTTATAAATAATAATGAAATAAATATTCCTTATCATAAATTCCACATACAGCGAACTGATTCTCACTGATGTTTGCCAAACTCTAGTATCTGTGGCCAACCTGTGATTTCCGCTGACTGATGATATTGGGTGATATTTTTGTCCACATTAATGAGTAATACGGATGTGAAACCAGAATGATGTATGTCAGAACTTCACTCAATTGTCAATGACATGAGCAATGTTTTTGCTGACTCGGATGACAGTTTTCAAGGCCTATTTATCATGGAATGGCCACAGACATAACACATTTTTAAGCTGAATTTGCATTTGTGACATTTTCTCCATCAATTTCTTAAGCCCAGACAGTCAACAAAAACGCTAAATCAAGCCCTGACCTGTAGTAATCGACAACTTCTGTAGTGAATGTACTTCAGCCACAGTTGACTTCAAGCTCCCAGCCCGATGATCCTGAACTTGGGTTTGGCAGACGATGTGCCCCAGCACAGCAGCACATTTCCGCCACATGAGCACATCGGATGCAAGCATCTTCAAGATACGGATGATTGTAAAGTGTAGTAAGACAATTAGGAGGTGGTGAATTTCGAGGATCTGTTATTTTTGTTTTTAATATAATTTATTTAATTGTTAACTTAAATGATTCAACCCTTAAAAGTAACTGTGTTTGACAACCAGCTTGAAAATGTCACAAATGGCTCTCACAAGCCCGTGCAGATTGGCTGTAGCAGACCACGGGGTGGGGGGTAGGAATCAAAACATTTCTAAAGCTGCTGCATATTGTCAGAGTTTGAGAAACACAGCCTCTCCATTTCACAGGGGAGGAAAGTCTAGTTTAGCAAAGTAGGGGCGCCTGGGTGGTTCTGTCGGTTGAGTGTCCAACTTCAGCTTAGGTCAAGCTGTTGACCTAAGTTCATGGGTTCAAGTCCCACATCAGGCTTTCTGCTCTCAGTGCAGAGCCTGCTTCAGATCCTCTGTCCCCCTCTTTCTGCCACTCTCCCTCTTCCCCTCTCTCAAAAATAAATAAACATTTTTTAAAAGTAGCAAAGTAATGTCGCATGGGTGAGATTAGGCACACAGCTGGTTTTTGGCCTCCACAGATGACAGCCCAGATGTCAGGAAGCTTAGCACAATGTCTGTGGGTCAACAGCCTGTCTCTAAAACGTGCTTCATGTACCCAGAAAGTACGATGAGGAAAGAAACAGGTGGGAAGAGGTAGGTGGTCAGGTAGAGAGAGAAAGGGGAAGAGAGAGAGGAGAGATCACCGTGGAGGTAGGGCATCCCAGGCAGGGGACCGACTCTGAATTAGAAACAGATGCATTTGAGGAGGAAGGCAGATAACGAACGCCATGGTGGTCAAGGAGAAAGACAACTGAGAGGAAGAAAATGATTAGCCCGGAGGAGGAGACCAGAGAGCTTTTAGGGGCTGATGCTTGTATGGGAGAAGAGAATGAATGCAGATTGGATTATGGAGCTTAAAAACAAGACAAGAGGGGTGCCTGGGTGCTCAGTCAGTTAAGCATCCAACTATTTTTTTAAGTTTATTTATTTTGAGAGAGACAGAGCGAGCACGAGGGAGGGTGGGATAGGGAGAGAGGTGAGAATCCCAAGCAGGCTCCGTGCTGTCAGTGCGAGCCTGATGGGAGGCTTGATCCCACGAACCATGAGATCGTGACCTGAGCCGAAACCAAAGGTCTGTTAAGTGGCCAACTCTTGATTTCAGCTCAGGTCATGATCTGATGGTTCATCCACACCCTTCATTGCATCCTTCCCTCTGCATCTGGCTCTAACGTCAGCCTCTCCCCTGCCCCGGACCAGCAACGACTCCAGCTCCCCTCTGCGAGATCAACATCCCTGCCCGAGTTTCATGAACCATCTCTCCCCCATGTTATTCCTCAGACCCCCGCCCACTATCAGAGGTCCTGCTGCAGTCACCTCCATGCTTTGGGTTGGGGAGTGAGACTTAAAACATTATTATGTGACATTTAATATGTTAAGAGGGCAAGATTAAGAAAATAAAAAACACCTACATTCCTATTGCCCAGCTTGCAAGTGAACCATGACCCACCATTTGAAATCTGACGGGACCCCAGTCGCATCCCTGGCCTGACCAGCTCCCACTCCAAGGCAACATCCAACTTAATTTGGCGATTATCATTCTTCCACATCCCTTTCCATTGCCCTCCTATACATGTCTCCCCGAGCAACACAGCACCTTAATTTGCATGTTTGACACCTTTCTATACTGCAAATATTCTACAACTCTCTTTCCTTTGTGCTATTTTTTTTTTCTTTTTTTCTCTCATTCCTTATTTTAGGCAGTGATTGAAGGCACAAGCTTGGGAGTCAGATAACCTGGGCTCAAATTCTATCTCTACCACTTACTTCGGGCAAGATAGGTTCCATCTCTGTGGCTCAGTTTTGTCATTTATGAAAGAGAGACAAGGCCCTGCTCCCGGGCGGGGCTGTAAGGATTTGGTAAGACATCCCTCGCCCAGGCTGGGAACCGGCCTCCATGTAAAAGTGCTAATTATTGACTCATCATTTTTCCATCGACATGACTGTCAGGAAAACCATGCTGAGAAGGAAGGTCAGACCCACAACCGGTGCTCTGAACTCTCAGGCAAAACGTCAAAGTCATGACATCGAGTGTTTTCTGTGTGCATTAGAATGAAAGGCAATGAAAACAACTACAGGTAGTATTCGACTATTAAATTAAGTAATGGTTATCTATTATCTGTCCCATTTATAGAAATCATTTGATTCTTTCTTGGACCATTCACCTTTGGGAAACTTTTCAAAAATTAAAAAAATTTTTTTTAGTAATCTCTACACACAACTTGGGGCTCAAACTCATGACCCCGAGATCAAGAGTCTCATGCTCTTCTAACTGGGCCAGCGGCCATCCCTAGGGAAACTTTTTTAACTAAAAAAAGATTTTCAATTTTCGTGCCCCTGCAGATGTAACATTGTTGGTACATGACCAGAGTAACTTGTAAGGCAAATAAAGTGTTAACAAGGCTGTGATTAATGATGACACCATGTGCCACCACCTCATCACCAGTAGTCTCAGCCAGTCACTGTACCTTCTGGATTTTCTTGGCCGGCGGACTTGGCCCAGGTTTGTCAGAATGTTCCCTGTCGATTTCAGCAAGTGTTGGAGCAAAACATAATCAATTCCAAAACCGGATTTGAAGATGGCCTTTGAATTAGTTGGGTTGATATTTTTTCCAATGTCTTATTCAATATGAGGACATACAGTCCAGTGTAAAATCACAATTGCTTCCAGTTGGGTGCTATTTTGAATTCCCCAATATTCGATCAAAACTTTTGTTTCTCTTTATGATGTATATTTGCTACTGTTTTCCAATACAAAATACGTTGGTCATGTGTTCAAATGGAAATGGAAATTGCGATGATAGTTTTTTTGGCTTTGGAAAGAGTAAGATTTTACCTTTTTTTTCCTTGTTAGTGGTTTCCATCAGCATCACCAATGAATCATTCTCCCCAAGAGGTTACCCCATTGAAAACGAATCTGATTTCCTGCCCCCTTTTGGCAGGAAGGTATGTGTCCCTTTGGTTGTGAGAGGAATTTTGGGAAACTAACAGACAATAAATTATGGAGGCCTTAAGTCTGTCCCTCTGCAAAGAAGCTTGGGCCAGCACCTTCACCAACACACTCCACAAAATTTATTGTCAAATACATAATGGGTAGAACTTGTTCCCTAAATAATGAAGTAATTCATTATCAAAACCAGACTAAACATCTAGGAAAAGAAATAAAGTTATCTCCTATGACAGCAAAACGCTACCAACTTCAAATAATAGTAACAGCATAGCAACTTACCACTTACAAACAATTCTCATCTAAGAGGCTGGTCCTCATGAGATCCCTTCTGGCTAGAAGTAAATACCACTTCCTCTATTGCCCTCGTGCAATAAAAATTCCTCCTCCCTCCCTGATTCCTGGAGCAATCTGTAAAGGGAGGCTCATCTGGTCTTCCCTGTTGGGTTCTGTTTTTAATTACCAAGAGTTTTTCTAGATTCCTCCCAGCACAAACCTCAGATTGCCCTGTGTTCACCTACCCAACAGGACAGAAAAACCTACTTACTTCTCAGAGCGTATTCTTTGGGCTCCATTGAATTCAAATCAGAAAGGAATTCCTCAGTGTCTTGCATGCATTTGAGAGAAATGTTTCCTGCGGGAAACACGAAAGGTAATTGAAACTGAAAAGACAGAAGACAAAATAATAAAGTCAGGACCATCGTGGTCCCTTAACCTGTCAGGATAAAGCTCCCCTCTTGGCCAAAGAGGCTTATATTTATGATGCACTAGTCTATCATACGGTGGGGGAGAATGTGACACTGCTCACTCCTTAACACGCAGCGACAAGTTGTGTGTCGTCGGCCACCTGCAAAGCAGCTGAGATGAACAAACCATGGAAACCGATTTCCACACAACTTGTTCGTGTTCGCTAAACTCGCGCTGTGGAGATGGGGGCCGCTGACCACCTGGCTTCCTTTCGCTGTGCAGATTAAGGCTGCCAGCTAGCATGGCTGTGCTAGATCTTTCCTGACTGGCTGGTCTGTGTATATCTCTGGGTTTAAAAACTTTACCGAGGATGTGAAGTGGCAATCTGTGGTCTTTTTCCAAGGATGATTATGAATCCAACCTGTGAAACGTTCGGATAAATCAGAAGCAGAGAAGGGCTTCCCCGCGATCATCTGGATACCGTATGCATCCGTGAACGTGGCTGGTGGACTGGAAAGCGACGTAGGAGGGGGCGTGATGAGTTCCCCCGCGGAAAGAGCCGGCTTTACAGGAGGACGAATAAGTTCCTGCATCCTCGTGTGGGGGCGCAGAGCACACATCCCGGGGAGGACAGTATGCCCACAGAAGACCACGGCAGCGGTGCTCATCTGCTTGAAGAAAACATCAAATGTGTGGATGTGTATTTCTCGTGGTGTAAATATTCTCTTTCCAGAAAGGTTTTTATTTAAAAAAATTTTAACATTTATTCATTTTTGAGAGAGAGACACAGTGTGAGTGGGGGGAGGATAAAGAAGGAGACACATAATCTGAAGTGTGGGAGGGACAGAGAGAGAGGGAGACACAGAATCCGAAGCAGGTTCCAGGCTCTGAGCTGTCAGCACAGAGCCCGATGCGGGGCTCGAACTCACGGACCGTGAGATCATGACCTGAGCCGAAGTCAGATGCTTACCCGACTGAGCCCCCCAGGTGCCCCAGAAAGGTTTTCTTTAAATAATAATCTACTGAACATTTAAAACGGATGCAAAGCTCATCTCACACCTGTGGGATGTACTTCCTGCTTGTACTTGTACTTGCTTGTACTTCCTGCTCAGCGGCTTTACGGCAGCCTCGAGCATCCCAGAGCTCTACTCTTCGTCTGAGTGCGCTGGACCAGCTGTAACAAATCGCCACAGACTGGCTCAACCACAGAAATTCACTTCTCACAGTTCCCCAGGCTGGGAAGTCCAAGATCAAGGCTCCAATGTGGTCGCATTCCAGTGAAGGCCCCTTCCAGGGCCACGGCCATAGCCTTAAAAACGAGAATTCCATTCATGAAGACTCCACCCTCAGGACTTAATCACCTCCAGGAAGCCCCACTCCCAACTACCATCATCTCTGGGGCTTAGGATTTCAACATACGGACTTGGGGGTGGACACAAACATTCAGACCTGAGCGCCTGCCCTTACGTACACTCTACTGTCTCTCGCCTTTGTGCCTGCGCTCACGCTGTGGCCTCTGTCTGCGGTGCCCGTCTCCAAGCCCACCTCCCCCTAGGCATTACCTTCCTATAGCATAGGCTCTTCCAGTCCATCCTCCCGGGCTTGCCCTCAGGTGAGGGCTGTGCTCCCTTATTGTCTCTACAGACTCCCCTGACCTCCCCACACTGAAGACTGATGACCTGTGTCCCTCTCCTACAGCCTGGGCACTCCGGAGGGCAGACACTCTGTCCTGT
The DNA here is from genome assembly GCA_028646485.1 of Cryptoprocta ferox. Taxonomy (NCBI): domain Eukaryota; kingdom Metazoa; phylum Chordata; class Mammalia; order Carnivora; family Eupleridae; genus Cryptoprocta; species Cryptoprocta ferox. Next base: position 71,619,968 of record CM053566.1, on the reverse strand, counting down.
TCCATCTCCCCGTGCTTTTCTGAGAGGCAATTTACATGACACTTACCTACTGCGTGACCCCAGTGGTCTCTCTGCCCAGTTACCTCTGGAAACTTACGCTAACCATAGTCCTGACTTCTTGGAGGTTTTATGAGATTTAAATAATACATTTAAAGTACTAGGAGAGGGGCTTCTGGTTGACTCAGGTCAGTTAAGTGGCTGGCTCTTGATTTCAGCTCAGGTCGTGATCTCACGGTTTGTGGGTTCAAGCCCCGGGTCAGGCTCGGTGCTGATAGCGAGGAGCCTGTCCGGGAGTCTCTCTCTCCCTCTCTCTCTGCCCCTACCCGACTCATGTGCATGCTTTTTCTCTCTCAAAATAAATAAGCTTTAAAATAAAATCTTTTTAAAAACTTGTTTCTTGGGGCGCCTGGGTGGCTCAGTCAGGTAAGTGTCCGACTTGGGCTCAGGTCATGATCTCGCGGTCCGTGGGTTCGAGCTCCTCATCAGGCTCTGTGCTGCCAGCTCAGAGCCTGGAGTCTGCTTCGAATTCTGTGTCTCCCCCTCTCCCTGCTCCTTCCCCATTCATGCTTTGTCTTTCTCTGTCTCTCAAAAATAAAGAGTTTAAAAAATTTAAAAAAAAAACTTGTTTCTTGAAAAAATAGATCATTAGATCCATGTTACAAACAGTCTTAAAACAACAAAGAAGAACTTTCTAGTGGCCAAAACTCCCCGAAGATGAACTGGGCTCTTTCATACAGTGTAGACGTCTCCAACTTTGGAAATGTTCAAGTATTGGATGAACACTGAAGGAGGGTGTTAGAGAAGAGATCCAGCATCACATGGTCTTTATACAAATGACCTTTAAGGCAATCTCTGACCTTGAAGGTCTTCTCTGACCTTGAATCCCTCTGAGTCTTCCTTCAAAACTGTTGTCTCCCATCAATGCGTTGGTTTGTTACTATGCACCTCTGAAGTTGTTCTTTTTTTTTTAATTTTTTTTTTTTACATTTATTTATTATTGAGAGACAGAGAGAGACAGAGCACGAACGGGGGAGGAGCAGAGAGAGAAGGAGACACAGAATCCGAAGCAGGCTCCAGGCTCTGAGCTATCAGCACAGAGCCTGATGCGGGGCCCGAACCTGCGAACCGCAAGATCATAACCTGAGCCGAAATCGGCCGCTCAACCGACTGAGCCACCCAGGCGCCCCTGAAGTTGTTCTTAAATTGAAGTAGAGATTGAAAGCTCAATGCAAAATAAATGAAAGATAACAGCCAACCTGGAGCGACACAGAGAAAGCAGCAACTTCTACTAAAAAGGGGACCTGATCTGGCACCAGAAATGAGGGGTCAGTGATTAACTACTTCCGCTTCCCCATCCGTGAAGTTGTAAAATCATCCCGCCTCAAGCAGTTGTTTTCCAGGATTAAATGAGAGCTTTTGAGTCATAAACAATGGGAGTCAGTATTAGAGCTCTCTGTTCCAAACGCATCTCCCGTGCTTAACTATCTTCCTACATTTCAAAATAAGGGTGGTGGAGGAGGCCGGACGACACTGGAGGTTTAGGTCATTTGGGCATTTAAGAATGACTAAGCAGAAAAATCTCTGACACCGGAATTGATTTCCAACCTGTCCACGGTCTACAGTCACTCAAACTAGGAAGGGTACTGCTCTTGGAATTGTGTTAAATACGCCATCTTTTGTCGACTGGGGGGAATATATAATGAGCAGAACACACATCCACATTTTTAAAAATGTTCATTTATTTTTGAAAGAGAGAGAGTGAGAGAAAGTGGGAGGGGGGCAGAGAGAGAAAGAAGGGACAGAGGATCCGAAGCAGGTTCTGCGCTGACAGCAGAGAGCCCAACGCGGGGCTTGAACTCACGAACTGCGAGATCCAGGCCTGAGTCAAAGCCAGAAGCTTAACCGATTAAGCCACCTACATACGGCCACGCATCCACATTTTAATCATTAGCAATAAAAACCACCTGAAGTGATTTTAAGGGGCGCCTGGGTGGCTCAGTCAGTTGAGCCTCCGACGCCAGCTCAGGTCACAATCTCGCGGTTCATGAGTTCGAGCCCCGCATCAGACTGTCTGCTGTCAGGGCAGAACCCACCTGGGATCCTCTGTCCCCCTCTGTCTCTGCCCCACCCCCCTGCCTGCACTCTCTCCCTCTCTCAAAAAATAAACATTAAAAAAATGATTTTAAAATGCCACGTATGTAAACAGGCTCGTACTTGCGGGTGATAGCTCAGGACCCCTCCAATGTCTGTCCCAATCCCTGAGAAATAAAATTATGACGGATTGAGGCTCAAGGGGATTTGGTCGTTTTACGAAGACCTTGCAGGCACCTGTTTCAGGCCAGGCAACATGCTAGGTGTACACACGGGACCTGAACGGAAAGCGCGCCTTCCGTTCCCGACAGCAGGTCTTGAGCCTTTCCCGCGGCCTAGGCGATCGGCTGATGCTACCATTAACGCCACGGCTATTCACTCAAGCAACTCGCTCTCCCTCTGGCACCGGCTTCGAGAAATCGAGGAGTTGTCTTTGGCGACAAGAATACGGACCGCCGTGATGGGGAGAACAGAACTGGCACCTGCCGCTCTCAGGCTGCAAAATGGAAAACGCCTCTTCTGATGAAAAGAAACAGCAGCTGCGGGTTGCAAAGCTGCAAAGCGAGCAGAGTTCACTCTGAAGCTCCAGAGGCCGAGGGGCAGTTGACAAATAAGAGGTCACGGCAGGGGTGCTAAGTGCCGGGAAGAAAGATACCGCAGGGTCAAGAAGAAGAGATGGGGGGGTTCAGTCAGTTAAGTATCCGATTTCGGCTCAGGTCATGATCTCATGGTTCGTGGGTTCGAGCCCCGCGTCGGGCTCTGTGCTGACAGCTCGGAGCCTGGAGCCTGCTTCGGATTCTGCGTCTCCCTCTCTCTCTGTCCCTCCCCCGCTCGCACTCTCTCTCTCTCTCAAAAATGAATAAACGTTAAAGAAAAATTTTTTAAATGTTAAAAAATTAAAAATAAAACCCAGCAGAGAGGCCAGGGGGTGTATGCTTTTTTCCAGGGGGAAATAATAACTGGAGGGAAGGGCAGAAGGAACAGCCTTCTGCTAGGCCCTGGGAAAAGCATACAAACAGGGCGCCACAGGACCTGGGGGGCAAGAGAAATGAGGCAGGAGACGAGGTTGGTGAGGTGACAGGAATGTGGGGAGGGAAGGTCTGCTGGGGTCTCAGGGCTACGGACAGGCACACCTTTCTGTCACCTTGGTTACGTCTTTTCTAATATAATGATACTGTCATGTTCGACAGTGTCTTACTCAGAGGGAAGGGAGAGTCTAGGCTTTGAAAATGTCCCACCACAATGTTCGCATTGCCTGGACCCCAAACAATTCAGGGGCTCCTCGAAGGCAGACCGGTTCCCCGGTAAGAGGACATGCTGAGGAATGTCACTGCTGCCACCAGAGTGAGTACATTTCAGGCGTCCCTGCTCCTCTGTGTCTTTTGCTTGATCGTCAAAGCAGGAGCATCGTTTTGGCCAAGGGGCGGCCATTCGGTGCCTGATGTTTGGCTGCTGGGGGTCAGGGAGGGTGACCTTCCGGTTTCCAGAGGAGGAGGGAAGGAAGACTCACCTCTTCCTGAGACTCAAGGCACGGCAGCCTCTCCCACCCTGGAAAGGGGTCGGATGGGGAAGTGACGAAACCAAGGTAAATGTCCATTATCCCTACCTAGAGACACATATTCTACCCTTTCCAAGATAGGGTCATTCCCTTTGACATATGCGGCTCCACTTCCTTGCGACATCACACCACCCTCTCTGGTCAGCAGATCTGTGTCTGTTTTGTTCTTAAAAAAAAAAAGAAAGAAAGAAAGAAAGAAAGAAAAAGAAAGAAAGAAAGAAAGAAAGAAAGAAAGAAAGAAAGAAAGAAAGAAAGAAAAAGATGTTTATTATCCAGAAATACCCAATCAAATTAAACTTGGCTTGACCTGACCTGAAGGTCAGAAAATGACTCTTGGACTAAACCCACATTCTGGAACTGAGTTGCAGGTGGGAAACAGTGGACGGTCATTACAGAGCCCCCCTCCCCCCAGATAAATCCATCATCTTGCAAAGGACTGTGTTTAGAAACAGAACTGTCATGGTAGTGTAATTTACAATTATAAGAAAAGCTCCAGAATAAGCAGCCTGTGATAAAATAGCAAAGCAAATTGAATAATCAGTTCCCTTAAATACTGTGACACATTATAAATAGCGCTGTTTTATGAGTCAGAACTAACCTCGTAAATTGAATTTGGAAACTAGCAAAGACTATTTTCTGGGAAACGCTATTCTGTTTCCCTCGGTAAAAATAACCACTAAGGAAAGGGTATAATTCCAGGATAAACCTGGAGAAGTAATTAGAAAGAAAAAGTAAATGGGGAACCCAAAGTAGCCTGCTGCAGCTACCAGCCAGCCTGTAGGGGACAAAATGCATGTAGACAATAAAACAAGTACACAGCAGGCATTTCTGAGGGCTTGCGCCAGGTGTCTGATCATCGGAACGTTTCCGTACCCCAGATCCATGATGGGGCGTTCTTGTCCTCTAGCTTTTATTTGGCTTTGGCAGTGGGAGGTGATGGCAGGGAATCTTTGAGTGTGTGGCAACAGCTTCCCTAGAATTTCCATCTCCCACCCTCCTCGCTTCGCCATGGCTCTAATGGAAGCCCTGTTCCGTGGCTCTAGACCCGCCCTGCTCAGCAGGCCTAAGGGTGGTAAGGGCTCCCCACCGTTGCTAAGTCCCTGGGCGCCTCCATATTATTGTCACAGCCCACCCTCTGTGCTAATTCCCTTCCTTAACTTCTTTGAAGTTCAACCTTTCTTGGGGCACCTGGGGGGCTCAGTCGGTTGAGCGTCCAACTTCAGCTCAGGTCATGATCTCACGGTTTGTGGGTTCAAGCCCCGCGTCGGGCTCTGTGCTGACAGCTCAGAGCCTGGAGCCTGTCTTCAGATTCTGTGTCTCCCTCTCTCTCTCTGACCCTCCCCTGATCATGCTGTCTCTCTATCTTTCTCTCTCTCTCTCAAAAACAAATAAAAACATTGAAGTTAAACCTTTCTTAGGGTGCTATTTGTGTCCTGCTAAGAGTCTAATTCATAAAGAATCTAATGCTGGGCACTCCCAAATCTACCTTTCCAATAAAGAGTGAATAAAAATGAGCAAACTCCCAGAAAAACACAGGCTAAGACGGTGACAGCTTTATCATCCAATGTATTGAGTCTACTAAAATGTTCACCAAAATCTACCCGGACAGTAGGAGGGGAAAACGGATGTGAAAACACAATGTTCTGTTTTATAGGGAAAACTGACAGGAGCCAAGTTTCAGATTCAGCCTATCTTAGCCAAATCATGTGGTCCAAGGCTGGGCTATTCAAAATAAGAGGCCGGGTGAGGGTGGGGGTGGGGTGCTGGTGACAATGGAATTACTACTGGCTAGTCCAGGAGCTTCTAGCACAAGAAAGAGAGGCTCTTTGCACACCGTCCTATCCCAGAAGTTTACAATGAACTCTGTAGGGATAGGAGGTTCCTAACTGCAAAAAGAAACTCAAAGTAAACAAGAAGATTCAAGGGTTCATTTAAGCAAAGAGTGAATTGGGCAGATTAGGAGCCAAGTTTTTAAGGTAACAAACCCTAGGTTCCTCTATTTAGAAAATGTACCCTTAGAACGAGGAGCTGCAATATGGGACCCTTACGGCATCTGATTCCCAAGAGAGCGTGTTCTCGTGTAACATTTATAAACGGTTACAAACAGCTTCCAGAGTCAGCACATCCCTCTTTATTTTCAGACCCTTCTTTAGATAGTTCAATGGTTCCATTAAGTCACATTTTATTTTACGAAGCTCTTCTACCGCATTCTCTTCCCCACCCCCCTCCGTTCTGCTTGGGCGTCAAAAGAAAAAAGAAAAAGGCGTCTGGTGGCTCAGTTAGTTGAGCATCCAACTCTTGGTTTTGGCTCAGGTCATGATCCCAGGGTCGTGGGATGGAGCCCCATGTTGGGCTCCTTGCAGCGTGTGGGGCCTGCTTGGGATTCTCTCTCCCTCTGCCCCTCTCCCCCGCTCTCTCTAAAAACAAAAGACCAGCGCTCGCAGCATGATGAATATATTAACGTGAAATAATATATTTATCTTGGCCAAAGTTTCCAACGGTAAATTGCCCCGTTGGTCAAAGATCCTGGGACGGAACTCACTAGCCCTCTGACCCGGAGAAGCGCTCACCAGAGCTTTGGGGTGGAACAGTTGTTCTTTGGGATACTTACTGGAGCAGGAGCCGAGAACTGGCAGAGCGCGTGTTTGGGAGAGAGAACTGGTCTACGCCGGGGAAGTCTAAGTGGACATCTTCCTTTCTCTCCTTTCATGAGTCTTCATCACCTTGTTGGCATACTTCTTTAGGCATTACCATTACTCAACTATTCATAAAATAGAATCATCCAACCACACATTCCAACAGAAACGTATCTTGCATGATTATCTGAAGCGCAAACGTTCCCATAACCAGCTGTAATCTGGACTTCCGTATTTCTATTTCAGTAATCTAAACCTTGAAAGAAATCTATTTAAGAAGTCAGACTCCTGAGGGGTGCCTGGGTGGCTGAGTTAATTAAGCCTCCGACTTGGGCTCAGGTCATGATCTCACGTTTGTGGGTTCGAGCCCCGCGTCAGGCTCTGTGCTGACAGCTCAGAGCCTGGAGCCTGGTTCGGATTCTGTGTCTCCCTCTCTCTGTCCCTCCCCCTCTCATGCTCTGTCTTGGTCTCAAAACTAAATAAAACATTAAAAAAAATTAAAAAAAAAAGAAGTCAGACTTCTGGGGCACCTGGGTGGCTCAGTCGGTTAAGCCTCTGACTTTGGCTCAGGTCATGATCTCACGTTTGTGGGTTCGAGCCCCGCGTCGGGCTCTGTGCTGACAGCTCAGAGCCTGGAGCCTGCTTCGGATTCTGTGTCTCACTCTCTCTCTCTGCCCCTTCCTCCACTCACGCTCGCTCTCTCTCTCAAAAATAAACATTAAAATTAAAAAAAAAAAAAAAGTCAGACTCCTGTTCCCTCTTTTGTGTTCCACGGCATGGAGTCCTCTGGATACTACTGCTGAAATGCCACCTATAAACACAGCTCCTTTCCAGGCGGACCCGCACCCCCCTGGGCTACGTCCTCATGATGACGGCTGCCTGTGCCAATGGAAATGTTGGTCCTCGGTGCCCATTTACGCTGCTCAAATGCGTGCAGCGTCCTACCTTCTGCGCACACCGAATGATTGACCTCCAGCCTCCTTGTGAGGAGGTGGGGCCATGTGACTGGTTTTGGCCAATGAGCTGTGAAGAACATCTGTCACTTCTGGGCCAGAGCTTTTAGTTGCACTTTCCCTTTGCCACAGGAACCAGCAACTTTTGGGACAGTGGGATAAGGGGACAAGATCTGGAGCAATGTCTCCAGTCAGCCCACAACGAACATCAAGGGTGACCAAGACGTAAGCCTTGCAGTTTTAAGACATGAAGATTGAGAGTTGTAACCACAGCATAATCTCACCTGTCCTGATTGATACACTCTTCCACCATCCATCCTAAATGCTGCCACCGACCAGTCTGCTTACGGCACTGCCCTGTCCAAATATCCGTGATTAGAGTACGAACCCTTCAGTCAAGATGGCCCGAGCCTATCCCGTAAGCCTCAGCTCCGCCTCCCCACCCCACAGAGGAAACGGGCCTCCGAAGAATTCATGGAGCAGGTCCCCGTTTCTGCCTTTGGTCTGAATGCATCCTGTTTCCCGATCGCTCGCAACCACAGACCCTCCAGATCTACCGCTAAGGAAGAATGGGTAGAACTCGCAAGTCCCACTGTGGACTTCTGCTCCGCATTCACCACGGGATCCCCAAGTACTCACATCCTTCGTAAATGGCTGAGAACTTTCCACAGAGCCCCTTCCCAGTTCTGTTCCCCCTATCTGTATCCCCAGTTATCTTGTCCTTCTGGACTTCGGATCTCGTCTAGAGATTCCATCTCCTTACCTGCGTGCTCTATTCCAGGTCATTTCTTCACGACCCATCTTCCAGCTCCCCGGTCCGTCCGCTCTCCGGCTGCGTCCTCCAGGCTCTCTCCCGTGACTACAGCCCTGGGAGCTGTTCTACTCTGGATTTCTATTGCTTCTTCCTTTTGGATCTCAGGGCATTTTTCGAAACTTTCTTGGTTGCCCAGCTAGGCCTTTATAGATGCTAACTTTATATGAGCAAGCATTTCTGGGGATTTAAGAGTAGAGAAACTTCCAGTTGACCTTAAGAAAGCCATATAGCGCCACAAACAAAAATTCTGTTGTGTTTCGCACATACTTTTTATTGTTCCATAAGTGAATATTTGTCGATATGTACATAAACACAGAGAGCGAGCGCTAAGATTTAGAGCAAGAGTGTCTGGGTTCTAATATGCAAAGCCACTGACCAGCTGTGAGGGCTCAGGCAAAGAACTGAATCGGAGCTCAGCTTCCTCAACCATAGAACGTAGACCGTTAAGACCCGTGCGGCCCACCACACAGGTTTATTGCAAGGTTCGAATGCAGAAACACATGGAAGTGCTATGAATACAACTTAGAGCCATACAAGTATAAAGAGAATGAGTAACAGCAACCGAACTTCAAGGTGGGAATACTGAATCACGCCCTTGCATTATACCCACGAATCGATGGCGTCGAGGAGGCGGCAGAAGGGTTGAGCACTAAGGAGAATGCACATGCCATTCTTCCGAGGGGGGAAGAGTTCTGCATTCTCTTGTAGGTAGTCCTGTCCCTGCCATTAATCACTTCCTAAACTTCATGAGGATGTCAGAGACCCGCCATCAATAACTCTCTCACAGAAGCGCCAGGGCCAATGTCCCACGTTTATTTACATATGAAATGTGTTGAATACAGTTATGATGGATGCAGTGCGTAACACCGGACAGCAGCAAGACCTTTGGAGGAACCGAACGTTGACTACAGTATATCATGCAAGTATCTATATATACACAAACGGAATTCCTTTTTCTTAAAAATAAAAAGTACAAAACATGTTTAGGGATAAATACAAGATATAAAATGCCAAAGGAAACACGACGACGACAACCGAAAAATAGAACTCTCCCAGAGAACTATCAACGGAAGGGACAGCAGAGTACCCACCCTTGCTGTGCTATCAGAAAAACGGAACTACTGATATTAAAGAGACTTATCGAAATGACCGAACTGAAGCCGGGCGGCTCAGTGCGTGATCGAACGGCCAATCACGACATGCGGGTTGCTGCATTGATAGGTCGGTGGTGGAGGTTGTGCATCTCAACTCCAAGTACCAGAACGTTTGGCAGTAGCACCCCAGAACAGGAAACGCCAACTCTTTAGACAGCAAAGGGTTAAGTCAACGGGGATATTTTTTTTTTCCTGTCAAGAGCCAGAGAAATACTTGATATTTTTATTTGTGTCTTTGTAGTAGTTAATAAATTACGTGACAAAAACTTGACTATATAAATCTACTGGTCTAACTACATTATGTGTCACTTTTACAGTAGTCCAGCCCTTTTGTGACTTGATCTGGTGTCCTTTCAGCCAGCCTCGCAGATCTGCCCAGAAAAACCACCAGCCCCTGGTTTTCCCTTGGCACGGCCCTTCCTTCCCCGTCCCAAAGTGGAATGGAGGAAATCCACGCTCTTTACTGCAGAGATCGGGCCCACGTTTTTATCCATCACTGGGAAGGAAGCTATCTGCAAGCTGCTTTAAACACCATCGGGCGTGGCCTGGAAGAAAATGCCAGACGCCGGAGCGCGGTCACGCGGGACAGGTGCACTCGCGGGCTTAGAGCAGGCACGTTGAGGGTAGTGCTAAGACACTTAAAAGTCCCTAGTGTTTAAGTCCCTAGTGTTTTTTGAGACCCACAACACCTACAATTTATGTAGTGAAGTCTAAAAATTAAAAACACTAAAAAAGGCATTATCTTAGCCTTGTAATTAGTTAACCCATTCAAATCCGTAACATACAAAATGGTTTATTTGAATTCAGGAACTGCCCCTGTTACTAAGAACTCTGTGTTTAAAGAAACGGTACAAAAAGAAAAAGTCTAACCCAAAACCAAAAAAAAAAAAAAACCCAAAAAACAAAACAAAACCAAAAAAAAAAAAAACAAGACCGAAAAAAGAAAAGAAAACCTCAAAACATGTCCCACTAAATACTGATACAAACATGTAACAAAGAGTATAAAAAGTTATCCGTTTAAATATATACAAACTCTTTGAAACTCAAATACTGTGTTCATACTTTGCGAGGAGGAGGAGTTGGATACACGACGAGGCGGAGAAGGTACACTGGAAGAGAATATATTGCAACAGCCTAGACAGTACTGTTAACTCTATTATACTGCAAACTTTTCGTAACAAAAATGTCTCTTTTATTCCAATGTGGACAGGGATCTGCCTTCCGGGAAGGTCTGTGGCTATTTCTCGGCGGAACTCACTCTTTTGGATTTAATGAAGGCCATGCCGTGTGTCCGCATGTGGGCGTTTAAGGCAGCGTCCGTCTCGAACGTCTTTGCGCACACCTTGCACTTCCGGTCGGACACTGCACCGTCGGGCGCCTCGTCCTCGCGGCTGGGCTTGTTCTCCTGCTGGTGCTCCTCGCCGGCCCCGTTCTGCTTGGACACCGGCTGCGGCTCCTTGAGCTTGTGCACGATGAACAGGTGCCTGGACAGCGACACGTGCGACGTGTAGCAGAGGCCGCACTCGCGGCACTGATAGGAGGAGCCGTCCGACTTGTGCTGGGGGATGTGCTCGTGGAACTGCAGCAGGTTCTCGGTGGTGAAGCCGCACACCGCACACTTGTGAACCTTGAACACGTTGATCTTCAGCTTCTTCAGCGGCTGGGTGATCGCCCCCCTGGGAGGCCTGAACTCCAGGACGGGTTCCTCCAACTTGCGCTTGGGGCTGGGGACCTTCGAGGGAGGAGAAAGAACAAAGAGGACACGTGTGAAAATCGTTGTGCCCCGCGGGTGGCAGGCGATCAGGTCTCTCCCGGGGCCCCGAGAGCTGCCGAGACAGGTGGTGTGAGCTGCGGGATTCGGGGTTTCCCGCAGCGGCGTGTCTGCCCCCCACCCCCACGCCGCCGCTCCACACGTGGGATCCGAGCTCCTACGCTACCCGCTACCCGCTCCGGCCACTGGGCCCAGCAGCAAATTCCCTGCCTCCAGGGAACGCAGGCTCCGACAGAGCAGGACGGAAAACCCGTGGCGGCAAGGAGGCCTGCAGTGTGTCAGACCCCGGGAAAACCAAGCAGGGCACAGAACGGGTCAGGAAGCAGAGTGGGGGGGCTGGGGGATGGGCGGGGTTGCAGTCAGAGATGGCCTTGGTGTCGGTGACATTTGAACAGAGGCCCGCTGTGCTGAGGGCAAGGTCCAGGCGTGGGGAGCCGGCCTGGGGGACAGAAGGGAGTCCAGTGGGCCGCAGCCATGACCAGGCCGGGGGGGACAGGTGGCGGGGTGGGGGGGAACATCAGGACTCTGCCTTCCCCGAGACCCAGATGGAGAGCTGCGGGAGCCGCAGCTGGTCCAGGAGCGCAGCGTTCCCGCACACTCACTCCCCTTGGTGGCATGCTCTTCCCCTTCCGTCCCCATCTGTCTGAATCTGAGCCACACTAAATCCCCTCGTTTCCAGCGCGCCACAAGTCCAAGCCAGAGGGACACTCCCTCCTCCCTGCTCTGCAGCCCACCTCTTCTGCCTGGTTGACAGGGCACCACTCAGACACGGCCCTGACCTGGAGCTGCCCCTGCACGGACATCTTCAATTCCATCCCCACCCCCATCCCCATCACTGGAGGGGAAAAGACTACAAACTAATGAGACGCTAGTCTGACTTGTACTCTGATTAGGCTTTACTCGACGACCAACTCCTTGCATGCACGCACACGGGCTGTCACCCAGGTACGTTCCAGACGCAGCCCAGTGCCAAACACAGCAGAGACATCTCCGAAATGTCTGCTGAACTGCTGCCTCGCCGATCGCACTTGCCACACACGTGCCTCATACACACGTTCACATATTCACTGCTGTCTGATTCAAGTTCGCTAGCCACTGACCTAAGAATAAGGCAGAGATTTAGGATTTTATCTTTTACCGTCACGGAGCAAAACTAAGGAGAATCTCTTAATTTTTATTAGGTACCCATCACAACCGACATATGGCCAACAAGAGAAGAATCTAGCTTCCTACATTCCTTCTGCCTTAGAGCCAATTTTGAGCGTCCGCATAAAACCTTATCATTTCTGTATGTACGCAGCTCCCTCGAGCTGTTTCGGGAAAGATACAGAAGAAACTTAATACCTTTCAGGGGCAAGATGGAAAGATCAGAATGGGTGTACGGGGAGCTGACCTACTGATAAGCTTTGGGCATAATCTTGTGTAACTGCAGAAAAATTAAAATGAAGAGAATGAATGGCAAAAAGCAAGTCAACACAACTGCGCTGTAAAGAGAACATGTGCAATGTTTGACCTTGGTATCTTCTTTTATTTCGGTTTCCTCCTCATTGGTGGCTTCTGTCATTTCTTTCAAGTCAGGATCCTTAATACCGTGCATGAGTTGGATGTGTTTCTCCAGCATCAACCGTTTTGTAAAGGTGCGCCGGGAGTCTGGGCAGTGCCTGTGGGACAAAGACAAGGAGGTAACCCGCCTGCTAAAAGTACCCCACGCACAGAACACACTCTGCCGAAAGGACCTTCACCGGCCAACGCTATGCTCGGTGGGGTCAAGATGATCTGTGTGAGGGGCGCCCGGGTGGCTCAGTCGGTTGAGCGACTGACTTCGGTTCAGGTCACGATCTCCCGGTTCGCGAGTTTAAGCCCCGCGTGGGGCTCGGTGTGGACAGCGCGGAGCCTGCTTGGGATCCTCTCTCTGCCCCTCCCCTACTCTGTCTCTCAAAATAAATAAAGAACTTAATAATAAAAAAAAAAAAGATCTTCGTGAATACCAATGGTCCAGCGAAATAGCAATTTTGCTATGGATCGCGCAGTTTTTGCCATTTGCGAGAAAAATTTTTGCAGTTTCTGTAAAAAGCCGTCTGTCGGTTTTTGTGTCTCTATAGGATCAGCCTAATTCAGTTTGGAAGGGGTATTTATTTATTTTCTAGATTTGGTTAAGGTATTACTTAATTTATAATTCTAGATGGCTTTCATTTTTAACTTGAAGATAATACCAGATTTCAAAAGTTTTCTTTACCAGGACTCCGTGTTCCCTCAGAATTCATGACATATGAGATACTTTAACATGGAAAGAGTCCCTCCCTGATTCCTTCATGTGGATGTTAATTATTCTTGTCCACTCTGCCGTTACAAAGAGAGAACAGAGCGTGTGGCCCTGTCGAATTCCTCACCAAGGCACAAACGCAGTATCACAGCGCTCAAATGCATGTGTTCACATTCAGTTGACTGAGATGGAGAAAACTCAACAGATATCCAAAACAGGGCAACCTTTTAAGTTTTCCTTTCATCTTGGGGGCGGGGGGAGACCCAAACCTGTAGATTATGAATAGTTTTTCCTTAGAAGATACGAATTTGCTATTTTCTTAATGCAATGGACCATAAACAAGTTCAAAAAAGAAAGAAAGAAAGAAAAGTGAATGACCGTGAGGACTACGGATGCTGAGAACCAGACACCAAGAACCCACTGTGATGAAGGGGGGTGAAATGCACCTCACGGTCTGATGCGGAACCAAATTTGAGGCCTTCCAAAAGGCTTCTGGAGATTTTGTGATGATTGGCCCCCACGCCCTGATGATTTCGTGTTAGAGACACCACCCCCTGCCCCCCGACAGGGGCAGCGCTGGGACCCGGAGCCAACACCACGCAACCAAGGAAATCAGACGATCCAAGCACCTCACTGCCCTGCGGTGTCTCCGGGGACAAATACACAAAACCTGTCCGAGGAAGGACTAAGCCACGCCAGGCTCTCTTCCTAACTTCTTCTCAGCCAGGGGCCTTCTTCTACGCCTTCTGGCGCCGTCTCAAACATGCAGGCCTGACTCACGGAACGTCCTCACCTCCCCGAGATCACTCCCAGCTTCACCTTCACCATGGGAGAGTCTATGCCCCGGGCTTCCTACCCGAACAATGTGCCCTAACTAACCAAGACCAGTGAAGCCCTGTGGGACAGACAGCCAACACAGTACACCGTGCCCTGCTTTGATCGCGTCACACGCTACGTGCCGGCGACACAGCTTCTGTGTCTGTTAAGTCCTCTCTCTCTTACGAGAAGTGCCTTAAAGTAAGTAACCCTATTATTACCACCTCACGTGCGGCATGTTCTGGTTGAGCGGGCGATAAAGCTTTATCGCTAACGATACAAGTTCTGAATTTCATATCCAAGGAAGTAGCGCGTGACCGTCCAGAGTGGCGTGGCCATCCATTCAGTGTGCTGGCCCGCTCTTTTCTTTGACTCTGATCTCTGAGCCAAATGTGTGTGCTGAGCAAAGCCTGCCCTCCCCTAGGGAAAACAGTCCGGCCGAGGACGGAGTCCATGACCAGGTCCCATCGGGGTCTGCGCTCAACCAATCACCCGGACAATCCACCTGCCGATCAATGCTGGCAAATCCGTGCTCATAGAGACCGAAAAACATCTCATTCATCTGCACACCTGCAAACCAATCACTTCTCCAAAACGCTCGGTGTATAAACCCACGCACCTCTGGACAACAGGTAAGGACCCAGGAACGTACACAGGGTGTGTAAGAAACTCCTTCTGCTTATTTTACTAGTTTCAAGTGTTACGGCCCAATCACGAAATTGTATGTCACAAGAGCAGGATGGAACTAAAAAGTGAACTCTATAAACTGCGGCCCAGAAATGGAAAGTTCATGGTAAACTGTGAGAAACCGTCAAGCGGTTCCAGCACTGTCCTACTATGCTTCCCACATTAGAAATGCAGACTTACGAGCAGGTATAAACTTTCCTGATGCCTTTGTGCTTGATCCGGTTGTGACGGCACAGGCTGTGTGAGGAGCTGAAAGATTTGTCACACTGGCGGCAAGGGTGTTTTTTCATTTGCTTTATGAGGAGAAAAGAGATCGAAAGTCACTTAAGAGAACAAAAACAGAACTGCTTTAAAAATTAAGAACTCTCTCGTAACAGTTTGCGTCATATAATCATCACTGTTTAGCAATACAAAGAGAAAACTAATAGATTCTTCGTAATACGTAATAAAAAGGAAGGGCAGGGATGGGGTAACCATGAAGGGACTAATTTCTGGAGAATGGGATAAACGTGATAGTAAGAGTAAAATATTACCTATTTTCTCAAAACACTTATGGTTTTGATTCAACACAAACCCCCAGATTTCTGAAAACATCAAATTTTCTTGCCAAAGAGATATAAATGTTCTATTTAAATAGCAGATACTAGGAGTGCCCGGGGTGGCTCAGTTGGTTGAGTGTCAGACTCTTAATTCTGGCTCAGATCACAGTTTCATAGGCCCTGAGATTGAGCTCTGCACGTTGGGGTCTGCGCTGAGCACAGAGACTGCTAGAGATTCTCTCTCCCTCTGCCTCTGCCCCTACCCTGACTGTGCTATAAATAAGTAAATAAACAAACAAACAGCTAGCAGATACTATACAAAAATGTAATTCTTCAATAAACACCAAATAAGACCATTACCAGAGAGAATGTTAACTTACCCAATATGCCATCTTAAATTAAATCTCTAGCTAATGTTAAGCATTTTGACTTTTCCCTCAATGATTAAGTAATTATTCCATATATAAGAGAGGAGTTTTCCAAAAGGCCTTAAGGCCTTTTGAATAGTACCATTTGGTTATTTCAAGAACGCACAAGTTTGAAACCACTTTACGGAGGCTGCCATGAGTAGGCGCAGCAGGTGCATGTGTGCGTGTGTGTGTGCATGTAGGTGCACGCATGCTCGTGTGTATGGGGGTCGGGGGACAGTGACAGAGCAAGAGAAAGCTATCAAGAGATAAAAATCAAAGTTAAAAGTTTCCTACTTCGGCTATGACATAATTACGTTAATTGAACACATTCTCATATGGAACCTTTGAAGTCAAATGAGCAGCTCAACCTTACAGCGCGTTCTTTGGGGACAAGATGCAGTGTGGTCGGGAATCAAACAAGGTCGCACCACAAGGAAATGAGAGCAAGAAGTAACTGTCCACCTCGTGAGCAGAACAAACTTTGGCAAAACCTCATTAAAAATAAGTTGAAGTAGATGCAAGTTCTCATGTGAAATAACATTACTATTGATGGCAATAAGAAGAGATACGTAAAGCAATTGTGGGCTAAGTGGTTAAAGAAAGGATAAAAATTTTTTTGAAGTTTTATTGATTTATTTTTGAGACACAGAGAGACAGCATGATTGGGAGAGGGGCAGAGAGAGAGAGGGAATCCCAAGTAGGCTCCACACCCACAAAATGGTGAGATCATGACCTGAGCTGAAACCAAGAGTCGGACACTCAACTAACTGAGCCACCCAGGCGCCCGGAAAGGATAAGTATTGTTAATAATTGTTTTTATATTAATCACTTGACAAAGATGCCCTTATTCAAACTGGTGAGCAAATCTATTTAAGTGGTTGGGTTTGGCTCTGGAGACCCAGAAATGGGTTGGCACCTTGTCTCTACGTCTCATGCATCAAACCAGATGACCCTGGGAAAGTTTCCATAAACATCCAGTCCCCAAACTGTTAGGTGGGGATCACAACTGTGCCTTCCTCAGAGCGTGCTGGGAGAAGAATGGGTCAGCGGGGAATTAAAAAGTCAGCACAGTGCTTGGGACACAGAGAAATCCTCAATAAATACTCTTTTATGAATAATAATAATAAATACCCAAATTCATTTTAACAGAGTGGAAAATACTGTCTTTTAAATAAAACACATCAGTCTGTGTTTAAAAACCTAGACAGAGGCAAGGGAGCACATTTCTTCTCCAGGCTAAAGATGAAAGTCATAGCGTTGCTTTTATCGTTTTCCTGAGCACATAATCTGGGATATTATGAGAATAATCTCATGGGGGGGAAGGGGGGAGAGAGAGAGAGAGAGAGAGAACAGAGTGAATAACCAACTAATGCCTCTGAGCCATGCTCTTTTCCCAAAGATTCCTTCATAAACATCTTGATCACATAACATAGACAATCCCTGGTCTCTTGGATTAGCATTTATGGAGCCAGAGAATAAATAAGAAGAGTTTTTTTTTAATGTTTATTTTTGAGGCAGAGAGAGACAGAGTGTGAGAGGAGAAGGGGCAGAGAGAGAGAGAGAGAGAGAGACACACACACACACACACACACACACACACACACACACACACAGAATCCAAAGCAGCTCCAGGCTCCAAGCTGTCAGCACAGAGCCCAACATGGGGCTCAAACTCACAAATCATGAGATCAAGACCTGAGCTGAAGTTGAACGTTTAAACGACTGAGCCACCCGGGTACCCCAAGATGTTTCTTTACTTTAAGAATAGTCATGGAAGTCCTACGTTTCAATAAAGCTACGTAAATCTAGTATCTAATTCCTACCTAATTTTGCACCTGTAAGATCACCCAGAAGAGTCAAAACACAAGACGTTTTTCTAAAAGCGAGAAGGTTGTAGCCAATCATCGTCAAACATGTAGAGAACGTACACACATCTTTCTAACCATATACCAAGGGCAAGAGGCCTCAGGAAGGCAAACTGGGTTTTCCATTAAGAGGAAGGGTTTAATATTCCATTTCTTGTTATGGTATCATTATATTAATATTAAATCCAAAAAATCTTTTTGAGATTTTTTTAAAAGTAATGTCTATACCCATTGTGGGGCTCAAACTCACACCCCCGAGATCAACAGTCCCCGTGCTCCACAGACTGAGCCGGCCAGGTGCCCCCAAGTCAAAATTCTAATAAATACCAATAAAGAAATCCTCAGTAGGTAATAAATTAAATGGAAGAGCAGCCTAGCTGAATCAATAATTACTGTTTTCAAAAAGAGCTGACAACGTCTTTTCCAACGTCTTTAGGAAAAAATGCAGAAATGAGCGGTGCAATCCCAAAACAATGGAGCAGGGTTTCAAAATCGCTGGTGACAGGCAAATTACGGGTTCAAACACCAGCTTCCTGAGCAGACCGGCAGTGTTCTCATTACCTAAGAAAACAAACGACTCCCTTCTTTGTTAGGCTTTAAGTACTAACTTATTTAAAGGTGCTTTACCTAATTTATTTTCATAACGTGTATCTTCAGTGTTACAAGAGCTCATACTGCCACTTTATGACACAGAGAGCAATTTTTACCAACCAAACAAAATACGGAAAACACAGTATTGAAAACGCATGAAGTGCCATTGTCGTTCTGTTTGTTAAGGTCCCCCCTGGTTCCAGGCCGATTTTGACGGAACTTGGGCCTTGAGTGGACTTTTTATGGTTAGGTTTTCCTGCTCAGTGAGGAGTTATGTTGTTTTTAAATGGAGCTCTTTAAAGAAATGCTAGACGAATATAAGCTGCCAGGGTCTGAACGTTCTGAAGACGTTAAATATCAAAGAAAACAAATGCTTGGGTGCATTTCCTAAACGTTCCCCCTAATTCCCCATTTTCTTCACATTCTTTAGGAAAGCATTAGCCCCTCGTAGCAAATTCCTCTGCTCTGAGCGTCCCTTGAGCCTTGGGCTCAAGATCTGAGCTCTGGGATTTACAAGGCCTCAAAGGCCATTCTTTCTGGGTGGCACTTGGTGAATATTCTGGACTGCCATGGGCGCTCACAACCAGACACTGCCCATTCTGATAACTGGTCCCTTCTTGTACCTTTGGCATGAAGCCCTCTTTCTGTCTTAGGAGACTCTGAAGAAGTTAGAGGGAGAAAAGTCCCAACCTCAGACATTCCTGCCTCCCTGAAGTTCTCTGCCTCCTACCAACATGCAAAGAGCTTCCTTAACTACCATCACACACCCAGAATCACCCACAAATTTCGGAAGAACGGGAGCGGAATTATTCCCAAGCCATGCTGGGACCCACACCCTTCAGCTGACCCACACCCTTCAGCTCGATCACAAACACTTTCTATGAAAAGAAAAAAACCAACCACCTGTATAGACCTGAACCTACCCCAACAGTGGTCCCACAGGATAGAACTCCTAAAACTCTGGACCTTCTCACTCGGGAATCTATTCTTACAGACACACCCACACCTGGTCCGGTCAGTTCTGTACAACGTGATAAACATGTATCACAGGCCATAAATCACTACAATAAGCAACAAGACACAATAAAAACCAGAGGGTTTCCAGCAAAAACACAGTTAAGGGCATAACGCTCGAACACGATCGGTGACACACTTAATAGCAGCATCCTGTGTAACCGGGCATGGAAGGGGGGTGGCTTGTTTCGATTCTGTGAAGCGGAGGAAGGAGGGTTCCCTGAAATCAGAGAGTCGGAGAGAAGGTGAAACAGCAGGTGTGGACCTGTGTGACTCAACGGGGAGATGAAGTCGCTGGTGACAGTCTGGCGTGAGTGCACGCGTGTTTCGTGGATTCCTACCCAAGTCCATTCCCCGATTTTTTGGGCTCACCGCGTGTTTCTCTCAGGGATGAGATCACGCAGGAGTGAACTCAGAATCCACATTATGCTCCAACCGTTCCCAGACAGATCAACTGCTTTAGAACAAATCTGTTTCCAACACAAGCGTTCTAGCAGAACGGATGGTGCGTACAAGGTTATTCCTGCAGCACTGCACAGGACGGAAAAGACGGGAAGAATCTGGCCCCGTCAAGGGAGAGTTGGTCAAACAAGGTATATGTGCTCACACAACAACACTCTTGTCATGTAAGTGTGGAAAAGAAATGGAAGATCTTGAGGCACCAATACAAAAAGAACTAGATAGTACGTACTACAGGAAGGGACCAGTGCAGACAATTACATTCCTAGGCTGTGTTCTGCATTCGAAAGAAGTGAAAAGAGAACATACACGCACGTATGATGATCCCTGCATAAGAGACACTTCAAGATACATAGTAAGAAACGTAGGGGTGCTCCCACTACCTTACTAGTGGGCAAGGGTAGGAAGGAGGCATTTTGCTATATTCCTTCATATTATTTAGATGGTTGAACAATGTGAATATAGCCCATGCCAAAAAATTCTTCTGTTGCCTCAAAAAAATTTGGAAGCAGGGCACCTGGGTGGCTCAGTCGGTTAAGCGTCCGACTTCGGCTCAGGTCATGATCTCACGGTGCGTGGGTTCGAGCCCCGCGTCGGGCTCTGTGCTGACAGCTCAGAGCCTGGAGCCTGCTTCGGATTCTGTGTCTCCCTCTCTCTCTGCCCCTCCCCGCTCACTCTCTGTCTCACTCTCTCTCTCAAAAATAAATACGTGTAAAAAGAAAATTTAAAAAAATCCAAAGCAGGTTTGCGGAGGTGTAATTTACACAGTATAAAATTCACTCTTACAGACATGGACATGGCAGTTCCATCACCCCTAAAACTCCCGGTGCCCCTTGACAGCCAAGTCTGCTTCCTACATCCAGCTCTTGGCAACCACTCATCTGCCTTCTAGCCTCTGGTTGTATTTGTCCCCTTTGTCCCATAAATGGAAGCACACGGCATAGCACGTAGTTTCTGGTCTGGCCTCTCTCACTGGCGAGAATGTGTGCAATCCAGCCGTGCTGCCCAGCGCCTCGGCAACCCGTTCCCTCTCATGGCGGGGTGGCGTTCCGCAGAGTCTGAGGATCTGCCCGCTTCATGAGTCTGTGTCCCTGGTGAAGACCATCTAGGCTGTTTCCAGCTTTTGGAAATTATGAATTAAAGCCCCTACAAACACGCATGTACAGATTCTGGTGTGAACATAGGATCTTATTTCTCTTGGGTGACGACTTAGGAATGAGATTACGAAGTCACATCAACCCATTTCCCAGAATGGCTGTGCTCTGCGTTTCCGCCAGCAAAGGGGCAGAGATCCAGGAGCTGCCCTGCCGCCTTCCAGCGGCTGGCACTGTGGCTTTATTGTAGTCATTCTACAGGGTGGCTGGTACTGCTTTATTGTGGTTTCAATGTGCAGTTCCCTAATGACGAATGGTGTCAAGGTAAAAGATTTTCAGGGGACAAAACACCTGCATACATTCTACACCTCTTCCTCCAAAGAAAAACCCCCAACTCTACAAGTTTCTAGTTTTTAATTTCTATTTCAGGAGGAATTTAAGTGCCCTGTAAGTGCCTTGAAATTAGAAGCTGCAGGGGCACCTGGGTGGCTCAGTCGGTTAAGCGGCCGACTTCGGCTCAGGTCGTGATCTCGTGGTTCATGAGTTCGAGCCCCGCATCAGGCTCTGTGCTGACAGCTCAGAGCCTGGAGCCTGCTTCAGCTTCTGTGTCTCCTTCTCTCTCTGCCCTTCCCCTGCTCACGCTCTGTCTTTCAAAAATAAATAAACATTACAAAAAAAATTAAAAAAAAAAAAGAAATTAGAATCTGCAATCACTCAGCTCTATATCCCTGGCATTCGGCATCCAGAAAATATTCAGTAAATATTTACTGTGTGAATGAATCAAGGAAATAATGGAACACACAATTACCTACTAGAAAAAGAGGAGCAGGACCTACGGAGTAACCACAGAGTAGCAGGTTTAGGATAATGTGCTGGACACAGAGCAAGGCCTGCTGGGTTTTGGAAGATGGGACAGACATGAGCATGTTTAAATACAGATATGAGTATGAGGACAGAGGACAGAGGAGTCAGTGAGTGGGGAGACTTCAGACAGGAGGGGGTTTCAGACAGAAGGAAGAACACGCCTTCCTGGGTGACTGCAGACACAGGTGCAGTGCTTAGTACAGTAAGGTGGGCGGGTGACGAAGGGACAGGGGAAATTGAAGGAACTCCTGCCCGTCAGCTGCCACTTCGGAGTGAAATATACATGGCGCACCTAGGTCCCGCACCGTTCATTTTCCTCCTCTTACTGCTTCCAATTCTAAAAAATAACACTTATTACAAAATAAAAGAGAGGAAAGACTGCCTCTAATCTCGCCAATTGCAGTAACCACTGTCGATTTCTAAGCTAGATATAGCTTTCCCATGTCTCTTCTGAATCCACGTTCATGTGCACTTATAAGAATGAGTCTGTATTATACATCTTGATTTGTAACTTGATTTTCATGCGCAGCTACATGTCTGGATGTTTCTACATTCTTCGTAATACAACACAGTATTCTATTGTATACATGGGCCATAATGTACTTAACTATCATTAATGATTTAGGTTATTTCAAATCTTCAGTAATTGCAGATAAAAATTTCAGCAGTCGGGCCTGGGTGGCTCAGTCGGTTAAGCGTCCGACTTCGGCTCAGGTCGTGATCTCACAGGCCATGGGTTCGAGCCCCGCGTCGGACTCCGTGCTGACAGCTCAGAGCCGGGAGCCTGCTTCGGATTCTGTGTCTCCCTGTCTCTCTGCCCCTCCTCCACTCGCATTCTGTCTCAAAAATAAACATTAAAAATTTTTTTTAAATTTCTGTAGTCAACCAATTATTTCTGTGGTATGAAATTCTGAAAGTCTTTCTAGTTTAGATGTTGTGAAAAATGTCAAGGCTCTTTGACACTTCTTGCCAAACTGTCCTCAAAAAGGACCCCATCGATACTAGTCAGGGCTCATTCACCAAAAGCCTTACAGATCACCATTCAATTTTGCAAACATGGTAGGTGAAATATTACAACTGCACTTCATTTTATTTTTCCTCAGAGCCTAGGGGTGCAGGACATCTATCCATACATTCTTGAGCCGTTTACAGTGAACGACCCAATCATACCCTTTCTACAGTTTTCTATGGAGTGAAATCAGGAGAAGAATGGCAGGTGAGGCGGTCAGAGCAAGACCACAGCCCTTGTGGACCACAGTGGGGACTCTGCGTCATCCATGATACGTGACTAGAAGATTCCAATGGGTCATCCATGCTGCCTGATGGGAAGACACCAATGGGTTTGAGCAGAGGAATAATATGATCAAGGTCACTCTGGCTGCCAAGTATAGAAGCAAAGAACCAGTGTGGAGGCGACAGACTAAGTGCCATGGGTTTGGAATGTAAAGGTGATGACGAATGACTGGATTTGGCATATATCTCAAAGGTGGATCTGTGGATGGGCTGAATGCGGGTGACGACGGAGAGAAAAAAGGGGTTACATACCACTCCAAATTCCTTGTCTGGGCACTTGGTAGAACAGTTTTACCAGTTACTTAATGGGAAAGTAGGAGAGAAGCAGGCTTAGGGAAGGAGAGGAATCAAGAATTACACTTTGGATATGTTACATTCGAGAAGGCCGTTGGAGATCTAAGTAGAGATGCTAACTAAGTGGCTAGATTCAAGTGTGTGACTCGGGGGAGCGGTCCAGGCCAAAGGTATAATTCTGTGAGTCGGGAGGTTATAGATGGCATTTAAAGTCACGGGCCTGGATGAGAAGTTTCTGAGAATAAAGGGCGCATCAACGTTTACAGGCTGGAAAGAGAAGAAAGACCTAGAGGAGCTATCAATGAGGCAGGACGAGAACCAAGAGGCCTAGTAGAGAAAGCATTTCCAGAAGAACCTAGCAGACAACTGCTTCAGACAGGTCAAGTGGCATCACTGATAAAGCCAAGACCCTGGGAGCAGGTCCCCCGCCCTGCGGTTTCTGTGGAGTGGCAACACGAACGGGAGGCGTGGGGACCACAGGGATGGAAAGTGATCTCAGGGACGTTTGGTATGAAGGGAAACAGAGGAAAGAAGGCAGCAGGCAGGTGGGTCAGCAAGGCTGCTCTGTGAGGATACGACGCACCATGGCAAGCTTGAGGATTCTGAGAACGGTCCGGGAAAAGCTGAAGATCCAGGTATGAGTGGACAAGTGTGGCTGTGACGTCCTCCAGTGACCAGAAAGGGGGCTGGATGGAGCAGCACAGACAGAGGGGCGGGCCTCCCAGGGACACAGAGTCACCCTTTGTAAGAGGAGAGGGCACGGTACGCACGTTCAGAGGCAAAGGGGTTTTCATTGCCTGTCTCTCGTTTAAGGCAAAATCCAAGCTTCTTGGCTTTCAAGATGGTCCGTCTGCAATCCAATCCTCAACCCACCATTCTGACCACATCTCCTAGGACTTCATAACTGCTGCATTCAAAGCCACTCAAATTCGCATCTTCTGAAGACAGTGACACATTCCCCCCTTGCCCTTAAGAAACAGCCTTCCCTCTCCTGGAGGCCCATTCAAACCCTTTGGCCCCCTCGACCAGCTCACCGCTCAGCCCCTTGGTGGCCTTCCTGACCTCTCCTTCCCTTGCCCACATCTCACACAGCTGCTGGAGACACACATTTCAATATGGTGCCTCCTTGCCTAAAGCCCATCTGCGGTTCTCTGTACCCTCAAGGGCTACGGTCTTTGGACTTGCCTACCTTGCCAATCCCAACCTCCCTCCACACCCTTGCAGAACTAATAGCTGGCAGTCACTTAGAAGGTCACGCTGCTTTGTACCACACCCTTACCCTGCTCTACTGCTCGTACACTAGGTGCATTCCCCCTGTGCACCCTCCAAATACCTACTTAGGTAGTATTTCTTCTGTGAAGCCTTCCCTGGCATCTCCCAAACCCTGCCAATTCCCCCAAGAAACAGTGATGCTCAAATCCCTGCTTCCTTGTGCCTTAGACGCTACTCTACTTCTCCTCCATGTAGTCCACGCAACTCTTTAATTTTTAATTTCACTCTATCCTTCTCCGACCTCTTTCAAGGCTGGACCGTACTTTATTGCTCTTGCTCCATTCACAGAGCCTGAGCAAGTACTGCGCTGAAATTGGAACCGGAAGCACTTTGCACTTAGTTTTAATTACCTACTGCCTTGTGATTCCTCTAAGACCTAACTAGTTGTATCTTTTAAACTATTTATGCATTCGGGGCACGTGGGTGGCTCAGCTGGTTAAGCGTCCAACTTTAGATCAGGTCACGATCCCGCGGTCTATGGGTTCGAGCCCCGCGTCGACATCTGTGCTGACAGCTCAGAGCCTGGAGCCTGTTTTGGATTCTGTGTCTCCCTCTTTCTCCGCCTTCCCCTGCTCATGTTCTCAAAAATAAAAGTTAAAAATTTTTAAATATTTATGCTTTTTCTACCCAGCTGGAGGTATCTCCAGGGCAAGAATTGTAGCATTTGTTCTCCGCCATAGCAAATGTGGTGCAACTTGGTAAATGTTGATAGATTTAAAAAATGGTACACACGGGCGCCTGGGTGGCTCAGTCAGCTGAACATCTGACTTTGGCTCAGGTCAAGATCTCACAGATTGTGAGTTCGAGCCCTGCGTCGGGCTCTGTGCTGACAGCTCAGAGTCTGGAGCCTGCTTCAGATTCTGTGTCTCCCCCTCTCTCTGCACCTCCCATGCTCATGCTCGGTCTCTCTGTCTCTCAATGATAAATAAACATTAAAAAAGTTTTTTTAATAAAAAAAAGGTTTTTTAAAATGGTACACACAGAAGAACAAACATGATTAAAACTTAAATGTCCCCAAGGTATGAATGAATGGCCTGTTCCAAATAGTTTCAGAATTGACATTACTCCTGTGATATGCAAGTGCCCAGCAAACCAAAGACTGAAAACGAGAAATAAACAGGAAAGATTAAGAAGCTGAACAGGTTTAAAGAATCTATAGTCTAATAGGTGTCCTATAAAATAAATGAGTTTTTCTACAGAATAGAAAGGTACTAAGATTACATATAAATTATAACCCAATAAAGTTGCTTTTAAAAAAAAAAAAAATAGGCTCCACACTCAGCAAAGAGCCCAAAGCAGGGCTCAAATTCACGACCATGAGATCAAGACCTGAGCTGAGATCAAGAGTCAGACGCTTAACTGCCTGAGCCCCCCAGGCGCCCCTAAAGTTGCTTTTAAAAAAAGAAATTCCATGAAGAAATATGTAACATCATTAGTATACGTATTAAATAAATAAAGGATAATTTACACTCTGGGAAGTCTTAAAATGTTTCACCGGAATATATTTTAAACCCTCCCATTCCATGTGCATGAATATCACCCAGTTACAGAGGGTAAGTCGTAAGAAGCAAACCCGCTTATCCAAGCCACCCCCATGCTCTCCTAGAAGATGGTCTTTTACGCAGGCAAGGAGCCTTCCCCCAAAGTCTGGAATACGGTGGGTCATAAATTCCAAATTCCTTACTGAGAATCTCCTATCTAGGACACCAGGGAGATCCTCTGGTCTCACTACGTCCAAGAAAATACAAATAAATGGGTAGTCAGACGAGCACAGCACAGGAAACTCAGACTACATATGTCTGAAAATATCAAGAGAAACAATTTCTGACTACGAAACCATCCAAGTTTCTACAAATTGGAATGGAGTGGCTTGGGGGAAATATTTAAACACAGAGTACGGATTTAGACCAGAGGTTGGCAGACGTTCTGTAAAGGGCCAGACAGTACATATTTGAAGCTTTGCAGGCCGTAAAGTCTGTTGTAGCTACTGAGCCGTGCCTTGCAGTTCAAGAGCGGCCACGGCAGTACTTACATGAGTAGGTAACATGGCTGTGTTTCAATAAATTATTTACCAAAACAGGAGGCCAGCCTGTGAACCCTAGTTTGCCAACCCCGATTTAGACCACCGTCTCGCACTCTTATAGAAAACAGAGCCAAGTCAATAACTGAGAACCAAACCTATTTAACACAGTAGGTAATCGATCTAGGGAAAAAAAACCAGGTCGTAACTATAAAATAAGGGGAAGGGTTTGTTTTTCACAGGACGTGCTGGGAACACGTCCCGAGAGCCACCAGTATCATGCTACTGTGTCTTGATGACTGAGATTATAGCTTGGAAATGCACGGTGTTCCTAAGGACAAGTATGTGCCAGTTGCTATGTCTGCTTAAAACGACAACAAACAAAGCCAGTCTTCTAACTTTCTGGTTGTAAGACTAACCGGTTTGCTGAGGACGTTGTGCGACTGAGAAAGTAAGACACAGAACTGTAATCAGGGCAGAATAAGGAAAGGCCAAACCTGGAGCAGACGGAGAACGTGTCCCACCGCGGTTTCTGTACTCGGGGCCACATCAGGCACCCAGGCAGTGGGAAAGGAAGGTGGGGAGCAAAAGGCGGATACTGTGACAAAGCTGCCACTGTCATGGCAACGGAACCTAGAAATGCCCGCTGGGGGGCCGGGGGGGTGACCACAGGCTCGTGTCACCTTGGGACATCCGTGTAGCTACCTCCACGGACCGGAGGCGACATGCAGCAGAGCTCTGCTTACAGACCCTAAACGGACCCTGTGTCTCTTCCCTTTCCGAAGACTCGGGCGCCCATCCTCCTACACCCGTTTCATTAAAGGGCCTCACACAGGAAATCCTCTTATAGCCTTGTATTCTCTCTCATGCTGAGAAAAACAGCGCTGGCAGGTGCTGTCAGCTGTGCACTGCTACATTTCACCGACTCGAAGACATTCAGGCGTCAAAAGACCCGAGTATGAAAAAAATCTTTGCTGCCAGTTTCTCCCAGGTCTGGTCCAGCTTCGTTCCCCTTCTTCTGGTTCAAAGGGTGTGTTCCACCTTCTAAGCTTCTTGGGTTCCTAACATGCATGCCTACAGATAGGGGACACATTATTCCTCTAGTAATTCTCTGCTCAGAGAATCCAGTCCTCAAGAGAGGATCATGGGAAAGAGTATGTAGCATGTTTTTTTCCTTCTAATGATATTTTGAATACAATCTTTTTGTCCTTTTTCATCAAAAAGCTATCTAGGGGCTCCTGGGTGGCCCAGACGGTTAAGCATCCGACTTTTGATTTCGGCTCAGGTCATGATCTCACCGGTTTGTGAGATCCAGGCCCACGTCGGGCCCTTGGCTGGCAGCACAGAGACTGTTTGGGATACTTCCTCTTTCTCTCTCTGCCTCTCCCTCGCGCGCTTTCTCTCAAAATAAATAAATTTTTAAAGCAATCTAAATAGATACAAGGTCACTGTGAAAAATCTCTTTCCCCTACAATTGCTATTTTATAAAAGTACAGATACGACTCCAGCGTAGAAAAGTTGAAATTACACTGTCTGAAGACGTCAGTAGAATCCCTCTAAGATCATTTATTTCCACAAATCAAAAGACAAAAGAAACCAGGCATTCCGTTCCAAGATAATCACTGTTTTCTATCAGACGATCTGTTAGAAATCTGTAAACAAGTCGAAAAGGCAAGCAGGCGAGCACGGAGATCAAAAAAGCTACCATTAAAACTGCCTGATGACAGGCTATGTTCTCCCTGGCTCCAGTCCTACATCATATATTGATCTTTCCAGATGTCTAATTACACCGTATTGACAAGGCCCCGTCGGCAGGTGCAAGCAGCTGCTGAGCCTGAAGAACACGAGACACCGCAGGGTCCCGGGAAGCCACCCTGAGCCACGGCCCGAGGACGAGCCACCAGGCAGCCGAGGGAGGTCTCTTCTGCGTGTGGCTCATTGGCAATGGTTCCAGCTTTGCAATCCCGAGGCTCTGAGTGGCTGCGAAGGTGAAAGGACTCCGTGGATTCCCTCGCTCGTCCTTGACAAGCCTTCCAAATTCTTATTTGCAGCACCGTGGGCCACACACGCCGGGCCGTAACGTGGACGTGCTGGATTCGTGAATGAAAGAACTAGACGGTGGCTTCCTCTTTGCTCCAGTCTTGCCCCGAGCTCGGGCCCTTCTTTTGCCAAACAAGAGACTGTTCTCGCTCGTAACCTGGAAACCCACACCCTGACCTCGAGGTGGAGGGAAGGGACTCCTAGGTCCCAGGCCTTGGCACAAGGGTTATGGTCTGAAAAACGTCCCGCAATCCTTCTGGGTCTGAAGTTTTGTCTGTAAACTGAACTGAGTGGGAATTCGCGAGCTCTCAGCGACCTTCTAGTGCTATTTTACGATCCCTTATTAAGGCCATTATGGCTAGACTGGCTTTTTATTTCCTCTGCCGTCCCCACTTATGGCACGTAAGATTATTTCCCGGTTGCTCTGGGATTCAAGGTGGTATCAACTTCATAGACAGAATCATATGTTTAATTCTTAAAAAAAAAAAACTAAAAATCCGGTCTTGCCAGTTGGATTTAGGGATGTGTTTTCCTGAAGAAAATTACAAAAAGATGTTGCATTTCCGGACAAGCACATCAAAGTCTCCCCACGTAATTTAGCAGAACCACAATGCCGTGCCAATATTCTAAAGCCTAACGGCCAAGGTCACCACTAAGCTGATAAGGAAACCTAACCCCAGGGCAAATCTGAGTACCTCGAGTCATGAAAGAAATGACCGTCCTTCCACAAGAAGGGACTGAGCTTTGACAGATAACAAGAGGAGGGGTTTGGGGCGGAGGGGACATCAGTTTGGGGTGGTGGAGGCAGAGAGAACGAAAACTGCTCATCTGAGGCAGAGGAGGGAAGGTAAGTCCCTGGTTGCAGGCGATGTTTTTCAGAAAGGTTCTTAAGCCAGCAAGGCCTGGTAACATTCGCCCAGAGCAGACGGGCCCACGCCTTGTAGCTCTTCCATCTGGCAAGAGCACCAGCCTGGCACCAAGCAAGCCTGGACCTCCTGAGCCTCGAGAGATAAACAGGAGAAGCCCGAGGAGGAAGTGTCTTCTTCAGAGCAAAATAACAGCAGCCCTGGTGGGCACGGCACCGCCAACGCCCAAGTGTCCGTAAACATGTGAGTCACCGAGGTGCCGGTGCTCTGACCGGTCACTGCCTGCACGCTTCGCTGGGGGCGGGCTTTGAGAAGAGCACCGTAGGAGCCCTACTTCAAGTGCAAGGATGCAACCTGGTTATCTGTAAGTGGCCATGCTTTAAGTGATTTTCCAGCGCCTACTCGGCGAGCCCACACTGACCCATTCCCTCTGGGCCGCTCATTCCGGCCAGAGGCTTACCTCTGCCAGGCGGCACTGCGAAACTCAAGGTGCAACCTATGGTCACCAAACGGAGTGACAGGGGCTGGCCGCACTGAAAGCCTAAATGACCAGCACGCCGCGGGCAGCTGCGGCGCACCTCGATTCATTCCACGACACCGACCGGGCTCCTGCTTTTTTTACTCACCGGATTTCCTTGCCCTCGACGACAGTACAGTGCGTTGAAGATGGAAAAAAAAATCAACGACTCGCCCATAGGTATTGTGCCCGCAGCAGTGGCAGGTGCATGGGACAACTCAGGGGAAGAAGGGACGGCGGGTGCAGGGCACTTCTGCGGGCCACCACTGGCTGAATCCGGACAGGAGCTAGCCAGCCAACGAGACCACAAGAGGTTTCCCGGGAAAGAGAATGAAGTGGCAAAGGCGACAAAGAAAACGCCGTGCGCGAGGAACCACGGCAGCTGTGTGTGGCTGGAACCACAAGAGAAGACACGGCGGGGGGCGGTGTATAGAGAAGGCCAGGCGAGGTGGCCAAGGGCTTCGTGGACTCCACCGTCAACACACAGGGAAGGCCCACCCACGACAGACAGACAGACAGACTGGTTCTCCCAAGAGATCACTGCGGCGGCTATGCGGTATCTTCCTTAAAGTTCCGTTATCTGCTGGTGGGTCTCATCTCCTGGGCTCTGATCACAGGGAAACTTGTTCCGTCGGGGACCCCCCGCCAGGTTTCCCAGCAGCTCCGGCTCTAGCTCCCCCAGAGCCTAAATCCTAACTGACTTTCAGAAGCAGGCCCAGTGGTCTAGACACTGGGACTTGAGTCATCGACACATCTGCCTCCTACTTTGTGCTAATTTTACTGTACACCCCTTGGTTTGGGGTTTTACACTGAATATCCAGTGGAATGTGCAATGACACACCCTGCCACATAGTGTAATCCAAAACGTGCACACCATGACAATAAACGAAGTTAACGTGGGGACACCTGGGTGGCTCAGCCCGTTAAGCCTCGGACTCTTGATTTTAGCTCCGGTCATGATCTCACAGGTTCATGAGTTCAAGCTTCATATCGGCTCTGCACTGTGAGTGCTTGGGGTCTCTCTCTCTCTCTCTCTCTCTCTCTCTCTCTCTCTCTGCCCTTCCCCCACTTGTGCTGCCTCTGTCTCTTATTTACCTATAAATAAATAAAACTTAAAAAAACAAAAACATTTACCTTGAAAAATCCCTCCCAGATTCTTGCCCTACAATCAAAAATCACTGACAGGAATGCTGGGTAAAATCCGATCCAAAAATGGAGGTTTCTCCCAACACAGCAGTGAGCCTCGAGTCAGCTATCAATTCAGTATTTCATCCAGGTCCTTCTGTGTGCTCTCCTACACAAAACAGTAGCAAGTGAGAGACTCAAAAGCTAATGAAACCCAGTCAGCCTCTCTCTCTGGCATTATTTCACGTACCAAGTACCCTGGGAACAAAAGGAAGTAAGATTTACCTGGGAATCACCGGTCCTTAGTCTTTGTCAAATTCTTTTTCCTGGTGCTCAGGACCCAGCTACTCGACAATCTGGTCTCTGAAATGCTTGGGTTCAGTAAGGTGGAATGGACTTATCTGCCATGTTTCAGAATCTACCCAACTGTCTCCTTTTAAACAAGCTCACCCTATTTTCCATGATTAAAATGTATCTATATTAACACCTGCAACCTCCCTCAGCCCCACGTACAGGGTTCGAAAAGCGAATTTATTTACACTAGTTAGAGCCTTGCTCTCTCTCTCTCCTGGGCATCCATTTCTCCCTCAATGACACTGGTTCCATTTTCCCTAAAGAAGCAAAATAGGAGGCAAGTATTTCTACCTTCTCTTGGTCAACTGTAAACATCATTTTCCAGAAAACAATGGGCTGTCTGTACCTGTCCTTCTCTCCCGTATTCTAGAAAATGTCTCAAATATTTTTAAGATTTCTTAAATATTAAGAAATCTTAATATTTCTCTTAAATATTCTCTCCAACAGTTGATGTATTTTACAAGCTTTGGCTTACTGTAATTCCAAGAGCATCTGATAAGAATCCATGAATTGCCAAGTACATTATTAGCTCACACTTAGTAACTGGGAAGTCACTCTGAAGCTTCCTGTTTTTTTCCACCCATACTCTGCTTCTCCAATTATAGTTTCCCATGCTAAGCGATCGTCAAAATACGCATAGAGACAGTCTCTTGAAGACAGATGTTTCTCATTCTCAATAAAAGAAACCTTATTCCTTGGAGGAATAAACAGCTGACTGCAGGGCTGGAAAGGGGAAATCCCAAGATGCTCCAGGAATATGTAGACGGAAGTAAGGAAGTCTCAAAAACGAGGGTGTGTGGAAAGGAAATAGGAGCCAACTCACAGGGGCTCCCAATGGCCAAATCTAAAATAATTTGAACAAAAAATAAAGAACAACAGTAATTTAGTTCCTCCTCCCAATTCTAGACGCAGAACGGGAACTGGACCAGACCTACACCTTTTAAGAATCTCAAAGTGTCTTGTAAGGTAAATTTCAATGGTGTCTGAGTCCCATCATTCAGTAAATGGTCCTCTGCTTAAGCTCTATTAAAAACGTTCCATAATGATTCCTCAACGTACAGGGGTACCTGGCAGCAAATGAGAAAATGGCTATGATCATCACAGATCACCTTGTAATTTTCAAGATTTGAACGAGTACAGAACACCTTTCCTGTTTTATTTACCATCAGGTTACGTAAATGAAGGCGGCACAGTGTGTGAGAATGCTATTGCCTCATTGAACGGATCCTAATTTGAGGTTCCCAGAAGATCCCTCAAGTGACCAAGAAAGAATGTCAGGAGGGAGCTGAGCCTCTAAAATTGTACATAAAATTCTGTGTATTTGTACATTTATTTGGGAAAGGGCTCAACGTGGAGATGAGATCATCAGGTTAATAATACGTCTCAGTTTCCTGTTTTCGTATGTGAGAGTAAGGACACAGGGAAAATGGAGGGATTTCTGTGGTCAAAGCCGATTTAAAGCCCAAGCCTAGACGCGACTAACACAAAAGCCATTTCCAAACAGGCAGGCCAGATGATCTGAGAACTTCTCTAATCAGTGTTCCCAAAGACAACATGCAAGGCACAACATCACAAACCACGGAAGCTGCAATAATAAACCAATTTAGAACTTGTCCTCAAAGAGCTTATGATTTAGAAGGACAGCTAAGGCCTGCCCACGATGAGACAATAATATCAATTGTCAAAAGTGATTAATTTTAAACTGTTTCTCTGTATGGAATTTCTGTTAACAATCGTTTCTAAATGTGGCTGCTTCAACTATTTTTTAAATAACAAAAATAAGGAGGTGGCAAATTGTTTTTAAATTATTACATCTCTATATTTTTATGGACCAACTGCCCCAAGTTTGTTTAATTATTTGACTTAATATCAGATTATAACAAATTACTAAAAAGCAAATTAAAAAAACTTCTGGTGGTCACTGGGTTAGTATTAGTAAAAAATTATATATATGCATTAAAGAAATAAAGAAATTAGCTACTGAATAAATAACAGAGTTGGAACCGTGTTTTTGAATCTTGAAGACAAAGCTACCGAGTATCTTTGTTTTGGCATGGAACTCTGTACAAAATATCTTTTGTAAAAATTTTTTGGATGGGACTTGAGGAGAGGAAAAAAGAAAAACAATTACTGAAACCAAAAAAGGCCAACTTAAAAGAAGGAAGCAGTGAATTATCTTGACATAAATTTTTAATCTCTGCCACGTGGACTTAATCCTAACTTAAAATCTCTCCAAAATAATCATCGTACTAACAGCAATAAAGCTCAGGCAAGATGCTGTAATGTGGCTGGCAGAACGTGTTTAGATTATTCTCAAAATGATTCTATACGCGCATATATTTATTTTTAAAGGCATGATTACAGTATTAAAGTCAAGTATCCCTTCATGGTTCACTGGTTCAGAACATTTACCTACTGTCAGAACACGGGAGGATATTTCACCGGGAAATCCAGTAAAATCAGATCTTTCCAATAACTTCACGCCTGATGGAAGTAAAATATTATGCTCTCCTGGGACGTTTGGCCAGACACAATTTTCAAATCCTTACAATTTCATATTTATATCTCACCTTAAATCCAAAAGGATTGGAGGCTGCTTATCGCCTCACGCACAGTTCTCTCTAGCTACCGACAAAACAGGACACTCTGCAGTCACTAAAGTACGCACGACTCCCATTAAAAAAAATTTTTTTTTAAATGTTTTATTTATTTTTGAGAGAGAGAGAGAGAGAGAGTGAGCGCGTGAGCAGGGGAGGGTCAGATAGAGAGGGAGACACAGAATCCGAAGACAGGCTCCAGGCTCTGAGCTAGCTCTCAGCACAGAGCCCGACGTGGGGCTCGAACCCACGAACCATGAGATCATGACCTGAGCTGAAGTCGGACGCTTAACCGACTAAGCCACCCAGGCGCCCCAGAACTCCTATTTTAAAGAAGAGAAAGTCTTAGAGGGGTTAGATGTCCTCCAAGTCAGTACTCATTCTTGATCCATTTATTCGAGAGCCATTTATTAGCTTACTGTGAGCCAGGAACAGAAGCCCCAAAGAGTTTTTGGATGGGAACCGAAGAGAGGAAGAAAGCACAAAGCATCTACTGTGATAAAGAGGTGAGAGGCAGCCTTCACAGAGTGATAAGAGATAGGGTAAGGGAAACTCCGGCTGCCATGGAAACCTGCAGGAAGAAGGGAGTGAGGAAAGCTTCCAGACGAGGTGATGTCTAAAGCTGAGACCCAGGGGCCGCCTGGGTGGCTCAGTCCGTTAAGCGTCCGACTTCAGCTCAGGTCATGTCTCGCGGTTCATTGAGTTTGAGCCCCAAGTCGGGCTCTGTGCTGACAGCTCGGAGCCTGGAGCCTGCTTCAGATCCTGTGTCTCCCTGCCTTTCTCTGCCCCTCCCCTGCTCACACTATGTCTCTCTCACTCCCAAAAATGAATAAATATTTAAAAAAATTTTTTTAAAACACAGCTGAGACCCAAAAGACTAAGAGAAGGGTGCACTCCTTCAAGTTAAGACCACCACCCAAAAGCCCAGAGACGCACGGGGGAACAACGGTTAAAGCCAGTGGAACAGCCACACTTGCCTAGCATGCCCCATGTAGGATGCAGCTAGAGGAAGAGGGATCAGAGGACAAGAGGGAGCCGCCAGACGACTGAGGGCAGTGGGGACGCGCTGCACAATCGGAAAGCTCTCTCTGGCTGCAGTGAGAATCATCATCAGGCGACAATGAACAAAGATCATCGCCTGAACAAAGATAAACGGATGGACTGGGGATGAAATGCATGCGTGAGGGAGGGGGCTGGGGAGAAGGAAGGAATCACCAGCTCAGGTCTTCTGACCAAGCTTCTGGTGGCAAAGGCTGGGGGGGGGGGGTGCCGGGGGCAGCTTGTGTTCCGCGCTGGACAGGCTAAGAGTTTCTGCGAATTATCCAAGAAACTGAAACATTTGATAAGCGGCTCGACTTGGGGGACTGGAATGTAGGTAAGAAACCGCAGCTGGAGACGGAGATTTGGAAGTTATGTGCACATATACATATATGAGAGGTGAAGCCACGAGACTAACTGAAATCTCCCAGAGAGAGAGTGGGATGTTTCCAGGACAGAAACCTGATGGGTGTCCTAGCAACTGGGAGAAAACTCAGGAGGGAGAACAGTGTTCAACACTTGGGGTAGAAAATGCTTTTAGGAAGTCCTGCCAATTGTGTGAAATATTGCAGGGGCGGAGGGGGAGGGTGTCAGCTGAAAAGCCCGAATAATGTCAAACTCCCTCGACAGTTAAGGAGGTGGGTTTGGTGACAAGGTGGAGCTGAAACCTAAGAGCGGCCAAGGAGGAGGAAACAGGAGTGGGAAAGCACAGCCAGCAAGGAGCCTGCTTGGCCAACAGAACGGAAGAGACAGAAGGACAGGGGACAGGAGATCGGAGTTTGCAGTTTCAATGGAGAGGTGATGGAGTGTTCGGACAGGAGGGAAGAAGAACAGAATGGGAGCAGAGATGAGAAGCCCGTAGGCAGGCTGTCGGGAGGTGCAGGGATCTGGTCTGGTTCGTAACAGCAGAACGTGTGCACGGATTTCCGACACTAGGACAGCACTCTGTTCATTTCACTGGTTTGGGAAGACATTTCGTTCCTTCCCCTTCCCCGCCTCCCTGTAGTTCTCTCCAGCCGCCGGCGAGCGAGCCGCACTGAAAATGTAACCAAATCTGATGCGCCACATTCCAGGAGGCAGGGTCTCAACGTCTTCAAAGCTAATCCTAAAATCCTACTAAGCCCCACACTTCCTGGGGACGAATGACTGTCTCTAATGGGAGGGACACGCGCCATGCCCAGCACGTTCTGCGCGCAGAGCCAGCTCAGGGCGGCAGGTTTTATGCCACCGTCCTAGAGCAAGGAGTTCGTGTTAAGTGTTAGATTTCATCATCCCACTCCATCTTTCTCGGAGCTGTCTCTTCGTCTTGTATTCTAGACCCAGTAATTGTCGGATGTGCAAGATAAAGGTAGTTTGTTAAAAAAAAAAAAAAAAAAAAAAAAAAAAAACAGAAAGGAAGGGAGGGAGGGAGGGAGGGAGGGAGGATGAATTTTGAAATGTTCCAAGCTGGTTACCTAAATCTCAAGTGTATAAGAAATGAAAGCTCTGGGCTACTTAGCTGGAGGTCTGCTCCTGTTTCAGCGTTTGTAAAATGCAGTTTGGATGCCAAGGAAAAAAAGACTTTTCCTAGAATCACCACATCGGGCGTGGAAAGATAACTACAGGTAGTGTGCTTATACTGTAGGTGAACCAAGCATTGCTCCTTAAGAACTACTCAGTATTTGCAATGAGTATTGTTAAGACGCTGTGGCCCACTTGGGGACCCTAAGGTTGAGATGATTATATAAGCAATGTGCTACTAAAGCCATATATATGCTGTAAGTAAGTTTTACATGAAGAGACGCTGAATTAAGTGTAGACAGACCAAATAAAAACATCGTTTTGCAGTGTGACCAACGCCCAGAGACAAGTTCGTACCATTTGGGGATTGCAGTGAGGTAAGACATGTCAACCACATGAGCT
Source organism: Cryptoprocta ferox (assembly GCA_028646485.1). Lineage (NCBI taxonomy): Eukaryota > Metazoa > Chordata > Mammalia > Carnivora > Eupleridae > Cryptoprocta > Cryptoprocta ferox. The sequence continues at coordinate 71,583,071 of CM053566.1, read as the reverse complement.
GCTCAAATCAAACGAGGTTACAAAGTCATGCTCAAAACACTTAACAAACTTTTCAAGGATCTAATATATACTAATTACCAACCAATTCCTGTGTACTTTTTACACAGGTTCCCCAAGAATAACCATTTGGTTTTATTGCCTTAAGTTAAAGCAATGAAGATCGTTTCTTTAAAAGTACACTGTATCTGCACCCAATGATGGATCACAGGATCACTAAGAGAAACAAGCCCCCGTTTGGTGCCTTGGGATTTGACGTAAAAAGAAGACAGCCCCCCATTCTTATCTAAAAATTCAACCCGGGTCCAACCAAATTTCTAAGAATTATGGGATAACAAGAAGCAAATTAAACAATGTCAAAAGGAAGCAATTACCCAAATCCAGAAACGTGGGCGACGACATGAAGGATGCACAACCCAATTTTTTAAACAAATCAATAGCACATTAAAAAATAAAATACAACGGAGAGAGGCCTACTGGAGAGTAAAAGATTTAAGTTATACAAACACCAAATGCAATGCACACTGTTTCTAGAACAATCCAACTTTGAGACCACCAGAATAATATTACAATATAATCTTGCTAGATTTATTAGGGCTAATAATAAGCATTTAAAAAAAGTCCTTATTAGTTGGAGATGTGTACTTATTATTTTAAAAAGAATACAAATATTGCAACTCAGATTTTTCAGTGATTTTGAGGTATAAAGCCTGTCCTGGGGAGTTTAAGGAAGGACGAGGTACCTCTTCCCACTACCAAACTCTGGAAAGAATCACATTCTGTCATACTGCCTCGGTGGCTCAGTTGGTTAACGGGCTCTTGGTTTCGGCTCAGTTCATGATCTCATGGTTCTTGAGTTCCAGCCCCACATAGGGCTCTGCGCTCAAAGCGCAGAGCCTGCTTGGGATTTCTCTCTCCCTCTCTCTCTCTCTCTCTCTCTCTCTCTCTGCCCCTCCTCGGCTCACTCTCTCTCTCAAAAAATAAACATTAAAAAACAAAACAAATAACTCCTAATAGTTTCCAAAACATCGCTTTCTTTCTCTCTTCCTTTCCTCCTTGTTTATTAATTGCTGGTGGAGCCGAGCACCCAGGCGTTGGGGGCTTGCCAGTCCCGTGCCCTTCCTCACACTAACGGGGTGACCTCCGCTCTTACCTTCCCGTGCTCCTTTCTCACGTGGGAAATGTAAACATCTCTCTGCGTGAACAAGCGGTCACACTCCCAACACGTCCACCCGGGGCTGGCCACCTTCTTGGGTTCCACGGATTTTTTCACGGGTGACGGAGACTTCTTTTCCAATTTCTCTTTCCCGTTCATGGATCTGGTATCCTCTTTGTTTTGATTTGCTGAATTTTGAGTTGCAGGCTTAATGCTCAAAGGCAAGTTTATACCCAAGTTTGGAGGCCCTTCAATACTTTTCAATGTTCCATGCATAGACTATGTTACAAAAAGAAAAGAAATATCTATCACACATCGTTTTACCACCGAGAGAAAGCGCGTGTGGACTACCTTACCACATTATAGATATTCCAATATGATTTTATATTCATTCAGAAACACTTCTTAATATACGAAGAAGAAAAACCAAGGAGAAATACACACTTGAAAAGAGACAAAGGGAAATTAACTTTTATGGCTGCGCTAAGGGATACATTTGTAGTTCCAAATAATTTCTGAAAGCTTATTTGTCTGTGCCATTTTTAAATTCTTAAAAAAAGACTTCTGTATGGAGTCCAAATTATTCCTGGCTATCCTCCCCCGGGGAACCACTGAGTCCTTTCTGCAACACACTCTCTGGAGAACATTTTACTTTCGCATCTACCCAGAAACGCGTGAAGAGGCTATTCAGGTGTTCAAGACCCCCAGCCAGTCACCTTTAACAAAAATCTGGGACAAGAGCAAACCTTTCTCCCTCCCTTTCATACCTTCCGCGTTCTTGGAATACTTGTAAGAGTTTGGGTTTTTGTTGGGGTGTTTTGGGGGATCCTTTCAACCTCCCTGCACCCTACTCCGATCTATCCCTTCTTCCTGATACCACCCAGGCCTGAGGACTGTACACAGCAGATACTCAAAAAGTCTCTTACAATTGCTTCGGTGTTTATTCTCATTAACGTAACAGCCACGAAGCTATCTCAACTTACACTCGCAGGATTCCAAATTCTACTGGGGTAAAATTAGTGCCATTTGGTTCTCAAGATCAGCTTGCTTTGGTTTTTGTTTTGTGTTCTAGAAGCAGAGTCGCCCCCCCAACCCCACCCCCCAAAAGGGGAGGGAAATCAGTCTGTGCCTCAATGAGGTAGAATTTATCTTCTGAACAGGGCCTTCTCATGTTGCCAGCATTCAGGCTTGCAGCTAACCTCTGGGTCCTGGACCTATAGAACCTACAGAAAGACACAATGTGACACGTGCTCCCGAATGTGCTCGGGGTCTCCTATATCCCACAGACTCACACTAAAGAGATCTCAGTTCCGGAGTGTTCAAGTAAGGTGCTCCCTCAGCCTGCTCTCCGTCATAGCTTCTCAGGAAAGCCTGCCTCTAAACAGTGCCAAGAATTCGCCAACCTTCCTCAGTACCGTCTTACCCAGGACAGAAAAAGAGGGTCTGTAATTTCCTCATGAGTAGGGGCTACTGGTCTACCCAGAGGATCCTTAAACTGGTCTCTGAAAGGGGCCTGGGAGGAATGCCTAATGTCCTTTGGCAAGAGTCAATCCTCGGAGAGATCTCTGGATGGCCAAAAAGCTGCACACTGCCTTCTCTGCGCCCTTGTGAGGAACCGCTTTTGAGTTTCAAATGGCCTTTTCCACAACAGAAGCCAAGTTTTTACATATTTAACCATTTAAGACCCAAAGAAAGCAAACCCCCAGGTTTTCTAGTAGATTTTTCATACGTTTCTAGGCAAATACATTTTTGCCAACTGAAAGTTGGGGAGAGGGTAATGTATCAAAATACTCTTCTGGGAGAAAAAAACAAAACAAAAGAAAAGAAAAATAAATACTCTTCTGTCAGCTGACCTTGCGGTGCTACAGAAAGTACAGAAAAAGCAGCCAAAAGTTCTGCTGCGATGAGAGACCAACGAAGAGTGTGCGAAAATGGGAATTTCTAATTCGTTCATTTCATTTTCACATCACGAGGAAAAAATAACATTGTTTGGTAAAACAGATATCTTTTTTTAATAAAAGAAATACAACTTAATTCTTACAAATGAGCTTCCCCTAGGTCCTGTAACAACAAAAAACCTGAATGATCGTAACTTGCAGGTTTGCTTTCAATGTCAATACCAACATGCCTGCAGGAATCCTAGGCAGTGAATACATCTACACTTCGGCAGAAGCAATGATACGAATTGGATTTGATTAGGCAAATAAAGATCTACCTTTACATGAATGTGTCTGTGGGGAAACACTGTTGCTGTCCTTTTTCTTCATTCCTTCCTCGTGAAAAACTGAACAGCACAGCTATTAAGTGATATAAATAAACTCGCAGGAGCTGGTGTAGATCTTAACGATAAAAAACAAAAATAGGGTGCCCCGAAAACTGTATCTCTATTCTTACCCATCCCCAAACACATAAAGGCAGGGTACTTTAAATGTATAGAACATACTAGAAATGAGAACGTGAGTATTCCCACTGTTTTCATATCATGCAGTTTTGTAAAGGTGAACAAAACCAATTCTTTTGTCCTTGTGGCCAGGGGATTTTGCCACTCCTCTTCAGTTTGTATTTCTTAGAGCTTTCTGTTCCTCCAAATTCACTATTAACACAGGGAAGACCCTAGCCACAAAGCTGACGACCCCACTTTCCAGATGTAAAGATGAGTTCCAGAAAGCAAATACCTTAAATGCCTCTTAAGAAGCAACTTTCCTTTCTTTTCCTCCCCCACCCCCCATATGAAGTATGCTAAAATCGAATTCCAATGTCACTACGTTTTTATGGGCTTTTTTCCCCCCTGATAATTCATTCAATAAGTATTGTCAAGATGGTTTCGGAATTTTAGTGAAAACCTTTAAAGGATCTTAAGAGGATTTTACTGTACTTCAAGTGGTAATGGGGACACATATCTCCCATGCATCAATTCGCCCAAGTAATGCCACAGGGCCACCACCTTTTCCCGGCCGCCAACGAGCAGACCCTCCGAGACGTTAGGGTCTCTGCAGCAGGCAGTTACACTGCGTGAGTGCACCTGTGCTCAAGACGGGACATTTCGAGGAGTCCATTCGTTTAACTGAGACGAGACCTGACTAATTCAGAGACCTTCATTTGCTCTTGAAACTGACCTTTCTTGAATAATATATTTAAAAAAGAGAAGAACTAAGAGAAAGAGAGATGGAGTTGATGATGTCGGGCCTGTTATTTTCTCTTTTTAGTAAGTCAAGTCCCTCTAAGCTCTGAGAGCTGATGAACCTTATTTCCTAATTGCATGGGAATACAATTGTTTACCCCATTGCAGTGGACAGTTAAGAGACTGGGACACTCAAGCTCTGTCCATCGTGACCTTAAAAGGCTGTAAAGGGATTTAGGTGCCCCTTTCGGGGGTTAGGAGGGTGGGTTATACAAACTGGACACTTATTTATTTCATTAACTGCACACTCACCAGGCACCAGACACTATGCTGTATAGCACATTTCACCATCAATTTACATGTAACCTTGAGAGGAAAAAAAAGAAACAACAACTAAAAGCTCCAGGGGCATTATAATGCAAATTTAACTGCTTAAATAACCTCAAGGGAAGACCCTCATTTTCCTAAATACACAGACCTTTGTAACGAATTATAACACAATTTGCCAGAGTCCTTGTCTCTTTCTAAATCCTGTACAAAATGGACTTCTCAGAGAAAAGTAAACTTCATCCTTTTCACATGTAGGACAAAAAAAGAAGCAGCCCAATCCTTTATTTTTCTTTTAGAATCAGGGCATGCACCCGTTACTCTGCGTTGGTCTTTCACTGTGATGCAGATCGGGACTCGGGAGTCAAAGGCGTCGGTCAAGTGAACGCCTGACGGCAGCGGTCTGTACACTGCTCGGTACCGACCGCCAGCACCCATCCCTTCCCTGGACAGCATGCAGCTGCCTTGTCACCTACAGCTCAGCCTCGACTTCAGATCAATGCATGTGGGTCTGCAATTCACTTAAAGGACACGAGAGACGCGCACACACCTTGATATGGTCCATCATCAGTTGCTTCTGTGCATATAAAAGGGAACAGTCGGGACACTTGAAAACAGACACCTTCTGGTTTTCGATGTGTTGGTCAAAGTGGCGATACAGCAGGGTTTGCAGGGTAAACACAGTGTCGCACATGGAACACTTATAAATTACTCTAAAACAGAAGAAGTGTGTGGACATGTCAGTCAGCCCTCATCGCTGAAGCTGAGGGACCTGTTACTTTACATCGCAAGGGGGCAGAGGCAGTGAGAACACGTAAACACGGTAAAAAGAACAAAAACAGTTTAGCTCTGAATCAAACTTTTGAAGGCAACTAGGCATCGCTCACGGGCAGATCGATCTTCACATTTTGGGAAAAGGTGCGTTTGACCGCCTTTGCATTGAAGGCGAAATTCATGACCATCTGATTACTTACAGACCTACGTGTGACACGGTTTTTACGAGATCTCTGCTGTTCGTTACATTCACACGGAGCAAAAGAACCCTTGCGTTTTTTTTTCCAAGCGTTCTTTTAAGATAAAGACAAGGAACACAGCGGGATGGTGGTGCCCTAACTTGATAAAGAATTTGTTAACAAACTAAGCAGGGCTGTTCAGGTCTGATGCTTGCGTGAGCTGTTACTTGCCCCAAGTTTTCGAGTCAGTAGCAATTTTACCATTAAATTGTAGTATTTCTCTACGTGTTCTTAATAAGGAAAGCCCTATGCCAGTAAACAATTATACACCAAAAAAGAAAGAAAGAAAGAAAGAAAGAAAGAAAGAAAGAAAGAAAGAAAGAAAAAGGAAGGAAGGAAGGAAGGAAGGAGAAAAAAGAAAAAAAGAAACAAAAGAAAATCCACACCACTGTTGCTCCAATACTTGAATGTCTATTGTGCTTAAAATGGTTTAAAATACTATTTACTACAAACCATTTCCGTACCTAACAGTACTGCCAAGCAACCTCCTTAAACTGAATCACTATACCCGAACAGTCTGAACATAATCCCCCCTATCCATCAACACCTTTCACTGAAGCTCAGGCGGGAGGGAAAGTGCTAGACTCCCCTGCTCCCAACCTCCACCGCCAGGGGCTTTGCTGGGGCTCCTGAACATGTATGTCCGGGATGGGCCACCTTTCCTCAGTGACTGTTCCAGCTCCTCCTGGTCCTCAGGGGAGGCCCTAGGGACACTTGTACCCCCTTGGATGAATTTCAAGAAGCACAAAGAATCCTTTGAGTTTAGGAAAATGGCAGAGAACCCCTAACTGAAAGGACAAGTCAGAGAGGAAAAAAGCCAAGTTGAGCTTCTGTTTTGCTATTTCTACAGCAAAGCCAGGAAAGGCATGCCTCTTGAAGCCACATGTCTTCCCTCTCAGGGTCTTCTCAAGAAAGCAACTTCTCACTCTGTGGTTCTGTCAAAAATTTACAGATTTAACTTTTTATCCCCTTTTCCACATAAAATTTATAAATTTAATTGCATTGAGCAGCATAGGTTTTTACAAGGTCTTGACACATTAGTAATTTAGCGCGGATCACAAGTACAGTTGATTGGGGAGGGAGGGGTGTTTTTGTTTGGCTGGGGTGTTTTTTTTTTTTTTTTTTTAGAATATCATGACTTCACCACACACTCAAGGAGGCACACAAATGACACTGTCATCATGAACTTTACCAAGTGTGACAAGGATGTTCATTTCCTCACTATTTAAAATTGTTTAGAATTGAAAATAGCCCAAACATCCAGTAATATAAATACTTAAGCAGAGAAACTATGTGATTTTTTAAAAAAGTATGCTATAGATGTATACCAATGAATGGGAAGATTTTCGGGAAAATGAAAACAACAGGTAACAAAACCGTATGTACATTTTTTTTAAGGGTGTAGAAAAGAAACAGAAGGTTATATAACTGTCATCTCTGTGGGATGATATTACAGGTCTTCTTACTGTTTTGCTGGTCTGTCCTTCTCGATTTTTCTGTAATTAGCATAGAGCAAGAAGAAAAGAACAGCCTCAGGAAGAGAATGCAAACTTACTAGCTAGGCTAAGAGGTTTTCTCAGGATTCTATTCTTAACATTTTCAGAAATAACTATTTCATGAAAAACAGCGTGGCCCCTTTTATTCATGCCACATTCCTTTGGGGAGGGGTTCTGTTTGCTTTGCTTTTTTTTGCTTTCTACTGAATAGCAGAGAAAAGTATAAAAGAGGAGATAAACTATTTACTTAGGCGTTTTTCTGAGACACAGTTTGCCAGTAGGACCTCGGCACACCGACCCACCAGCTGCTAACTACTAAAAGGGGGAGGTGACGGCTTTACAGAGGAGAGATCTGGGGGGCACGCACTTGACTAGATGACGGAAGTCACACAATTACCACTGGAAAGACAGACAGGCAGTGTGTGTCTCTGATACGACACAACGAGGAGCTGCCTCCCAAGAGCACGTGTCCTGAGTCCGGCTACAAGAAAGCAGCGACGGACGGGGGTCATTCCAAGAAAGAAAGGCCGGTGTCCTCTTTAGGATGACCAAAGACAGGAGACGCAGGGAAAGAACAAGCAACTGTTCGAGATGGAAGAACGCGGACGAGACGGGACAGTTAAATGCAGAACGTGCTTCTGGGTAGGATTTTGAACCCGAAACACACACAAAAAAAGACATTTTCTCATCTATTAGAGAAACTGTAAGGGGATCTAAGCACTGGTTGGTCATGGACCCAACACCGATTTCTGACTGGGAGGGCTGAATGATGGGGACATACATGGCTGTCCTTTTGGGGAGGAGAAGCAGAACACCGATATTTATGTCATGTTGCCCGTTATTCCTGAACACGAGAAGAAGAGACTCAGGAAGAACAAAACAGTGGAGCAAAATTAAATGCCATGAATGCTGACAATTAGGGAGTCTGGGGGCAAAGGGACGTCAGAATCTCTGTAGAGTCCAACTTTTCTGTAGAATAGACAATATTTTTAAACAAATGTTAAAATGGTGCTTGTGTTAAAAAAAAATGAAGCCCAAATAAATGAGCGTCATAGACACACAGAACATGAAGACGGAGCAAACTCTCCAACTGACCATGGAAGAAAACCACAGGGGACAGCCAGGCAGGGGAAGGAAGGTGCTCCGGCAGAGGCATGGGGACAGCGTGGTGAGGGAACAGAGAGAAACAGTGTGGCTGGATTCCCGGGCTGTGGGGATGGCGGGGACGTCCTGTAGTGTCGTAATGGGCCCTGAAAGCCAAACCTCTAAGTGGGATTGAATCCTACCCTAGTTGCAGGACTGAGGGAATGGTCAGATAGGATTAACAAGTTTGGGGGGGGGGGTGCATGGAACTGAAGACAAGTGGGGAGGGCAGGGGAAGGGGTTAAAAAGAAGAACTAGAAAGCTAAAAACAAATACCCACGCTCAGGTCCAACCTACAGCCTGCTACCCTTGAAACCCTGTGCTACCCTTGAAACAAATGTAACAACAAATGGAATGAAAGATCCTAATCTCTGAGGTCACCACCACAAACTTTGTCCTTTACTGTCACTGACTGAATCCGACTAAGCACCAAGCCCTGTCCTGAGCAACACCCAACAATGTCCACACCTTCCAAAGGCAAAGCTCTTCACAGATGGGCTTGCAGAGACTGGAAGATGCTGCACAAATCCTGGGGCCACGGTTCAAATTCAGCTCCGTCGGACCCCGAAGCCCCCCGCCGTGTGGCGATTACAACTTTGCATGTGCTTTATTTCGTAGGGACCTGTTCAGAACTCTCGGTCTCTTACGTAACTCCCCACTTTACAAAGACATTGAGGGTGGCAAATAAAGCGAAGGCACAAAATAGCAAAAAACCTGCTGTTCATCGGACGTCAAGGAAAATACGAAAATAGACACAAAACTCGATCACCATGAAATCCAGAAACGGACCAGAAATAGTCTGGAATCTCCCAGAAAAGATTAAAGGGTGCTCACAGTTTTAAGGTAACAGCAGGGTACATGCCTGACCACACACTGAAAAGCAAGAAACAAACACAGGGACCGTTAATTAAGTAGCTGGCACATGAGAAATACTACATAAATGTCACATAAGAAATTTTTAAAAATAAATAAAATCGTGCATTGTGCGTCGTCCTTTTCAGTGTGAGGTGCTGGGTCTGCAGGCCTGTGTATTTTCACACCTCCACCTACTCTCTAAAGGAAATGGGGGGTGGAGCATTTTTATATTGATCTTTTAAATTAATGCACATCATTTGCATAATGATGAGTCATTTGCATAACCTCCTGTTAACCAAATACTGCGAAGGGATTTCCATGTCTGAGTTTCCAATGTCATCAGGACTACTGATTGGGCAGGGGGGAGGCTGCATAGAGGCGCAGAGCAGAGATGGAGTTAATGTCAAAAGGAAGCTTCAGAGTCAAGTGCAGGCCAGACGCGTTCCAGCGGGGCGCGGGAAGGAGGATTTCCCAAGAGCCTGAACTGGGAGAGGTGGCAGGAAAGAGGGGTCTCGGGCCTGCTGGAGTCCAGTCACGACAAACAGGGATACAAAGAGCCCGAGAAGCAGGACCTGGTGCCGCAGCCAAGCGGCAGGGGAGGATGCGCTCGGCCGAGCACCGTTGGCACCTTGAACCAATGAAGTTAAGTTAAAGTTCACAGCTTTGGCGGTTTTGTGGTATTTCACCTAAAAAAAAATTTGTTTTTTAGCTTCATAGTTAAAACACAGTAGTCGATGCCTATCTTTAGGCTTGGTACTTATTAAGGAACCACCGTAGCGAAAATAATTTTAGGAAAATACTGGAATAATTTTCTCTCCTACACATCACCCAAATCTGAAAAATGCCGTTTCAGCTTATGTTAATAATTTGCTGCCCTGTATTCGCAGGTAATAACTGCCTTTCCAGATTTCATGAAAGTTTGATTTATTTGAATAAAGAACCAAATCAAAAACTCTATTAAGTGGGGGCAAGATACTGCTTTAGTGTCCGGAAGCCTTACTACCCTGAACACTGTAGACTAATGAGAATCCACTGAAGTGCGTCTTCAGGGTCAAGACGCCAAGTCCTATATGGATCACCTAATCTGTGGTCTGAGGATCCACAGAGATCAGAGTCAAGGTCCAACTAGAACAGAATCCCATTTTATCATAGTTTTTTTTTTTTTTTTTTAAGGAAACAGGGTCACTCCTATAGTGTTCAGTCATTCCTATCTCCCCAAACTACAGGTTACGATACAAGCCACCTATAACATGGAATATCTACATCTTCCAGGACTGTGGATGGGGGGCCAAACCCACCAACAGATTTGGGCAACAAATCTTGCCTCACGTACCGATCGGATTCCACACTCCCGTGAATAACACAGGGATCAAAGGGGCTTGACCGAGAGCAGCTAATCCAGTGTCGTCTACACAACGAAGAGGAAGTGAGAGAAGGACCAACACTGCCGAACCCCCTCTGTGCTCCAGACAGAGGGACCGTGTGCCACGCTTTATAAACGTCCCCTCTCTCTGCCTCACACATACTCTGGGACGGAAACACTACCCTCACTTTTCAGGGGAGAAAATGGAAGTGGAAACAGAGCCTGTGATGGACCCAGATCTCACAGCTGGTGGTGGGCGGGGCGGGGGGGTCGCAGGACTGTATCCAAGGCCCAATCCACGGGCCCCTCTTTGTTGAGCTGCCTGTAACGCAGGCAGGCGGCCCGTCTGCCAAAGCAGACACTTCGCCCTTAAAGACTCAACAGAGCAAAAACTACAAAATGAAGAGCAAGAGGAAAAGGCAAAACCGAAGTTTATTTTTACTACCCAAGGGCTTAGACTGGCTAGGAGATTAAATCCAGCAAGCAAGGCTTTAAACTGACTTCGTATTATGAATTATGACGAGAAGCGCGTCCCTGTGAGGAACCATGTAAAAACGGAAAGAGGGCCGTGGTGTACAGTTCCCCGAGAAGTTAACTGCGAAACTCGTCGTAAGAAAAAGAACCAAAATTGATAAATAGTCACCTGCTTTGTAAACAGCGGGGGACAAGAGCATAAATAATAAGTGACCTTTTTTTTTTTCTGGCCAGAGGCTTCACCTGGGAAGAGCTGAATGGGTTGGGTGGTGATGAGCTGCGGGGGGGCTGCCCCTCGGGGGGGCTGCCCCTCGAGGGGCCCCAGAACCTGCGCGGTGGCCTATGTCTTCATCTCTTGGGTTTTCTTCCACAGAACTACTCCTTCCTCTAAGTCACGAGGTAAAGCAGTGGCAGAAAAGTCAGAAGGCAGCAGGACTTACTTTGGCTCTCCTATCTTGATGCCAGGATGCTGTGTGTAGGCATGGGAATGTGTGCTTGGGGCAGACTTAAACGCCATGGGACAAATAGGACACTTGTAGAAGACTTCACAGTGAGAGCCCTGGATGTGAGACTTCAGAGCGGCCACGTCAGAGTACACGACATTGCAATGGACACACCTGCCAGGAAAACAAACACGCGGTCGTCAGCACGGGACCCTCTCACACGTGCACCTGCACCGTAAAAGTCAGGTAAAATGAGCATGGTTTAATGGCCTCTTTAAGGTTTCTAATGGCTACGTTTGGAAGTATGTTTTTTTCTTCCTATTTATAACAGATCAAATTAGTTTTTATATATTTAAGAAGGAAGATCGTGAAGAAGAAAAATAACACTCAAACGGTCTGATCCTTGGGCATCTTTAAAACTTTCGGGAGTAAATACCTGAACACCAGACTGTGAAGGGACCGATGGGTCATGGGGGTTGTATCAGGGCCAATGGACATGGCAAGACCTCATGACTTGTGACTCTGGAGAACATTCCCACATGCTAGATGCTCACACCAGGCCCTGAGATTCCTAACCAATGGCATTTCCGATGGAAGAAATCTTCACTGCCTCAACCTACATGCCATCAGTAGAGGGCAGAGAGAATAAATCAGTACTGGCTCCAAAGCCATGGCCACGGTCTGCTGGTGCACAGTGATGTGGTCAACATGTCTGGAGGTGAAGGGAGCCCATGGGGTAGAGAAGGTTAACCACCTATGCTGTTTATCTCCTGCAAAATAAGTTCAAGTACACTCACATTCGTTTAAGAAATAATATGAATTATAAACTTCCAAAAAATCAACATCACTACGTAAACTCCTTTCCAGTTAACTTCTTTACTTCTTGAGTGTATAAACAATTGGATTAGGTCGTGAACTGATCACATCTAGTCCCACGGAAACCAGCTCCGACACTTAAGATACGTTTCTCCCCAACCTCATCTTTCTCGTGCAGGGACTCTCAGCAACACTTACGACACATCCATCTGACGACCTCATCATCCTCTGTCCACACCCGAAAACTACTTGAGGGTTCTGCAGATGCTCGAGAGTCTACGGAGATAAACCTGAAATGCACCTGAGCGGACATGCTCCTGGAGTGAAGGTGGGAGCTGACTTGAGGCAGGAAGGCTGTGGGCGGGGCCTGATCACTTCCAGGTTAGTCTAAGGTACTTCCATTCTTGGAACCTCCCTCCCGAATGCATGGGGATGCCTCCCACGTCACATGGGAGTGGCATTCTCTGCAGTATGTGAGTTCTCTGAGCTTGGCAAGCATGTCATAAAAATCATAATTAATGCATTAGCGTTTTAAACGACTTAAGGCATAATGTTTGGCAACCTATACATTAAGGACACTAAAAAATAAAAGGAGAATAGTTAAGAAAGCTCCTCTCTCTATCTTATCTCCTTGAACCATTATTTTTGGCCATAAAGCCACCCAAGCACATACTGGAATTATTTTGGGTTAGCCTGAACTTGGGTTGTCTTGAACAGGTAACTGATCTTCTCTGGGCGAATATCTCATTTGTAAGATGAGAAGAGGTGAACTCAAACACTTTTTAGTTCTTCCCACCCCTGGAAGCCTAGGATTCCTAGGAAAGAGGAAGATCAGAAAGAACGAAACTGGGTGACTGATGAAACAGGAGGATCTGGATCTATACCAGCATCATAAACAGAAAAACTTTCCCACCAAGGGGAGAAAGGTAGTGTTCAAAGAGTGAAGACCCAGGAAGGGGAAAAAGAAACGAATTCTTGAAGTTCTCTCAAGTCCCCTGGACTAGAAGATTTAATGTTGAAGAAAATAAGCAGGAAGTTAACGAATCAACACGGCAGTTGAAGGCAGGGTCCAAAAAGCAACATGGGGTCCAAGGAAAGAAAGCAGAGAATTTAAAAAACAAAGTAAGAAGAGAGAGAGTTGTAAAATACCTGCTGACAGGTGGAAGAAAAGGTTCAGGGGCAACAGAGACCAACTGGGAATGGAAATGAGACAAACAGAAGACAGAATTTGTAGGGTTCATATAGTATCTTAATGCTACTAAAAATCCAGCCTATAAATAAATATTTCATATACGTGTGGTCCTTTGTGTTCTAGGTACCCATCGACTTTCTCTTTATGTAAAAAAATTTTTTATTTAAAAAATGTTTTTAATATTTATTTTTAAGGGAGAGCAAGCATGAGCGGGGGAAGGGCAGAGAGTGAGGGAGACACAGAATCCGAAGAAGGCTCCAGGCTCCGAGCTGTCGGCACAGAGCCCAACGCGGGGCTCGAACTCACAAACCGTGAGATCGTGACCTGAGCCGAAGTCGGACGCTTAACCGACTGAGCCACCCAGGTGCCCCCCCACACAAAATTTTTTTTTTAATTTTATAGTATACGTCCTACAAAACCCCTTTCTAAATGCAGATCCAGGGATCAAGAAGTAGGAAAACTCATGGAAACATGTGACTTTTACCAAAACAACCAGGAGCTGGGAGTGATCCACTCAGTACCCGGGAGATGCAATGTGCCTAATAACAAGGCACACTGAACCACAGAGACGAGTAAGGGAGGGGAGCCGTGTTCGACTTCTCTGGCCAAAGAAAAATTAAATGGGAAATGATGAAGTATAGAGCCAAAATGGAGGGGGGAACCATAACAAGGCCAAGGGGCTGCTAAGTCCCTATCAAATATTAGGCTGGACCGTTACTTGAAACAGCAAGGGGAAAAAAAAAAAAGCAAGGTCAATTTTTTTCTCCCACCTAAAGAGGTAAACGTGAACTAAGTTGAGTACACACATGGTCATATCTTTACAGCTCTTCTGAGCCTCGAGTCCGAGGAAAAAATCAGTCTTAAACACAAAAGTCCTAAAAATTCCAAGTACCAAATTTAAGTAACTCTGTGAATGGGGGGAGGGGGTGGGAAGAAAAGCAAGGGGTGGGCTTTCCAATGAGCTGATTACCTTTAGCCTGACTGCACAGCTTGTCTTAATTTAGGAAAGGCACCAGGAATAGTGAGAAGTGCAGAAGTCCTGCTTCCTCTATTCATTCCAGCCTGAGTTTACTTTCCTCATACTCGAACTATAAACACTGGCGGAAAGTCTGGCATCTTTGCGAGAGAGAGAATAGCGCCGAGACAATGTGGCAGGGCTGTTCTCCATCATTAAACAAGGAACCCAGCAGTAATCGTTTGAAAACATGGGGGGAGTCCCTAAGCATCGCTGTGTGTGGGTTTTGTGGAATCAGGGGTACCTTCGATGTGTGACTCGCCCCCCCCCCCCAGCTCTGAGAGCACGCGTTCAGATTATCTCGCTCTCCTCGGTCACCCCTTTATAGACAGAGGCACCACGGCATGGGAAGGATACATGAATTACCATAAAATTAGTGGCAAAACTGGCACCGAAAAGAACTCTAGTTCGTTAATTTGCCAACCAAACGCTTCCTACTAGGGTAGATCCCGATGCATCAAGCATGTGTGCTTCTCAGGTTTGGAGGCATGAGGTAAAAATGTGCATCAAGTCTCTGCTAGCGTCAGAAAAATGGGACCGAGCCACCCAGGAACCGATGATGCTATACCCTAAGCGTCACTGAAATAAAACCATCAAATTATACCGACTAGACTTAATTTTTGTAAAATATCATAACCGTATTGTAACTAAAAGATAGCACTGGGCATTAACAGTCTAACATTAAAGTGACAGGCAACCAAACAGTTAAACACACAGTACAGTAATACCTCTATTAACAAAGACACTGTGTATCGGTGACCTGTTTTCTGGGCTGACCTTCCTTGGGTCAAAATACAAAAGGCACAGGAATGCGTTTCAGAAGGTCACAGAGTGGAAGACAGAGTTCAAGCTCATCGTCACTCAATACCAGCTAAATGAACATGAGATTTGCTAGATGTTGTAGAAGACGAGTCTGAGATTCTGGGCGGGGGGGGGGGCAGTGAAAAGGGCCATAGCTAAGAGGTACACAGAGGAGGGGTACGGCCCGGACTTGGGGAAACGGGGAAGAAGGGGATAGAGGAAGGTTATCTGGGGTCTGGGGTGGAAGGTTCTTCCACAAAGAGTGCTGTGAGGCAAGGACAAACACCCAATCCTTGGACATGATGCAATACAAGGGACCGTGCACCCTTTCTGTTTTGATTGGAGCAGACGTGTTAGGAGGGAGAGAAATGCGTGGTGCCCTTGCAGGGGTTAAAATGCAGAGAGCATGACAACAGAGGGATGCTGGAAAGGGCGCAGGAAGAAAAAGTTTGAGCAAGTTGATCAAGGCCGAACCTGGCCGCATGCACTAGTTGTGGCTAGAAGGAGGGGCTCCGTTCACCCTCAGCTTTGTGGGGACGGGTGGGGGAGGGGGCGACACCACAAGGACTCAAAAGGGTCACCTCGACCACAGACAAACTAGGCTCCTGGAGGACCTGTTAATTGAGGTATCACTGTGTGACCCCGAAAACCGCGTGCGCACAGACCACGCGCGACGCTGTGCGGTGACAGGTGAACAAGGCTTTCCCGGCACAGAAGCAAACGGTATACTGACCGAAAACCAACTCTCCGCGTGTAGTGCAGACAGTTCTTGGTGACGTGGCTCTGGAAGTGCACCGACCTGCAGACGGCCCCGCACTCGGGGCAGGTGTAGGGAGATTTGTGCTGATGGATTCTCTGGTGTGACGCGTAACTGCACTGGTTAGGAAGCAGCATCTGGCACACAGTGCAAGTCTTCTAGACAAACCAAAGGGGGAGACAGGGTTGGTCCTACGAAGTACTTTCTAAGACGCGAAGAAGCTTGGTTACACCCCAAAACAACTGCGCGTGGCTCTTTTCAAACACTGCTATCACGGATTCCAAGTCCAAGGAAACCGCCAACTTACAAGTTAAACCTTTAATGTAAAATCCCTCACCCCGTGCAATCGCAAGGACAGGTGCTGCGCGGTCAGGGGCTTCCCAAAGCATGAGGTTAAGAGAACGTCAGCTTCGGGCAGACATCCAATTTTGTTATTTTTGCATTTTGTCTATTTAGGGCAGAGAAGGGGATTTAGAGGAGATATTCTTGCAGATGACCGTGGCAAATCAACGTTAATGTGTAATCCCAAGTTTACAGGCATCTATCTCCACAGTGGCCAGTTCCCACAACTCATAAAAACTTTCTCCAGAATAATAACAAATTAATTAGAGACTAATCCCATTTTTTCCCCTTCCTTTCTTTCCCCGTCACTTCTGTCATCTGAAATCTAAAATACAGAAATGCAAAAGAATGACCACGGCAGTTAGTTGTTCTTTTTCCGCTTGAATTGGTCTTTTAATGCATGGGCTGGACATTATAGGATTTATAATTCAAACCAACGAACTCGAATTCAGAGACATAAATTTAGATGTTAAACTGAAACTTTACAGAGCTTAAAATCTAGTCACATATCACATCAGGACAAAAACGCTCTTTGGAAAAGGCCCCACATTAACTAACCAGGAAAAACTGAAACATGCTATTTTTCATCCCGTTACATGTAAGCGGTAAATGTGGCATATTTTTAAAACACCAAAACTGAAAAGGTAAATATGAAGGGAGGACTTATTGCGTCCGCTCCAAAAATAAACCTACCACAGCAGGAGATAAAGTGTGTTCAAATTAGCCGTTCATGCAACAAGCACCTACGACCTTCCAAAATGTCCAATTGGTACTAAAGTCCGTTAAAGAAAGCCTCACAATACAGACTCTAGCTAAAACTCAAAACGATCTTTTAAACTGACGAAAAGAGTCGTAAAATTTTAAGAAGACTTTTTCTTTTAGCCTTTGAATCTAGCCCCCCAAAATTAAGGATTAAACTTCTGAGCGAAGGAAACTACAGAAAACCAGAAAACTCACTTGAACATTCTGTCTGGGTCTCCTCCTGAAAAGACTAAAATACAAACTTTATCCCACAAAACGTTTATTATAATCACAAAGTAAGAACATTACAGGCAGCTTTGAGGAGGTTCGCGTCATTGAGAAATAGTGTTCCTTCTCTAATAACACACATAGCAAAGGTGAAAACAAGCCACAACACGGGAAACCGAGTCACGGCTTCATGCATTAGAAGATCCTGGTGCCGTCTACGTTATCACAGGTTTCTTTGAACTCAAGTCTTCTATTTGCTTTCGCCACATGGTCATTAATCCCAGGCAGTGAATTACACCATCTGCTTTTCCACGGGCTCCTTAGATATGGACCCCATTCCGCTAGAGGTCGAGTGGTGAACTAAGTACTTTACATACATTTAAATACAACATCCCGTTTAATTCTCATCATGATCTATGAAATAGGTAAATGAGATCGCTGGGAAGCTGTGTACATATTTGGACCTGAGAGCTTATTATTTCATCTATTAGAACCGCCGGACAGTGATGTTGGGATCCGAGGGGACCCCTCTCCACAGCTTCTCTTTGATCTAAAAGCAGCATGGTCATGCTATTTTTATAAGAGGGGGAAAAACAGCAACACAAATAAAAGAACATCTAAAAAGGAAACAAAGTCTGCATTCCATAAATGCTCAAAATAACTTTCACATGATCTCGTGTCAAGATCGATCAACACATACCCTCCACGATACATATAAAATTCACAATGAATTATTTGCTCTTCCCTCTTGGACATTTACGTATTTATATATACATACACAACTATATAAACAGTCACGGAAATACTGGTGAGTGAAACGGTTTTGTTGCTAGCAGGTTACCTAAGAGAAGTATCGACGTGATTCAAATTCGAGAAGAGATTTTAGGAACTACTGAGTGTTCTTTACAACAGAAATCTTGAACTGCAAAGACTGTGAAAGATGCGTTAGAGTGTAACAGATACCGGCGACACATTCCAATGGTTCAATACCGACCTTGCCCGTACCCGCTTCCAGGGGAGGGGAAGCAGTCCCTTCGTGACACAGCGTGTGACGGGGCGGTGGGGGCCTGTGGGGCTCTGTGAGGGCTGCTGGAGGCCAGTGCACCCCCCGACCCCAGCCCCTATCTAGCTCTAGGTGCTTGCCCTCACCCATCTCCCCCCAACCCCCGCTGAGGCTGTTCACCCACTTGAGACACAGAAGTTCAAGGAGAAAGTGGGAGCCAGTACGCACTACTGCCCAAAATCAAAACGCTTCTGTATTTTGCAATTACTGAAACGAATTCAGTCACTGGGGAAGCACGCCGGATAAGGACCTTATCTTCAGCTTACACACGCAGATGCACATACGTTCATGCACATACGTTCCGTTTACTCTCGCGTTTGTCTCTGGGTCCTTGTTCCCACTCCTTGCCTCCGTTCCACTTTGAGAAAAAGCATGGCAGTCTGGTTGTAGACATTCTCCTCCTTGACGCCTGTGTGGTATCGACAGTTTTAAACTCACTTGACTGGTATCTAACTGGACTCCCTGGAATTTTTTTTTGTTTCACTCTCCCTGCTTCTAGAGAACGCTATCATACCCCTGCTGCCCGAGACGGTGGCGCATTTTCACAGCACCAAGGTGAATCCCATTAGCTTCTCTGGGATGCTCTGAATTCAGGACAACGGCACCCATTCTCTGGACTGGGGGGGAAATATTAGTAAGGGGGCAGGCCAGGATTTCTTTGTGGTCTAAAAGAATATGACTTTTCTTCCTTTTTTTTTTTAATCAAAGGAACTAAAATGGGTCTTAAACTCTATTTCTCTACTGTACAAGTTAAGGCTATTTACAAGAAGGTTAATGTGACGACACCTACGTCTTGATTAGAGAAAAGTATAGAGCTGACCCTTGAAGAGCGTGTCTGAACTGCGCAGGTGCACCTCTGTGGGGGTTTTTTTACAGTAGAGAGTTGCAGTGGATTTCCTCTTCCTTGTGATTTTCTTAATATTTTCTTTTCTCTAACTTACTTTATCATAAGGATGCATACGACGTACAGAACACTGTTAATCAAAACCAAGTCTTTACGTCATCGGTCAAGCTTCCGGTCAACAGTAGGCCATTAGCAGGTAAGTTTAGGGGGCGCCAAAAGTTGTATGTGGGTTTCTGACCACGTGGAGGGTCGATGTCCCTAACCCCCGACATTGTTCGAGGGTCAACTGTAATGAAATGCACTTAAATGGTTTCATGTGTCTTCTGACGTTTTACTTCTTTCATCTGAAAAAGGATAAATAGTTTCGGTATTAAGTTACCGAACAGTTAATTTCTACTCTGGAGCAGACTCATTTGCTCAGAGAACTGCTCCTTTTTAGAGATATGACCTTTCAATGGTCAAGTTACATGAGCAAGCTATAGGGAGACAAAGCTGAATAGGAGTCACACTCCATACGTGACAATTACTCGTCCTGTGCCCTCTCTGCCCGGGCCGGGCACCACTCCGGCAGCTGGCACACGGACGCAGGCTGGGACGGAGGGCCCCAGGGTGCATCCCGGCTGCATTGAGGACTCAGGGATGCCCGGACTCGGCAGCCTCCTCGCACCCATAAGGAATCGTCTGAGTCATAAGGAAAACAATTCTGTGTGTTTCAACTCCTGTCTTAAGGAGGAAAAACGCCCTGGGAAAGAGGAGAAAAGCTGGAGAAAATAGGAGTAAATACACCGTGTCTTGTGCTTACATTTCAAACAGACCAAAGCCGGCAGCAGCCCGCGACAGTGGGCCTGAAGGTCAAAACACGGCCGATTTAACAGTCAGCCCCCGTGCTGTGTCAACGGTTCCTGCCTCGCAGACAGCAGTTTTGTAGCCTTCTGCCTACAGCAGAATCACCCCCCTCCCTCCAATAATACCAGTAATAACAAGGTACACCAGTTTGTTGTCTGGCTTTCATGTTCATCCAGTTTCATGATGAGAACACGGACAAAGCGTTTCATCTGCGATCTGCCTTATGCTGGCAATGACACGATGAAAGATTTCGAGCAGAAATGACTACATACATACTTCTGTTTCCAAAGCTGGTGGGTTGTTTTGGCCTCCAATCATTCTCCTACACTGAAAACTCCTAGCTAAGAGCTGACAGTTAAATGAGTGAGTTTACAGAAAGCAGGAGGGTCAGCACGTTGCAATCTACTGAGAGAATACTTGTGGTAGAAAGGGTTGGTAAACGTTAACATGCCAACTGGGACAGGACTGGGCCGACCGGAACTGAAATTAAGCGCTTAGGAGAGCAGGACGAGGAAGGAGGAGTCTACAGCCAGCAATGTGTTGGGCGGCGGGTGAGGGCACGGAGGTGGGCTCCATGGTTTCCAGAAGCGGCTGCCTGAGCAGAGCGTGTCTAGAAACGAGGCCTGGCCGGGGCTGCTCAAGAAAATGTAACGTACACGATGTGTTGTGCTAACGATGCCCAGAAACTAAACTGAATCAGCAAGCCCTTGAAAATGAGGGTCACTGCAGAAAAGTCACCTCTGTCTGCTGGCCTGGCTAGAAGCCAAGAGTCCATTCTCCTATAATCCTTAGGGTCCCTGCCACCGTAAAACGCTTCTGTATCTTCGGTTATCAGTGTGACAAAGCGGAAAGAATGATGAGCCAGCTAGAACGGAATCTTGCCTTGAGTCCCCGTCCTGCCACTCACTGGGCATTTGTTTCCCCAACTGTAAAACAAAAGGGCTGATCACGGGACCCGTGACATTCTCGGATTCTAATGCTGGTGTCGATTCTACAGGAAGAAGAGCTGATTCCAATTAAGAGGTTATTACACTAGGTCTGCTCTTGGCTAAATTCAGTCATGGTTTTACTGAGAGGTGAAGCAATGACATTCCGGTACATTTTAATATCAATTCTTAAAAAGTACAGTTGTCAGCTCTTAAATACTTCATGGAGCACAGGGAAGCTTCTCCACCCCTCCACCTACTCCTATCTTTCAATGTGCTCCGGCACAGGGATTATTATAATCAGACCGGCGGGAATAAAAACCTTCAACCAGGGCAGATTTACCGGTGTTAGAAGTCAAGGGCTCGAGTGGCTCCATTTTCATGGCACTGCTTGGTCCCACGTGGCTGGGCAGGGAAAGGATCCACCCAAGATCCTCTGGGCGATGAGTAGACACAGGCAGGGCAAGCTGGGCCAAGTGTGCCTGGGGTCCTGCTGCCATCACGTGTCAGAGTGTGACGGGATTCTGTGACTTGGATTCTGCCTTGGGGACTGTGGGGCCGTGGGCCTTGGGCTAAACCGCACCTTCCAACCCGGCTCTTAGCAGAGACCTGCACCAGCGGGTGTGCTGAGCATGGGGCCGGTTCATAATATGGTGGCACTCTGGATTCTCTGTGGCAATCAGTACGTTTGTACAGACTGTCCGCAGGATAGCCACGGGAGGGGAGTGACTGGGAAGGCGGAATTCAGCAAATGCCACCAAAACCTTACTTTGTCCCACTGCATTCTCCAAAGGTCTCAAAGGCTAAACACGCACGTGTGGGAAGGCGCCGGGAGGAGATGTGGCACACGTAGCCACGGCGGGGGTCAACAGAAAGAGGGACCCTTCGCTGGGCTCCAACAAGCACCCTCGGAAAACTCCCGGAAGGACCCATACAGGGGTCAACATCTCAATGGGGAGAAACGGAGAGATGAAAGGGTAATGACAGCTACGCTTGGCCAAGAGAAAGGTAGTTCCCAGGAGCAAGGCTGGGCTCCACAGATGACAGAGGGAAGAGACAAGAGTCACCACCTGATTCCTAACGGCCTTCGCAGGTGGGCTAAGGATGAGCACATGTGCTCTGGGCAGGGGCAGTGTCTGAGACGCAGAGACGAGAGGAAGCCCGGAGAGTCAAACGGTTTGCTGTAACTCCCAGGACGCCTAGTTCCAAAACTCAACCGAGAGTCACAGGCCGGAAGCCTATGGACTCTATCCTTGAAGAAAGAGTGGCTGCATAGGGTGTTTAAAGAGTGAAACTTCCACCTCCAAGAAAATGGAATGTAAGTCCCTTTCCCTAGTCCTCCCACTAAGCACAACTGACACTCCTGAGCACTGTCTACAAAACAAACATTAAGAGACTCCAAGAGGCAGAGAGAAGAAGGCAGGCTGGCCAGGGGATCTCACGACCGTCGCAATGACATGGTGGTGAGTTCTCTGGGGGTTTTTTTTTGCCTCATGTATCCCAAATTCGGAGCTAAAGAAAGTGGCAACTCAGAAACGCCAATAGGGAGAGACAAAAAAGAAAAAAAAATCCCCAACAAAAGCCTACTATTTCTAGCCAAAAGGCCGGGAAAGGCGCAGGCTAACAAAATAGAAAACTTTTAGACAATTGCTGCCCTACTCCAGGCCACACACCACAGGAAGTACTGTGGCCCCACACCCACCACGCCAAGTGCAGGCACAGCCCAGACCTCCACCCTCTCGCAGCTGCAGTAAGTTGGCCCAACACCTCTGCCCAGATGGTGGCAGAGAAAGCCAGTAGGGAAGTGGGGCTTTCATCCCTACCAAGTGACGGAGTCCCGTACTAGCCTAGATGTTTAAAAACAAAAAACAAAAAAAAACAGGCACCTGGGTGGCTCAGTCAGTTAAGCGTCTGACTTCCGCTCAGGTTATGATCTCATAGTTCGTGGGTTTGAGCCCCGTGTCTGGCTCTGTGCTGACAGCTCAGAGCCTGGAACCTGTCTTCGGATTCTGTGTCTCCCTCTCTCTCTGATTCTCCCCTGCTCACGCTGTCTCTCTCTCTCTCTCTCTCTCAAAAATAAAAACATTAAAAAAAATTCTTCTAATAAATAAATAAAATTTAAAAAAGAAACAAAAAACAAGAAAAAAAACAAAAAAACTCCAGGTCCAGACGTTTTCACTGAAGAATTCTACCATTTTTTTTAAATGAACGTTAATTGTACAGTCTCTTCCAGAAAATAGAATTCTTGTCAGTGCATTATTTAAAGCTAATATTAACCTGTCCAATACCACCAAAGACAGTAAACAACAACAAAAGCAAAACAAAATTATATAAATTCACCTATAAAACTCTAACACAAAATATCAGCAGATAAAATTCACAATATATGAAAAGAACTATATAGGCTGACCAAGGGGAATTCATTCCAGGCATGCAAGGCTGGTTCAATACCTGAAAAATCACCCAAAATATGGACTCTAATAAATGAGTTCAACAAAGTCATGAGGTACATGGCAAATACAGAAAAATTAACTGGGGAGCCTGGATGGCTCAGTTGGTTGAGCGACCGACTTCGGCTCAGATCATGATCTCACAATTCGTGGGTTGGAGCCCCACTTTGGGCTCTGTGCTGACAGCTCAGAGCCTAGGGCCTGTCTTCGGATTCTGTGTCTCCCTCTCTCTCTGCCCCTCCTCCACTAGCGCTGTGTCTTTCTTTCACTCTCAAAAAGTAAATAAAAAACATTAAAAATTTTTAAAAAAAGAAACACTATTTCAATATATCAGTAATGAACACAGCATGAATGCTGAAAAGTACACCACCATTTACAATTGTTAGAAAGGAAGGAGGAAAAGATAGAGCAAAACTACATTTAGAGGACCTGTATGATGAAAACCACAAAATGAGAACAGAAATCAAAGATGTAAATAAATGGAGGCACATTCTGTATTCAAGAACTACAAGACTCAACACAGTAAAGATATACACAGGCTTAATGTAATTCGTATCAAAACCCCACAAAGATTTTTTTGTAGATATGGACAAGACTATTCTAAAATTTATATGGCAAGACAGAAGAACTAGGATAGCTAAAAAAGTGTGATTGAGTGTCAACTATCCTATTTAAAGGAAAAAAACAGTTTTGATAAAAAAAAAAGAATAAAAACTGGAGGTATCCGTCCATGTACTGGACTTCAAGACACTTTACAGTCACTACAATCATGACTGCGGTATTGGTGGAGGGACGGACATGTTAATCAACACGCGAACAGAACCCAGAACTAACCACACACAAATATGCCCAACTGAGGCATGCCTGGCCGGCTCAGGTGGTAGAGCCTTGACAAAGGTGCCAAGGCAACTGAGGAAACACAGGAAACAGAAGAAAGACAGTCTTCTGGACAAAGAGTATCAGGGAAAGAAGATGGGCAAGGGGACAACAGACAACCGCAGAAAACTCAGTGTATGTCTTCTACCTTACACAAAAACTAACCCAAATGGATCATGGGCTTAAATGTGAAACCCAAGGGGCGCATGGGTGGCTTAGTCGGTTGAGCGTCTGGCATCAGCTCAGGTCATGATCTCGCATTTCATGTGGGTTTGAGCCCCGCATCGGGCTCTGTGCTGACAGCTCAGAGCCTGGAGCCTGTCTTCGGATTCTGTGTCTCCCTCTCTCTCTGACTCTCCCCTTCTCTCTCTCTCTCTCTCAAAAATAAATAAAACATAAATTTTTTTTTTAAATGTGAAACCCAAATCCATAAAACTTTTAGGGAAAAAGACACAGGAAAAAAATTTCAGAATCTAGAGCAAAAAACAGGTTCAATGCCAAAACCACAAGCCCAAAAAGGGAAAATCACGCACTGGAGACCATCAAAGTTGAAACCGTCTGCTCTGCCGAAGACCTGCTTAAAGACGCAAAGGCTCAACTGTATTTCTGTAAAAACTTTTAAAAAGATGGAAAGACAAGGCACAGCTGGGAGAAAAGACCTGCAACAACACCCAACAAGGGACTAGTATCTAAAATACAAGAAGTCTTAAAACTCAACAGTTAAAACACACACGTGCGTGATCTAATTAGAAAATGGGCAAAAGTGACATTTCGCCAAAAAGGATATACAGAGGGCACTTAAACACAGGAAAACGATGTTCTAGGGGCACCTGGGCGGCTCAGTCAGTTAGCATCTGACTTCAGCTCAGGTCATGATCCCAACGTCTGTGAGTTCAAGCCCTGCGTCGAGCTCTGTGCTGACAGCTCAGAGCCTGGAGCCTGCTTCAGATTCTGTGTCCCCCGTCCCCCCCCTCCTCGGCCCCTCCCTCAGTCGTGGTCTGTCTCTCTCTCACTCAAAAAATAAATAAATACTAAAAAAATTTTTAAAGAAGAAAGATATCCTAGATCACGAGCTCCTGGAGAACTGCAAATAAAAACCACAAGCAGCTATCTCACTTTTACCAAAATGGCTAAAATGGCAAACACCCCCACCAAAAGCTGGTGAGGATGCAGAGAACCTGGACCAGTCATTCGCTGTCCTCGGGAACAGGAAACGGTGCAGCCGTTCCAGAAAAGAGTTTCTTAAAAACATAAATGTGCAACTCCCTTACGACCAGCAACTGTACATCAGGACTTTCATCCCAGCAAACTCCAGCTCGGGTCCACACAAAAAGCTGCACACAACTGTTTACAGCAGCCGCATTCAGAACTCACCCCAAACTGGAAAGAATGCAGGCATCCTGCAAAGCCCGAAAGGTAAACGCCCTACAGTATGACCTTGGACAGGATGGTACTCGGTGATCTGAAAGGACAAACTAGGTTCTATACCCGCTGGAACCTGGATGGAATTCTCCGGGGACTGAGCCAGTCCCCAAAGGTTACACACGGTGTGGCTCCATGTATGAAGCATTCCTGAAATAACAAGGCCGTAAAGATGGAGAAGAGATTAGGGGGTGCTGGAGGTTAAGCAGCGGGTAGGGGTGGCCACAGAATGGCAACGTGAAAGCTCCCGGTGGTCACGGAAACCACTCTGTAGACTCACTGCATCAATGTCAACATCCCGGCAATGAGACCTGTCCTACAGTCTTGCGCAGTGTACTTCGAGGGGGGGGGTGGGGAGTAAAGAAAGGAGACGCGGGATCGCTGTATGACTGCACACGAATCTAAAATAAAAAGTTTAACCTTACGGCGCCCGGGGGGCTCAGTCGGATAAGCGTCCGACTTCGGCTCAGGTCATGGTCTCACCGTGCGTGAGTTTGAGCCCCGCGTCAGGCTCTTTGCTGTCAGCACAGAGCCTGCTTCGGATCCTCTGTCCCCCTCTCTCCCCCCCCCCACCCCCATCAAAATAAACAAATAAACTTTAAAAATAAAGGTTGGGGCGCCTGGGTAGCTCAGTTGGTTAAGCATCCGACTTTGGCTCAGGTCATGATTTCACAGCTTGCAAGTTTGAGCCCCGCGTCAGGCTCTGTACTGACAGCTGAGTCTGGAGCCTGCTTCGGATTCTGTGTCTCTCTCTGACATTAAAAAAAAAAAAAATTAAGTTTAATTTAAGAAATTCAGTGATTTGAGAAAGACCAGAATATCAGCACAGAACCCTGCAGGAGGAGCTGGTAAAATTCTGACATGACCATGATAGTTGTACGTAGAGGCGGGGCAGGGGGGAGGCTGGGCGGGGGGAGGCAGGGAGGAGGGCAAGAAGAACATTCCTGCTGCCCGTGAAGTACTACACCCTGTTTCTAGGCCTGGTCAAGTCAAGAGCTGGCAGGCCGTGAACGAGGGGTAGTAGGCCTGTTAGTCCTGCGACAGCCCACAGTCGCACCCTTGAACCTTCAAAATCAGCAGCAACAGCAGGGTCAGTGCAGGAATCGGCTGTGGACGGTCCCCGGCCTACAACTACCTTGCAGGCCGAGGGGACCCTGCCCGGGAAAGGGCTAACCTCACGCCGGAGTCCCATTCCAGAAGGAAGAGCCAGCGTGGGAGGCCACGGGGGGTCCCTACAGAGGGGAGGCAGTCCACTCTCTCAGTTCACCGATGGATTAAACGTGGAGGTAACAGAAACAGAAAGTAAACGTTGAAATACCGGGCTGCGGTGGGCAAGAGACGAAAGATGGGGTTCAGGGCAGGGACTGCTACTTGAGGTGCCATTAGCTCAGCCTCGACGCGGTGTTAGGAGACGGGTTGTAAGTGCTGTTCTCGGGGAGGGGCCGGTTCCCACAGCCAGACTTTGTTTTCCCCCATTGACCTGAGGTCCACAAATTGTAAACTGGCCACGAGTCTCGTGAAGGGCAAAGCAGAGAAGATCAAACGAAGAACTCTTATGCTCATCCTGCTGTTGGCACCGGACGCCACACCAGGTGACAGCCGTGGGCGAGGACCCCTCCCGGCTTCCGCTGCACCAGGGGCTAGCGCACAACAGCAATATGGGTCCTACCAATGCCCTGGACTGCAGAAGAGACTTAGTGTTGGCTTCATTTAACGGAGTGCTGGTGAAGTGGCAGTGTCCCCACAAACCACCATGCTGAGCAAGAGACAAGGCCGCCCGCTGGGTCTGTGGAGAACCCTGCTCTGGCCCAGTGGGAGAAGAAGGGGACTTAAGAGGGGGGCGTTCTGGCAAGGACTCCAGTAAGAGAAGGGAAAATGGGAACAGGAGGAGTGGATCATGGACACAGTTCAGTTGCCGACCAGTCACGCCTGGATGTGCAGGTAGCCAAGGTTTAGGAGCATAAATATGAACTGAGTGGACACTTGGCCAGGCAGAGCCGGGGAAAGAAAAGACAACGCAGTGTGGGGGGTAAAGGGAATGTTCGCCTCGGTGTATATTTGGCCCTAGATTGACGTTCTTCTGCCATGACTCATTCCTAAGTATTTCAGGTGAAACATGTGAGCTACACTATACGCTTGTCCCAGCAAAACACTGAAGTCGAGGCAAAGCAACCACACACACACACACACACACACACACACACACACACACACACACAAGAAGGTGTTTTTCTCCTTCCCGGAGGGAAACCCAGTTTGACCCTAGTTTCCCTGGTTTGGCCGTTGAGCCTGAATGGTCAATAGGGAACAAAAACTAGGGGAATGCACAGAAGAAGGAAAAGTTCTACGTCTCAGCCTACGTCCCTGCCCCTTCCCAGAAAAGAAAGATCCCAAAGAGAACAGACTATGGGAGGGCAGCTCAAAATGCCAGATCGTGACCAGCACACACGAGCTAGGCGAGACGTGAAGAGAAAGAACCCTATGAAGCCAGGACTCGCTCTGCCCCCCACACAGAGCACCAGCGGATGTAGAAACAAGGGAACAAACAGAATGAAAGAAATGTTGTTTTTTTTTTTAAACTATATCCTTTTAAGATGGGAAGAAATATGACCTTTCTGATGAAGCGGTGACAAGGTCCGAGGGCACCCAGAAGGAACCCAAGCACTGTCTCTAGGACACACTAGAAGGGCTACTTCAGTCGCCGCCGAACAAGTCAGCCACTCAACTGAGTGCTCCACTGGCCGGGCCAAGGAAACCTAACATCCGATGCTGCAAGAACGCTCTCAAAACTATCATTTCCATCTCCACTAAACTGAAAATCCAGAGGAAAAAAATTATCGAGGTATTCTTGATCTTTTGTTCCCCCAACTCAAAGCCTACAAAGAACTTATCTCAGCAGTTGCCCTTGAGGAAACTGATCACGGCGTCAACCTCCCAGTCAACAAGACACAGAGGCAAATAAAGATAAGAGGTCCACTGCTGGGTCCTCGCAAACAGAAGTTCGAGCCAGTTAGTAGCTCAAACTGGCACCCCCTTCCAACTTCGTGAGCTTCCTGGTTTGGACAATAAACCGTACAGTCTGTCTGGCTTGAATGTGGTTTGTTCAACATGCCCAGTTGGTTGCAAATAAGTATCATGTATCTGTAAAACACCTTGATCAATCTATTGGCCAAATGGTGGCTCACGGAGAGAAGACGATGATAGAAGACAAAAGGGCTCACTGATGTCCACTGTGACATGCATTTTACCCACATCAACCTACACTTCACCATCAAATAAAAATAAAAATTAAAAAAAACCTACAAAGAAATGTGAGGACATGCTGTTCAAATGGAGACGGTTTTCCATTTGTAGGTTAAATTCATCATACGGAAGACTATTATCGCACATACTTCTGGACCAACACCTCTATGACTAGTAGGCACACCATATAAGCGGGTACCGATTAAGCCTGTTTAACTGTAAAAGACAGTAATTATAAATAACAGGAATTTCTGTAAAGCCCCAAACTGCCATCAATAACCAGGAACGGTGGTGATGTAACCTGATTTGAACACCTGATACAATGGCATACTATAATTGGCCACATCTCAAGACTTCCCACACGTATACCAATGACCCAACAATTCAGAACGCATTTATCCCACATCTAGGTCGCCGTAACTCAACTAGTACATAGAGTTTCTGTCAAAAAAAAAAAAAAAATCACCTTCCAAAGAAGCTGTTTATGAAATGAGACTCGTTATTTCGAAGTTGTTCAAGTCTCTGAAAACAACCCTTTCTCTCATGCACTCGCACACGGGCGCACGCACACACACACGCACTCCCATTTAATGGGAGTTCCCACCCCTAAAACCAAGGGCATCGTATAGAGCACTCATGTCTACAGATTCGTCACCGAAACACCAAAATGGAAGGGATACTCTACTTGTCCACTCGTATCTGCAGCTTGCTGGAAGTGCGTGGCCAGCGACGTCTCGTCCTGGAAAACTTCGTTACACTCCAAACATTTCAGACTATGCCTACAGAGCTTGGATGGGTCTTCGTCTAGAGGCATAGCTGGAATGATGGGTGTGCTGGAGGGAGCGGATATGACTGTCCCCGTGAGGCCAGACTGAATCTTCGTTACAGTGTGTGCGCCGGCTCCCGCGGGGCTTGGAAGAACGGAGGACGGGGTGGAAGTATTGCTTGACGGAGAGACAATCATTTGATCAGCTGGGACTGGCTTTAAAATCAAGTGGGAGCACTGCATCACAACCCCCTTTTCCTTATGCCCGCGGGCGTGGGAAAGGAGACTGCACTTGTTGTAAAACACAAGGTTCTTGGTACAGTGGTTACACGTCACCTCGATGCGCACGCTGCGTCGGTCGTAGTGCTGGGTCAGGCTCTTCTCCAGGGCGAAGGAGTCGCCGCACTCCAAGCACTTGTACCCGCGGGTGGGCAACGTGATGCCTGCGTTGGCAGGAGGGCTGAGGTTGGGGATGTAAACTGGGACTGGGTTGACGCTGCTCAGCACCTTGTTGAAAGCTTCCACCACGGAACTCTGCAGGGAGGACACCACCTGGACCCGAGACACCTTTTTGGGTGGCTGCGAGGCTGCCGCGCTGATTATTGCCTGCTTTATTTGCTGTTGAGGTTTGGTGAGCACTTGGCGGAGCTCGGAGGTGGCCTGGGCGCCCTGAGGCAGAAGGTTAAGGTTGGCGAGGTGCACAGTCTTTGGCACGAGTTTGGCGTTGGCCAGGCTGGACGCCGGCACCACGACAGTTTGCTGCTGGATGGCGTTGGCGGCTTTGATGATGGCGCTGCTGGCACTCTGAACCGAGGCAGCAGATATGACCGTGGCTTTGACCGTCGTGTTGTTGGCGAGCTTCAGGTTAATGACCTGCGAGCCCGCCGTCTTCACGGCGGACACCGGGAGGAAGGCGGTTGCCACGGGCTTGATGGTGACCTGCTTGGGGGTCAGCTCTGCAGGGGCGACCGCGTTGGTGACCACGGCCGACTGCAGAGGCGCTCTGGGCGGGGAGGAGAGGACGGCGGCCGACGCTGGAGAGGACAGCAGAGACGTCACAGACGCCATCACGGACCCTGCCTGCTCGGAAGGCTTTTTCCCAGAGTCGAGATCGACCTCCGGCAACACCCTCGTCACCGTTCTCTTGATTTCCCCAGAAGACGTCTTAATGGTTTTTATGCGGACTTTGGGGATTGCTGGTGTCGACCCTGCGGGGGAGGACGGCGACCCCTTGCTGCTGTTCTCGCTGGAGATGCTCCTGGGGCTATCTGGCTGCTTCAGGGACACTTTCTTTGTCCCGTCGATGAGGCTCTGGGGTTCCGGAGACTTCTCCGTGGCTCTGGGACTATCGTTGGCTTCTTTAGGTAACGGAGAGGGCCCCCGTGATTCGGTCACCGGCTCCTTGCAGGAGTCGGAAGCAGCCTTTTTAGCACTGAGCGCAGCGATCGCGGCGATGCACGAGGACAGCTTGGACGATGGCTTTGACCGCGGCGGCGCGGCGCTGCCGAGGCTGGGTTCGCTCTTCTCCGAGCCCGGCTTGCCGTCGTGGGCCCGGTTCTCAAGCACCTTTTCGGAGTTTTCCTTCAGCTTATCCTCTGCTTTTCTGGCTTTGAAAGGTTCGTAAACGCTCAGATTTATGGAATTGGTTTCGGTTTCTCTCTTAACAGCTCTGTTTTTGTCTGAGTTGCCTGAAGGAGAGATTCCGGTTTTGCCCGAGCTGTCCCCCCCGAGCGCCTTCGGCTTGTCGTAGTCCTGCTGGGCGGCCGACCCCGGCAACACGGTCGCCCGAAAACCGGGACGCACGTCCTCTTTGTCCGGGGGGTCGTCCACTTCTATCTTCTCGTCGTCGTCGAACTCCTCAGCACTGGAGATGGGGCTAAACTGGCTGAACGTGGAGTCTTTTAAAGTCCCCTCCGAGGCAGGCGCGTCGCCTTTCAGGGCCTTGGATCCGTCTTTGCTGTACCCGTCGAGTGAGGACGCGCTGAGGAACCCGTTGTGCAGGCCATTGCCCGTGGGATTGTGGCCGTCCTTCTCGGCGCCCTCGGACGAATCGATGTTCCGCACGTTCTTCACGATGACGCTGACGCCCACGTCAGAAGAGGAGGGTGTGTGGGAGTCCTCGTCGCCATGGGCGCTCTGCTTCATGTGGCTTTCCTGGTCCTCGTGTACAGACTCAATGGCTGCTTTCGGATCGACCATGTCTGGGATGTCAAACGCTGCCAGGAGGTCATCAAAGTCTGGGGTCTTCATATCCCCCATGGTCATGAATTTGATCAGATGTTCTGTTAAGCGAACAGAAATAATTCCGTCAGCAACGAAAACTTGGAAATGATGGGATAAACATCCCTATAGGATTTACGCGAACACGGTGATGACGAGCGAGAACGAGCAAGCGGGTGACTACGCTTCTCACAACGAGGGGACCGACTGAACAGACGCCCAGAGAACGTGTGTGAAGCCCTGATTAACTACAGCTGCGAACTCATTTCGCCAAAATGCGGGAGAGCACTCCCAGAAGGCCACCTCTCTAACAAGAAGGAAGTTGATTGGAACTGGGACGGCATGAAAAGTAGGTTGCGGGGTTAACGCCCAGAAAGCTTGCCATTCATCACCGCACTCATCATCAGACCGTTTTCACAAAAAGTTATTCGCAAACCTATTTCGGTCTCTACACCATTCCATTCTCCTGGCAAAATCAGCACTATTACTGTCACCACCACGGTTGGCCTCTCACGTGAAAAGGAAGATATGACAATAAAAAATTACAGATTTCCATTCGCCCACAGAACAAATAAGCATCCCAACCCATCACATGATGTCTACTGCTGACAAAGCTCCACTTGAGGTTTAAAAAAAAAAACCCTAAGGGGCTTATTCCATCAGTTTTCACCGAATCCTAATTTTTCTCTATTATGTTAGGGAAAAAATATTCTCCTGGTAGAAAAACATGGCGACCTTTCCTTTGCCCTCTCTGGTTCACCGCATTTAGTGGCCAAGGTAACACACAGCCACTTCCTGGCTGCCACTCATCCGGCACAGTGGGCCACGTGGCTGTGGCGCCTGAGGATGGCCCCGCCGCGACACTGCTCTGGGCGTGTGGCAGCAGGGACCCGAGGGCGTGGCAGAGCCTGGGAGAAGGGAGGCCTTCTCTGCGCCGGGGCTAGATCGGGGCGGGGAACGCTCTGTGAACGTCAGCAAAGCCCTGGGCAGGAAGAGGACAGAGTTGTAGGAAAATGGACAGTCACAGCCATTGCGACAGATGAAGGGTTACAAACACGTGAAATGCTTGGGGCCTTCAAAGGGCACCCTTTGCCCCACCTGCAGGGGACACGTGATTGTGAAGCTCAGACGTAAGTCCACTGGAAGAGAGATCTCTCTCCTGCCTGAACCCCAGAGCACTCCACCTGGGTTTCTAGTGGTTTCTGGTATGCAGCCCGGCACGTGTATACATTTGTCTCTTCGTTCCTGCGCCTGTCAGCTGACTGAAGATGACAATGTCTCACTCGCGTTACACCATAAGTGCCACATGACTACCACACCACAAAGTCGCGCCAGCACGTGGGATTTCTATCAGGAGGCGGGGCCTAGACCCAGCACCGTCCCTCCCTAGCTCTGGGATCCTCAGGAAGGGAGAGCATCTCTACGGGCCTAATCCTCCCTCCTGCAGCAGAGGGAGGCACGCAGCCAGGAAGAGAGGGAAAATAGGAAACAAGAAACCAGTATAGAAGGGAAGAGGGTTATAGCTAATTTTAGGCAACATTCAATGGAAGAACCAGCCTGATTTGTAGGTACACACTCCTAGACTCTTTCCTTTTCAATACTCACTGTTCCTCGTTTCAATCTGCTTTAAATGACTGAGAGATTGTCTTCCACATTTTACTAAAGTGTTTAATGACTTTTGGGTGGGGTATAATCTGTAAAAGATCATGCATTCCTAGCAAAAATAACTATACAGGGGTCAAGATAGAATTTCTACTGAGATGACAATATGCATCTCTGTGAAAATTCACATAAACCACAAATCCATCCACAGGCGCTAAGACATCCTCCTCAGCTTGGTCACTCACTGTGAGACACAGCCAAACACTTCTAATTATTTGAATGGGAAAAACTACTATTAAAGATGAAATCTGGGGGCACCTGGGGGGCTCAGTTGGTTAAGGGTCCAACTTCGGGTCCGGTCATGATCTCACAGTCCGTGGGTTCAAGCCCCACATCAGGCTCTGTGCTGACAGCTCAGAGCCTGGAGCCTGCTTTGGATTCTCTGTCTCCCTCTCTCTCTGACCCTCTCCCACTTGTGCTTGGTGTCTCTCTCTCTCTCTCTCTCTCTCTCAAATAAAAATAAAAACACTTAAAGATGAAATTAGGTGATGGGCATTAAGGAGGGCACTTGTGATGAGCTTTGGGTGTTGAATGTTAAGTGATGAATCACTGAATTTTCCTGAGACCAATACCGCAGTGTATGTTAACTCCCTAGAATTTAAATAAAAATTTGAAAAAAACATAAAGATGAAATCTACAAGCACGGTTCAATAGGAATGAATTAAAGAACAAATCACGTCTCGGTTAAGACAGAACTAAAAAAGTCCCGCGTACTTTTCCCTAAATGGTTTGCTTAGCCCGGAGAAGACATCCCGGGGCCCCCACTCTCTCAGACAGGGGCCCGTGGGACCAGACAGAGAATAATGTATCCCCGGCACCAAACGACAGCCCAGATACAAGGTGTGGAGGAAAGAAAACATCAACAGTTCTAAGCTGATACTGTTGTGAAAATATCCACGACGAGTCGTACCCAGGACAAGTTTGTGATTATGATTTTCTTCTTAGAATGAAATTGAACATTTAAACCGCAAAGTACGGGAAATGGAAACTCCCATCTGCCAAATTAATACCCACGTAAGTGTCCACCCATTTAGGAATAATCCCTGAACGTCATTACATTTATTTTTAAGCGGCAAACTGCAGTTACAGATGAAAACTCACAACCAAATCACCATTAGCAAAACATCCATCCCTGGGGTTGGGGTCGATCTTTACCAACCATGTTCATCCACGTTTGCAGATCGAGGTTCTTGGAGAACTCAAGACACAGACTCATGAGCTACCTACCTCCTAACTCCCACCAGAGTTGAAAGGGTCCGAAAATTGTTTGTTTGTTTTTTTAATTTTTTTAATGTTTATTTATTTTTGAGAGAGAGGGAGGGCACAAGTGGGGGAGGGGCAGAGAGAGAGAGGAAGACACAGAATCAGAAGCAGACTTCAGGCTCCGAGCTGTCAGCACAGAGCCCAACGTGGGGCTCAAACTCACAGACCACAAGATCATGACCTGAGCTGAAGTCAGATGCTAACTGACTGAGCCACCCAGGCACCCCTGAACACTATTTTTTTAAGTCACCACTTACCCAAAGCTTGGACCCAGGCTCTAGACGTCCCAGGTGGTAGGTGGGCTCTGCCTCGGTCTCTCCATCCCCTTTTTTCCAGTGACATGGGATTTATGGCATGTGCCCCCCTCCTGTAACTTGGGTGAGCAAAAGACATCACCCAGTTCCACGTCATTCATCCCAGAGGCAGTCGGGTCAGGAACAAAAAGAACGTAAGAGGCCATTCAAATACCCACGGGTGGCAGGCCCAGGACACGCAATCACAAGAAATGATAAAAGGTCTCACGTGAAAGAAAGTTTGTTGAGCAAATGACAGCTCGGATCCGCAGTGTAACTGGCAGGTACTCTTAGGAATCCTTGGGAGATGAGTAAATGGGTCTTACCACCTTCCTCTCCGGTTTGCATGACAGGGACCCATGTAGGGGTCGACACGTAGGACAGTACCCACCACGATGCCCATCCTTTCCTACCCGCCCAACTAAAGCAGAGCTAAGGCTTGGAAAATCCCAGAGAGGAACCACGGGGGCTGAGAAGACCTTCCTGACGCCGGAGCAACTCTTTCTCTGCAGTAATGTGGCCACACACCCTGCTCTCCTGTCCCCCCCGTGTCACTGCAGTTTGACACTTTCTCTTGCGGGAAGAAGGTGAACTTGAGGGTGAGGTAACGGGACATTTTGAAGAGGTTAAGAGGGAATCAGCAGTGGTTTCAAAACCCAGGAGTCAGCCCTCCTGGTTCACCTGAAAGAATGTGAAGGTTGAAGGTGCAAAAGCATGAGAGCAGAGCCCAGAAGGCTCTGAAACCCAAGCTCACCCTGCGGTGGCCTCACCTCTGCGGGGTTGTAGAATTGTGTAAGGCCTCACCTCTGCGGGGTTGTAGAATCGTGTAAATAATCCCGTTCTCTGTAACTTCACACTTCTTTTATGGTTCACAGAAATGTTTTCCAGACCCACAATCACACTGTCCTATTACCCGTCCCCTTCCCGCATTCCGGAAGGCAAGAGCAAATTTTCCACTTGGAGGCCAGAAAATCTTTCTCTCCCTCTCCACGTCCCAGTTACGTCAGGCACAAAGAGCAATGTTTACATTTCAAAGTGCTGTCCATTTTTCACCCCAATTCCGAGGTACCGCTGTTTTGAAAACGTTACAAAAGTAAAGTTCAGTCTTCTCTTTTAAAAGGTAATAGGGGCACCTGGGTGACTCACAGGGTTAACATCCAGACTCTTAATTTGGGCTCTGGTCATGATCTCAGTCGTGAGATGGAGCCCCAAGTTGGGCCTCTGCGCTGACAGCACGGAGCCTTGGGATTCTCTCTCTCCCCTCTGCCCCTCCCAGCTCGCACTCGCGTGCTCTCTCTCTCTCTCAAAATAAACGATCTTTTAAAAAAGAAAGGTAATAGAGAAAGGACTGACTTTAGCTTCTCTTTCCCTTCACAGCTTGATTATCAGACAGAATTCGCTTTAGTTACTGTAACAATGTCTTTCATTTCATTTGTATGCTATAAAACATACCTTCTTTCAAAGGCAATAACAGTCTTTTAGTTTAAAACTAAACCCCATATAAATAACCTATAATTCACTAATAGCATTTGTGCTTAATGTAGAATGTCCTTTCACCCAAAGACACTGAAAATATCTGCAGGGAGAATGCAAGGCCTGTTTACAAAAAAGGAAATTGAAAGAACTCGCGTCTGTCACGTGATCACTTGATTCTGTCCTATGACACAGACCAAACATTTCCTTTCTTCCCCAAAGCCTTAAAATTATAGAAAACTATCTCGTCTTTGTTGGCAAAAGTCCAAAGTTATCTAGTCAAAAGAAAGTCTTGAGACGAACCTTGTCACTCCTTCTTCATACTTACACTTTCTGATAAAAGAAACTTCTTCGTGGAGTGGGTTCCCAATGTTAAACTAGACAATGGCAGAGTAAAAGGCTCAGGTATCACCTTCCCAGGGAAGGCTAAGTTCAGCTGATCCCCAGGGATGTGCCTACATGAGCCTGACCCAGCCTAAATCCGGGCCTGACCCGGCCTGGGTTCTGCCTCCGAAATGGATATGCAAAGTCAATCTGGGCAGTGAAAACACGTCACATTCCCCATTTAAATGGAGAAACTAACATTTTCTTTCATGAAAATCAATAAACGCTAAATCATAATAATCCTGGTATATACTGACCACCTCATAGGTATTATACAAACTTTCCATAGAACTGTAATAATACAAAGCCTGTTATTCTTTTGGAGAGACCATATTTGTCACTATTTTCTAGAAATAATTTAACAGAGTAATGAGTCTGACACCTTATTTCTAACCCCCTTACCTTTCCTTCAAATATAAAATGTTCTGGGGTGCCTGGGGGGCTCAGTCGGTTGAGTGACAGACTCTGGCTCAGGTCTTGATCTCGTGGTTTGTGAGTCTGAGCCCTGCCAGCATTGGGTTCTGGGCTGACAGCTCAGAGCCTGCTTCGGATCCTCTGTCCCCCTCTCCCTGCCCCTCCCCTGCTCATTTTCTCTCTCTCTCTCCGCCCCACCCCCGACAACTAAACATAAACATATATAATAATATATATATATATAACACATTCTTATAACATGTTAGTATTAAGTGGTGTTTCACATTCCATTTGTTCCTCCTAGAAAATGAATCTAGCGCTTCTGGTTTTTACAAGTCTTCAAAGACATAAATGGGCCTTGCTTTCTCCCAGCTGCCCACATTTCCTCCACTATCCTAGCCCATAGGCCTTCAGCACTTCCTCTCTCACCAAATACCCTTCTCACCTTTAGTATTCTCTGGGCTCCCCACCACTATACCTCCTATACACAGAAAGAAAGAAAAGAACAAAAA